>OY728157.1:1198995150-1200227862 GCA_963277665.1 Viscum album
ACATGTATCCCAATCCCAGAAAATGAATCTCATATATCCATGGATCCACACCACCTCATCCACATACATCTACGCTAAGGAATCCATTGTGTCCAACTCCTTAATTACTTAGAAGTGATCCAATTTCATTAGCCTATCCACTAATACCTGGATAACATCTCATCCTCTCATATAATTTTTTAATAATGTGACAAAATCAATTTATAGGGAATATACCTTCTAATCGGTGAAATCTAGGGGATTGAACAATCCACCGGGAACATGGTGCTTAGCCTTCACCTACTATAACATGAGGCATATTTCCTCAATCTCTGCCACTACTCACTTCATCCGGGGCCACCAAAACTATTCCCTCAATCCAAGGTACATCTTTGAAACTCCTAGGTGTAACACTTGGATGAGCTATGAAATTAAAAAATAACTCCCTCGTGCATCACCATGAGGACAAATAGCTTCTCATGGAAAAACATCTAAATCTAACTACCCTCTAACCACCCCTCCATAGAATCACCCTTGACAATATGATTGTGCATCACCTTTGCCTTCGAGTATCCCCACCGAGACTCCACCACCTTATTCATCAAATATTTATCAACTATTATATGAAATATACATCCTCTTCCTCCATCCATTCTTGTATCTATGTCAAAGGCAGAAAACTCATTCAACACCCTCCAAGCATCCATAGAATCTCGAACTACCACCTTATGTGACTTTTTGTTCTAGGCATCAGTTACAAAATTCCCATTTTCTAAGGTGTAAAAGATCACAAAGTCATAATCTTGTAGAAAATACATCCACATCTGCTACTACTTGTCCAGGTTTCACTAGGAATTGATATACCTCAAGCTCTTGTGATCTGTGAAGACCAAAAAGTGATCCCCAATGAGGTAATATCGCCACAACATCAGTGCAAGCATGACTACTACTATCTCGAGATCTTGGGTGGAATAGTTATGTTCAATGGAAAGTAACAGCCTAGACCCATAATAGCTCACTCTCTATTATCATATCAACACACACCCTAAGACTATATTAGGAGCATCTCAAACCTCCTCGAACATCATCCTTTCCTCTAGAAACCTCATAACTCGAGCACTGACCAACATCTCTTTCCGATATTTGAAAGTTGTCTGACACTACTCACTTCACATAAATTCCATGTATTTTCCAGTTAGATTCATCAACCGAGATGTTATTTGAGTGAAAATAGGGTACAAATTTCTGGTAATAGCCTACCCAACCAAGGAAAGTGTGAACCTCAGCAACCATAATTAGTGTTCCCCAAGAAAAAATTACATCATCCTTCGATGGGTCCACTGATACTATCGATTGAGACATTATGTGTCCAAGTATGTGGACCTCCCATGTCAAAAACATTCACTTGGACAACTTTTCATTGTGTTGGTGGTGTTGAAGGACCTCTAAGATAGTTGTAAGATGCTTGGTATGCTCTTCTTATGACTTCGAGTTTATAATAATGTCATTAATGAATACAAAGATGATATAGTCTAGGATCTCATGAAATATTGAGTTCATAAGTCCCATGAATTTTTCTAGTGCATTTGTATCACCGAACATCATAACCACGAACCTGATGTACCCATACCTGCACCTCAAAGTTGTCTTCAATATTTCATCCTCTTTCACCCTCAGTTAGTGATATCCAAACCACAGATCGATCACATTGGACTAACATGCTACCATTTCCTAGTCAAAGAGATTGTCTATCCTCATGAGAGGGTAATGATTCTTGAACATTGCCTAATTTAGCCTCTAGTATTCTATGAACAACCTCATTCTACCATGTTCCTTCTTTTCCAAAAAGACAGGAGAACCCCATTATGACACAATGGGCCAGATAAATCCCTTATTCATTAGATCATCAATCTAACTCCTTATATCCTGAAGCATAAAAGGTGTCATCCACTAAGGAGCCATCATAATCGGAGAAGTATTGTGCTATAAGTCTATCGTGAACTCAACATTGCATCCAGAGGAAATAGTAAAAACCTCCTAAGGAAAAAATCCAAAAACTCAAAAACAAATCTAGGAAGCCCCATTACCTCAGCATCCACTAATTCCACTGACATCATGGCCAACAAAGAAAATTAGAGGCTTCACACAACGACTACCCCTTAGACGACTTTTCTCACCAATGAAAGTCAGACGTTGGCCATCCTTGTCTAAAACACGTCTCTATTACAGAATATATCGATGGAATCATTCATTGAAAACAACCCGTCGATCCTAAGGATTACATTGTATGGATGCATCTATACAAAGAATATATCCCGACTGAATTGACGTGGCCCCAAGAAAATTCTAAATCCTTGAAAAAACATTAATCAAGAGGGTCTGACCTTCGACTAGTTACCTTGAAACATGGTAACAAAAATTTTCTCTATGTCTAGTCCCAAAACATGGGTTATATTGGGTGAACCGAAGGTGTGTGAAGCTCAAGAATCCAACAAATCACATGTTTGAGTACTAAATATAGTGATTTTACCTCGACCAATCTTTGGCCCCATTGGAATTGTTTCCTCTATTGCGTGAAACTGACAACGACTGGCTCATTTTCTCCTCTACTGTTTTCATACTCATCGACCACGTCTAGATTGAAGTCCCTGAGAAATGCCCTGAGTTCATCCTCCCCTTGATCCATCTCCCCTCAGTGGAGTAGGAGCATGTTTTCCTTTGTGTTGAAACAGCATGGCCAGAAACATAAACTTAGGTTTTCTATGATCCATCCCCCCATGGCAATATTGAGCTCGAAAAAGGAAGTGACTTTAAAGGTTCTGGTGGCCTCCAAAAGTGAAATTCCTCAGTCTTGAGACTATGGGAAAAGATCAAAGACCAAAAGGCTGAAAATGAAACAGCTGAGGTCGACTCCCCATTGGTTGAAACCTCAAAGTCCATAGTGCTTCATACATGTTTCTAAAATCCTTTCCATTTTCTAGAACCCTACCAACTCCCCTATTATGGTACACCTTATCACGAGTGCATCATATGAACCACATATGCCTTCTTTTGTACCTTTAAATATGTTGGCAAGGAGTATAGTGTAACTTATTAATAGAGTGAAGGACAAAAAGCCTCATCTAAGCATCTATACTGAGACTCCCCATCTGGAATGTGATTTGGAGCAAAGAAAAAAAGATTCTTAAACATGATCCATGGTTCTTATACCGACATACTCCCCTGATGGAGGGAGAGAATCTCTTGATGCTTCTCTGCCTTCATGGTATATGAATGGAATTTTTCTTGGAATTCCTTCTACAAATTAGAGCATAGAACCTCATCATTGCTTATCTCACCCAATTACTGCATCCACCACTAAAATGATTCTCCCCTCATCTGACTAGCTTCTAACGAAACACAGTACTCTATTAGATCCTGGATCAGGCTGAAGGTGATCTCAAGCTCCTTGACATAGCTCTTAGTATTTATGTATGAGACACTTCCTTCATAATTTTCCAATTTCATTCATTTTAAAGCACATGACATTATCTGCCACTAGTTTTCCTCATCCTCTGGATCAACCCTTCCTCGATGAGTCGGATCGGCCTGCTGAGCCTCCACTACATGAGACACTCGTGAATGATGATTGGGTTCCATTGATAAAAAGTAAACAAGGATTTCCAAATCATTATTAGTATTGATTTGTTATATAAGGTTCATTTTAACATCTTATTATTTATTTTCCCCAAAACTCCCAACTCAAAACAAGAAAACAAGTCATAAGGATTCATGCAGATATCCTAGGGTCTCTACCTTGCAAATACTGTAGCATCACTGGGTCATTTAGTGGGCTGAGAGTCTTTTCCTCAGATCACGGGGGCCCTAAAATATCATATTTTAGTAGATATTCCCTCACCTATCCCACTCACCAATAACACCTGACATGATTGCAATACCATCCCATGAAATAGTCACCATACCTAACTCCAAACATCATAATATCTCTCAACCATCATCATTGATACCATTCTATCAAGACCCTCTTTCATCAAGATGAGAGAAGGGATGGAAAACTTGCATGACCTTCCTTCTTCAAATGAAAAAGGGATAATGACCCCCTAAGTCCCTCCTCTAGTAGGCCCTAGGGTGGTGACCTGTTGTGGCATCCCGCCTTTTTATAACATAAAATTTCATTACATTACACAAAATTGTGGATCTTTATGGTTTAGTGTCTTGGAAACCAGGAACATAATCCATGATAACAACATAACAAATTCTTCATAAACACTTGAAAGGATTTTCCTTAAGTTAATCCTAGGTTCATTACTGCATCTCATAACCTGGGGACATACATCAAAAGAAAGGGTGAATAGAAGGCCCAGTAAGGGAAACAAGAGAAACATTTTACATGTGAACTTGAGATACTTCAATAAGGTCATGAAAAGAACTTTAAGGCATGAGAAAGGAATCATGAGGCATATCATAATAAAAATAACATTTTTCATAACTTGAAGATGTGGCTAAAAAATTTAACAAATAAAATCAATTCCGTTTCACCAAGGTCCACCCCCAAGGTGTCATTAAAATTACCAAGGTTATTCACCAAGGCGTCGTTAAAAATGGTCATCTCTAGAGTTTAAGTCTTTACCCAATGCATTGGAGTGCTATCAGGTGGCACCCTTAAACATGTCTTTATCATCATGTGAGACACATATATCATCATCAATAATTTCATAAAAAACCCATATAGAAAAAAATAAATGGGTCTCATTTCATAATCATAACGTTTTAAAAAGTGCTTTAAAGACGTGATCTTTGTGTCCTTTAAACCCACGGAAAGGGAAAGCGGGTCTCATGTATGTAAATCCCAGAATTTAAAATAAAAAAACTTGGTATATATGTTAATACCCATATAGAAGAGAGATATTTGAGTATTCACTTAATAAAATAAAATATCTTTATAAAAAGAGAGAGTCATTTTGAGACGGAAATTCAGCAGCATAACGGCTATGTTTCGGGGTTTTAGAAAAAATTGGAAAGAGAGGGGACATGGATCAAACATTCATAAATGACCCATAAAACAGTATAGGGACAGAATATGAAGGATATATGAAAATTTTAATGAAATTTGAATGACATACCATTTGAAATGAAAAACATGGAACGAAGAAAAAAATTAGAT
The DNA here is from genome assembly GCA_963277665.1 of Viscum album. Taxonomy (NCBI): domain Eukaryota; kingdom Viridiplantae; phylum Streptophyta; class Magnoliopsida; order Santalales; family Viscaceae; genus Viscum; species Viscum album. The sequence continues at coordinate 1,199,000,294 of OY728157.1, forward strand.
TTCTCTTATGAAAATTCTGCAGCCTAACGGCGTCATTTAAACTTCAACAAAAATTAATTGACGAGATCAAATAGGGTAGCTCATAATATGAACATAAAAGTTTTGTATGATAGATATAGAGATCATACCCCAACATAATAAAAAATAACTTTAAAGACTTGACATGAAAGTAGAACTTTGAAAAATGATAAAGGTGAAAGAATCCCTTAAAAATTTGACAGCCTAACGGCATCACTTAAACATTCTTAAAACTAATTGATGAGAGAAAGAGGGGGTCTCTCATCATATGAACATGAAAAGGGAAGTAAGAGGAATATAAAATTACATCCTCCAACATAATATCATGGAGCATAAAATAAATGACATAAAAGATATTACTTGAAAAGAAAGAGAGAGGTAGGATCCCTTACCTTAAACGTACCTCTTAAAACTCATAGTATGGGACCTTGAGAGGCTTGAGGGCACCTTGGGAGGGCTCCTTTGGAGTTAAGGTGGCCAGAACTGTGTTGAGAATGATTTTGGAGTCGAAAGGATAAGATAATGGCTTGGTATTTATAGGGAAAGTGAGGTGATACTTTAATAATTTCAAGGGACACCTCACAAGTGGCTTTGTCAAAACCATGGGCTCTCCCATGGTATTTCCCTTGGAGTTAGGCCACATGGATCCCCTAATACAATAATTCATCACCTTTGGTTGGAAACCCCTCAAAATATCTCATGACATCATCATGACACGGTTATGATGTCATTAAACATACCGAAACCCTAAAACTGCATTTTTACTATTCACTGAAAATTCATCTTTCTCAAAAAAATCCCAAAATTTCAGCTTAACCAAATATCAATGCTCTGATTACAAATATGAACTCCATTTTATAAATATAATTCTTCTAAACATATTTAATTTAATTTTTAAATAAATATACTATTCACTAAAAATTCATTTTTCAAAAAACAAAATCCCCAAATATTACCATAACATAATATCGATGCTCTGAGTTCAAAAATAAAGTACATTATATAAAAATAATTTTCTAAATAATTTTAATTTAATTTTTAATTAAAAAATACTATTCACTGGAAAAAATTAATACTTGACTAATAATTAATGAAACCATTATTTACCCATTTTGTTAAATCACATTACTTAATCAAGGTGTCAAAATTATATTAAAACTTTCTTTATGTGAGATTACTAATCCATTTGGTCACATTACTAATCCTAAGCGTAAAATCACTATTCATTATTTACTATTCATCAAAAATTAAGGTGATCTTATTAGACTCCAAATTCCTTACTGAAAACTTTTGAAGAAGACCATTTTTTGAAAATCATTACACATCATTAATTATTTAAGTTTGACATAAATATTTTAAAACATCTTCTTTTTCAAAATTCTTCAATAAAATACATCCTAAAATTATCCAGACATTTGAAATTTCACAAACTTCACTAAAGGAAGAAATCTCAATTTATTCATCCCAAAGGATTACACAAAGAAGCTATGGTCTCATCACATAGCCCCTTATAACACCAGCATATGACCTAAGTGTAAGGGGTGCTATGGTGAGAGAATCTGAGGGAGGCTCAGATAACATTGCCCAAGTAGTAATCTCTACTGACTTGAACTTATCCTATAGGTGTTTCCATTCAAGCATGAGACGATGGAGTTCGGCTTGGGCTTGGTCCAAAGTGAACCCAAAGATGCCACCTCCTTCCCAAGATCTGATAAGTGGGCTTCATAAGGATCGAGTCTACGGGATGAAGCCATCGACTCCTCTTTCTGCATTAACCATTAACATCTCTATTAAATCGTTAAGAGTAAGTTAATATACTATTCAAAATGTTTGGGTCGTTATATTCTTCCAGCATTAATAAATTTCATCCCCGAGATTTTATACTTGAGGTCTCGTTGAAAAGGTGAGGGTACTATTGCTTCATTGTTTCCTCAGGCTCCCAAGTTGCTTCTTCATACTTATGATTCCTCCAAAACACTTTCACAAGGTGGGTAGTCTTGTTTCATAGAACCTTGTCTCTACGGTCTAATATCTCCACTAGCTGCTCCTCATAAGAGAGTTCATGTTCCAGTTGTACCACCTTTGGGTTCATTACATGCGATGGGTCGGGTATGTACTTCCTCAAGAGAGATACATGGAAGACATGGTTAACTTGAGCTAAGTTCGGTGGGAGTGCTAGATGATAGTCCACTGCTCCTATGCGATCAAGGATTTCATAGGGGCCAATGTACCTAGGGATGAGCTTCCCTTTCTTCCCAAACCACAAGAATCTCTTCCATGGAGAAATTAGAAGGAAGACTTTGTCACCAACACCAAACTCCAAGTCCCTTCGACGGTTGTCAACATATATTTTCTACCGAATCCGAGCAGTCTTTATGTGTTGTTTGATGGCATGAACCTATTCTATCATCTCTTGCACAAGATCAGGCCAAAGAAGAATTCTCTCACCAGTTTCATCCCAACAAGTAGGAGTTCTACATCGCTTTCCATGCAGAGCTTCATAGGGTGCCATCTGAATACTCGAATGGAAATTGTTGTTATAGGAGAACTCAACAAATGGGAGGTGCTAATCCCATCCACCTTTAAATTTCATTGAGAATAATTTCAGCATGTCTTCAAGTGTCTAAATAGTCCTTTCATATTGGACATCAGTTTGAGGATGATAGGCCGTACTAAAATTCAATTCAGTATTCAGAGCATCTTGAAGACTTCTCCAGAATTTTGATGTGAATCTTGGATCACAATCAGACACGATGGATAGTGGTACCCCATGAAGCCTTACCACTTAATTTACGTATATCTTGGTAAGTTGATCCAGAAAGAAATCTTCTCAAATAGAGATAAAATGAACGGTCTTGGTGAGACAGTCCACAATAACCCATATCGCATTGTTTCCTTTGGATTTTTTGGGGAGACCAGTTACAAAGTCCATAGTTATATTATCCCACTTCCATACTGGTATGGGTAGCAGTTGTAATACTCCCTTAGGAAGTTGTCGTTCTTCCTTTACTTGTTGACACACCAGGCACCTTGTAGTGTAATCAGTAATCTCCCTATTCATGTTATCCCACCAATAATGATCACGATGGTCTCTATACATTTTAGTGCTTCCCAGATGTATAGAGAAAGTAGAGCTATGAGTTTCATCCATCAGTTCTCTCTTTATCTCCGGAATAGATGGAACACATAGTCTTGTACGAAATTTCAATACACCTTCTTGATCAATATTGAAATCAGTGAACTTTCCATCCTTTATAGCCTAAAACTTCTCCTGTAGTAAAGGATATTATTTTTGAGCCTTCATGATCTTCTCTAGTAATGAAGGTTGAGAAATAATTTGGGATAAGGTTGATGATGTCGCTTCTCTTACAATTCCATGTCTAGTTTTACTAGATCTTTAATCAAGGGATCTCCTAGGATCGTCAATGTTGCCAGAACAACAAGGTCTTTCCTGTTTAACGCATCTACGACTTTGTTTTCTCTTCCAGGGTGATAATGAATTTAACAATCATAGTATTTAATAAGCTCAAACCATCTCCTTTTTCTCATGTTCAATTATTTCTGCATGAAAATATACTTTAAACTTTGGTGGCCAGTGTATATATCACATTTCTCACCATAAAGATAATGAATCCATATTTTTAGATCAAAAACAACAACCACTAGCTCTAGGTCATGCGTAGGATAATTACGCTCATTAATCTTCAACTGTCAAGATGCATAAGCTATTACGTTGTCATTTTTCATGAGGGCGCACCCAATCCATTTCAGAGATGCATCGAAAAAAATAACAAATCCTTCTCTGATAGAGGGTTGTGTTAACATAGGTGCAGTAACCAATCTCTTCTACATCTCTTGGAAACTTTCCTCTCATTCCTTTGTCCAGATGAACTTAACCCAATTTCGAGTCAACTTGGTTAGTGTATTAGAAATTAGTGAAAAGTTTTTTACAAACCTCCTATAATATCCCGCTAAACCAAGGAAACTACAAATCTCAGTTACTGTTGTGGGTTTAGGACACTCCTCCACAACCATTGTCTTTGTAGGGTCAAATGAGATTCCTTCATTGGTTATGATGTGTCCCAAGAAAGCCACTTATTGTAACCAAAACTCACACTTGATAAACTTTCCAAAGAGCCTCTCCTTCCGCAGAGTTTTCAAAATATCCCTCATATGATCTTCATGCTCCTCACGACTTTTTGAATATATCAAAATATCATTAATAAAAACTACCACAAAGTTATCAAGGTAGTCCTTAAAGACTCTATTCCTCAAATCCATGAAAATAGAAGGAGCATTAGTCAAGCCGAAGGGCATAACAGTAAACTCATAATGCCCATATCTTGATCGGAAGGTAGTCTTTGGGATATCTTCCTTCTTCACCTTCAGTTGATGATAACCAAATAAAAGGTCAATTTTATAGAAGAATTGATCCCAATAAAGTTGGTCAAATAAATCATCAATTATTAGAAGAGGGTATCTTTTCTTCACTGTGATCCCGTTCAGTTCTATATAATCAATGCATAGCCTCATTGATCCTTCCTTCTTCTTCACAAAGAGAACCGGTTCTCCTCGAGGAGACACACTCGGTCGGATAAACCCCTTCTCCAACAAGTCTTGGAGTTGTTTCTTTAACTCTTCTAGCTCAACATTTTCCATTCTATACGGGGTCTTTGATATCAGTTGATATCTAGGTACAAGTTCAATGGAGAACTCTACATCTCTTTTTGGGGGAGGTCCAGGTAACTCCTCAGGAAATACATCCATGTATTCCTGAATAATCGGAACATCTTCTATTTGAATACTCCATTTTCCTTCTTCATCATCAGCAATTAACTCCATAAATAAAGCTATAGGAGGTGCTTCTAGATAGGTATCGGTTCAGGATATCTCTCCTTGGAAGATAATTGTAGGTCGTTCATTCAAGTCTACTGATATTTCCTTACTTCTGCATTTGATCATAGAAATATTCATTGAGAGCCAGTCCATCCCTAGTGTGACGTCGAATTCCAACATGGGGATGACTACTATATTTGCGATAAGATTGTTCTCACTAAAGTAAACACTAGAGTCTCTAAACACTGTTGATTCATGGATAATCCCACTTAGATTCTTGACTGAAAACTCTTCCTCAAGCACCTCAAGGATTGATTCTATATTCTTTGTAAACTTGGAAGAAATATAGGAATGTGTAGAACCAAAATCAAACAAAGTACTTGATAGTTTTGAGAGGACAACAAGAGTACCTGCTACCACATCATTCGGAGCTTCAAATTTAGTTGTTTTGATATCAAAAGCATGACCTTTCTCCTATGGCCATTACTGAGGTTGATGGTGATTCCCCTCTACTGGCCTTGGATTTGGACAGTGATTAGAAAAGTGCCCAAGCTATCCACACTTGTAGCATTGGACTTCGGGTAGGGCTAGAACCATCTTTCCTCTATCGTTAGTGTTGGGGATTTTAGGCTTCACCTCACTATGAAAATTCTGAGAAATATGGCCTCCTCTTCCACACTTGTAGAACTTTCCACTTCCGATCAAGCAGTGCCCCAGATTCTTCTTCCCACATTTATTGCATGTGGTAAGTTTCATTTTCTTTTCACCTCTTCCCTGATAAAAAGTCTTCCCTAAACTGGGCTCTAATGATCTCTTCTTGTCATTTGATTTATGAGACCATTGTGTCTCACCAAACTCCAGCTGGACTTTCATTGCACTCCGCACGATCTCTTAATAGCTATCGTAGTCCTGGTTGGCTAGATTTTTCCGCATATGTGGTCTCAGTCCACCAAAAAATCTCTTAACCTTCCCAAATGGATCCATGACAAAGATAGAGGTATATCATGAAAGTCGGGTGAAGTTCATCTCATAGCTTCTGACAGATTCATTCTGCTTCTACATCAGCTCGAGAAACTCTTTCTCCATTATTGTTCTCATGGAACAAGGGAAATACTTATTAAAGAATATTCCCCGGAACTCTTCCCATTCCATAGCTTTCATATCTCCTCTAGGATTCGTGTTTTTGACTAGTGACTGCCACTGATCAGCTTCTTCATCTAGGCGGTAAACAGCAAGGCTGCCTTTTTCTTGTTCCAAACAAATGAGTACAGAAAAGATCTTTTCAGTGGAGCTTATCCATTGTTCTGCAACCAATAGGTCAGTAGATCCACTAAATGTTGGTGGTTGTTGATGCATGAAGGACTCAATAGATTGTTGTTCCCTTCACGGTGAGATCATCCTCTCAGCTGGATTCAAGTTATTACTCATAACTTGAGTCAGTTGGTTTATCATTCGCACGAATGTTTCCATTCCGGCTTCCATCGGAGGGCTGTCAGCACATGGTGCATTGCGGTCACCATCTGCACGGTTCCTCCAATTGCCCTCCATTTTTTAAAAGAATAAAACCTTAGTGAGAAAATTATTTCATTTATGAATCTTTTAACTAAGACTTCATGCTTAGACAATTAGATTTCTCTATAATTCCTTCATAATGATTCATAAAAAGCTTGTGATTAACCAAACATATCCCCCGAGAGTGTTGTAACCAAGAGTGCTGCAAGGCCCATTATTGTGCACCAGTTCACGTTCGAGTCTAGCTCAAAGTGGTGTTTTTGAGTTTTACCCCTATGTACATCTGTGCCAGAGCTGCCTCTACCTACTCGTATCCAGACAGGGATGTATTTGTTTGATAAACAACTTACTCAATACTAAACAAAATACCAGGAAGTTTTCCTATATTTAAACTTTTCTATAGGTTTCTTCCTAAATTTTTTTTATATCCTAATTTCTCCTTATAACTAAAACATTCTTTGATACCAACTATGGCATCCTATCTTTTTATAACATAAACATTCATTACATTACACAAAATTGAGGATCTTTAAGGTTTACTGTCTTGGAAACCATTAAAATAATACATGAAAACAACATAAAACATTCTTCTTAAACACTTTAAAGGCTTATCCTTAAGTTCATCCTAGGTTCATTACTGTATCTCATAACCTGGGGACATACATCAAAATAAAGAGATACATTTTACATGTGAACTTGAGATACTTCAATAAGGTCATGAAAATAACTTTAAGGCATGAGAATAAAATCATGAGGCATATCATAATAAAAATAAAATTTTTCATAACATCAAGATTTGGATACAACATTTAACATAGAAAATCATTTCCGTTTCACCAAGGTCCATCCCCAAGGTGTCATTAAAATTACCAAGGTTATTCACCAAGGCATCGTTAAAAATGGTCATCTCTAGAGATTAAGTTTTAACCCAATACATTGGAGCGCTATTAGGGCGCACCCTTAAATTTGTCTTTATCATCATGTGAACCACATAAATCATCATCAATAATTTCATAAACAACCCATATATCATAAAATAAATGGGTTTCATTTCATAATCGTAACGTTTTAAAAACTGCTTTAAAGACATGATCTTTTGGTCACATTAAACCGACAGAAAGGGAAAGCGGGTCTCATGTATGTAAATACAAGAATTTAAAATAGAACAACTTGTTATATATGTGAATACCCCTATAGAAGATAGAGATTTGAGTATTCACTTAATAAAATAAAATAACTTTAGAAAAATATAGAGACATTTTGAGACGGAAATTCTGCAGCATAACGACTATGTTTCGGGGTTTTAGAAAACGTTGAAAAGAGAAGGGACATGGGTCAAACAGAAATAAATGACCCATAAAAAAGTAGAGGTACAGAATATGAAGGATATATGAACATGGTAATGAAATTATAAGTACATACCATTTTAAATGAAAATTATGGAAGGAAGACAAAAATTAGATTTCTCTTATGAAAATTCGGCAGCCTAACAGCGTCACTTAAACTTCAACAAAAAAGAAGTGATGAGAACAAATAGGGTATCTCGTCATATGAACATAAAAGTTCATTATGATAGCTATAGAGATCATACCCCAACCTAATAAAAATGAACTTTAAATACTTGACATGAAAGTATAACTTTGAAAAATGAGAAAGGAGAAAGAATCCCTTAAAAAATCGGCAGCCTAACGACGTAACATAAACATTCTTAAAACGAATTAATGAGAGCAAGAGGGGGTATCTCATCATATGAACATGAAAATGGAATTAAGAGTAATATAAAAGAACATCCTCCAACATAAGATCATGGAGCATAAAAGAAATGACATAAAATAGATTACTTGAAAAGAAAGAGAGAGGTAGGATCCCTAACATTAAACATAATTCTTAAAAATCAATGTTTGGGACCTTGAGAGGCATGAGGGAACCTTGGGAGGAATCCTTGTGAAGTAAGGAGACCAGAACTTAGTTGAGAATGATTTTGGAGTCAAAAGGATGAGATAATGGCTTGGTATTTATAGGGAAAGTGAGGTGATACTTTAATAATTTCAAAGGACACCTCACAAGTGGTTTTCTCAAAACCATGGGCTCTCCCATGGTATTTCCCATGATGTTAGGCCAAATGGGGCCCCCAATACAATAATTCATCACCTTTGGTCAGAAAATCCATAAAATATCCAATGACATCATAATGACACAGTTATGATGTCATTAAACATACTGAAACCCTAAAACTGCATTTTTACTATTCACTAAAAATTCATCTTTCTTAGAAAAATCCCAAAATTTTACGTTATCCAAATATAGATGCTCTGATTACAAATATGAACTCTATTTTATAAATATAATTTTATAATTATTTTAATTTTAATTTTTAAATAAATACATTATTCACCAAAAATTCATTTTTTCAGAAAAAATCCCCAAAAATTACCATAACATAATATCATTGCTCGGAGTTCAAAAAAAAGTACATTTTATAAAAATAATTTTCTAAATATTTTTAATTTAATTTTTAATTAGAAAACACTATTCAACTGAAAAAAACTAATACGTGACTAATAATTTATGAAACCGTTATTTACCCATTTTATTGAATCACATTACTTAATCAAGGTGTCTAAATTATATTAAAACTTTCTTTTAGTGAGATTACTAATCCATTTGGTCACATTACTAATCCTAAACATAAAATCACTATTCATAATTTACTATTCATAAAAAATTAAGTTGATCTTATTAGACTCCAAATTTTTTACTGAACACTTTTGCAGAAGACCATTTTTGAAAATCATTACACATCATTAATTAGTTAAGGTTTACATAAATATTTTAAAATATCCTTTTTTTAAAAATTCATCAATAAAATACATCCTCAAATTATCCAGACATTTGAAATTTCACAAACTTCACTAAAGGAATAAATCTCAATTTATTCATCCCAAAGGATTACACAAAGAAGCTACGGTCTCATCACATAGCCCCTTATAACACCAACATATGTCCTTAGTGTAAGGTGTGCTATGGTGAGAGAATCTGAGGGAGGCTTAGATAACATTTCCCTAGTAGTAATCTCTACTAACTTGAACTTCTCCCGCAGGAGTTTCCATTCAAGCATGACACACTGGAGTTCGGCTTGGGCTTGGTCCAAAGCGAAGCCCAAAGATACCACCTCCTTCCCAAGCTCTGATAAGTGGGCATCATAAGGTTCGAGTCTACTGTATGAATCCGTCGACTCGTCTTTATGAATTAACCATTAACATCTCTATTAAATCGTTAAGAGTAAGTTAATATACTATTCAAAAAGTTTGGGTCGTTACACCTGCAATAAGGGTATACAAATCACTCAAAATGGGAGGAATTATCCTTTTTATACTAACCAAGATTATAAGATATAATGTATCAAAATCAAAAAAACATCAAGACATATATATATATATATATACAAAAACCTTCAAACATATTTGTTTATAGTAAAATGTCTATAAATATAATAAAAAAACAAAGTAAATACCAAAAGAACAATGCTAAAAAATGACACAAGAACTATCCTGATGAAAGAACAAGTAGGGTCTGACACAGTCCGCATAATCTCTTTGGAAAGAAAAAAAGTGTTTTACATACATATGGTGGGCACATAAATATACTCTATTGGAAAATCAAAAATTCTCTCATGAACCAGTGATAGAAGAACACTAATTCTGTTGTGAGAAAGACAGTAGTACCCAAAATCACCTTATAGGGTATATTATCCACCCCATAAACACCAATGAATGCTCACCAAATAACAAAATTCTAGTAAAGTAAATTTGTAATCTCATCTATGATAGGGTACCCCCCCACCACTTTCCTTTGCTTAACTACTCATTCATAATGATGAAATTTCTAAATCTACCATGATCTTCCACAATACCCACTATAAAAACCACCCCACACACAACTTGTCCACAAACCACATCCCTCCAACAGATACCTAGGCCAAAAACACATCACATCTAGCCTACAACCACCTAGGGAAAAAATAACAATCTCATCCCAAAGTCACCTGGAAACATACCTCACTGGTAGACACCTGGTCCCCAAAATGGCACCACAACCTATCCGAAGATTCTTGGGATTCCAATTCCTAGACGAGTAATAAGAGAATAGCCAATAACCATCCATGTATCCTCCCATTGAGATATTGTTAAAGGACACCATTCCCCAACCAATGGGTTTTCAAAAAACAACCATCCCACACAAAACAACCCTTTCTAAAATATATAATGCATAACCACAATGTCTGTCATGGACTTAATTCATAACCCTAGACAATTCATTCAACCAATTATCACTCTGTATTAAAATTTTCACTTAATTATTTATTCCATCCCTACCTAGGAAACTACCAAACACACCACACCATATGTAACATCATAACCCACACACACTTCACAAATGTATCTAGAAACTCCGGCCATGAAAGGTTACACTATCCTTATTAAAAATTATCCCTCCTAAACTATCCATGACATATCTACTGTACAAAAATCACCACATCCAGAAAAATAACAAAACTCAACAAGATTGCAGTCCTGCTGCATGAAAAATACATGCTCAATAACCAAAACACAACCCCAGTGCTGACTCACTATTCAAAAAGATTATTCATTCCACAATCTACCAATATATCAAACTAATATTCCATTACACCACTTGTAGAACCCCAGACTCATAATCACACTACTATCCATTTAACCACATAACACAAGGTTGAAGAGAACCATCGACAGAAAAAAAACCACCCCAAAAAACAATGTGTTTTTAGATTTAGCAACCCTTTCCCTTTAATTCATCTTTGATAATTTAGGGGTGATCATAGAACATGTTTAATCATAGGGAATCCATATATTTAACTGAGTATACATGATTAAACATATTTTCATATTTTAATTCATTGAATAGATGATCAAAAACAAGTATAAGTTATCACCCATGTACAATAAAACACCAACAACATCCATGATTTTTAGAATGAAACAACCCATAAAATTCACAAATGGGATTAAATATAAAAGATAAAACAAATGATGTTCATCAAAATCACTCATCCCATCATTTATTACTTAAGTAATAGGACAATTTATCATCATTATTATCATATTACTATCCCCTCATTTATCTTTGATAAAATGGTTTCAATCGTACCCATAAGAAGACATCAGTTCACCCACCTGGATGATGCACAATTAAATAGAGATGAATGAAATCCTACATCAAAGAATAGATGATTAAAAACTACTCCTAATTCAAAAAACATGGGGTGCATGAGTAGCAGCAAGAAATACAAGGGAAAACTAGATCTGAGGGCCATAGAATAACACATGACTCCATGGGGAAGAAAGGATCTTGGCACACAATGGGAAGACAAAAATTCACTAGGAAGAGATGAACTCATTTTAGAAGAGTCAGGTCCTATATAAATGGAAGAAAATAGGTTTGAAGGCTATTAAAGCTGAATCACGGTAATGATTACATACTATAACATTTTCAAAGTCCCGAAAGTGATAGTATATAAATTTTAAAATTAATATCCTTTGAAATTCCTTTATAAATTATCAAACAAGGTTTTAAACTCATTTTATGTCAAATATAATGTAAGAGGGGTGAAACTGGAAAACCTGGAAAAATATAGAAATGAATCAATGATGGGTGGGTCACTGACATGAGTTACAAACAGTGAGTCTTTGATTCCTAACTCACAAATGAAATTCTCTGATGTGATTCAATGCCACAAGTCACTAATATGACCCATCAATGGTGAGTCACCGATATGACTCACTGACAACACTCACCGACGCCCAACCTACCAACTCCCTTCCCAGCAACGCCTGACCTACCAATGCCCTAACCTAAGGATGCCATAAACTTCCAATACCCTGTCCTACAGATTCCCTGAGCAACTGATGTCTGACCTACCAATGCCTGACCTATAGATGCCTTGTCCTACCAATGCCCTAACCTACCAACGGAAAAACATAAAATTTAGAAAACACATTAAATGAGTTAACCTTTCCTCCCAAAACACACCAATCATGAGACTATAACAATTTAATAGTATATGTAGGTCTAGTCTATGAAAACATTAGTATTCAATATGATACATAAGTATGATATGTTTTATTTAAATAAAGGTAAACACATTTTTTGAATGAAAAATAATTTTCTTAGTAAATGTTTCCCAACTAAGGGTGGGATTGGTTTCTTTAATATTCCTTGAATTTGGTTGATTGTATTTATTTTAATTTTTATGTTTCTTGATAATTTATCTTTGAAGTGTTTTGGTATAATATTATAAAATATTGGGACGCTCCAAATGGATTTTTATATATCACTCTATAGTTCATATTACAACGTGATAATGTTATATTGTAGATTATTGCTAAAGTATTATTCTAATTTTCTAGTTGGAACCTTGTGAAATGATTATGGGTTTATACTAAAGAAGTGTATATCAGTGGGATTATAAGTTACTATGAATTTTCTTATCATGTTTATTGTTGATATATAATACTCATGTGATAAATTTTTCCTTGACCACTTTGACTAAAATCATAAGAAATCATGAGTACATTGATTGGATATCCTAAACACGGTGATGTTCTATCCCTAGTAGTTAGGTGTAACATTATAAAAAGTGATGTAATGTAAAATATTTCCTCTTTATAATAAATTAATCACCATCTATTATATTTGATGTCGAGTTATGTTATTCATTCAGTGATCCTAGACATATTTTCCCATAAAGTTTTCTAAATGATATTAGTTGTTTAATTATAAGATTTCAGTTCTGTTATCATTTTTTAGATTTAGTTATTTTACTTAATTTTATATATGTAGATTCTATTTCTATTTAAATTTATTTTTATTCCCTATATCATTGTGATGTTATTGTTAATTTTTATTTACATTTTTTTATTTTGAAATATTATTTCATTTTTACTTCAATTGTCAATTTATTTGAGTTTCATTAGATGTTTAATTATTTAATTCCTGTTATTTCAAGGATATTATGTTTTCATTTATTAAATCTCTAAATTATAATTTTACAAAATAAAAAAATTTATTTCACTATTGAATTTCTCAACACATATTAAAATAAATAATTTATAAGTGGTTTATTTTATTCTACATTAAAATATCAGTGTTTTACAATATTATAATTTTAAAACTATCCTACCCCCATCATGCTAATTCTTAAATAAAGAAAATTCAAATATTTTTATGTTTATATGTATATATATTATTCATTATTTGAGTAAAATTTATTTGGGTTTTGACTTAGTGGTAAGAACTCGATATACCCAAATAAAGACCCTAGGCTCAAATCATGGTGGTGGATTATATCAATGTACTATATAATTACTTTAACCCCATGAAATTATGTAATATATTTCATTAAATATATACTATGTTCGATATGTTTCTCTATAAGAATCACTGAACTTAGACAAAAACCACAAAACATTCTGATAAAATTATATGTATTGTATATAATAATCAAAACATAGTAATTGAATTAATATATCTTAATAAGAGTAAAAAAATTATAAAATATGTATAATGTAAATAAAGTATAAATTAAATACTAATCAAATTAAATTAGAATATCAAAAACAACTATGAAACTCTACTAATGCTTAAAAATATTTTTTTTCAAAAATAGAATTTTATTTATTGAAATGAATTATATTATAATTAAATAGTTGTAAAATATTTTGATAAAAATAATAATAGAATAAAAAATATTATTTAGTAATTTATAGTAAATAAGAATAAATAATTTTAAAAAAATTAAAAAAAACTATTTTCCAATATAAAGCTTTTCCCACTATTTTTTGTGATTTTATATAAATACTAAAAAATAATATTTAATAATAAAAATATAATATTAAAATAATGTTATTTTATTTTTTAAAAATAATTGACTTCTACATGAATAGTGAAAAATACAATTTTTCGAAATATCATGGATTTGATGACATCACTTGTATATAAAAAAAAGCTAAAAATTATGAAACCTATTTATTGATCAAATATATATGTAATATGTAAAATTGTATGTGCTAAAATATTTTTTTAAAATTAAAAACCTATATTTGATATTTTATATTATAAGAAATATTTTCTTAAAAATTATTTTCAATACATTTTGTATTTGTATGTAAAAATTAATTCTTAACTTTTTTAACAATTGAATAAAATGTATTAGATTTAAAATTTATAATAATTGGATCTGAATTATCTAATATGTTCCACTTTATTTCTAGGCATAGATATTATGTTACCTTAGGTAAAATCTAGTTATGATAGAAAAGGCATAAATAGAAAAAATTATAATTCAAGGGGTAAATGGATTGGAACATGTTAGAAAATGTTTCTAATTTTGTATATTTAGTGAGGGTCAACATTATATCATATCCTCTACACTTTTTCTTGATTTTGGATCCATTATCCTTGAGTGTCACTTTCCATTTTTGATAGTTTTTTAGTATTTTCAAAAATATCATCTATTTTCACTCATAAAAGTGGAACTTTACTCTTTATTTCCACTCACACCAAAAAACCATTATGTTCATCCCAAAATATTATCAAACCAAATCTAAACACTCTTATTTATCCAAAATAATTAATTTCCTTCTCAAAATACCATCCCTCAAAGGTTTAATCCCCATTTCAATGGATATAATCCCCCTATTAAGGTATAGATTTCTAAACACTCTTCCATATTTCTTATTTATTTATGGACTGTTGTTCTTCCTCAAAATTAATTTCGAAATTTTATAATGATAAAATCAGTACCATTATTATAAATTTATATTATTATTATTATTATTATGGTAAAATCATTAACAACCAACCTAATTTCTATTCATAAAAATGGAAACGTGAATCATGCATTGTATGGACTACTGCCTCCATGATACCACATTTGTTTATTTCACAACCATGAATGTTTAGACTTAATAGTGTATATAATATAAAATTATGATATTTATGACATATTTTAGATTATGAATTGATAAAATATATTAATCTTTCTCCTCATTCTTTTGAAAATAAAATCATCATCCATGCATTTCTTTGGACTACTGTATTAATGGAAGAATTGATTTCCATTTTCATGTCATGCCTTCCATTCATGGACGTTTATGAGAATGTTTTTTCTGTATAAATATGATTTTAATAATATGAATATGTTTCATGTCTTACCAATTCAATAAAATATTAATTATATGAATTATAAAAAATAATTATAAAATTAACAATCTAAAACATGAAACTAATAAGATAAAAAATTCTTATATTCTGTAATATTTTATCATCCATTAATTATTTTTATAAATTATTCCTATTGTGGAAGATCATAAAAATAACCTATAATTATGATCATTATTCATCTTTAATAATCATATTGAAACTAAATCACCGTATAATCATCCATTAATAATAGTATCTTTATGTTTTGGTTTATTTTATTGCCTAATTGAACAATGTAACACAATTATATCATGGAATAATATGAAAAAAAATTAATGTTATAAGATAATATTAAATTTTAAATATATATTTTTTCAGTTCTATAATTTTTATATCAATATTTAAATTATTATTTATGATAACACCTTTAGTCAGTCAATATAATCACTGAATGGTTATTATTATCGATTACATCATCAAGGATAAGGAATGGGAAACTCATCAAAGTGAACTAAAAATATTTAATCATTATAATTAAACCATTGTAGTAACATTAGTTAAAATAGAGTGATGAGAATTTGAAGAAAAATTAATATTCACACAACTCTAATGAAACTATTAAGATATCTCAAAATTATATGCACCTGATGTGGTAAAATTGTTTAAACAAACTAATATATATGAAGATAATAATTAAAAGTGAAACTTTTATAAGTTTTTGTTGTAAATGTTGTTTTTAAATCAGTTATTAATATAATTATTTTTGTTATACTGGAGGTTATATCACTTTTGGGGATATCAAGAATTAATGTAATAGTTTATTTGTCTCATTTTCAACATAATAGGACATGTTTGATATTATATTCTTAAATTTCTATTATATTGTGTATTAACCTCTCAATTTCTTTCACATATGAAAAAATATTCAATTTTAGTAAATCTTAATTTCTATTCCATGATTTTACTATTAATCTCCTTTGATTAATTTGTTAATAAAATCCATATGAGTTTTATCGACACAATTTCTGACTCATTGAGTCATAGTCTTTCTTAAAAAATTATTTATTTTCATGATTTAATTTATCCCACAATTAACACATTTTATATGATATTTCCATACATTTCCTGTCAAAATTATTTATCATAATCAATAAAAAAATAAATTTATAAAATGTTTATGTAAATAAAAGTGTACCTTTAGTAAGAACAACTCACATTCTTAGCAATGAATCATGTTACAGATTTCCATATTTTACTTCTAACCCATGTTCTGCTATCTTTTTGGGAAATATTGTATGTATAATTTTTTAATATTTTCATAATTTACTTGAACACATTTCAAATAAAATATTAATACTCTTTTTATGATGTGGGTTTCATTAAATGATATTTCAAAAAAATTAAAGTGTTTATTTTTCAACCTTAAAAAATAAAATATATTATCATCCACTCATCAGTTTTTATAACCTTTTTTTTATTTTAAAGAATAATTGTATTAGATCTATTTATAATTATTTTTTTAAATTCATCTCTTTCACGTCTCAAAATTTTTTAAATGTGATTTTTTACTTCACCTTTTATAATAATGTCCAATATTTATATGGAAACTTTTTTATTTTCAATTTTTATCCTTGAAGGTTTTCCTCTAATGAAATGATGATATTATCGTTATCTTTATTTTATTATGATATGATTTAATTTGAAAAATGATATTTTTGATATCCTATGATCTTTTAAATTTCTATTATGTGATGATTTTTGAATATTTGATAAATCAACTCTTTTTCCACGGGTTCATTATGATATGTTTATGAAGGGTTTTAAGTGGACCACATATGTATAGATTATATAGGTTTGTTTCTATATAAAACTCTAATTAATTGGTTTGTGTTTATATTCCATGAGTTCAAAAGGGTACATGGGATTATTTATCCTAATCTAAACGGTATACTGGAGGATTAATACCAAGAAAAAAGGGGTACATGAGAGGTTTTATTACGTGGTTGGATTATCCGAAGATCAAAAATATACATAGGTGGTTTTTTGAAACATATTATGTGATAAATGTCTTTGTGGTTGTCCTTGACATATGGTTTCTATTACTATATTTATTCCACACTCTTATGTCATATTCATGTGCATCTGATTATGATCATTGACCCAGGATTAATCTATCATGATTATAAATATCATTTATGTGGTATATGTTGGTCTATTTGAGATTATATTTCCATATATTGTAACTCCCCAGGATTCCATGCTATGTTTCCCTTTGAATAATGCAATAGCTTGCATTGTACGCATCTTCGAGATTCTTACACATCGTGACCAATAAAACTAGTCATTATGAATAGTAATAGACACTTTCTGAAATTTTATAAATTTTATCTATAAAAATAAAATTCATTTTTGGATTCCTAATATTGAAATTATCTTAGGGTGAATTTATGGTATTTTTCTGAAAACTTTAAATTTTTTATGAATAGTGAAAACACTGAGTTATTGTTCAAATCTGAATTTTTGTTTAAATAATTATTTATTTTTTTTAAATTTTTTTGAAGTAAAAATAGATACATATTACCTATATAAGTTAAATTTAATTCATTGGAGTCATTTTATAATAAGTTTAGATATATAATGCTTTATTTAACTTTTTACAGTCTTTTACCCACCGCCTAGGAGCATTTAGAAATTTTCATAAAACATAATTTTACCACATCTCTGAATTTAACTTCAAAAATTCGAGAGGCACAACTGATATTTGTAATTAAAATGTGGTTCAATAAGGTGATAATAATTTTTGGTGAATATAAACTTTTGACTTTTATTTACCACGGTTAAAAGTAAATAGGGTAATTAAGGGTATAAATGATAACATAATTACCCTAGCACATTTCCTAATTCAATTTGATAGGTGTAATTAGACCAAAAACAACCTTATGAAAAAAAAAATATGATCCCATTTGGTCCAATTTTATTTGAAAAGGACATTTATTAATATTTTATTTAAAGAACAGTTAAAAGAGTTAAATTAAATGTTTAATAGCTAAACCATTTTTAATATAGGGTTAAACACAATATAAATTAAACTATAAATATTCATTAGAAGTATAAAAATACATCCTACATAATATTATTTTGTTTATAATTTTTATTTATTAAATAATAAAATTTATTTATGACTCAATGATGATGTCGTAATTACATTATTAATGAATGATTAAAATAATTGATATTATAAATATCTAAATAAATGTAATTTGATAAATTTTATGAATTCAAATAATTTACTAGGTTAATATTAAATTTTAGGGTTTATTAAATAATTTTTTTTGAAGTAATCATGTTGTTATGATTTTCCCAAAAACTAAATACTAAATATTTTCAAAATTGAGATAATTGTGTTTTTAAAAAAATACTTTATTATTAATTGATATAATATTCCTAAAAATATAAGGATCAGAAAAAAGGACTTAGATGAGTTTAAATATATTTATAATTAACCACTTGGGGTTCTTTTGTCTAGTTATAGTATGTTTATTAACTATATAATATAAAAATACAAAGAGACATGGTAAATGTCAAACTATTTATCAAAGAGTTAAATCTAAAAGATAATATTAATATGGTGACCTAAACCTATCAAAACCATTTTGGTTGAGAGGTTATTTACCCATCCCCACCTTAGAGTCGAAATAAATAATTTTGGAGCCATTTGAAACCGAAAATTATTTTATTATAAAATAATATTTCAAGCTTTTCCTAAAGTGACCCTCACCTCTCTTATAAAAGGGTACTTCCCCTTTTCTTAATTTCATACCTCCATATCCATTTTTATTAGCCAACCCCAGCCCACATATCCTCCTCAAATTCCTCAATTCATCTTAGAGTCATTCCTTTGGTCATAAAGACAACCTATGGAGCCTTTTTGATCAAATCAAAAGCAAGAACCCGAAGAAGAGGTAAATATTTCATCACCTCTTTCATGTACTTTTCTTCATCGAATTCCCCTTTCTTTGTTGTTTCCATTATAAAATAATAACTCTAGTATCTTCTATATACTTTGATGTTATTATAAAAATTTTACAACCATATTCATTTTTATATCCATCATATTAATGAAAAATTCACAATACATGCGTATGTACGTCTTATCATCTCCACGTCATGCTGTAGTTTGTTATTCAAACACTTCGTTATTTGGATGGGTATAATAATGAGTATAAATAATGTAAATAATATATATAATATTTTGTTTATTATGTATATATGATATACCAACTTATTACATACTATTTCACCAACAATATAATCATATTGCTGATCATACATATGTACGGATTATCATCTCCACGAACGCAATGAGATTCATTCCCCATCGTAGTCATTCAAGAATAATTTTCATTTTATGATTCAAAATAATTTTTATGAACATAATATAATTATTTATATGAATCAAATACATCCTACTCATAAAAACATGCCTTACATAACCATTCATATAAAGTAAAATGAATCAGTTAACATCCAAAATTATGATACTACTAAAATATTATTAACAAAGAAATATTATAAGATCATATATGATATCATATTTATGTATATGGTTTTTATATATTTTAATAACAATTGTTTAACTATTATGAAGGAGGATAACATACCCTTGACCAAGGAAAAGTACGATTTATGGGTAAATTTCACAATCTCTTTATTATCCGAGGTTGTTTTTATATAAGTATCTACTGGGAGCTCTTTATCATCCACGCCCATGTTTTCTAAAAAATGTAAGTCCAAACAATTTTACTATGGTTTAAAGTCATTTATACCCATATTTGACCATATATTTTTTGAAAGGAATCTTTCAGTCATTTTTCAAACAAGGTACATTATGACCTTTTCCACAAAATTAAGGTAGGAATGTATTTTTTTAACTTATATGGTAGGTGTGGCTATTTTCCACCATTATATCATCATCAAAGCTTCCTGTACAAGATTATATAAATATTTTCAAAATAAAAGTTTTCTTTTATAATTATATGAAATTATATAATATTAAAATATAAAGAGATATTTCTCTAAAAAAGTTTTGATTTCTTCTATGTCGACATCCTTTGATGGATTTTACACTTCTTTTAAGTTGAATTATTATGATAAAAATCGTCCATATTGTATTGATGGTTTTGTGATATGTTTGACTGTGGATGTGTAATTTTTATACCATTCATGGTTTATAGATAATGTATTGACATTTTGTATGCTAGTTTTAGTACAAATGTTTATATTATGTTTAAACCTTTTCATATGAGGAATGCATTGGACTTAGTAAGTGATGGGTGAAGCCCACTATAGCTCCTAGATGCATCAGTAGGTCTCATAATACAAACTAGTGTCTTGGCATAAGGCCGTGGTAAAATCTTATTTGTATTCTTAGCACATGGCCTTGAATATGTTGTTATGAAGTCTGGAATTATGAATTCCATCATTATGAAAGTGGCTATTAATATTTCATGTGATTATTGGACTAGTAGAATATCCATGTGAATAAGTAAATGGATTTATTTGATTTTATATTTTTTATATTATTCTGATGTTTATGTTTAAAAGGATTTCGTTTTAGTCTTATATATTTCCTTAAATGTTTATACTTATTTATGAAAGTTTCTGCTATTTTGTTATCCTTACTGAGTATCTGAGCTAACCCCTTTTTATGTTTTATTTTTTCAAATATGTGAAGATGTATTTTATGGTTGATGTGCAGGGTTAGTCTAAGGATATAAGTGTGTTAAAAAGGGGAAAATTGTTCATGATGTTTTTATTTCATGTTGTAATGTAAAACTTATGAATGTATCTAGTCCTAACAAGGCTACTAAACTGATCGGTCTTTTCGGATCTGATCTCTTGTGATCAATCCAATGTTTATTAATAATGCATCGACTCTGGGTATCTCTGGTCGGGGAATTACATATATCACGAATTATGGAAAACACTTACTATTAAAGTTTCTTTTTACTATGAATTTTCTCCACTTACCCTGTTTTTTATATGTATATAATCAAACCATTGATGATGGGTTGATTTCTTTTCCCTTAATGGGAATTCATGCTCACCAATTTATTATGGTCGCAATCCCCTAGGTTATGAGAATAATTAAAACTTATTAAATGATTAGAAGTAAAACTAGAGGAGTTTGATTATAGAGACCATTTTTCATGTGTTGTAAAATAAATGTTTATGTAAATAAAGCCCATTAAAAAAAATTGTGTCTTTGGGTTATGTCACTATTTGTGAGAAGTATTATTTAAGTCATGAGTTTGAATTAACATTTGTTGTTTCATCTAGTGTCACATTAGTTGGAATTATAGTGGTGTTTGTTTATTTTGGGGATTAGTTTTGAGATCCTTATAAAAACCACTTGGTTTTATTATAAGGTTTAATTAAAAGTACAAGATGACATCCAAATATTTTATGAAATAGGGTTTATATAGTTCTTCTAGAAATTATATTCGTGTATAGATGCTATAATTTGATATATTCTCTGGAACAGATGAGTCAAGGATTAATGACCTTGAAATGACTTGTTGGGTATTAACTCAATCAACACTTGTCACACAATAAGGAGTTCAAACTACACATGCAGTTCGAAACTCCAAGGGGTTATGATTTAGTTAATCCACATTCTAATTATTAAAAAAATATAGATTATTTAAATTAATAAATATTTCATTTCGATAACTAATTAGAGTGATTTCCATTCATAATTTCGATTAAACTGAATATTTTCATAATTAATGTTATATATGTCATTTATATTTTATTTATTATAATATAATAGTTTTCATTATATTCATTTAATAATTTATGATTTATAACATTTTTTTATTTATTGTAATAGATATAACACATATGAACATAGTCATAAATTGGTGTAATGGTCCATGTAAACAATGTCCCAATAAGTAATCTTATGGGGTGAAAATGGAGTGAAAATATTCATGATAATTTTATCCCATCTTGTGAGATACAATACATACCATTTATAGCTCCCAATCATTCTCGACAAAGAGAGTATCTTAATATCATGTTTTTTATACATCAACCACCACTGATCTTTGATAGGTCTCCAGATCCACTAATGACTAAGAAATTGAACAATATGGTATAAAATATTATTTTATTTTTATATAGAATAGTTCATGAAAATTGTGTTTCAGGTGTATATTATTTGAAAGGAGAAGTTGTTCGATGATAGATCATAATCAAGAAAATTATCCAAAAGGAAGAAATTGATTCCATTAAGTGGGAAGAGATTAAAAATAAATTTATTATAAATATTTTCCCTGAACTCTTCATACAAAAGTGGAGAGATAATTTCATCATGTTAAGAAAAAGGAAGATGAATCCATTTGTAAAAATGAAGAATTTTTCACAATATGTTCATATTACACCTCTAAAATTGTTATTAAATAATTATATAAGGTGAATTTCATCATTATTGGTTTAATTTCAAGTCTCTAAAAACTCCTGGCTCTAAGGAATTTTGGAGGTTATGAAGGGATTGTTTGATGAACACTGATATTGTAAATGGAAACTAGAAACAACAATTATTCTCATAGATTATGGTACCGGAATTGAAAATTGTATTTACATAGAAATTAATGTGATAAAAATGATGTACGAGCAAAAAACAATCTTTTTTACATGTCGAAAATGTTGGAAGAAGCATAAGGGTTTTTGTATTAAAGAAACAGGTATGTTCTTAATGTGAGGAAGATAATTTTATAGACCACCCAAATTCTAAAGAGATATGAAGCAACCAACTAATGAAATATATAGAGTGACTACTTTAGTTTATGTTAAATCCTTAGTCTAAATCAATATTATGGAGTATTATCATTAATCAACAAGTTCACTAAACCCAAGGTTGATGGAAATAAATAGATGTCAACATCCACATAAAAAAAAGACTAAGTAAAATCATAAGTAATCACCACTATTTACCCAAATTATCATAATCATGATAGTTGATAAATAATTTACTAAACTTATTATTAGTTTATGTCTTTGTGGATTCTAATTCAATAAATTCTTGTATATAAAAGATGTTTTATGAAATCATCAAATCAACACCACATTGATTTTATGATATCAAGAAAACAATACACTTATTATTGTTTCCCATGTTGAGGATAATTAAATACTCTTCCAGAAAGATTTATTATCCCCATTTTAGATAAATTTTATGTTATTTTAGAAATGTAAAGACAATATCTACCTAGAATCAGTAATATTCATCAAAATAGAAAAATTACATATCAGATTTCAAACCAATTTATGATCATCAATCATTATAAAGATGAATATGATTTATCATGGAAAAAATTATATTATTGGGGTTAGGATCCATAATATTGAGTGTTTTTTATCTCAAATTATTGCAGGAAAACAAAATATTTGGATTGAAATTTTGAAGTAAAATGAAATATTTCCGGTGTTTATTGACAACACTCTTCAAATTATTTTGTGATTCAAGTCTATCTCATAAATACGTTCATTTACTTTCACTGGAAAGAGATATTTCAAATTTCTAGGACCCAATTTATTTAATATAGGGATAATTTAACACAACATTATTTCTAAATATTATTCTTTAAATAAATACAATGTTTTATATCATTCTCCATATACCAATTTAAAAATAAACAAAACCCATGATATATTCAGATAAAAATATTTGTATAAAATATAAACATAAATTATTTTCTATGGAATTATAAGGAAAAAATATAAGTAATAACATTTTAAGAAATTGGTATGATGAAATTAATTTCCAATTTTAATAATAATGAAATTTCACAAAGAAATTAAAACAACTAAGAAAATCATCTAATGTTTAAATTGTCTTTTCAAAAAATATTATTTCATTTACAGAGTCAAAGTATATTATGATTGAATAATAATAATATATATTGATAATATTAATAGTATATTAAAAATAAATTAATTTTTTTTTAATATAAAATAATTTTAAATAAGAGTTAATATTTTAAAAATATTTTTTCTAATATAAAATGTTTTCATCTATATTTTTGGATTTTAATTAAATATTGAATTCTTAAATTTTAGAAATTCAAATTTACATAATTAAAATAAATTATAGATTAATAAAATTAATATAATATTAATATTAATATTTTCTATTTTTCTAAAATTATTGATTCATAGATGAATAGTGAAAATACAATTTTATTTAATATTATGTATTTTATAACATCACTCGGATTGTTTCATAAACTAAAACAAATAAAATATTTTTTATGAAAAAATATATTTATTATAAGTAACATTATATATTATAAAATATTTTCTATGAATTAAAAACCAATATTTAATCTATTATAACATTAGTAATATTTTCTCAAAAAATATTTTTAATATATTATACTTTCATATTTTAAATTTTTTTTCATCAATTTTAAAAATTGTGTAAAATTAAATGGGTAAAAAAAAATTCATCAATGGAAGAAATTTTTATATTATTAAGAACCTTATTTTTATCCATTATATTATATTATCTTAGCAGAAAAAACTAGTTACAACGTTAAACAATTAAATGACCAAATTAATAATTCAAGGTGTAAAAGAATTAAAATGTGTTAAAAAATTATAATTGAGTGGTTAAGGTGTGTTTTGAAATTATATTTTATTTTATCTATTATTTCTCAATTTTCTGTTCAATTACTCTGAGTTTTACTTCCTATTATTGAAAACTTTGGCGTACTTACAAAAATGTTAGCTTTTTCACCTAAAAAAGGGGTACTTCTCTCTTCGTTTCACCTCACACAAAAACCCTATTATTGGAAAAAAATATCCAAATGTCTCATAAACACATATCTCTACATTAATGATGATCTAATCTTCTCACAAGACCATACCTCAAAGGTGTAATCCCATCCATAGAAGAGATAATCCAAGTAGTAAGGAATAGATTTCTAACAGCTCCTCCTACAATCCAATTTTATAATGTTCTTTTATTATTACATAAATTAATTTCAAAATATTATAGTTATATAATTATTATAATTATTCTAGTTAATATTATAAAAATTACCGTATAATCATTAATCACCCTCAACATAGTTCATCAATAAAACAAAAACGTGAATCATGTTCTTATGTAGAGTTCTGCCACCACTACTCTTCACGTTCCAGTTTACTTCACCACTACACAAGGATAGTCCAAATTTAAAATTTACAATATATTTATAAAATTTATAAAATATTTTAGATTCTAAAATGAGAAAAAAAATTAGTCATTTTTCCTTTTCTAACAAAAATTAAATTTTCATCTATTAGTAAATGTTGACTACTGCCTCCGTGAAATGATTAATTTTTATTTATCATTTCATCACTAAAATGAATTGATGGAAATGATATTTTTTTAAATTATAAATATTAATTCTATAATATGAATACTTTTTGAAATTCCTATTGTAAAACCTGTCAGTTACATCAATGGTATACCATAATTCAAAAATTAATCATCTTAAAAAATAAATCTAATAAAAATAATAATTTATTTGTATTATGTAATATTTTCATAAACATTATATATTATTACACTTCAATGAATTTTTAATTAAATGTATACAAGACCATTTTTTTATATTATCATGAAATTAGAACAAAATAACTTCCAAATCATCTATTAATTATCATAAATTCATGTTTCGGTTGTTTTGACCACATACATAAAAAACAAAAAAATCATATCATTGATGATTATGAAAACATAATTAATGTAATAATATGATTAAAATATTTAAATAATAATTTAGTACAGGTTATATAATGGATACATCAATATTTAACTCTGTAATTAAGAAAACAGCTTTTATTAGTTTAGAAAATCATTGTAGTGTACTTATAGTTGATTTCATTTTCAAGGAAAAAAATGAATAACTAATACAAGGAAATTGGAAAATTATTAATCGAAATAATTTATCCCTTATAGAAACTTCAATAAACATTAATTGATGAAACATAAGAGGAAAAATAATATATACATTGCTCTTAAGAAACAAGTCTAATCGGTCAAAACTATAAAAACATGATGTTGGAAAATATTTACAAACTAATAAATATACTTGTTGATAATGATTAAAAATTAAAATAATAAAATATTTTTAATTATGAATATATTCTCTAAATTAGTTATTTAGATTTTTTTAGTTTTTTTATATATGGATGAAAACATTTATGTAAATTAAGTGTAAATATAAAGGATTATTTTCCCCACTTTTTACTCCATGTGAAATATTTTATATTGTGCACCATAATTTATTTAATATGGTGTATTCAAAACCCAACATCTTTCACATACAAAAATATCCTCCATTTCATGATATTTTATTTTCCATTTCATGATCTTACTCTCATGATCATTTGATTTCTCATTAGAAATTATGTAAGGGATTCATCAACTCAATTTTTAATTAATTTGGTACATGTATATATTATATTAATATAATTTTTAAATATTTAATTTTACTTACATTCCCCCATTTTATATGGTGCTTCATTTTTTATCTGGTTAAATTATATATCATTATCAACAACTACTACTTTGTAAAAAAATATGAAATAAAAGTGTAACATCGGTATGAATAAAATTTATTTATACAAGTGAGTATTATCTTCCATGTAAATTTTTTCCTTCTTTCCAATGTTATCTTATATTTTTTTTTGGGAAATATAGTATATAATATTTACAATTATTCTCATAATTATCCTTAATCCAATTCAATGAAATTTTTTATATTTTTTATAATGTGGGTTTTTAGAAATAGTTATTATAAAATAAATTAGAACACATATGCATGGATGATTATAGGATAGGTCTTTTATCTCCCATAAATTAATAGGTTTATTTTTATGTTTCATAATATCAAATATTTACACTATATGATTTACCGAAATCCAATGGGTACCTAGTATGATTTATAAAAATCTAAAGGGGTACCCGAGAGGATTCATCGCAATCTCTAGGGTACATGGGTAGATTATCCTAATCCCAATATGGAACATGGGTTATTAACCCATGCCTAAAATGTGATGAATATCTTGGTTGGTATATTTTACATATATTTACTGGGATTTTTTTTATTCCACAAAATTATTTCATAATCGTGTCTCTTTGATTGTTCGCCTAAAATCATATTGAATGTCTCCTGATTCCACGCACTTTTTCCTTGTTATCTATTTTTAAATTGAGAATAAAAGTAATTTTATCATGAAATATAGAAAAATATTATATTTTATTGTTATTATTAATAATAAATTCTTCACCTTCCTATATTTTCTCATATTTTTATTATATAACCCTTCATAACATGTTGAGAAAATTTCCCTTACTGAGTGTTTGATATAATCAATTTCCTTCTTTTCTCTTCCCTAGAGAATGAAGATATATATAACTTATTTAAATTGTATAAGAGATTATATAAGTGTTAAATTATTTTTAAATTTTTTCTCGAGTTGTAAAATAAAATCTTTATTTATGTAATCTCCAAGACACTAAACATCTTGGTCCTTGGGTTATACAAAAACATTTTGGATGTATTATTTTAGTAATTATATTAATAAAATATTCATGTTTTGATTAGCATTTGTCTTTCTATGTAAGATATAAATATTTTAGTGGTATTCTAGTATTGTAAATACTCACATGAAATGGTACTTTAGGCAATGAAATTTTTCCATCATGAAATAGTACACTAGGTCCATCTATAGGCATTCATGACACATGGCCTACAAGATAATAATCTTCATGACTTTAGTACACAAGGTATTTGGGGAATGAATATGATAAGGTTTAACTTACTTTAGTATCCTAAAAAATATGGATCAATATAGAATTAGTTAACCAGTTTTGAAAAGAGGACCCTATATTAATGGTTGGGTATGGATCCCCACATCAGCTTGTGTATCTTTATAAAAGGGAATTATAAGCTGGTCTAAATGTCGGATGGTGAGTTTGATGTATAAATTATTTTATTTTTTGGAGAGACATTTCTAGTGTACTAATATTATTTAAGAATGTAAGTTCATATCACAATGGGCCTCAATTCCTTATAATTCATGAAATTTTCCACTAACACTCTAGCCCATGTGTGTGTACCCTCTCGAACGAGTTAAAAATTGGAATTTTCATATGAAAAAAATATTAACAAAATAATTATTTTAAAAAAATAATTGAAGGGATGATTTCACAATAATTATTTTTATTTAATGGAGAAAAAAATACATTTTCATTTATATTTTCATACTATGATGAAAATGATTTACTATTAAAAGGTTATTCATGTGGTGTGGAAAAGTTTCTTCCTAGTATTTATTCCTATAGATACATAATTATATATATATTATAGGTTTTATCCAAGTGTTTCTTGAATTTGGTGGTCGGTTTTGGGTTTTTGTTCGTGTTTGATAGTGGTGAAAATTCCTAAAAAGATTATTGTTTAACATAAGGTGGTAAGAGTTTGAGATATTTAGTATATTTACACAATTATATTTTTATTTTATATGATTATAAGTTTATGTTTATATTCTTATACAATTTTTTTATTTTCTTATATCTTTATGAATTTTTTATGTTGATATTCTTTAATATTCCTTTTTTGGTTTTCTTATTTTATTGATACCAATTAATTTTATATGTGTGGAAATGTGATGTATAAATATTTAATTTCATAATACCTAGTATTAGTTCCATTATATTATTCATTATTTGGGTAAAACCATTCACAATAGTATATATTTGATGCCTATGTACTATTTTCCAATCTGTAGTGAATGAGAACTCCCTTCAATAATTATCATGGGATAGATGATGTACTTAAATAAATGGAATCTGGGTTGAATCATAAAAGATGATATAAAATCCAACATTTTTTATTTTATTTAGGGAGTTAATTTAGATATGATATATGATAATTAGAATTTATCATGAATTCCACAACAAGTTGTCTGGTAACCACTTTTCATACCAACTTTTTATTATCTAGGATAAAAATGAATATATTATAGTGTTTATTTAATTGTTATTTATGGGTATAATTATAAAATTAATAAATTTTGGAACAGTAACAAATGACTTGTTTTAATGGTTCATAGGCTATAAACAATTCACAGAAACCATGAATGTCTAAATGGGGCTTCATTGTAATATTTATTCATTTTCAAACATTAAATAATGTTTTTATTCTATTTATTATGTTAATGTGATCTCATGAAACTTTTTAATTAAGTTATATATAATTTTAGAATAATTCAAAATATTCCCATGGGGTATTTTTTTACATGAATGTGTTTGGTTTTGAATCTTTATCTCATGGATTTTGGGGTTTTATTTTTTAAAATTAATTGTTTTTAATAAAAAAAATTGTTTAATAAATTGTTCTTAAATTTCATAGAGATCTCTACTTTCATGGGTATGATTTTTTTAAATGATCATCAATGGAATAAATGATTAAATGATAATTCAGAGATTTGTTTTTCAATTTTTGATTATTTTTAAAGGAAATTGTATTTTCATTTCATGGTGATAAAAGATGTTTTATATGATGAGTTATATAAATTAATGAAAAAATATTATCGTTTATATTATCGGTTTTCCCAAAAATATATGGTCCTCTTATTTTAATTTATATCAAAGGTAAATTAATGTTTAATATGGGGAATTATAATCAAAATTATTGAATCATGGAAAAATTTGAGATTTTTATCTGATGGATAACGGTTTATTAGAAAAATTAAAATGTTTAAAGTAGTGTAAAATATTTTTAAAAATAATTAAAATGCATTCATTGTCTAAATGGTTTTCAATTTGTTACCATTATTATTTCAGATGAATTTTTTTACTATCAGGTTGTGTATTTATAATTCATTTATTGTGGTACAGTTTTAAAATATAGAGTTGGAATAAAAACAATTTAATAATCACAAAATTAGTTTTATATATGAGCTAAAAGCTTCAAAGGAAGATCGGGAAGAAGTTTAAATGTTCATTTTATGGAATGGTATGTATTGAATCTAGGTAGTTATGTATATGTTTAGTTGTATATTAATGTGGTCAATTTCATTTTTTTATTCATCGTTTTTTATGGGAATAAATAGAAATACCAATGTGTCCAATTATATATTATTATTTTATTGATTTTACTTTTTCAAAAATGTTTATCGACTAGGGTGGTAGTAAATATCAATGAAAATAGAAGCATTAATTTTAATTAAATGATATCAAGAAATCATTTTTCTATTTTTTAAGAGGATTTTTTATTTTAATTATCAGGAAAGTTAATATTGAATCTTGTGAGTTAAATATTAATAGAAAATCATTATTTGAATTGATTCTTTTCCTATTAGATTATTTTTTATTGATGAGAATTATATTTTTGGTTATTTGGTTGACTATATTTATTTTTTAGGAGTAAGGGAATGTAATATCCCTACCCAATACATTGAATTTGGCTGAGTTATGGGTGATACTGACCTTATTTAATGACCTCGATACATCAAAGGATCAAAATAAATTCCATAGGATTAGATATATAGGAGTGATTTTCTCTTTAAACACAATACAACCTATCATGAAAAAATAAACCCAAAAATAACTATATAATGCATGAGTATAAATATAAATACTTAAAATAGAAATGGATAAAAGAACAATATCATAGTGTAAGTGAAAAATTATAACAAGGCGGTTTATGAAAACCAAAATACATCCCAATGTAGTTATACTAATGTTGCATCACTCCAACCAATCCATATGAGAAACTACAAGCTCCGAACATCATCTCAAGGAGGTCTAACATCATATTATTCGACACTAAAAATATTATACCATTGAATTACATGTTTCATGATGAATCAGATCTATATTTCTACCAAATTCCATATAAATGGGGTGAGTAATCACATGTAGTATTATTTCCCAAAAATGCATTCCAGTTCACACGACTTTGAAAAGATCAAGGAAACTCATAGTTCAAAATATATACATTAAATAAAAGAGAGGTACATCAAAATAGTATATCAATTTAAATCACATTAAATTAAAACCAAAATCATTTACACACTAGTACCACATGGTATATCAAACCCACATTCATCCACTGACACACACATCCATACACGGTGACACATCAATAATAGTGAGATGTTACTCATTCATCCACAATGTTTTCACTAGGTGAAAATTCTCTTGGTGTCTCTAGTCTGTCTCCACACCACTTATTTAGGGTTATATCTAATGAAAATTAACTCACACAACAACATATTTCAGGTTATCATGGAAATTAATTCAACTAAAATAATCTCTTCCCATTAGAAATATAATTGAACATCGGGATTTCATTAAAATAACACCATCATTTGAAACCATAAATTAAAGTTATATTCAAAAATCAACTCAAAATTCTATGCTCCCAAATCATAAAATAAATGGTTTCTAATCAAGAAATAATCCAAAATTTCCTATAAAAATATGATTGAACCATTAAATACTTCTACTCCTTCAGGTTCTATAATAAGTGGTGATGTGAGAGATCCCACCTTCCCATAATAGGCAATATAAATCATAAACAAAAATATGAAACCTCTAGATATTAGATAAAATAATTATCACTTCAATAGATCCAACTATATTCTCATAAAAAATTATTGTTCATATATCTATACATAATGGATTATATATAACATTTCATGTGATAGGATAAAAGATGATCTGAATATAATGATTGAAAATTAATACTTATAATTTATTCTGGAAAATCAACATAATAAAATCAATAAAACCCATCTTTTAGAAGATAGTGAACCACCAATAATTTAAAGTAGAATAGTGGAGTTGAAGAGATGTATATAAGAAGTCAAAAATTCATCTTTCTCTAGTTCAAGCCTAGTTATAAATCAATTTTCTGAGAAATAAATGCATTGAGCATGGTTATTTTAGATGTTTTGGAAACCATATGCATAATAAAATCTCCAAAACAACATATCACATGGTTTGTTTTAAAAATGTAACTAACGTTTTCCAACCATGCTTTTCACATTGTATCTACTTAGATAGTTTCCCTTGAGTATCTTCTTTGTTTTGAAAAGTTTTACCTCAAACGTGCACTCACACATAATCTACTAGAATCAATTACTTGTTTTCCTAGAAAGGTTACACAATATTCCTTTACCATACTCTAATCATTAACCCTAAATAACACATCCAAAACATAGTGAGACTATATATAAACTCCTAAAACTCAACCCAAAGATTATATAACCACAAAATACATGATAAAATGTTAATGTACTTAAATAAGCGTGTTTAATAATTTTCACATATATGGGGTGAGTAATCATAATCAGTAGAATTTCTCCAATAGACATCGCAGCTGAAACCACTATGATAATAATGTATCATATCATAATTGGAAAATATATTTTTTTATATAAAAAAGAAACATAAAAAAAATTTATCAATTAAAAACATGAAAAATTAAAAGAAAATATATTTATCTTCTAGCACCACATGGAATACCCAATAACAATATATCCACTAACTCACACATTAATTCTAGGTGACATATCCATACTATGAGTGGTCACTCACAAATCAGCCATGTCATCATTAGGTGGCCATTCCCTAGGTGCCTCTATTCTGGAACCACACCCATTATTTAGGGTCACATCCAATAAAAATAAACTCATCGCAAC
This sequence comes from Viscum album, assembly GCA_963277665.1. Taxonomy (NCBI): domain Eukaryota; kingdom Viridiplantae; phylum Streptophyta; class Magnoliopsida; order Santalales; family Viscaceae; genus Viscum; species Viscum album. Next base: position 1,199,033,669 of record OY728157.1, read on the forward strand.
CATATATTCCAATTTTCCATATTATTTTTTCTATATAAATCAATTATTCCTTTTAAATATTTAAACAAACATCATTCAGGTATGAAAACAAAACCATAATTTGAAACTATAAAACAATAGGGTTTTCAAAATCTATTAAAACACCCATCTATCAGATTCATAAACTAAATGGGTTTCCATAAATAAACGATAAAAATTTTCCTTTTAAAATTCATAAAAATTTAATAAAATTATTCCTTCATGTTTTAGAATAATTAGAAAAGGTATATATGCCTTCCAACTCTCAATGGGTGAAATATTTGGAAAATAACTCTATAAAACCACTAGATTAGATCTTGAAACCTATTTCCATAAATATAGGCTAAATAATATCTCATAAAAACACATTATATATCATATATCTAATTGTAATCAGTTTGATATATTGTTTTGAGTTAGATGAGAAAATGGTGATCTAAAGAGAAAGATAGAAAACACTGAATTAGAATTGATTTTGGAGATCTAACACATTTAGATCCATCAAAAAGAGATTATAAATCATAGGTATAAATTGATAACACATATGAGAGGAGAGGAGTTTGAGAACATGAGCTAATTTTTACAAAATGAGAGTTCTAAGGGTTAAGCATTAGATAAACACTAATTTTCATGGAACTAAATTCATAAATGATGGTTATTCCACATGGTTTATTAAACTAATTGCTAATTTTTTGCTTGTTATTATTTACAAAACACCCTATTAAATGATTAGTTCACATAGTTTGAAAAACCTTTCACTAAGTATGTTTCCCATATATCTATAATTTCTTGGTTTCTCTTGGAAATCACATGTTTTTTAAAAACCATAAACCTACCCAAAAACTCTAATAAACTCTTGCATTTTTTGGATAAGTTTAACAGTGTTATCTAACTATTATCAAAATGTGAACCTCCATAAATACATCAATAAATACACCAAATACTTCCAAATACTTCCAATAATCATCCCAATTATTACATAACCTTAAAATAAAAAATAAAATTGTAATAGAACATAATATATTTAACTATTTATTATGGAAGTCTCGTGGTTTACCTTAACAAATTTCCAAACATTTCACCCCCAAAAAGGCTTCTAAATCACATAAAATTAAACTCAAGTATTATATAAACTCAAAATACATAATAAAATTTTAAAGTACATGAAACTGGGGTTCATAAACAAAATGTAAATGTAGGTTTCAGTAATAGTAACTAGTATTCCTTCCCCAAGATACTTCCCAACTCATGCTAGTAAGATAATAACATGTTATCTCACAGTTTAAAAATGTATTCTTTAAACAAAGGATATAAATATAAAAATGTTTTTTAATATTCATACATTCAAAAATAAAATATGAATTATTTATCTACTGTTAAAAAATTTCATAACTAAACCACAAACATCTACTCACACACACATTAATTCCCAGAGATAGTTCCATACCCATGGATGGTTACTCATTGATTCACCAAGTTGTCACTAGGTGACCATTTATTGGTTTCCTCTAGTTTATAATGATGCCCTATATTCCTGTTTCTTTCTAATGTAATTGATATTATACCTACCATGTATACCTAATTATCATTTTAATTCCTTCCACATAATCAATTTATACCAATGAAAATTTTATTAAACATCTTTCTTGTATTAAAAAAGCATAATTTAAACCATGAATCAAGCTTGTTTTGGAAAATCAATTCAAATTTCTATGTTAAAAAATTATAAAATTAAAGGGTTTCTATTAAGTAATAATAAAAAAAATTGGAAATATTATAAAAAAATTAATGAACTAATCTTCCATATTTATTAGAAATTGGATGAGAGATAGAGGCCACTTACCTTATAATGGGCGACAAAATGGTAAATGGAATTATAAAAACTCTAAATTTGTTAAAAGAATCATATTTCCTTATAAAACTCACCAAAACACATAATATATCATAGATATCTCTTTATTATACTAGATCTAACATTCCACATAAGTGAAGTAAAATATGTATATTGCGAAATGGTGAAAAATAGACTTATCATCGATTTTGGACATCAAAAACACATAGTTCCAGACAAATTGGATTAAGGATCAAAAGGAACTATAAATAATTATTAGTAATTGATAAGAGTTTGATTTACTAAGAAAAAAGGTAAAATTAGGGGTCTTTATCTTATAAATAAGTTAAAAACTAATTATTATATAATTAAATTCACAGCGTATGGTTATCCAACACGGTTTCCAAAACTGTGTCCTAGCCATGCATACTCTACTATCTCTAAACCTCTACCACACATGTTTGGTTAAAAATGTTTAGAAAACTATATAGAAACTATTGTTTTACCACCATCTCCAATATCCTGATTTCTATAGGGTGCCTATATGGTTTGAAAAAAAAAACCAGTAGTGTTCTTACCCTTAAATTCATAGAATCAATTACGCGGTTTCCTAGAGAATTTTCATGTTTCCCCCCTAACAATCTCAATTAATGCAACCCAATAAATTCTTCAAAATATAAATAAAATAATCTATAAAATACAAAAATACAACCCATATATTATATAAACTCAAAATACATAATAAAATGGATATTTTCTCCAAACCACAGGTGTTAAATTCTCCCCAACATTTGGATTTTCATCCCCAAAGGTTATAGATTTTGTATGCCTTGGAAATGTTTTATCCATTTGTCTAGAAATACATTTTTTATGTTCTTATATTTCATTTGGATTTTGAAAATATTTATAAAAGACTAAATCCAATGGAAAACATTTTACAAAAAATAATTTATCTATTCTAAGAAAAATGTTAATCATTTCAAGTATAAAAAATAGTAACAGGTTCAATATCTATATGATCTCATAAAACCATGTGGGTATAATCAGGCGATTACATAATAATATGATAAACAGGGAAAACATTATAGAATATATTGAACCATGGTAGTTAAGGGGACTAATAGGAAAAATGTCCAATTTATTCATGAATCTAGACAGGATCAAAATAATGAGGAGATAACTTTTCATTATTTTTTAATTGAGTATTTATCATTCTTAGAGAGACTTTTATGAACACATGATCTCCCATGAGAAATGATAAGGGTATATAAATATAATACACATAATATTTCAGATGTATTTTGGATAAAATAATCCTTTCTTTATATCATATTAATTTTTATAGTAATATCCTGAGAAAAACCAGGTCCCAAAAGTGTGGTTTCTCCTGTCTCGGCCTAATGGTATAAAGAATGATAAAAAAATATATACAATACCTTGAATGGATTCATCTATATCATGGCCTAAAAATGTTCTCATAAAAAACTCCACTAAATGAAAAAGATCATCCCATGAGCCACAAAAATCCATAACATAAAAAAGTATCAAGTATTTTTATCTTAAAATTAATCTTTTATGTTTTCCATCCATTTGAGAATGATACATACTTGATCATTTTCAATTGGTTACCCAAACCATCATGAAGTGATAATATAATTGGATTGGGTAAATGAAGATCTCTATTGTAGATAATTGAAACTATTATTCCATGTAATTTTATCCCATCACAAATAAAGAACATTTCCATGTCATCTATTATATTAGATTTATGAATTAAGACGAAGTGGGATAACCTTGTGACGGTTGTCCATAATCACTAAAATTGAATCATGATTTTGAATATTTCATGGTACACCCATGAAAATTTCCATAGTGGTCTTCTCTTATTTATATATAGTTATAACTAAACATTGTAATATCCCATCATTTCATTGATGTTATCCCTTTACCTACTGAAATGTTTTTAATTCAGAGACAAAATATTCCACATTTCATTTTATACATTCTGAAAAAATAGGTTTATATAACCTTTTAATATTTTTTATTATAGTGTGGACCACCAATTTTGAATAATGATAAGTTTTAAGAATTAAAGACTAAAAATAATGTTGATCAAAAATTATATATTAAAAAATCAATACAATGTTCCCATCATTATTCAATCAATCAATTATTTCCCTCTATTCTGATTTTATGTAATGATAATGAAAAAATAATATGTTCATTGAGAATCATAAAAATATTAAATCATGTTAGGAATAAGATTCTCTGGGTAAAATATTACTACATTATTTTGTTTTGTATAATAAAAATACATATCAACATTTTTTCTCATCAATTTCCCTTAATAACATGATTGTTTTTAATGTTTTTATTTGAATTATTGAATAATTTATTTTCGTTGGTATTAATTTTTTTCATGAGTAAAAACCATGTCAAATTAAAACATCTGGGTACATTATATCCATTATCTTTTACTCATTTATAAATCCATTTGTGAACAAATATGGTTTTATCTTTTATGTCTTTAAAAAATATGGATATAATGATGGCCTATTTTCAAATAATGAACTTCCATAACCAATTTTGATTCATGGTTAAAATAGTTAATTTCGTGAAATACTAACTTTCAGAATGCATAATATTTTAAATGATCTCCTTGGATTGAAATTTAGTTGATTCCATATCTAGATTCATTACAAAAAAAAGACAAATTATTGATCAATGGTTCTATAAAAACAAGAATTGGTATGGAAGTGGTCCTTTATTTAAATACCAAAAATATTTCTAAAAAACCCTAATAAAAGTTTTTGTATTACACATTCCCAAAAGTATTATAATAAGAGATGTTAATAACATAAATTCATAATCAAAGTTATGATAGTAACCTACTAATCTTAGAAATCTACATATCTCAAATAAATTTATTATTAGTTTCTATGATAAATAAAATATCTCTTCATAGGGTCTTCCTATATATAATTATTAAAAATTACATGTCCATGAAAATGAACATATTTTTTCTATAAATTTCATTTATATATTATTATGTTTAATTTATTCACTCACAAAATTCTCAACACAATCCCTAAATGTTATTCATGTTTTCTTTAACTCAATAATACACCATAATGTCCCCAGAAAATACCATAATGAAAGAATCTAGGTATTAATAAAATACATTTTTCATAAATTACATGAAAAATAATGGTGAATTTTTTAATCCAATGGGCATTTACAGATATTTAAAATGACTATAACGACTGCTGATATTTATTTTTTGGAATATTAAATTTCATAACATAGTTTTGGTTATAAAATAAGTTTAGATAAAAGTCCATTGGGATATCATTAATTAATAAAAAAGGTTATTCCAATGAGGTGATAGATATTTATTATGTATATTCTCATGATTCATCAAACAACTATCAAATAAACATATTTCCATCTTGAAAAAAAATAAATTCAGCAGTGTAAGTCAATGTATTTAGTCTGATGAACCCTTTTCTTTATAATACATACAATTATATCTTAAAATCATTTAATTTCATTTTTTCCATTCATTATTATGGAATTAAAATATGTTTTTTCTTTATAAGGATATTAATTAAAAAAAATCACTTCCATTTTAATTGGAATACTACTGATATATTTTGGAAACACATTGAGATAACGATCCTCTATGGATGTATAATTTATTGTCTCAGTTGTTCCATTTTTCCCTAAAGTAATTGTTTCTAATTTATATGAAATATTTCCAAAACTTTGTGCTAAATTTCTTCTTTTATAGCCTTCATATCCCATTATCCATTAAAAATATTCATCATTCAATCATAAGATGCAAACATTACTCATCATGAATAAAAATTGACATGATCTATCAAATAAACTAACCAAACCATTTCCTTGATAATTTCAATGAGATAAATTTATAAAACATAAAAGTATAAATCATAATAGACTCCATTAATTTCTATAAAGAAACATAAAAAATTTAAGTCCTATGCACCCTTGCTACCCTAGAGGTGTTGAGATACTCATCACGTGTGAAAATAGGTTGATATAAAAACCACAAATGATAAATGAAACATGAAGCAACAAAATATTAGTATACAACAATATCAAAAATAACATTCATAAATTTCAAGTTAAGATGAATGATACATTATACAGTTGAAAAGCCTAACTAGTCTTCTATATCATCGAATCGACACTAAACAATTTCATACTCACATAATCTTGTAAATTTTTTCATGTTATTATTTTATTGGATGAATAGTAATGGTGTTTCTTTAATCAACACGAATTTATAGGTTAAAATTGTGAGAACAATTATGAAATGATCATATAGTAAAATCATAATATTTTAAAGACACATGAGATGAATTTCAAGTAACTATCATTTTAGTGTTATAGAGATAACTCTAAAGATGTCCCATATGATTATAGTTATGAAATAATTTAGGTTGTACCACAAAATCTCACATCATATTCACAAATAAACCACATTGGTAAAATATATTATTATTATTTTGTTTATATGGATTTTAAATGATTCATTGGTTTGATTTTGCGATGCTCCACCACCCTGTAAGTAGGTGTCCCTCTTCCTTTTATTTACAAAAATCGAGTTCCCACCTATTCTGATGAAGAAAAATGTACTTATATAAAATTTCTAGTTATTTCCATTTTCACCACTATGGATCAATTAACAACCTCTATATAATTATAAATATAGAATGAAGTAATCTTAGAATAAATTTTCACTCATAGTCTCAACTCAGAGATATATTCTTTTTGGGATACACTAGTAGATACATCTGGTGAAATACAAAATTAGTCCATAAACCTAGATTCTTACATCATAAATGGTATATTTTTTTCTTTAGGCTAATGAAATTATTCATTTTTGGATATCGTAAGGGTGTGAGAATGTAATTTCTTTCATAAAAAATTCTTCAAATCACTACCATGTATAGAGTTAGAGAACATTAGCATGGATAGATAAATCCCACCATTTGAATGGATGATCCTATAGAATATATACTATTATCTAAACCATTAGATAAACTATTATTTCAAGTAAATAAAAAATTCAATTTTGTTACGCCACACTTCATCCAATTTAGGTTTTGAATCCCCATGAAATATTAGTGGATTTTGTTTACTGAATTGAAAAAATGTTATTATAGACATGGTTTATCATTAAAATTTACATTATGAATATCTTGAAAATACGAAAAGAAAATTTAAAAAAGATATTGGTTCACCTATGGTGTTGGTGAAACCATGTATTCTGGTACCTTTTCTAGTGTGTTTCTACATCGTCTACTAGGTTTTATTTAACTATAGACATAAAAAATCACTTATCCATCACTCACTATCAAACCAAAGGCTTATTATATTCCAAACATTTATATAGAATATGAAAACTTCTTTCTTAATTAGATTTATCATTATAAATGCATGATATGCGCCACTCATCAGCTAAACCTAATATGATTATATAAAAACCAACCAAAATGTTTTTAAAAAATATTTTTAGACCTAAACCAAATTGATAATAGGATTTTCTTTATAAATAGGTTAGATAATTATTTTAATGTTATAAATTTTAATTTATGACATTTTATATTACTTTCTACAATATCAATATGATGGGCCACTCAATATGGATACCAATGGTAACATGTCAGCCCAACCCATTTTCTAGGCTTGAGTCAGAGGTGGTATTAAACTTTGGTGGTGTCTTGAAGAAACCAAAGACATGATTAAAATTTAAATTTCTTACCTAAAAATTGGTGGATAAATTCCCATTAAACTACTAAAACATTTCAATAAAAATACAATAATAAAAAAATATATATGAATCATGATTATAAACAATAAAACTCAAAAGAAAACCCAATAATATATAAATATCAAAGAGAAGTAATGCATTATAAAAATTCTACTCAATAAAAATACAATAGATCACAATGAAACAACACCAAAATAGTTTTATTTATCCAACTTGAAATAGAAACCCTATACTCCACACACCATCCTCAGGTATTATACAATCATTATATTCCACTAGAAAAATACAACACCTTTATTTTACCAATGTCATGAATAATAAAAATTGCATATAAACCAATGTTCATATGTCAGGTTGATTAATAATACATAGTAGGCCTTCCCAAATATACTTCCAAAAACATTTCACATGTATAAGAAAAAATTAGTTCATAGGTCAAAAATATACTTTAAATGAAAGAGAGTAACATCAAAATAGCTAATCCATATAAAACATTGTAAATTAAAATAACAGTGTTATAACCATAAGTAACAAATTTCATACACAACCCGTATCCAGCCACCAACAAATGATTCAATTATAGGTTTCATTTCGATACTCATGAGCAGTTACGAATCGATCCACTAAGTCTTCACTATGATACCCTTCTCTAGGTTCCATCGATATTGAACCACACCCCTTTTTCTGGTTCACATCTAATGAAAATAAACCCATGAAAAAAAATTACAATTTATTATATCAATTTATTACATATAAATAAATTACTTCCTTTAAATATTTAATCAAACAACTTAATTATATTAAAATAAAATTTTAATTTGAAACCACAAATCAGAGGTGTTTCCAATAACAATTAAAACTACCATATTCCAAAATCATAAACTAAAAGGTTTAATTTAAAAATTATACATCATCCCATTTAAAAATACAGGATTCATATTTAATAAAACAAATACATAATGTTCAAGAATAATTGGATAATTGATAGAATCAACCCACTTCACAATGTTTATTGAAAATGGTAAAAACACTAAAAAAACCTCTATTTTAAGGCTTGTAACCACATTTCATCAGAAGATCCAACCAAGATCTCATAGAAATAGAAAATTGATCACATATATATATATATTCAAAATTTATTATGACTAAAATTTTATGTGAGAGGATAAAATTATATCTAAAGACAATGAGAAAAAATAGAGGAATACCTGTGATTATAGAGACCCAACACATATTTATTTTTCAAATCTATCTTTCGGATCAAAGGTAACCACTAAAAATGCCAAAGGGGAAGTGGAGTTTCAGTACTTCAAAATAGAGGTGATAATTAAGGGGCTCAAATTTTACAATCAAGGTAAATTATATTTAATTGAGAGTTAAATACATGTTTCATGGTTATTCCCCCCAGTTTGGAAAATGGTAGACTAAAATTATTCGACTTACTATCTCCAAACCACCCCCTTTGAAACACCCTAATAATTTGTGAAATAATTTTTTCAAATAAATTTAATCTTATCGATATTTTTTGTTAATCACAACCCTATATTTATATTTCTTTATGTGAAACATTTATATTATCTTACATTACACAAAACATAAAGTATATATGAAACGTGACATGTTATTAAAATATTATTACTTAATATGATAGTTATCGTGTAGACATTATATTAGACTGTATGAATAAGATTAATGAAACTATGAATTTTTTTTTAAAAAAGATGTATAATATGAATATTACTGGAACCAATTAATTGTAAATGATAATAGAAATTATTTAAAAAAAATGGAAATATTTTATGAAAAACAAATTATCCACACAAATGTTTTTTGACACAATAAGTTAAACAATTCTATTTCGGTAAATCTATTAAATTAAATTTATATATTATATATTCAATTAAATATTTAACATTCATTTTATGATTTTTCTATAAAATATATAAAAATTGATACAATTTTATGCTTAAACCCATATTTTTTCTAAAAATATTTTTTGTCAAATTTAGCACACAAATTTTAAAATTTAATGTTCAAACTTTTATAAAATTAATATTATAATATAAAAAAATTATATCATAATGTAAAAAATATATTTGAGTGAATTTTTGATACTTTTCTAAATATAATTTTTTTTGATAAATAGTAAAAATTCTGGTTTTTATTTATAATTATCATTTATTTTAATGAATTAAAAAAATATAACTCATATTAATGGTGTATTAAAAGTAAATTAAATTCAATAATATATCTATTAATACATTATTATTAAATTAAATCAATTTCATATTTAATTTTTATATGATAACATTTTGAACTTTTAAAGATTATCTCTTTGGAAAACCACATTTTTGTCACACCTGTAGGTTTATTTTTGAATTAAACATTTTCAATTAATTGAATAAAATTTGGAAAAACATATTCCATATTTTAAATCATAATAATTTATATTATGAAATGATTTAAAAATATTTTTTTTATCATAATGAATAGTAAAAACTATAAAAATTATTTATCACGGTTACTATTAAAATGGGTATACCGAGGGTTAAACTAAAAATATAAGGGAAAAATAGTTATTAAAAATATTCAAAATCAACTCTTATAGAAATATTTCATTATTATACTTATATATTTCAAATATAGTGTCATTTTTAATCTTTTTTCATGTGAATTAATTCATCATTTTGGATCCCTTTTGGAAATTTCCAATTAGTTTCCATGTGGGTTTCTTTCCCCACTTATAAAATGACTTATACTATACTATCTTATAAACACATATTACAATATATTTCTAGAAAAAACTCTAACAATATACCTTCCCATAACCCTTATACATGTTTTATATCTAATGTTTATCCCAAAAGAAAAACCTCGTAGTACTTAATAAGAGATCCAAATGTGGTTGTTCTATGCAAAGGTAATTTTTTCACTAAGATCATTATTTTTACTCATGATACTATCATATTCATTCAAGTATTAATAATTAAAATATAATAAAACTTGTATCTAAAATATACCTATATGTTATTATTTATATGTCATAACAAATATAAATCTCTTCTTCTATTAAATAGGTTACAAAATCATCATCCTTGTAATGCCCCAAACCCAAAAGCCCATTGTCAGTCCATTATTTCATTGAATTGTCATGGTTACAAAGAATTCATATCTTGATGGGCCTAATAATTTAGTGGTTTTGTAAAATTAGATATATGAATATGTTCAACATTTCAACTTGAAATGAAATAAAATATATAATATTTTTTGGGTACATCCACAACTCATTGTTTATACCTGCAATACATTCATAATACCCCACTTCACAAAGTAGGGAAACAAAATGGTGAGATCATATGCTCAGCAAGGATAAACAATAAAGTGGATGATATCCAGAACATAAACCTTAGGCATGGTTAATGACTAAAAACACAGGCCATTAAAAATAAACATGTGCACATTAGGGAAAAATAAGATCTGAATAAATAATTCCATAATAAAACATAATCATGGGTATTCTACTAGACCAATAACCACATGAAATTTCAATTACAAGATTCATAATGAGAGAATGAATAATTCTGGACATCATAACCCTACCATCAATTCCTCATTCCCTGACCATAAGTGTCCAATTTTTCAAGGCCTGGTGCCAAAACCATAAATAACTATTTTGGCAAGGCCTCATGCCAAGAACATAGTCTGTCTTATGAGACCTACTGATGCACCGAGGTGTAATATTGGGACCCACCAGACACTTAATAATTCTAATTCATTCCTCTTATGAATATGGATGAATATAAACAATATAAACATTCATATTGAGAATAACATACGAATTGTAAATAACATTTCCCATACATTAAACATAAACACTAACCATCCAAATTAAATTGGTGAATGGTATCAATATTGAACATCCAAATTCAAACTAATGGGAAACCCTTAAACAATATCATGTAGATTATATCATAAGATATAAACCTCTATTAAATACCGTATTCATCCATGGATGTTGACAGAAATATACATTTAAATAATACCATTGATAAATTCTTAAAGAAATAATCCTTAAACATTCTGAAGTTTCTCATAACACAATGAAAAATTCAAGTAATAATCCCTTAGAATAAAAAGAGAATGAGGATACTCTTGATAGGATATACCAAGGGTAATTACATACACCAGATGAAATGAATAAGTGGTGAACATGGTATATATCCCACAACAGTTAAAGTGAGGTGGGGAAAAGCTATTTTACTTTGGAAGGAAGTGGTCTTATAGAAAATCATTTTTTTGACATAAATATATTCATAATTATTTTTATGCAAGAAAAAAAATTAAATAAATTCAGATTACATTGTAGGCATAAATGAAGTCCCACGAAAGTGAAATCATTTAAAAATCATTTTTAAAGAATCATTAGAATTAAAATTTTTGATTTTATAAATATAAATCATTCTTAAAACAGATTATAGATTGAACATCAAAATAGGTATGAATTTGAGATGTTCCTTAAATTAGGCTTGCATTTCGAAAGAATTTTTGAATTATTATTTTAAAAAATGTAACTCCCCATAAAATAAAGAATATTTATAATTAGTTAACATATATATAATATTAAAATATAATTTATTAGGATGAAATGATAATAAATAAGTATTTCATTGAGGTGTGTAGAGAATAAGAGCATCCCAGATGAAAATGGAGGTTCAGGTAGAAAATGTCTATAACTTTGTAATCAATTGAATTGTCTGATCAAAAATTCATAATAATCTAATGATAAATTTAATATCATGAAAATAAATATATTATTTATATGGTACATCAATGGAATGTATATTTATAGAATACACAATTAATAGTAGTAAATATAGGATATCTCTTAAAAAATGTAAGTGAGATGAAGAAACCCTTACCTTAGTTCTGAAGGTATTCCCCACATAATCTTAGTGACATGAATAATAAAATTTAGGTACGTTAATTAATAATTTATAAACTTAATATTCATTTACTTTATTTATTATAACTTATTAATTTCACTCTTGGATTTTTTTTCGGGTTAAGAGGTTCAATTTCATTGTTCGGGTCCATTTGTTTAATGATCGGTGTACTTGTATACATGAAAAATGAATCATGTAAAATTAAGAAGGTTCAATAGAATTTTAGTAATATTTAATTATTTAACATCTAGAAGATTTAATGGATTGAAATTTCATTTTTACACATAAATTGAAGATGAATCATTATATAAATTAATGAATGATAATTGTTTGGGTTAATTGGCGATTTTTTAACACAATGAACTCATTTTGACTTATAAATCAAAAAAAATGTATAAGAAATGATTCCAAAACCATATATGATAAAAAATAAATATATTATAGTTTGGTTACACCATAATATTTTATTTACAACTATAATTTAATACATTAATAGAAATTGAAAACTCATCGTCCTTAAATATGGTAAATTAGCACATCTCAGATGGTGTTTTTTACTACTAGTATAAAAAATGTAAAGGATAAAATATAATTACATATTCCATAATAATAAAAAAATATTGTAAATTTAATGTACTTTATTTTTCATAATAATTGTATGAGTAGACTTGAGGATAGATAAAAACAAATAAAATTTCAACAAAAGGAGAATAATTGAAAAGATGAATTTACCACTTGAATTAATCTTCCTTGACAGCCTCTTTGGGGGAGGGTATTTGGTTTTTTTATGAGACCAGTGGATAATGGTAATGTGGGATAAGCCTTTGAGCATATTTGTGTATAATTTAGTCCAAGAACAATGATTGAGGGAAATAAAGAGAAGAGGGGACTGTGGGTGGTTTTTACATTGGAAGAGTGGAGGGTTTTCTTAATATTTTAATCATTGGTTTATTATTTTTCCACAAGACAAAAAATAGAGATAATTACATGACTAAAAAGAGTAATAAGTTCATGTGAGTTCAAAAAAAGGGTTATTACATCAACAATGATTCTAGGAATAGTCTATATAACTCATAATGTATATATATGGTAAATTATCGTATTTCAATATTCATCTAAAATTCAATTATTTTAGAAAAATCCCAAAAATTCACCCAAACAAATTTTTGATGTGGAGAATCCAAATATGAACTCTATTTTATCAAAATAATTTTTTGGATATTTAAATTTTAAAGATTAAATATAATCATCATTTACTCGCAAAATAATGTTTTAAAGATAAAACTAATTTTGTAATGCCCTAAATAATTAACAATTGTTTTATTAAACTAAACAAAAAAACTAGGGAAAAAATTGAATTAGGAATAAATATTATAAAAATTATTTTTCTTTTTAATCAATTTATTTATAAAATTATAATTTAATATTTACTTCTCACAAAAATACCTACACTTAATTATTAATTTTTAAAATATGGACTCTCATTTATAAGGTGTCTAAATTTTATTTATACATACATTGTGGATGATACTATTTATAATAGTATATTAATAGTCATAATGGTAGGTTAATATTCACCAATAATTGTTTTTATTCTATTAGACTCCAAAAATCACACTGAACGCAACCGTGTATGTCATATTTTAGAAATTCAAATAAAAAATGTGAAAATTTATGTCTATTGTCTCCATTAATACAATGTTTTGTTTTGGAGAGACTCGTTGTTTCATTCATTCAATATAAAATTTATTTTTAAATCCTTGGGGTGTTAAATTCTACCCTCCTAACAAAACATTCACCAAAAATATTTTTAAATTGAATTTAGAATGTTAATGGTTGATACTTGAAAATTACCCTATGCGAGACCCATATCATTATTATGGTAAAAATATCATCTTAATTAGAAAGAAAGGTAAATACATAGGTTAATAAAAAATATTCATTCTAATTGGATAACATGGTCATGGGAGAATAATAAAATCGTCTTGTTTTGATGGAAAGTGATAGATAACATTCTCAGATGAAATATCATTACCACAAAACCATAAACTATAGTTATGAAAAAATGATAATAGGGAAACATTTTTGTTTATGTCTTATTTCCTAGAGATGGGGAATTATTCCACTCTATAAGAGTATAAATATACATTTCTATTTTATAAACCCAATCTTGTCATTTTTTGTGCATTGAATTATCTATAAATCCTCTGTTAACAGAGTTTTCATCATTTGGTTACATTAAACTCAAAAAACTCATACAATGATCAACATAAACTATTACAAAAATGGTTTTAATTTACATAATATCATGATCCAATACATTGGAATCATTCCCATATCCATCCTTACTATATCCGTGTACACATGGTCCTTGGAAAGCCTCATTTTGTTTACAAATCTATGATCCATCCTACTCAATTCATCTGTTACCTTATTTTCCATTAACCAACATGAAGCAGTCCTAAATTTTTACATTCCAAACATGTGAATATCTTTATCATGTAACCTCTTGAAATATGGTAATAAATCAAATTACCATAAAACCATATTGGGAACATGCACTCATCCTTACACATTCTATTGGATATATTCCTTATATCCAGAAATGTTTTAGGACCCATCAATGATATCATAGAAAACTTATAGACAATACACTAATCAGTTTTTAGATAGTCAGTACTAATCCAAATCAATCATTTATTCATCATTATCTTAATCATCAAGAATAAATTTACGGTTGTCTTTCCCCCAGCCATATACTTTCCCAAGATACTAACATTCTACAGAGTCACTTATCCTTAGTACAATTCATTATATAATAATAAATAATTAAGGAAATAAAATTAGAGTACATTTATAATATATTCCATAATTCTTATAACAAGTAAATTTCTGATAAAATAGTTAAAACACATTATTTTTTATGATGAATATTAATCCTTCCACTTTATCTATGGTAGTATCATGACTTCATCATTATCCAGTAACATCATTTGGGGAATATTCCTCTAACGCTTGGGATACTAATTCACATAGTGTCCCATCTCATTGCATTTAAAGAATTGCACATCAGAAAAAAAAATTCTTACACTTTCAAACATTAAATTGGTGTCCTTTTTCTCCAAACTTATAAAAAATACCATTCTCTTCAAGAATTTACCCGGTTTATTATTTCCATAGTTATCACATGTTACAAAACTCTTTATTCCCTTATTCCCATTATCTAAATTTTTATTTTTCATCCTCTTCTCTTCTTGATTCCCTTTAGAGTTGTAGGACTCAGAGAATTCTTCATATATATTGTTAACACATGATATTATTTCCTCATATAGTGATTATACATAGGAGACTACCTTCCTTCGAAATTATTGATTAAGACTATGAGAGATGTGATCCTTCTTCCTATTTTCATCATGTGTATTGGTGATGTTATAATTCCTTCATCTAGGAACCATTTCTATATAACATCGTACACTAGATTAGGTTGTGATTTATAATCTATAATCTCCTCTTATAAAAATAATTACCATACATTAAAATATTACACATAGCTAATCTGAAAATCATAAACATGTTTTATTTGAGGAAAATTTATCTTTAAAATCTATCATAATGGATTTTAAAGAAAATGAAAATTATCCTAATCATATCCCCCAGGAGTGTCAAACCAAGAGGTAGTAAGGTGAATTTTCATTTACTAGGATAACATGATTCATGATCGAAACTATTTATAGGATTTTTTACTCCAAGGTTGATTTGTGGTAGAACCACATCCACTTGTAGTATCCATACAGGGGGTTATTTGCTTGGATGATCCCAATAATCTATTCCATACCAAAATTATAGAATATTCTGATATTTGTATCTTCAATTCTATAATAGGTTTTTTCCCTAATATACATTTTCTAAATCTAGTTTCTATGTTTTATACTAAACTTCTTTTGATACCAACTGTAATGCCCTACCCCCCAAATCCTGAAGTCGGTTCATTATTTCATTACATTAGCATGATTACAAGGGAGTTTTATCAAAATAAACCAAATAGTTTAGTAGTTTTGGAAAACCATATAAATACAGAGGTTCAACATTATAACTTCAAATGAAAATAAATATATAAGTCTTATTAGGAACGTCCCGAGCTCTATGTTTATCCCTGTAATTTATATAAAATAAACATCATCACATCCTTGGGAAAAATAAAAGATAAGAAAAGGGGTGAACTCAAGTATTTTAGTAAGGGTAAACAATATAGTGGAATATATCATAATCTTAAAAATTAGGCATTGTGAATAACTAAAAACACATTCCATTAAAAATATACTTTTACATACTATGGAAAGAATAAGAATAGAATAAATAATTACATAGTAAAACATAATCATGGGTATTCTATTAGTTGAATAACCACATCAACATTAAATTACTAGATTCATAATTATGGAATAAATAATATATGACATAATAATTATCCCTTCAAGGCCTCATTCTGAAACCATAAATATCCATTTTTTAAGGCCTTGTACCAAGACCATAAATATCCAATTTTTCAAGGCCTCATGCTAAGACCATAGTTTTTCTCAGGGGACCTAACAATGAACTGAGGGGTTATAATGGGCCCCAACTGACACTTAATAAGTATATTTCATTATTATTATGAATGGTAATAAACATAAAAAATATATACATTATTGTTGAAACTATCATTTGTAATGTAAAGAACATTCCTCGTATATTAAACTTAAAAACTAGCCATTCGATGTAAATTGGTGATGGTATCAATATAGAACATCCACATTTAAACTAATTAAAAACTCTTAAACAAAATATTATAGATTATACAATAAGATATAAAACTCTTTGAAATACAACATTTATCAATGGATGTTGACATAAATAATGATACTTTTAAATGAGACCATTGAGAAATTATTGTGTAAATAATCCTTAAACATTCCAATGTGTCCTATACAACCTTGAAATATTAAAATCATAATCCCTTAAGATACCATGAGAATATTAAGACTCAATATATGATATAAAAAGTTTCATTACATACACGACATTCACGGAATAATTTGTGAACAAGAGATATATTTAATAGAAGTTAATGTGAGGTGAGAAAAAACTATTTTACTTTGGAAGGATGAGTTCTTTTGGAAAATAATTTCTATTTTTCATAAATATGTTTTAAAACTACTATATCCCAAAAAAAGAAGTAAATTAATATTAAATTTTATTCATAAAATATTTCCCACTAAATTTAAATCATGATATTTTTTTATAGAAGTTTTATAATTAAAACATTTTAGTGTCGTTTAAGGAATTCATTAAAGTGATTTTAAAGAGCAATGGAATGTTTTCTATAATAAATATTGAAATGAACCAAAATAAATATTTAAAGTTAAAATTTGTGACTTTAGAAAGATAAATATGGATTAAAATATATAATTTAGTAAACTTTAAAATAAATAAGAATTCAACAAGTTCCTTGAATCAGACTGGCATTTCGAAAGAATTCATTAAATAATATTTAAAAACATGTAACTCAACATAAAAAAAGAAGGATTATTTTTTGTAAACATATATATAACATGAAAATGTAATTTATTAGTATTACATAATAATTAATAATAGTTTTATTGAGGTGAGTAGATAATAAGAGAATCTCGAATGAAAATGGAGGTTCATGTTGAAAATACTTACAACTTTGTAATCAATTGAATTGTATGCCCCAAAATTAATAATCATAAAATGATACATTTAATATAATTAAAATAAATAGATTAATATTATGAAACATATATTATATGTATACAAACTTCATACACATGTAATAGTATTGAATATGGAATATCTCGAAAAATTTGATGTGAGATGAAGAAACCCTTACCTTAAGTCCAAAGGTATTCTCCACCTAACCTTAATGACATGAATAATAAAATTGAGGTATATTAATTAATAATTCCCAAGTATCATCTTTATTTAATAGATTTATTATAACCTTATTATACTTATTAATGGCATTTTTATGGGTTAATAGGTTCAATTTCATAATTTGGGTCTCTTTGTTTCATGATTAGTATACTTATATACAAGAACCGAGAATCGTGAAAAATGAGGATGATTGTACAGAATTGAAGTTCGATGTTTTATTGAACAAAAATAAGGTTATGTGGTTGTAAGTTTCATTTATTTACTTTTACTAAAGATGAATCATTATATAAATTATTTAATGTTAACTATTTGGGTTAATTGGAGGTTTTTGAACAAAACGAACTCATTTTGTGTTATAAATTTAAACCATGTGTAAAAAAAGATTCCAAAACCATATTCTAGATATAATAAATATATTATATTCTGGTTAAACCATAATAATGGTTTCATGACTAGATATGAATATGGTAATAGAAATTGAAAACCCATCATCCTATAATGTGGTAAATTAGCACATTTCAGATAGTGTTTTTTAGTACTAGTATAAAAGAAGGGTAAATGAGATATGATATATCTTATTCCACAATCATAATATAATTATATTACATTTAAGGTAATGAAGTTTTCAAAAAAAATTTATGGGGATAGGTGAGTATAGAAAAGAAAACAAAGGAAATTGAACAGAAAGTAAAAGAATTGAAAAGAAGAATTTACCTCTTGAATTAATTTTTATTGAGAGCCTCTTTAAGGGAGAATATTTGGTATTTTTAGGATACCAACGGATTCTGGTAGTGGGTGAGGCTATTTTTAGGATATTTGAGTTAAATTAATATATGTAACAAGGCATTAGAGGAGTAAATTTAAGAGGGTGTGTGGGTGGTTTTTATAGTGGATCATAAGAGGGGTTTTTTAATATTTTAATCATTAGATTATTATTTTTCTATAAGATAAGAAAACTGATGATTATATGACCAAAAATAGTAATAAATTCCAGTTAGTTCTAACCAAAGGTGATTAAATTAGCTATGTTTAAAGGAATATTGTATTTAACTCATAATGTATATATAATGTAAATTATAGTATGTCACTATTCATCAAAAAATCAGGTATTTTAGAAAGAAAATAAAAATTAAACTGAACCATTTTTAAATTTCTTGAATCCAAATATAAACTCTATTTGAACAAAATAATTTTCTAAATATGTGAAATTTATTAATTAAATAAAATCATAATTTACTCGTAAAATACAGTTTTAAAACAAAAACTGATTTGGTAATGCCCTAAAAATTTAACTAAGGTTTCTTAAAATTTTAAAAAGATACTAAGAAAACGAAATTATAATTTAGGAATCAATTTTATGAATAAATATTTTTTATAGATTTATTAATTATAAAATTGTGGTTAAATATTTACTGCTCAAAAAAATACAACCACTTAGTTATTAATTTTTGAAAGATTCACTCTCATTTATAAGGTGTCTAAATTTTATTTATACTTACGTGGGTGATGTCACTATTCATAATAGTATATTAATATTCATAAGGGTATGTTACTATTCATAATGGTATGTTAATATTCATCAAAAATTAAGTCTGTTCTATCAGACTCCAAAAATCACATTGAACGCAGCTGTGTATGTCAGAATTTTTAAATTCAAATCACAAAAGTAGAAAAATTATATTTATTGACTCAGTTATAAAATTTTTTTTGTAGAAACTCAGTGTTTCATGCATTCAATATTAAAATTATTTTTAAATCCTTGGGGTGTTACAATATGTGTGTACAGTGGAATGTTGCCTTGTGAATCAATGTTATTTATTTTTTCATCACCACCTTTCTTGACTAGAAATAATGATGGATTAATTTCAATATATAATATTTAAGATATTATTTTAATTCTAGGAATATTATATCAAAATTAAATTCTTACTTTCTAATATTACATAATATGATAATGTCACTCGTTTGTGTGGCGGAATACAACCTCATGAACCGATGTAGTTCATTATTCAAATACACTTTTAATGGAAATTAATAAGAAAATATTTAATTAAAAATATGTTATATATATAAAATAAAAATTATTTATTAATGGTGATATATTATTTACCCCTATTTTATTAATTTCATTGAGAAAATAGAAATAGTGTTCATGCATATATAAGGCCTACGGTCTCCATGAATGGTGTTTTCATCTTATATCCCTAACTTTTATAGATTAATCTAAATACATAAATATTTAATATATATTAATTATATATCTTGGTTTAAATTATGTTTATAATTTTACCATGATCAATATAAGAGGACCAAAAATAAAAAAAATCAAAACATATACATAAAGAAAAGAAGTTATTCCCAAAAACATGAATTTAAGATGGAATTTTTAATAAAAATGTAACAATAGGTCAATGTAAATATTATATGGTATAAAATATATAATTATGGTTCTAGAATATATTTATAATATACCAAATTTTATTATATATTAGGTTCTATGGTTTACAAATGAATTCAAGACTTAAATAACAGATTTCTAGCATCTCTTTTATTTCAAAGGGACATAATCTAATTCACCACTTATTTATTTTTTGTGGTGTATATACTAACCCTTTGACATGTTAAACCATTAATATAGTTACTTTAATAATACTAAATATTTGAATTTATGTTATGGTTTATTGGGTCTTACGATTCAAATGATTACTATACTCTTAAGGGATTCTCATCTCACTTTTATTTTTTGTGAGAAAAATTCATTATTCAATACCTATTTCTATATAAATACCCAAAATGTATTTTATTATTATTCCCTTATAAATAATATGGATTTAAATATAAATTTTATAATCCCTCTTTCATAGGGATTAGTATTTAAATGTTATAATATTGGTAATATATTTTTGTTTAAATTTGGATTTTTGGGAAAAACCATATGTTATGCACCAATATTATTTTATAAGGTACATATATAGAACTTATGACATGTAAGATCTTGAATTAAAATATTCTAAATATATTTTAAGTTTCATTTAATTTAATTTTTTCATGGTTCTTATGATTCATTGTTACCAAAGTGTTCAGGGTTTTATTGTACAATCTCATCATTTAACAAAAAAGTTCATATGTACACTTTCCCGGGTTAAATATTATGATCTATTTATCAATAAAATCATGAAATTTATTCTATTAGGTTTATTTCTTGAGAAAAAATATTTTAACATCATTTTCCTCTCTTTATGTTCTCGTTATTCTTAAGTAATTTTTCAAAAGTAAACTCATTATATTTCACTCATCAGTCGAAAATACATTTTTCTTCAAAAAACATGTTTAATAAAAATGTTTTCAATTGTTTTTAAATTAACAAAATGATTTATTAAATAAATTTTTATCATTTATTAATTTAAAAAAATAAAGGAATCTCCAAGTCATTTCCAAAACAAGACCCAATTAGATTTTACCAAAAATTTGAAAGGACCCTTTGTTTAAATGTGCACAATATTACCTTCTTTCATGACCACACAATATTTTATGAATTTTTAGTTTTTAAATGTGATTTTGAAAATGGAAAGGATATTTTCTTCAAAATTTTATAAATGATTTTTAAATATTCCTTTATAATATTTAAAAGTTATTTTTAATGTAAATTAATTTCAATATATTTTGTATTTAATAAAATCAAATTGGAACATATATTTTCATCAAGATTGTTTTTAGATTATTTGTAAATAATCATTTATATGTATCTATGGTTATTTATAAAAGATTTTGATAATTTTTTATTCATTAAAAAGTGTTTTTCAAAGTGGAAAGAATATTTACCTCAAGAAATATTCCTATTGATCTTTCAAAATAATATTCCTACGAAAAATACACTTTTATGTTACTTATGTTTTAATGGGAATATTATCCAGGGATACCAGACTGATTATTTTAATGTATGGTTTATGTTTATGATTATAAAATGTTTATGAAAACCATTACTCTTCTAGAGGATATCCCATGATAAAATGATTGTAGAACCTACTTCTTTTTTCATGGACTATTCTTTGATGACATGAATAAGTGATTATATAAACTATTTTTCTCCATAGTTTTGAGTTTCCCATAATAGGGTGAGATCACTGAGAGAGGGGTGGTTTAAATCAATGATCCATTTTTATTTTTGAAATTTTTTTATATTTAATTAATCCTTTATATCTAGATAAAGCCTTTAAATACTATTAATTTGTCTCCCAGCCTTAAATAGGATAATAATATAAATGAAAATGAAAAAAACAAAAGGATTCATAGGGTTCATTAGAAACACCTACTCCAAGTCATGTTGGTCAATCTCCAAAACACGAATTCTCCACTATTATATTATAATCAATTCTAATGGTCGATACAATGTCACATTATATCTCTTCTAAAGCAAAATAGGAGTTTATGTATACAAAATTGCATAGTATTACAAAAATCCACACTGGGATGCTCTCAAATATTTACTAGTGACTTTTACCCCTGACTCACCCAACTGACATTTTGCTCATAGGTCTAAATAATATACATCATCATTTCTTCAAAGATTAATCCATTTTAGGTTGATATGTGGATCTTTGAAAATTATATTTCTACATGCTAAATTTCTATATACACTTTAATAACTTTTAATCTTATTGTTCTCACTCAAAAATCTCTTATCACCGGTATTTCACAAGTAAAATTTTGAAATAAAGAATGTGTTATGCCTCCTTTGGATGATGGAGTCCCATAATTAATTTGAAATGTGAAAGTAGTGCACACAAATTCTGTAACAATAACTTATTCATCAATAATCTTTCACAATGTCAACCCACATTCTTCTTTAATTATCTATTTCACATCATGCATGAATTGAATGGAATCTGAATCCTTAGTTATTTCATTTATGGTCTTTTTTATTATGTTGTTATTAATTGTGTTTTTTAGGTTTTCATGTTATGTGTATTGATGATCACATTCTTGTGCTACATTATATTTTAATTATCTTCTCAATTGATTAAGTATGCATGTTTTTCATGTATGCATACAATATCCACTTTTTGATTCTCATAAAATTTTCATTGACATATGTATGAATGCATTTTGTGGGATTTATGAAGATAAATCCATAATTCATGTGTAGGTATATCATTATCTCACAATCTCATTCAAATGACCATGAAATCCTCACATAAATGTTTCTCCTTCCATCCCACTTCCTTCATTTAAGATAATAGGTAAAATAAGGTGTTGTCAATGGTTTCTCGTCAAATGCTTCACATAAAGGATTTACAAGTGTGACATGTGAACCCTTCTACGCTTTTCGAGAAACATGTGGCCCATGGCTTCCTCCTTATCAAGATAAAAAAAATTCTATAAGTTCTTCTTGGGATCTTCATGTAATAATGAATTTCTTTTTGGGATACTTTTACATGACACGATCATTGTCTGTGGGTTTCATCATGAGATAAGAGATATGTCTATTAGTGTATCCTTATAGTAAGAAAGAATTAATTCATGATATGTATTCTTATGACTGAATCTCATAAACCACTTCTTCCTTCAAATGATTTATTCATTTGAATGATCACTTTACTTCTTGTTTATGGTTCACACGATATCTCTATTTCTAGATCACTCACAATGTTATCATTTATAGCCAAAGTTCTCTATTCCATGCAATGGTTTTTATAGATGTGGATAAGATCCATATCCATTAATTTTCTTATCATATAGAGGACTTATTCAAACATTCATTTTCATGATCACTTTGTTGATCATGTGACACCCATGATGACTGTAATGTTTTTATGTGGTGGATTCTTTCTGGATAGCCACAACAAAATTAAATAAAAATATGTAATAATTAACATTAAAAACAATAAATATGAATGCATCATATACTTGATGATATATTATTCTTTTCCTGATGGATTTCATGGTTTATTGTATTTTATCATGAGACATCACTTGTTCTTAGTTGATTTTCTCCATACTATCGCTTGGTCCATAGATATTCACCTAATTATTTCATTCGTCCATGTGATGAAACTGGTTTTTGAGATAACTAATCCTTCATACGATTGCGTTTTTATCCTTTATTGATTCTTTATTAAAACCATGGAATTCATTGAATAAAACTATTTTAGTCATGTGTTTGACCTGGTCAAATTTGTATCGATGTCTTGTAGTGTTCATTTGTCTATATCTCACATGGATATAATCTTTCAAACATAATATTTATTCAAATAATGTTATGAACAAAATTCTATGTCCCTTGTAATTTTATTTCATTCATACAGTGAAATCATTTGCTAAATATCTTTCTTGAGACATCTTCCTACAATGTCTTCTTGAAAATCATATGTATACAATAAATAGATTATATGAATTTCCTCAGTTATATTGAGAATATCATCTTGATAACATGTGTCATTCCATTTATATCATTCATTTAGGAATAATCCTCATCATTATACAGATGAAGAGCATGGAATATTTTGAATACATGTGGAATGAGATATCGAATGGTGGTGATCTTGATAATCAAACAACACATTTTCTATCTGAGTTTTAAAAAATTGAGGAACATTATGCACTACACATTTTTTAAAAATTTATTATATTCTCATATTAGTGTAACATTATTGATAAAACTATTTCTACTGCTTGATCGAACCATGTACGGGGATTAAAACTCATTACACTTTCACAACAACTCATACAGGCCACGTCGAAATGACATCAGTAGCCCGAAACTTATTGACTTCTAAA
This sequence comes from Viscum album, assembly GCA_963277665.1. Classification (NCBI taxonomy): domain Eukaryota; kingdom Viridiplantae; phylum Streptophyta; class Magnoliopsida; order Santalales; family Viscaceae; genus Viscum; species Viscum album. The sequence goes on from OY728157.1 coordinate 1,199,058,972, forward strand.
AAACCTATGTTCTTTCCCAAAACATTATTTATGGGACCTATTCATTGTCCAACCCAAATTATGTGGAAATTATACTTCCTTTTATTCCCACAATCTATCTCAGGCTTCTCCCATAGGACTGGTGCAAGTGACATCCTGATATTTTATGGAATATTAAAAAAAATGAATTTAATATTTTCAATATTTTATGTTATATGATAAACTATCTTAATATTTTATTATAAACAACACTGATTTTAGAATGTATTACAAGAAAAAATGGGCTTCTATAAAATCTTTCTTGACAAACGACACGAAGCATCAATGAACCAAGAAATAAAATTATTTAAAACATGTATATTATAAAATTATAAATAAATAGGATGATATGAATAATATTATCTACATTATGATATATTCCTATAAAGTTCCTACTAAATATAAATTAATTTAAAAATACTTAGTAAATAATCAATGAATTTTTAGTAAAGTGATTATATTCATCAAAAATATGGTTTCTTCATAAAATATTTTTATTTATTTTTATGAGAAAATAGTATAGATATTCTAGAAGATTTATTTTAAAAAATAAAATTCATTTTTGAAATCATCATATCTAAATTATATTATGGTGAAATTTTGTATTTTTTTTAAAAAATAATGTTTTTCAATGAATAGTGAAAGATAATTTTTTTTGTAAAACTATCATTTCATTTAAATAAATAAAATATTTTATATTTTAAATAATGTTTTAAAATAGAATAAGTATAATTTACTTATATATATCCTAATTAATTACTTTTTATAGAACTTTATATTGGATTATAGTATAATATATTTTGGTATTTAAAAAGTGGTTTTCTAAAAAAAATTTAAAGTGCATAATGTATCTCCATTTTAAAAAATATAAACAATATCTAGTGAATATTTTTTAAATGAAATTTATAATAAATATAAACAGAAATGTTAATTTATATTAATATATTTAATATAATTATACATAGAGTTAATATAAAATCCACTTGGTCGATATAAAATATACTTCTGGAATTCCTTCTATTTCATCACGACTACAGGTTTTGTTTTAAAATTAATATTTTAATATTTTATAAATAATATTATAAAAAATAAAATAATTTAAATCATCATTTTGAATTTATATAAAAGATAATTTCTAATAGTATTATGAAAAGATTAATGTTTTGATTAATAGTGAAAAATACTTAATTTTAATTGAAAACAAGATTTTCTATTAAAATATTTATAGTTATTATTTATATTTTAAATTTATTTTAATCTAAAATTATATCAATTATATATCCATTAATTAAATTTATTTCATTTGAACTGATTTGATATTTAATTTTTTTATAAAAACATTGTAAACTTTTTAACATCTTATCTTTAAAAACATGCTTTTTCATCACATATACAGAGTTATTTTTAATTTAAACATTCCTCTTAATTGAATAAAATTTCAAATTTTGATTACATATTTGGAATAATTATTATTATTATTATAGAATAAGGTCAACATAATTTTTGACAATAAATAATTGTAGAAACATCAAAAATTATTTACTGTGGTATATATAAAAATTTGTTTCTCATGGGTTAAAATAAAATCTAAAAGGTTTAAAATAAAACAAGACTTGTTAAAAGCCCATTTGATGGAAATATTTCAAAATTTTGACTGATATTTTAGATGTTTTTATATTATTGTATCCATGTAGCATTAAAATGTGTGGGTGGAATTCTATCTTTTAAAACAATTCATGTATGTTTCTCACCTCACTTGTAAAAGGACAACCCTTATCCTCTCCTCTCCACACCATAAACACCCTTTTCCCACAAAATACAAGAATAACTTCCCAAATTACCACCTATAATGTGATAATCCTTATTTTTTTATATAAATATAACCTAGAAATGATTTTGGTGAAAAACTAGGGAGGATACCTAAAGAAGAGGTAGCATTCATCAATGTGTGTTTTTGTTTTATTTATTCCTCCACCCACATTAATTTATATTAAAATGTGATTATATAATAACCTAAGTATACTACATATATTTATATTTTTTATGTTGTGTAAATAATGTAAAACTATCTCCATAACCATAAATGGGTTACGAAATCATCGTTCATGTGTATGGAGGACTACTTCTTAGCAAACTGATGTCATTCATTTTTCAATTACCACCTTTCAATGGTGGAAATAATAATTTATTTTTAATTAATATATTATATTTTTGATATTATAATTTTTTTATTGTTACATCACAAATACCTTTATATTATAAATTTAATGAGAATTCAATAATGTCTCTCATGTGTACGGTGGGCTACCACCTCACGAAGTTATGTGATTCATTCATGTTTTACATGGAATCTAATAAATATGTTTTAAAAGAAAACATGTGGTATATATGACATAAAAATTAATCTATAATGATAATATGTAATTTCATTTTATTTATTTATTACTGAAAAGAAAATGGAAATAGCCTTTATTCATACGTACAACCTACCGTCTTCATAAATAGCATATTTCATTTTATATCACTAAATTTTATGAATTCATATAAACACAAATATACTGAAAATATATTATATTTATATCATTTTTAAAATTATGTATATTAATAAATCATGATCAAATTAATATGTCCAAGATAAATATATCAAAAGATAAACGAAAAAAGTGGTTATAACCCAAAACGTAACATTAACATGGAATTGTTTTTAAACAAGAAATAAAAGGTTATTTGAAAATAGTAAATGATGTTATATAAATAAATATTGTTATGTAATGTCTGTATAATGGGATTTTATTTATTATAATGTTGTTTTGAATGTCTAAGATGGAAGGAAAGACATAATGTAAGTGGTTTATAGTCTCACTTTTATTTATGTGAGACATGAAATTTCACCACTCGATTCATTTATGTGGTGTATATACCATAAAATTAACATGTTATATCAATAAAATACTCCTTTTAAATATATTTAATGTTAAATTTGAAGTTAGTTTTCATTGGGGCTTACGATTAAAAATATTATTAAATTAGTAATCCATTACTAGTCTCTCTTTTATTTTTGAGAGATATATTCATCACTCAATTCTTTTGTGGGGGGTTTATATGTTACCATGTTTTAGATATATCACTAATAATATTATTTTTATCATATTTAATGTTTCATTTACTTTTTTCCATTATTTGGGATTATAATTCAAAATATTACTAAAGTGGTAAATCATTCTTGTCTTAATTTTCCATCATTGAGATGTATGTTATATTGTACACAAATATTATTTCATTATTTTTATATAAATCCATTTGTCCTGTAATATCATGATTTTATTTATCCTCGTGATATTTTAAGTTCCATTTTATTTTATTATTTCATTGGTATTACAATTTAATGTTTCCAAAGTGGTAATGATTTTATGTTCCAATCAAATTATTTATCTATATTGTTTATGGTTATATTTATCATGATAAAATATTATGATCCATCTCTAAAAAAAGGAATTATTTTTATTATCCTTTGGTTATATCATTAGAATACATGGTTTCCCTTAATTTTTCTCACATTATTTACTAAATCTTTTAGAAATTATGTTTTTAAGAAGATTCTTTTTTTTGTTCGAAAAACCTGTTCTTCAAAAAAAAAATTCTCAAAATGGTTACCAAAATATATATCTAACATTTTTTATAATGAATAATTAAATATATTCTTAACCATGTTATAAATTTTACAAAAAATTTTATAATTAATCTTCTTCTCATTTTAAAAAATAAGTCTCGTTTTTCTTTTATTAAAAATATGAAAAGAATGTTTACTTTTAACATTAATGGATTGAATAGTTTTTCTCACTATCATAACTGTTCAATGATTTCGAGCTACCCTTACACGTTTTCAATGATATTTTAAAATAAATAATCAATAATATTTTTTAATTTTAATCTATTTTAAATAAATTATTTCTATGTACAAAAGAATTTTGAAAATGACTTAAAATTTATTTTCTAAAAAAAAGAGGATATTCTCTATATTAATTATTTTAAATGATTTTTTAAAATTGGGTTTTATAATTTTTCAAAGTTATTTTCAATAAAAAATATTTTGATAATTTTTTTATATTTATAAAGTCATTTTTAAGGACAAGTTATCATTTTTTAAAATAAAATAAAATTATTTATCCTTCATAATTATTTTCCATTTAGGTTGAAATCCATTAATGTAACTTATGAATTTCTTGTAATATGATCCGAGGATTCAATTTTAAATATTTCTATTGATGGTTTATGATGACACGGTGACTATGAAAGTCATTTATATTAAACAAGTAATACAATGATTAAAAATATTATGAAGAATGTATCTTCTTTCATGGTTTATTTCATGATCAAACGATTCTGAAACATGTCTCCATTACATGGGTTATTATGTGATGAAATGTTCATGAAACCCAAATCAATTCATGAGTTATGATATAATAAATATTTAATGAATTGTGTAACAGATGTATATTATTTTCATTATGTGATGGGTGGTACCTATATCTTTGTACAATACATTGGGTCTTGATAAATTTTCTATGAGATCAGAGGGTACATGGGGAGTTATCCCAAGCATGAAAAGAAGGGTATATGGGTGGTTATCCCAATTCCAAAAAATAGGGCACACTGGTGGTTTTCCAAATTCAAATGCAGGTTCATGGATTTTTACCTAATTATATCTGGTTTTTAATTTCTTGTGTGTCTCCTTGATATATGATTCTATATTCTTAAGTGTACTCCATAATTCAATTTCTTGAGCTAATGTTATACCTTATTGGATTATGTTATTTTATTTCCTTACAATTATTGTATTGTAAACTAAAAATATTTATTTCATGAATCTAGATTAATATATTTGATATAGATAGTATGGTTCTAAAATTTTATTCTCATGTATCATACCCATATGTTCATTTTATGCTGATTAATATCCCTTATTAACCCTTGATAAACATCTCAACACACCCTTTCTTATGTTTCATTTCCCGGGTTATGAAGAAATTTTTTACGGAGGTCTTTTTTTCAATATTACTAAAGGTGAAGATATTTATGGGATATGTTAAAGATATTTAATCAAATTAGAATATTATATACCTAGTCTCCAAATACACAAAACTATTATGACCCTCAATAATTGTTTTGTGTAATGTTTTGAATATTTGTATGAAAAGATGTAATATCTATGTATCAAAATCCTAGGTTTCAATAGTTCGTGTGAGAGGAAAGGTTTAATAAACTTTTAGAAACTAGGATTAGGAATATTTAGTGATGACCCTAAAATTATTTAGGAGGATATGTCTATAAATATATATCAGGATAAGTCAAAGGATTATTCAATGTATAGGAAAATGTATGGTAATTTTTTAAATGAAAGAGCAAGAGGTTTCTAAGAAATTACATCCATTTCTAGATACTATAAGTGGATGTGGATCATGTTGAAAGGTACTTCTGGGTGATAAATATGAAATAATCACATTTATATAGACATGAACATCACTTGGTTCACGATAATGTGCCATTTTTCACAACTGTTTTGACAATCTCTTGGGATATAATTTGTAAATACTGAAACTCTTTATGAACCATCATGAAAGATTTTAGTAATATGATGACAATTACTGACATAGGATAAATCAAAGGCGTCATTTTTTTAAATTTATGTTTAATGTATTTTACATTCTATATGTGATTTTTCATCATTAAGTGGTGACCCACTACGATTATTGTTACTCAAACTAATATTTATTATTTTAGTTAGTTGCTGAAACTAGATAAAATCACAATAACATTGAATGTAATGGAAAATATGGGGACTATGAGAAACTAAATTTGATAATGATTAGATAGAAATATATTGTGACTATTCAAAATATTCTACCCTCATATATTATTAACAATGTGATCATTACTGTAATTCCAACCACATATAATAAGAGGAATATGTAATTTCATGAAATTTTATGTGGTAATGAACATAATGTAAAGAATATTTTTTTCCCACTTATCAAAAATGTGGAAATAATAACCACTAAGAATATCTCAAAAGGATGGAAAGATGTTTTTTATGGGGAAAATAAGGTCATATAATCAAAAAAAAATTGATGATTTTAATGTATTATGTGTGGGGAATATAATAATTACCCTTCTCAATGACATAGCCCAAGAATTAACTTCTAGACCAAGAAAGAACATATTCCCTGCTAATAATTGAAGTGGAAGGATTTATGTATTTATGTGTTTTTATTAAATAATTGTGTTACATGAATTTTGAAATATATAAATAATGTTTAGTATAATTTTATTGTTAAGGATTTGAAATAATATGTTCATGGATGATGATGTTATAAAAAGTGATTGAATTGTAGAGAGATATTCATGGAAAATAGTTGATTTATGGAATGATAAACAATAATATGTTCTTGGTTTTGAGATAATTATGTTTGGATAAATTTATTATTTATTTGGATATAATAAATTGGATAGTATTTATGAACATGGAACTGATTATTGACTTATGGACAATGTGGTTTAGGCCATCATTGATTGAGTTTATATCATTATTTCCTCAATGGAATATATTCAAAAAAATAACGTTTTATTCATGGATTGATGAATCATGTATGTTTTCATTTAGGATAAATGGTAATCCATTTTATTATCATGTATCAAGAGAATACTTGATAAATATATTCACATTATTCATATGTGACAATAAATAGCTACTTAATAATATATTGGTAATTAATGTTAACATTATTTTTAGAAATTTAGTAGACTTCTTATAAATTTTTTATTTTGGAAGGTTTATAAGGTTAACCATTTATTTAATTGTCTATTTTTAACATTGGATGAGTTTTTAGATATTAATGTATTACTTCACCATTTACCAATATATATAAATTTTGGATAACCAGTGTTAACATGTTTTAACTAGAGATAGAAAGAATGAATTATCATCCTTTTATATTTAATGGTGCATACATGAAAAATAATCACCTTATAGAGTGAGATATAAAGTATATATTGATCAAGGAAAATCCAAAGGATGATATTATTCCTATGAAATAAAAAAGATAATCTCTTTGTATATATTCATATGTTCCAATTCTAGATGGAAAAGAAATTATCAAACATTTTGAAAACAATATTGAAATAAATATACTACTAATAATCATCATTTATAATGATACCAGTGATTATTTACATGTCCCATTTTTTAGATTTTCTGTCCTTAACATTTTTTGGATCACTAAATTTCTTGTGATCAGTGTTCTTTATTACTCTCAATCTGAATTTCGATGTCATTCTTCTCTTCTATGTAAATGTTTTCACTTCCCACCAATGTTTTTCAATTTACAAACCTCATATGCACAATTCAATTTCATATTCCAAATCCCTTTCCATTTCATAATAGGATGTTTTTTTAAAAAATTATGGCGTGGGTTTCTAAGATGAAAATTTCAAATGTTAAACCTCGGATGATCGACACAAATTTCGAGGGAAAATTCATTTTAAGGGGTATAATGTGACATCTCATTATTTTATGAAGTATATATTTTTTTCAAATTAAGTTAATATTCTTTATATTTAATGTTACACAATACTCTTATTATAGATTTCAGTATACAGTGTACCTCTTTTATATTACATTACACATAACAACAAGTTTTTTTGGAAATGTGCAAGGCACGAGACACCGAACTTCAGTAAACCATGAAATAATATTATTTTAAATATGACCATATTGACCTATCTTTTAAATAAGATGTTTTTAATAGTATTAAATACTTTATGGAATATATATTTCAATGGCCTACCGAATATAAATATATTAATAAATACTTAGTAAATAATAATACAATTTTTAGTAAAGTTATTTTATTAATAAAAAATATATTTCATTCAGAAATAAATTTTATTTGTATTTAAAATAAATTTCTATATATATTTTAGAAAACTTATTTTATAAAATAATTATTTTAAAATAATAATACCAAATTATATTATGGGGAATGTTTTGGATTCTTCAAAATATATAGATTTTTTAGTGAATAGTGGAGAATTCAATTTTTTTAAAAAAAATAATTGATTTCCAATAAATTAGTTAGTATATATTTGAAATTATTTTTTATTGTAAAATAAATATTAATTATTTATATTTAACCCACTTAATTACTTTTTAATCAAAATTATATTTTATTTTAGTATACGTTTATTTTTTGGAATAAAATTGGTTGTTTTGGAAATTGTTTTAAAGTTAATATTTTATAAATTATAATTAATTAAAATAATACATAATGAGAAAATTTTTAAATGAAATTTATAAAATATATATCAATAAATTTTAATTTATATTCATACAATTATTATTGTTAATCATATAGTTAATATAAAATCGTCTGTTTCGTCAAAAAAATACACACATTGAGATACCTTTTTTTGTTATGTGTGTGGGTTTGGTTTTAAATTATATTATTTAAAAGTTTAATACATTTAATTAAAAAAACAATATTCATTTCATAAAAAAATTTAAAAAAAATTAATTTTTTTATTATTTTCATAAATGATTAAGGTTTTTATGAATCGTGGATAATAATAATTTAAATTGAAAACTACTTTTTTGTTCAAATTATTCATAACATGTAATTATATTTAAAATTTGGTTTTAAGTAAATTTAGATCAAATATATATAAATTGATCCAATTTATTTCATTAGAATAAATTTTATATTTAATTTAAATATAATAACATTTTTAATGTTTTAAAATTTTCTCTTTAGAACCATGCTTTCTCATCGCATCTCAGAGTTAATTTTAAATTTCATTTTTTCAAATCTATGAATTGAATTTAAAGAAATGGATTCCATATCTCAAATAGGAATAATTATATTATATAATAATTAAACGTAATTTTTCACCATAAGGAATAGTAAATATAGTAAAAAATATTATCCACAGTTAAGGTGATAATGAGTTTATTATTGGGTTAATCTAAAAAGATAATGGTTAAAGACACCTAGTAACATATCCAACACCCATTTTCTCAAACTATTATGACCTTATACATTATAGTATCTATAATTTTACATTATTAGAGACTTGTTACATGAACAAAAAGTAGGTGGAATTCATTTTTTCTGAAAATTACAAATATGCCACTCACCGTACTTATAAAAGGCCACCCCTTATATTCTTCTCTTCACACCATAAAACCCTTTTTTATCTTCCAAAACTAAACCAAAAAAATCCAATATTACCTCATATAATTCTATATTCATTTTTATGGACAACGATCCAACCTATAAATGATATTGGGGAAAACCTAATGAGGATACCCGAAGAAGAGGTAAAATTCATCAATGAGCTTTTTTGTTTTATTTCTTTCTCCATCTATATAAATATTTATTATACCATGATGATATAATATACTTATTATATTACACATATTTATATGTCATTATGTTAATGTTATTACCTACAACCATCTTCACTTTGATCAAATGGGTTATGAAATCATTATTCGTGGGTACACTGGACTACCACCTCATGAATTGATGTCATTCAGTTTCCCATTACCACATCTCAATTTTGTACATAATGATCAATTTATTATTTATATTTTATATTTATTATATTATAATATATTTTTAATTATTATATCATAAATACCTTCAAACTCTCCAATTTGTGGGAATATGATAACAATACTCATGTGTACAACGAAGTACCACCCCGCGAAGTGATGTGATTCGCTCACAGATTACATAGAAGGTAATAAGATTAGTTTCAATAGTAATATATAATATATATGACATAAAAATTGTTTTATAATGATCATATATCATATTAACTTATTATTTCAATCTGAAAGGAAAATAAAAACATTGTTCATGCGTACATACGTCATACAATATCCATGAATGGTGTATTTCATTTTATATAACCAAATTTTATAAATTAATATAAATAAATAGGTAATGAAAAAATATTATACTTATATCATGGTTACAATTCTTGGTATAGTTAAATCATGATAAAATTTATATGAGAATATAGAAAAAAAGAAGTTAATTCTCAAAACGCAACATAACATGTAATTGTTAATAAATAGGTCATAAAGGTCATAATAAAATTATATATGGTATGATAAATATAAGTATTATTATTTAATTGATTTAAAATAAATTTATATATATTATATAGTAGTTTTGAACAGTTACGGTGGAAGTCAATAGTTAAGGTAATGGATTTCTAGTATCTCATTTATTTTTGAGAGACATATAAAGATTCACCACCCGATTATTTAGTCTGGTTTATATAATTCCCCTTTGATTTGTGGGATCATTGACCACAATCCAAAGTTTTTATTTATTTTTTAATGATACACTTTTTGGGTAAGTGAGAACCATACAAAAACCTCCAAAACCCACTCGCAAAAACCCCGCTAACAATATACAAAATTCAGAACAAAGAGAAACCTAAACCGGGACCCACCATAATGCCTTCCGAAAAACCCACAAAATTAAAATTTCAAATTAAAAGTCATCATCACCCTATCTCGGAAAATGATAGTTATCTTTCTCAAGACGCACACCCATCACGACGGCCGACCTATCTGTCCTGAGACGCACAATCAACATCGTCGACCAATCACCATCACCGTCGGCACTTCAACACCTCACCACGATCATCAACCTCTAGGCCTCATCATCACTGGCCTGATCTCCGACGTCCACCACCTGCACCAGAGACTGACATCGCCTGAACCAAACACCATCGACGCCAAGACAGTTCGTCATCACCATCATTAGGTTATCATCATCAGCCACAATGGCTCATCACCGTAACGCCACCAAAGTCAAACAGCATCAACACCCACCAGAAAGAGAATCCATTGACGCACCGGGGATGAAACATCATCACCGTCGTGCCATAGAAGAACATCACCATTGAAGTCGTCTACGCCAACAAAGAACACAAAGACAAGCAAAATTGATAACCAACGTCAAAAAACCAAAAGCGGAACCAGAAAGAGGATTTGGGAAATAACCGAGATGAAAATATGAAAATATTATATAATGAATATTATTATTTTCATGAAATTTTAAATTTAATTTTATTTTAAAAATTATCTGTGATTGTAATCCAAACATTACTAACGAGGTGTGGTATTTTTGTCTCAATTTTCCTTCCTTGAGATGTATGTTATCTTATGCCGCTATATTACTTTACGAGGTCTATATACATCCCACTGACATGTAATATCATGAATATATATATCTACATGATATTTTATGTTCCATTTTATGTTATTCTATCACGTGTAGAATGATTCAATGTTACAAATGTGGACCTAATTTTATGTTACAATATCATAATTTATCTGGATTGTCTATAATTATGTTTATGATGAAAAAATAATATGACCTATGTATCAATATACTAATTAATTTGATATTATTTTGTTTATATGATGAGAATACTTGTTTTCCCTTAATTTTTATCTTTTTCTGTTATCAGGATTTCAAAGACAATATTTTTAATAAAAATCATCTTTTTATTATAAAACAATTTTCTTTCCAAAACCATGATATCATTAAAAAAAATCAAAAATATTTTTATGATTATTATTAAATGACTTATTGAATATATTTTCACCCATGTTTTATTTTTCAAAATAAAATAAAATTAGTCCTCATGTCATTTTCAAAAGGAATTCCCTTTTGGTTTTTTCCAAAAATGGGAAAAGAATGTTTTTTACATGAGAAGCATGAACCATTTTTCTTATTTTCATATATGATCAATTATTATAGGATTAAATAAATATTTTTCTAATTTATTACCAAAAGAAAATGTTTCCCAATTTTTTTTCAAATTTTTAGAATTTAAAAATATTATATCAATATAGAAATGGATTTTGAAAATGATTTAAAAAGTATTTTTCAAAGAGGAAAGGATATTTTATTTATGAAATATTTCTAAATGATTTTTTATGTAGTATATTATAAGTTTCAATGTTTCCTTTAGATGAAAATAAATTTGCAAATGTTTTTATTTTTAATAAATCATTTTGAAAGAAATTTTTTATTCCTCAAGAAATTGTCATAAAGATTTATCTTTCAAAATAATTTTTTATATAATATGACACCCTTTGATGTAAATTTTAATTTATGTAGATATAATCCAAGCTTACCATTCTTATTCTTTCTCTAAATGGTTTACGATGACATGTTGTTATGAAACATGGTTGTCACCCACAAGTTATACCATGATAAGACTCCTATGAAACCCAATTATTTTTACATATGTTATGAAATGATGAAATGATTATGAAAAATTTAACTTTCCCATGTTTTATGATATGGAGAAATTTTTATAAAACCCATTTCATTTCATGGGATTGGATATGCTGATTTTTATATGATCTATTTGAACACATTTGTTTGATTTCCATTATGTGACATGTAGGACCTATATCTACCTCAAATACATTAGGTAATAATAAATATTCTATGATTTTGTCACGACCCACCCTCGGGGTCTGTGCCGTGACTACCCCAAGCCTGCCTTCCATAGGCCAGGGGCTGGCGACTAGCACCAAGGCGTAAATCCCGGTAAAAAGGTAAGGCATTGCCTTTGTAAAGTAACAAACACCACAGAGTAAGCATGCAGAAAGTAAACACTAAGTAAAAACAGAGTACAATTGAAAGTGCGGAAAAGTAAATGGGCCAGTATAAAAATCCAAACAGAAAGTAAAGTACAACTCGAAAGGGAAAACAGCAACTGTAAAGTAAAAGACGCTACACCGAGCTGTCCACTGGAGATCCCACCTGAAGGGTGGGTACAGATAGCTCCACTTCTCCACGGGTCCCACCGTCCGCTCCGAGTACGTCCCGCCCAGTGGTCCACCTCCAGGTACCGTCCTGCTCTGCAAGCCTCAGCCAAGATCAACGCTGTCCGTCGTGTGCATCCAACACAACGTAGTGCGGGCATAGCCCGTGCAGGGGTGAGTATAAGCTACTCAGTAGGGACCCCGAGACCCCCGAAGGTCTCCCAAAATCCACAAAGGATAAACCACAAAGGAAGATACAATCACAAAGTAACAACCGACACTGCTTAGGTATATGCCCATACGTATACCTAAGTCATCAATTCCAATACGCTCCAACCTCCGAGCCCACGTACAACTCAGTCCACACAGGAAAGTATACGTATTCCACATAGGAAAGCAAAACGTAATCCACATAGGATAGCACAACTCAATCCACACAGGAAAGAATCAGGATTCAGCTCACACAGGTATACTTCTTCGAAAGACGATAAAGATGATCTCTGATCCATCTAAGTCGTTGGACCCACGAAGGATCGATAGGTAACTAACCCCCGCAAAAGACCCACACAGGATCGCGCCCACATAGGACCTGTAGGCGCTGGTTCACACAGGACCGCCGAGCGCAAAGACCCACACCGGATCGGACCCACACAGGATCGGGCCCACACAGGACCTGTAGCACTGATCCACGTAGGATCTCTGAGTGTTGTAGTCGTCGTCGGATCCACACAATATCTATGTACTGTCGTCGTCGCAGTCACAGTAGCAGTAGCATTCACAGTCGTAGCCAGCACTAGGGTTCCCGCACACAGTAAGCTCGTTTGGGAGGGTCCGCTCCACGAGCCGAGAGGCTGATACATCTACTGTCACAAAGTCCAGAGTTGATTTATCCAAAACTTCCGTATCGTCAACAGGAACTCTACGCAACAGACGACGCGTCGATCGGATGCTCGGTCTGAGAGTTATTGGCTTTTTCGTCCCAGGGGCCCGGTTGGTTTTTAAGGCAAAACCAACCGGACCATACTCCACCTGCATCCAAACCTCGGGCGGAGTATGCCAAAAGATCTGTCTCACTAAGAAGAACACAACAAAGCTGACGACACGTCAATCGGACGTCCGTAGCTCAAGATATGAGCGTTTCCGCTCCGAGGGCCCGGTTGGTTTCGTGTACGAACCAACCCGGCCGAACTCAATGTATTCCGGAACTTTGAGTGAGATATACCGAATCGACCGTCTCGATCCAAGGATCGCATCTCCGCTGACGGTTCGTCGATCGGAGGTAAGTAACTCAAGTTATGGCCAAAAGACCGAAATCAATTCGAAAACGGGGGGTCCGGGTCCGGGTCCGGGCCGACCCGGCCCGACCCCCCCCCCCCCCCCCCCCCGGGTCTGCCCGAACCGGGTCGACCCGACCCGGGTCCAACCCGGCCCGGCCGGCGGCGGTGCGGCCTGGCGCCGCACGGGTGCCCCGCGCGGGGGGGCAAGGCCCCCGCCTCCTCTCTGGCGGCGCGGCTGAAGCCGCGCCTTTTGTGAAAACAGGCCCCCTCGTGGGGGCCTTCTTTGTGGGAAACGGGGGGCCGCCTGCCCCCCCCCCCATATGGAACCCCCCCCCCCCCTCTTAATGGGGGGGGGGCAATTAACCTGGCCGTGGGAATTTAATTCCCCCAGTCTTTCCCCTTCCGGCCGGCCCGACCTGGCCGGCCGGTTCTTCTTCAACGGACCGGAAAAGCCGGTCCCCTTCTGGCTTCCGACACCGGCGGCCCGGCGAGCCGCCGGTCTTCTCGTTCTGCCGCGGCTCGGAACCGGCCGCGGTGTTCATCGTCTAGCGCGGTGCGACGGCACCGCGCCCCTCCGCCGCAGCCCCGCTCCGGCCGCAGCACCTACGATTCCCTTCGACGCAGCGCGACGGCGTCGCGTTCATGATAAAATTTTTGTGGCGTGGCGCGACGGTGCCGCGCGATTATAGCCTTGTGATTACCGCGTGGTGCGACGGCACCACGCCATCTCGTTCATCCGCAAGGAAATAATATTCAAGAACAGAGGAGGGGGGATTCGGCCGTGTTTGTGCGGTCCGACCCCCCTCTCATTAGTCGATAACACTTAACAATAAACCTCAAAATTGTCAAGCTAGAACCAAGAACGATAATAAATAAATAAGAAACAACAAACCCCTACCTTGGTTTCAAGATCGAAGATCGTCAACGACCCACGGAAGACAACGTCGCGGAGGTCGGGCGTCGCGGTAATCGTTCGTCAAATCCGTTGACGAAGAGGTACGTCCGAAGAGGTACGTCATTGTCGAATCTTCGTAAGCCAACGAAGGAAGTCTGAGGAGGAAGCGGCGTTCCATTTCATTGACACGGAAGACATCGTCGATCTTCGGAAACAACCGGCTACGAAGAAGAGAGGAGCGGCGTTCTTCGTTGGAGCTTGAAGGTTCTTCGCGTTCTTCGTCAAAGCTTGAAGAAGAAGAAGGAGCTCTCAAAAACTCGCAAGAGGCTAAAGAATTCTAACCAAATAAAATAAGCTAAGGGCATATTTTATTTACTCAACCAAACCTTTTGATATTCAAAGATTTGAAAATTATACAACTCAACCCATTTAATAAGCTAAGTTGTCAAGTTCATTTAAAAGTGGAATTATAGGGGAGTTTTGAGAGAAGATGAGTAGTTGGGGTTCGTGTGGGCCCCACCACACTTAATCCTCCCAAGGGAGGTTAAGTGGATGTGGGTCCCACCTTTAACTCCCTTTGGGAGAAGTTAACCAACAAAAAAAAATAAAAAGTGTTTCCACATTTTCATTTAACTTCAAAGAATTTCTCCCAAAACTAACTTTCGTCCCGCATAAAACGCAACCTCGAAAAAGGTCTCCTTAAGCGAATATCGGCGCTGCGAGTTCATCGGTGTCCTCGGATTTCAATTCTGAGCACCGAATCAAAATTTAGAAATTCTCGCTAGTTCGTTCACTGAACGTACCCGAGCCAAACTTCAGAAATTAATTCCGGGCACTCTGGGCCTCGGAATCAGGTGTCGTCAGAAACCGCGCTCTTGTAAAATTCCTAAAAAAATTAAGAAAAAATCTCCCTTGAATTTTACGGGTCTTTACATTACTCCCACCTCAGGGGTTTACGTCCCCGTAAAGATACAACAAAAACTAGGAGAACAAATGAGGGTACTGAGCACGCATCTGAGCCTCCCGCTCCCATGTGCTCTCCTAGAGGTTCCCGTGCTGCCATCTCATGCGCACAAGAGGAATCGATCGCCCACGTAGGACCTGCTCCTGTCGATCCTCTATCTCCACCGGGACATCCGTAAAAGTCACCCCATCTTCAACGTCAAGCTCACCATGGTCAATGATGTGTGTCAGGTCGTGCATGTATCTCCTCAGCTGAGACATGTGGAAGACGTCGTGCACTCGGTGCAACTGAGGTGGTAGAGCCAGACGATAAGCCACCTCGCCAATCCTGCTGAGGATCTGGAAGGGTCCGATGAAGCGCGGAGATAACTTGCCACCTCGGCCAAATCTCTGAATACCATGTCGAGGTGAGACCCGCAAGAAGACGTGGTCGCCATCCTCGAACTCTAGTGGCCTCCGCCTCCTGCCAGTGTATGACTTCTGCCGGCTCTGAGCTGTCCTCATCCGCTCCTGGATGACCTGGACCTTCTCTATCGTAGCCTGGACCATCTCCGGTCCCACAAGTGCTGACTCCCCAGGGTCTGTCCAGCACAAAGGAGATCTACAAGGTCGGCCGTACAACGCCTCGTACGGTGCCATCCCGATGGTGGAGTGGTAGCTGTTGTTGTACGCAAACTCCACCAAGGGTAGGTGGTCCTCCCAACTACGACCAAAGTCAAGGACACATGCGCGGAGCATGTCCTCGAGAGTCTGGATGGTCCTCTCTGTCTGACCATCCGTCTGAGGGTGAAAGGCGGTGCTCAGACGTAGCTGCGTCCCGAACGCCTCCTATAACCCCTTCCAAAGCCGGGAAGTAAAGCGAGCATCTTGATCGGAGATGATAGATGATGGTACGCCGTGGAGCCGCACAATCTCCTGAATGTAGAGACGTCCCAAGCTCTCCACTGAGCCCTGCTCTCTGATGGGTAAGAAGTGTGCCGACTTGGTGAGTCGGTCAACAATCACCCAAATGGAGTCGTGACCTCTGAAAGTGCATGGAAGTCCAGTCACGAAGTCCATAGATTTGTCGTCCCACTTCCACTCCGGGACCTCCAAGGGTTGTACCAAGCCTGCTGGTACCTGATGCCTTGCCTTCACCTGCTGGCAGGTGAGGTATCGAGAAACGAACTCTGCTACTGCCTTCTTCATGCCCGACCACCAGTGCTTTCGTCTGAGATCCGGGTACATCTTCGCCACTCCAGGATGTACCGCCAAAGGAGAAGTGTGAAACTTTCTCAGCACCTCCTCTCGTAGAGCGACTGGTACCATGGTACGTCCTCTGAAAAGGATGTCTTGCTCTGCTACAAGGGAGAAACCATCAGGTGTCTGTCCCGAAAATATTTGTGCACGCCGTGTCTCACAGTCAGCATCCTCTCGTTGTGCCTCTCTGACCTGCTGTAGTAGAGGAGGGGTGAATGTGAGAGACTGGAGGAAGGCTGCTCCATCTCTATCTACGAAGGATATCTGCAAAGAGGCTAGCTGCTCTGTCGCCTCCTCAAGTAGCTGAATGCCCGTCCTCCTGCTGAGGGCATCGGCTACTACGTTCCCCTTCCCAGGAGTATAGACTATCTCAAAGTCATAGTCCTGGAGGAACTCGAGCCATCCCCGCTGTCTCAGGTTCAGGTCCTTCTGCGAGAAGATATACCTGAGACTCTGACGATCAGAAAAGACTGTAAAGCGCTCGCCCATCAGGTAATGTCGTCATGTCTTCAGAGCGATGACCACTGCTTCTAACTCCAGGTCATGGGTAGCATAGTTCTGCTCATGCGGCCTCAACTGACGTGATCCATAGGCGATCACTGCCCGCTCCTGCATCAGAACACATCCGAGTCCGGTCCCTGATGCATCGTAGTAGACTACGTACCCTACTCCCTCCTCAGGCAACCTCAAGATAGGTACGCTAGTCAATCTCTGTCTCAGCTCCTGGAAGCTCTGCTGACATCTTTCTGACCACACGAAGGGTTTCCACTTCTTCGTCAAAGCTGTGAGTGGTGCCGCAACTCTAGAGAAGTCTGGCACGAATCTCCGATAGTATCCAGCTAGTCCCAAGAAACTCCGATCCTCCGTCACGCTCCTGGGTGGCTCCCAAGATAGCACTGCCTCGATCTTCGCGGGATCCACTACTACTCCCACCTCAGAGATGACGTGTCCCAAGAAGTGGACCTCACATATCCAGAACAGGAACTTCGAGAGCTTACTATAAAGCTGGTGCTCTCGGAGTGTGTCCAGTACAACTCGCAAGTGGTAGGCATGTTCCTCCTCAGTCTTCGAGTAAATCAGTATGTCGTCAATGAAGACCACAACAAACCGATCAAGGTATGGCTGAAAGATCATGTTCATGAGGGCCATGAACACTGCTGGAGCATTGGTTACGCCAAAAGGCATAACCAAGAACTCATAGTGGCCATACCGACATCTAAAGGTCGTCTTCTGCACGTCCTCGTCTCTGAATCTGAGCTGATGATAGCCTGACCTGAGGTCTATCTTCGAGAACCACCGTGCTCCCTTGAGATGATCAAAGAGGTCACCAATCCTCGGTAGCGGATACTTGTTCCTCGCTGTCACCTGGTTCAGGCGACGATAGTCAACACAAAGTCGCAGGCTCTCGTCCGCCTTCTTGGCGAACAATATCGGGGAAGCCCAGGGTGAAACACTGGGTTGGATGAACCCCTTGCCCTGCAAGTCCTCCAACTGTACCCGTAGCTCTCAAAGCTCGGCGGGGGCCATCTGATATGATGGAGTGGATATCGGGGCTGTCACGGGGTACAAGTCAATATAAAAGTCTACCTCTCTGCGAGGAGGTAGCCCTGGAACGTCGTCGGGAAAAACGTCCGCAAACTGATCCACCACTGCAGGAAAACCAGGACTCCGCACATCAACTGCTCCAAGGATCAGGCTAGCCAACTGATGAGTGGTGGGCTGTCCTCTACTCCATGGAAGTCCATCCTGTGCTACGAAGGCTCCCTTCTCGCCGGTGAAGGTGAACCTACTCCCGTCAGTGCGTACACATCGCACCTTGCGCCTAAAACAGGAAATCTGTGCATGGACCGTAGATATCCAATCCATGCCCAAGATGACGTCGTAAGGCCTCGAAGCTGCTACAAGAAGATCCCAGCCGAAGCTCTCGCCTCCTAGAGTAAGCTCGCATTGCCGGCACCAGTGCGTAATCGTTGACTCTGCTCTCGTAGGAGTCTCTAGCCGTAAGGATCGAGCCAACGGCTCTTTCGGAATCTCCGAGCTCCGAACAAGGGCAGGGGCTATGAAAGAGTGACTCGCTTCTGTGTCTATAAGTACTGCAGAAAGGGTGGAATAGACACAGATAGTACCTCGAATCATATCGGGCGCGCCGTGGTCATAGGCCTCTACTGCCTGGAGCTGTGCCTGTCTCTGCCCGCCAGCTCCCTGTGGTCGGGGTGGACCTCCCGGTGGTGGTGGTGGTAGAGCCTCAAAGCGTCGCCCACCACCGGCTGCTCGTCCAGCTCCTCTTCCTCGTCCTCCTCCTCCTCTCGGACTGCCACGGTCGACCCTCTGCCTCTGCCTCAGTGGTCCCTCAACCGTCTGCTGATCCTCGGCACGACGGGTCGGGCAGTCACGAGCCATGTGGCTCTGCCCGCCGCACGAGTAGCACTGCCTACCTCTCGAAAGACTGGCTCCACGCTGTGTGCCCCGCACTGCTGAGCCAGTGTCCTGAGGTCGTCTGCCTGAAGGTCTGGTCTGCCTGGACCCCTGAGTCATCCGTCGACTGCCTGCTACAGAAGACTATGCCAAGTGCCGCCATGCGGTGGGTCTCAGCGTTGGTGTAGACTCAGCAAGGAAACTCTCGATCAAAAGGGCCCGCTCCAGTACTCCTGTCTGAGTCGGTATGCTGAGGGAGATCAGTGATGCCCTGATCTCGTGTCTCAAACCCTGCTCAAAGGTCCGGGCCCGGAAGAATGGGTCCCGTACCATGTCGGTCGTGTAGCGCGAGAGATCAGTAAATCTCGCCGAGTACTGAGCGACTGTCATGCTGCCCTACCGCAGCTGAAGAAGCTCCTGGATACGCACCGCACGAAGGGTGGCTGGGACGAACTCCGAGCGGAAGATGCTCTCAAAGTCCATCCAAATTAGAGATGCCTCGTCGTGCACCTGGAGCATCAAGCTCCACCATCGTCCTGCTGCTGCGTGTAGTAGGCTCGCAGCGAGGATCACCATGAGGTCTGCCGGTGCCCTCACTAGCCTAAACACATGTACCACTGCCTCCAGCCAGTCCTCTGCTGCCTGGGGATCCGTCTCCCCGCGAAACCTGGGTGGTCGCTGGCACTGAAACTCATGCAGTGCGCTGAGGCGACGTGCATCGTCAGCGGCTGGTGCTGGAAGCATCGGTGGCTCGACGGATAGAGCTACCGCCGGTGCCACTGCTGACAAAGGGCCCTACACCGAGGCCTCGTCGCTCGGTGGGCTGTCGTCACACTCGACTCTCAGAACCCTAGCTGGCTGCCGTCGTGGGGCCATCCTGAAAAGGAAACAGGTGCACCATGGTCAGAACAGTATACCTGGTGAGCTGATAAGAAGTAATCACAAAGAAAACTTTGAAACACACACGCAATCAATGTTTCCGTGCATTAAGTCGGAAATCAGAAGTCAGGGTCCTGGTGTACGGATACGTCGGCCGCCGGACCAACACTGGACTCCCTGGACTGATAACCACACTCAATACGCTAAACATTATTGCTTCACATAGAAAAGATCAGAGTTCGCGGTAGAACCGAAATCCTCTGATACCAATTTGTCACGACTCGCCCTCGGGTTCCGGGTCGTGACTACCCCAAGCCCGACATCCATAGGCCAGGGGCTGGCGACTAGCACCAAGGCGTAAATCTCGGTAAAAAGGGAAGGCATTGCCTTTGTAAAGTAAACAAACACCACAGAGTAAGCAAGTGGAAAGTAAACACTAAGTAAAAACAGAGTACAACTGAAAGTTCGGAAAAGTAAATGGGCCAGTATACAAACCCAAACTGAAAGTAAAGTACAACTCGAAAGGGAAAACAGCAACTGTAAAGTAAAAGCCTCTACACCGAGCTGTCCACTAGAGATCCCACCTGAAGGGTGGGTACAGATAGCTCCACTGCTCCACGGGTCCCACCGTCCGCTCCGAGTACGTCCCGCCCAGTGGTCCACCTCCAGGTACCGTCCTGCTCTGCAAGCCTCAGCCAAGATCAACATTGTCCGTCGTCTGCAACCAACACAACGTAGTGCGGGCATAGCCCGTGCAGGGGTGAGTATAAGCTACTCAGTAGGGACCCTGAGACCCCCGAAGGTCTCCCAAAATCCACAAAGGATAAACCACAAAGGAAGATACAATCACGAAGTAACAACCGACACTGCTTAGGTATATGCCCATACATATACCTAAGTCATCAATTCCAATACGCTCCAAACTCCGAGCTCACGTACAACTCAGTCCACACAGGAAAGTATACGTATTCCACACAGGAAAGCAAAACGTAATCCACATAGGATAGCACAACTCAATCCACATAGGAAAGCATCAGGATTCAGCTCACACAGGTATACTTATTCGAAAGACGATAAAGATGATCTCTGATCCATCTAAGTCGTCGGACCCACGAAGGATCGATAGGTAACTAACCCCCGCAAAAGACCCACACAGGATCGGTCCCACATAGGACCTGTAGGCGCTGGTTCACACAGGACCGCTGAGCGCAAAGACCCACACAGGATCGGGCCCACACAGGACCTGTAGCACTGATCCACGTAGGATCGCTGAGTGCTGTAGTCGTCATCGAATCCACACAGGATCTTTGTACTGTCGTCGTCGCAGTCACAGTAGCAGTAGCAGTAGCAGTAGCAGTAGCAGTAGCAGTCACAGTCGTAGCCAGCACTAGGGTTCCCGCACACAGCAAGCTCATTCGGGAGGGTCCGCTCCACGAGCCGAGAGGCTGATACATCAACTGTCACAAAGTCCAGAGTTGATGTATCCAAAAGTTCAGTATCGTCAACAGGAACTCTACGCAACAGACGGCGCGTCGATCGGACGCCCGGTCTGAGAGTTATTGGCTTTTTCGTCCCAGGGGCCCGGTTGGTTTTTAAGGCAAAACCAACCCGACCGTACTCCACCTGCGTCCAAACCTTAGGCGGAGTATGCCAAAAGATCCGTCTCACTAAGAAGAACACAACAAAGCTGACGGCACGTCAATCGGACGTCCGTAGCTCAAGATATGAGCATTTCCGCTCCGAGGGCCCAGTTGGTTTCGTGTACGAACCAACCCGGCCGAACTCAATGTATTCCAAAACTTTTAGTGCGATATACCGAATCGATCTTCTCTATCCAAGGATCGCATCGCCGCTGACGGTTTGTCGATCGGAGGTCCGTAACTCAAGTTATGACCAAAAGACCGAAATCAATTCGAAAATGGGGGGTCCGGGTGCGGGCCGACCCGGCCCGACCCCCCTGGGTCGGCCCGAACCGGGTCGAACCGACCCGGGTCCGACTCGGCCCGGCCGGCGGCGCGGCCCGGCGCGGCGGCGCGGTCCGGCGCGGCCCGGCCGGCGGCGGTGCGGCCTGGCGTCGCACGGGTGCTGCGCGCGGGGGGCAAGGCCCCCGCCTCCTCTATGGCGGCGCGGCTGAAGCCGCGCCTTTTGTGAAAACCGACCCCCCTCGTGGGGGCCTGCTTTGTGGGAAACGGGGGGCCGCCTGCCCCCCCTTTATGAAACCCCCCCTCTTAATGGGGGGGGGGGAATTAACCTTGCCGGGGGAATTTATTTCCCCCGGTCTTTCCCCTTCCGGCTGGCTCGACCTGGCCGGCCGGTTCTTCTTCAACGGACCGGCTAAGCCGGTCCCATTCCGGCTTCCGACACCGGCGGCCCGGCGAGCCTCCGGTCTTCTCGTTCCGCTGCATCCCGGAACCGGCCGCGGTGTTCGTCGTCCGGCGCAGTGCGACGGTACCGCGCCCCTCCGTCGCGGCACCTTCGATTCCCTTCAACGCGGCGCGACGGCGTCACGTTCATGATAAAATTTCTGTGGCGCGGCGCGACGACGCGGCGCGATTATAGCCTTGCGATTCCCGCATGGTGCGACGGCACCACGCCATCTCGTTCATCCGCAAGGAAATAATATTCAAGAACATAGGAGGGGGGATTCGGTCGTGTTTGTGCGGTCCGGCCCCCCTCTCGTTAGTCGATAACACTTAACAATAAACCTCAAAATTGTCAAGCTAGAACCAAGAACGAGAATAAATAAATAAGCAACAACAAACCCCTACCTTGGTTTCAAGATCGAAGATCGTCAACGACCCGCGGAAGACAACGTCGCTGTGGTCGGGCATCGCGGTAATCGTTCGTCAAATCCGTTGACGAAGAGGTACGTCCGAAGAGGTACGTCGTTGGAGAATCTTCGTAAGCCGACGAAGGAAGTCTGAGGAGGAAGCGGCGTTCCCTTTCGTTGACACGGAAGACGTCGTCGATCTTCGGAAACAACCGGCTACGAAGAAGAGAGGAGCGGCGTTCTTCGTCGGAGCTCGAAGGTTCTTCGCGTTCTTCGTCAAAGCTTGAAGAAGAAGAAGGAGCTCTCAAAAACTCTCAAGAGGCTAAAGAATTCTAACCAAATAAAATAAGATAAGGGCTTATTTTATTTACTCAACCAAACCTTTTGAAATTCAAAGGTTTGAAAATTATACAACTCAACCCATTTAATAAGCTAAGTTGTCAAGTTCATTTAAAAGGGGAGTTATAGGGGAGTTTTGAGAGAAGATGAGTAGTTGGGTTTCATGTGGGCCCCACCACACTTAATCC
This sequence comes from Viscum album, assembly GCA_963277665.1. Classification (NCBI taxonomy): domain Eukaryota; kingdom Viridiplantae; phylum Streptophyta; class Magnoliopsida; order Santalales; family Viscaceae; genus Viscum; species Viscum album. The sequence continues at coordinate 1,199,082,814 of OY728157.1, forward strand.
TCCCAAGGGAGGTTATGTGGATGTGGGTCCCACCTTTAACTCCCTTTGGGAGAAGTTAACCAACAAAAAAAAATAAAAAGTGTTTCCACATTTTTATTTAACTTCAAAGAATTTCTCCCAAAACTAACTTTTGTCACGCATAAAACGCAACCTCAGAAAAGGTCTCCTTAAGCGAATATCGGCGCTGCGAGGTCATCGGTGTCCTCAGATTTCAATTCTGAGCACTGGATCAAAAGTTAGAAATTCCCGCTCGTTCGTTCACTGAACGTACCCGAGCCAAACTTCGGAAATTAATTCCGTGCACTCCGGGCCTCGGAATCAGGTGCCGTCAGAAACCGCGCTCTTGTAATATTCCAAAGAAAATTAAGAACAAATTTCCCTTGAATTTTATGGGTCTTTACAGGTTTTATAGCTATCATTGGTGGTTAAACCATGCTCTAAAAGGATAGAACATGGGTGGTCTACCTAATATCAAAAATTAGGGCACACTAGTGGTTAGCCCAGTCCCAAAAAAGATACACAGGTGGGATTCCCAAGGAGAATATATCTTGAGATTCATGGTTTCTATCATTGTACTATTTTTTTTGTCTATAGGCCACAATTCCATGTCTTATGCAAGTGTTATGATCTCTTAGAACATTTCCTCTAATATTTCATGACCCGTCCTCAGGGCCCGTGTCGTGACTACCCCAAGCTCGCCTTCTATAGGCCAGGGGCTAGCGACTAGCACCAAAGGCGTAATTCTCGATAAAATGGGAAATCATTGACTTTAAGATCGTAAAAAAACACAATAGAGTATGCAAGCTGAAGTAAGAACAAAGTAATACTTAATACAAAGTAAGTGCTGAAAGTTAAATGGGCCAGAATAGAAACCCAACTGAAAGTATAGTACAACTGAAAAACTAGTACAACTGTTGAAAAGTAAAACAGTAACCATCGAGTCTTCCTCCAGAAATCCCATATGAATGGTGGGAACATATAGTCTCCCCAGCACCAGGGGTCCGTCTGTCTACTCCATGTATGTCTCACCAAGTGGTCCACCTCCGGGTACTATCCAGCTCTAAAAGCCTCTACCACGATTAGCTTTGTCTGTCGTCTACATCCAACACAATGTAGTGCGGGCATTGCCCATGCAGGGGTGAGTATAACAATACTCATTACGGACCTCGAGACCCCCGAAGGTCTCCCCAAATCCATGGATGATAAATCACAAAGAAAAGATACAATCACGAAGTATCAACTATCTCTACTTTGGTATATTCCTATACATATACCAAAGTCATCAATCCAGTTCGACTCCAACTCTCGAGCCCAAGTACAACCCAGTCCACACAGGAAAGAAGTCAATCACATCGATGATAATGATTGAAAGTCAAGACTCAGCTCACACAGGTATACATCTTTCATATAGTGATAGAGATGATCAGATGTAGTTTCTAATTCATCTATGCGGGCGGACCCACGTAGGATACTAGTCCAGCTAAGCTGTCGGACCCACGTTGGATACTAGACTGGCTACTCTGTCGGACCCATGTAGGATACTTGAACAGAAGTCAAACTGTTGGACCCACATAGGAGAAAAGAACAGTAATTATCGTCGCTGAACCCTCGTAGGATTCTAGTAAATTAGTCTTAGTCACTGAACCCATGGAGGATTCCAGTACGGTACTTGTCGTCGTCGAACCCACGGAGGATTCTAGTACGGTAGTCGTTGCAGTCGCTGTCAGCTCTAGGGTTCCTGCACACAGCATGCTTGATTACAGGAGGGTTCGCTCCTCGAGCCAAGGGGGTCTATACATCAACTTTCACGAAGTCTAGAGTTGATGTATCCCAAAATTCTGCCTCGTCAAAAGGAACTCGTCATGACAGACGGTGCGTCAATCGGACACCCGGTCTGATAGATATTGACTTTTCCGTACCAGGGGCCTGGTTTGAAATACGCTCGTTCCAAACCCGTCCATTATCCAAAGTCATCCAAAACTCACATAGAGTATCACAAAAAGACCTCCACATCACAAGGGTCCCATTTCCGCAGATGGCGCATCGATTAGACGAGCGGCCTTCAAGTTATTCAAATTTATGTGAAAACGGGCTCGACTCGTTAAGCCCAGTGGGCTGGCGGAAAGGGTCAACCCGGTTTTGGTGGGTATGACCGGGTAGAGGGTTGGACCAGCCTGGTGAATCGCGCAGCCTGGCTTGAGGGCATGGCCTAGCCCGAAGGGGCGCAGCCCGACCTAGTAGGGCGTGGCCTGTCCCGACAAGGTGTAGCCCGGTTGGCCGCAGGAGTGGCTCGGCCCGAGGGGGTCAAGCGGTCTGAGGGGGGTTCGGCCCCCATCTTTCTTGAACTGACAGCACCAAGCGACGCCACCCTCCCAAACCAGCCGGCTGAAGCCGACCAGCCTTCCTGCCACAAGCGCCCCGCTCCGGCGGGCCGCGGTCTGGCTGTGCAGCACCTTCGGGTGCCGAAGCTTCTTCACCCGGTCGACCGATGAGTCAGTCAGTTCACCAATGAAGCTTCCCATGGATTACGGGCTGCGGACTTTCACAGCGCAGTGCCCCATGTGGTGTCACGGACCTCCTTTGGTTCAGCTGTCTCTAGCCGGCCGTTTCTTCGTCGGCCTAGCGGCCCGCGGTTGCGAGCCGCGATTCCTCCTCATACAGTCGGCGTGCGGCCACCGCCTTTGATCGTCACCGCATATCGATTGAAAATAAAATAAGAAACATCGGAGAGTCATCAGGCTATTTTTGTTCAACCCATACCCTCTGTTTTTGGAGGTAACAATCAGAAAATGTCAATTTCGAAAATTAACAAAGAATGAGGAACAATTTATTCACTCAAAGAATATATAAAACCCCTACCTAGATAATTGACGTCACACGTCGGTGAGCTGTGGATGACAAGCATCACGGTAGATGGCATCGCGGAGAATGGCGTCACTGAGAACAGACATCAATTAAGTGGACCTCGGGGTGCGTCTGAGAAGGAAGTGGTGTCTCCTCACTTGTTGTAGAGAGGAGGAAGGAAGGCACGTCGTTGTTCTTCATGGAATCGATGTTCTTTCTCAAAGAGGGTTTCCTTCTTCATGGAAAGAGGAGGATCTCTTTTAATTCCAATGGTTTCACCGAAATATTTTCCAAGAAAATATTAAAATGATGTTTTCCCTTATTTTTATCAACTTTCCATGCCATTTCAAAAAGATTAAAATCCATCCAAAATAATTAACTAATTTGTGGTGTACAAAATAATTAATTCACTGAGTTGTCAAGTTAATGACCATGTGGAAGGTGGAGAGTTTAGAAAATAAAGGGGGGTCGTCCAGAATTAAACAAGGGGTTTAAGGGAGGTGAAGAGAGTTATCGATAGATGAATGGTTGGGGCTCGTGTGGGCCACACCTCAGAAATATCCGCACAAGGGAAGTTATTTGGGTGTGGACCCCACCAATAACTTCCCATGAGAGGAAATAACCAACTCTAAAAATAACATTGTGTACCACACAATTTTATTTAATTTAAGATTAATCCCCAAAAATTAACTCTCAACCCATATGAAATGTAACTGCGGTAAAGGTCCCCTTAAGTGAATATCGGTGCTGCGAGTTAATCGGTGTCCTCGGATTTCAATTCCGAGTAACGGTTCAAAAGATAGAAAAACCCGCATGTATGTTTATTGAACATTCCCAAACAAAACATCACATATTTATTCTGGGAACACCGGGCCTTGGAATCAAGTGCCGCCCGAAACCACAGAATCGTAAAATTCCAAAGATATATGAAAACAAATTCCTTGAAATTTTCAGGTCCTTACATTACTCCCACCGTAGGGCTTTACATACCAATAAAGCTACAACACACACTAAGAAAACAAATGGGGGTACTGAGCTCACTTCTGAACCTCCCACTCCCAAGTGCTCTCATGAAGGTTTCCATGCTGCCAGCAAATGCGCACTAGAGGAATTGACAATCTACGTAGGACATACTTCTATCGATCCTCGATCTCCACCAGGACCTCCACAAACGTCGCCCAATCATCGATGTCCAGCTCATTGTGATCAATGATGTGGGTCGGTTCAGGCACGTATCTCTTCAACTATGATACATGGAAGACATCAGGGCCCCGACCACGGGTCGTGAAAAATTGGTATCAAAGGTGTAAATCTTGATTAAATGTGAAGGCATTTCCTTTATGATAGTATACAAACACAACAGAGTACGAAAGCTAAAGTAATCACAATATAATACTGAATAAAAAGTAAATTTTGAAAGGTAAATAGTCCAGAAAACAAACCCATATGAAAGTACAGTACAGTTAAAAAACTAGTACAACGGCAGTAAAGTAAAACATCAACCACCGAGTCGTCCTCTGGGAATCCCTCCTGAAGGGCAGGTACAGATAGTCTCACCAGCACCATGGGTCCGTCTGTCTGCTCCGTGTATGTCTCACCAAGTGGTATGCCTCCGGTTACTATCCAACTCTACAAGCGTCTACCACGATCATCGTTGTCTGTCATCTGCATCCAATACAACGTAGTGCGGGAATTTCCTTTGCTGGGGTGAGTATAACGATAATCATTAGGGACCTTGAGACCCCTAAGGTCTCCCAGAATCCATGGAGTATAAAACACAAAGAAAAGATATAATCACAAAGTATCAACCATCTCTACTTAGTTATATTCTCATACATATACCTATGTCATCAATCCAGTTCGGCTCCAACTCTCGAGCGCATGTACAACCCAGTCCACACAGGAAAGAAGACAATCACATCGATGATAGTGATTGAAAGTCAAGACTCAGCTTATACAGGTATACATATTTCATTATGTGATAGAGATGATCAGATGTAGTCAATGATTCATCTAATCCGGCGGACCCACATAGGATACTAGTCAAACTAAGCTGTCGGACCCACGTAGGATACTAGACCAGCTACTCTGTCGGACCCATGTAGGATACTTGAACAAAAGTAAAACTGTCGGACCCACATAGGATACAAGAACGGTAATCATCACCATCGAACCCACATAGGATTCTAGTACGGTAGTCATTGTTTCCGAACCCACAGAGGATTTCAGTACGTTTTTCGTCGTCGCCGAACCCACGGAGGATACCAGTATGGTAGTCATTGCAGTCGCATCCAGCTCTAGGTTTCCAATACACAACATGCATGATTCCTGGAGGGTTCACTCCTCGAGGTGAGGGGTTCGATACATCAATTTCCACGAAGTCAAGAGATGATGTATCCCAAAGTTCTGCCTCGTCAAAAGGAACTCGACGCGACAGACAACGCGTCAATCGGACGCCCGGTCTGAGAGATATTGACTTTTCCGTTCCAGGGGCGTAGCTGGAAATATGCTCGTCCCAAACTCGGTCATTATCCAAAGACATCCAAAACTCACTTAGAGTATTGCAAAAGGACTTCCACGTCACGAGGGTCCATGTTCTACAAATGGTGCATCGATCGGACGCGCGGTCATCAAATTATTCACTTTTCTGTGAAAATGAGCCCAGCCCATTAAGCCCAGTGGGCTTGCGGGTTGGGTCAACCTGGTTTTGGCGGGTCCGACCCAGAAGAGGGTCTGACTGACCCGGTGAATCCAACGGCCTGACCCGAAGGGGCGCGGCCCAGCCCAGCAGGGCACGGCCCGACCTGGCATGGCGCGGCCCCGCTGGCCGCGGCTCGGACGGCTGGCCTAGTGGCTCGGCCCGACGGGGCCAAGCGGTCTGTGGGGGGGCGCAGCCCCCCACTTTCCTGAACCAACAGCTCCAAGCAGCGCTGCCCTCCCAAACCAAACGGCCGAAGCCGACCGGCCTTCCTGGCGCAATTGGATCGTTCAGGTGGGTCGTGGTCCAACTGTGCGGCACCTTCGGGTGTCGCGGCTTCTTCACCCGGCCGGCCGATGAGCAGGCCAGTTCGCCGATGAAGTGGCCTGCGGATTGCAGGCTGCGGTCATCCGCAGTGCAGTGCCCCTTGTGGCACTACAGTCCTACTTTGGCCTGGTCGGCTTTATCAGGCCGGTTCTTCGTCAGTCGAGCGGCCCGCGGTTGCAGGCCGCCGTTCCCACTCACTTGGTCGGCGCACGACTGCCACCTTCAATCGTCACCGCTTCCTGATTGCAAATAAAACAAGAAACATCATAGGGTTGTCGGGCTGTGTTTTTTCGGCCGGTGCCCTCCGCATTAGGCGGTAACAATAGACCAATGTCAATTCCGAAAATTAACAAAGAATGAGGGATAATTTATTCACTAAAAGAATATACAAAACCCATACCTCGATAATTGACGTTGCACGTCGTCGAGCCACGGAAGACGAGTTTCATGGTAGATGGAATCGCAGAGAACAGGGTCATGGAGAATGGATGTCGATTTCGTGGACGTCGGGGTCCATCCGAGGAGGAAGCGGTGTCTCCTCACTTGTTGCGGAGAAGAGGAAGGAAGGCACATTGTCGTTCTTTGTGGAATCGGCGTTCTTCATCGAAGAGGGCATCGTTCTTTGTGGAAGGATGAAGATGTCTTCTAATTCCAAAGGTTCCACTGAAATATTTTCAATAAAATATTAAAATGAGGCTTTCCCCTATTTTAATCAACCTGCCTTTCCATTTCAAAATGATTCAAATCAACAGAAAATAATAATTTAATTTGTGGTGTACAAAATAATTAATTCACTAAGTTGTCATATTATTGACCATGTGGAAGGTGGAGAGTTTAGAAAATAAAGGGGGGTTGTCAAGAATTAAACAAGGGGTTTAAGGGCGTTGAAGAGAGTTATAGGGAGATGAAAGGTTGGGGCTTGTGTGGGCCCCACCTCACAAATATCCACACATGAGAAGTTATTTGTGTGTGGGACCCACCAATAACTTCCCCATGGGAGGAAGTAACAAACTCTCAAAATAAAATTGTGTACCACACAATTTTATTTAATTTATGATTAAACCCCAAAAATTAAATCTCAACACGCATGAAACACAACTGCAGTAAATATTTCCTTAAGCAAATACTGGCGATGTGAGTTCATCGGTGTCCTCATATTTCAACTCCGAGAACCAGTTCAAAATATAGAAAAACTCGTACGTATGTTTACTGAACGTACCCGAAAAAAACATCAGAAATTGATTTCAGGAACACTGGGCCTCAGAATCAAGTGCCGTTAGAAACCACATACTCGTAAAATTCCAAATCATTTAAGAAAAAAATTCCTCGAAATTTTCGGGTCTTTACATGATATCTGCAAGATTCATGTCTTATAAACTGCCAAATTGTATGTCATGACTCATTATTATGATCTTTGATTAGTAGGGTCTGGTTTTCAAATTTTATTCTCATGTCTCATACCCTTATGTTTATGTTATTTTTCCTATGTCCCTTTTTACCCTTATTATTCATCTGAGCTCATCCTTTCTTACATTTATATACCTATGTTATAAAGAATGGTTTTAAGTAGGGTATGTTTTTTAATAGTACTAAAGGGGAAGTAAATTATAATAAGTTTTGAATATCATTCACCAAATTAGTATATTTTCAAACTAGTATCTAAAAAAACTAAACTAATATAGTCCTAAAAAAATTATTGGGAAATATATTGAATATTCATCTAAATAGATTTAATATATATATATATATATATATGAAACTCCTTGGTTTCTATTGTTGACTTACGAGTCCCATAAATCCTTAGTCAATCTTGGTCAAGGCTATTAAGTATATCAGCTCCTGTTTTTCAATAGTGATAGCAATTATCATAATATACATAGGTATATGCTATGTAGAAATAATATACTAATCCTTTTTCAAAAATACCCCTAAAATATTATCCATGCAATAAATGTATGAATACATTATTAGATGAAATTCTAGAAATCTTCTTCCTCTTGTAATAATAGATTTTGAATGGTTATAAGTTTCTCAAATATTTTACTAAACAATTTTTTCACCATCAAACATGTTCTTATTATTATTATTAGACTAAAAATACTCTCATTTTCAAAGAGAATTGTAGAAGAATGTAATCCAATTCTTTTAGATGAAACCAAAAAAAATCTCGAAGGATCACCAGTTCATCCACCAAAACATGTTTACATATTGAAAAAATTGTAAACTAGGATCAACAATAATCCCCTTTGAATTTTTTACTCAATATCTTCACATATTATAAGTCAATATGAGGTAATTTATCCTTCTTATTGAAAACCAGTTTGTAAAGGTTAAATGGGGTCTTCTTAACTCATATATCTTCTCTAATTCATGATAATCTACTTTTTATGAAAATTTCATGATCACTTATAATATATGAGTGATCTCACATGGTTATCTTAATAAAGATAGTTTTTTTAGTCAACTCTCTATTTGTGTGGGCTAACCTGGTGTTGAAAAAAAAAGATTGATACAAGCAAGGATGCCTATGACTTTTTTAAAAATTAAATGCATGTAAAATCATGCTTCAAAATTATCAATTCTATTATAGGGATTCTAAATAATCATATTTATTAATGAAATTATAAATACTACCCATGATTTTACAAAAACAATTAGAAAGATCATGTGAAGAAAGGTATATCTCTCATTTTTTTGTTTTGTCTTATCATCAACCAAGAACTCCCCTTTCATTGATATGAGTAATAAAATTAAGAAAAAAGGATTTAAGTGTGATTGTATTACAACATATTCTTATTTTATAATGTTTTTTTAGATGTTCAACATTAACTATATATTTAAGAATTAACATTTTCATCTTATCAATGATCTCTATCAAGGGATGATTCTATATCCTTTATTCCCTACATGTCAGCACAAAAGAATTAATATATAAGATAATAATTATGTGCTTATTGAATTATCATAAATAACATTCATATTGAGATATTCCTCCCAGACTATAAATCTTATTCTATTTAGATTCATTAGAAGTTTTAATTGATATTCCCTCATTAGTTGACACTTCTGATGTGGACATACATTAATTTCGGTATCAGAAAAATTATTTTTTACTTTCCAAATATTCTTCATGGCTTATTCATGGGATAGTAGAGTTTTCATATAATATATTATTTTATGTATAAAATTACATTCACATTTATTTATTTTCATGTCATATATTTAGATGAACTGTTATCAACTTTAACTTCTTCAAATGATACCATGTTTGTTCCTTTTAACTCAACATGTTTCAAATCTTTCTCCATTTTTTTAGCCTTGTGATGTCTGTTAGGATATATAAATAAATAATATATCTTGATTTTCTCACATTTATTTAGTTTCTCATATAATAAACTATTTATTTTTTCATTAATAATTAATTGTTTTCTCTTAAAATTTACATTGTGTGAAATTTTAATTGTTGAGATAACTCTGCATTTTGAATCATTGTGACCTTCTTGACCACATCTTCTACAAACATCCTTCATGAATTGAAATTTGTTATGTGTTGAAGCATTCCCTTATTTCTTGGTCACAATTCATTATTTATTATAATATAATATCATTTTATCTTCATGAACCCCCTTCATTAATGCCTCATTCTTGATAGAAACATGTTATACTATAAGGAATATGATTTATGGCCAAAAACTTCACAACACCAGCAGTAGACTCTGAAGCATGATATTACATTATAATAAATACTAGTGTTGATGTATTTTCAATGATTGTGGTTGTCTCTTTATTGGAGTAAATTATCTCGATAAAATAGTCAAATATTCATTTATAAATGATGTTTCCTAATTTGTTAGTTTTGTCCATCTAGATTCACTCTTATCTCTCAATAATGTATTGTTAGAATTAATATATTTACCTTAATATTTAATAGGTATAGAAGAAATAATATTATATGGAACCTTATTCTCATCAACATTAGAATAGTCACCCTTAATCCAAATAGATTTGGTGTAGTCTCCTTTCACTATCCTCAAATCAATTAGAGCTAAAAGCCACAACACATGTGCATCAGATAGTTATACCACTTTCTTATCATTTTTTTATTTAATATAATTCACTATATTATCTTTTTCATATATCCTTAACATTTTAATTAATCTCATAAATGAATGTAATATCATTATTTTTTAAATCTTCTCTTCCACTTGATGTTGTGTGAAAATATTTTAGTATCCTTTGCAGATCAGTTATCCTCTTCACATATTCCCTTATTTCATTTAGATGTGTCTCTTATTTCTTGACATGTTCTTAATTATCCTTAATCACATTTATTTGTTCCTTATTTAGCTTCATGAAATCCCAACAGTATATTCTAGATTATCCTTTCAGTGGCATTTAATCTATGTTTTCAATTTACATTCTACATTGTAGAATTTTTTATAGTTATTTTGGTTTTCTCAGTAAAGAACATCTTATTTGAATGAGGACATTCATTATCTATACCACTTATATATGGTGGTCATGATTCATCAATTAACCTTCACATTAGATTTGTTCTATTTTTCTTTTTGTTCTTATTATTTTTCCTCCCATAGTCACCCTTTTATATTTCTTATAGTTTTTCATGATGTAGTCTTCTTCTTCATCAAATTTAGATACAATGGATTTCTTATTGGGAAATTCATATAAAAATGTCAAAACCCATTATAGTTGAATCACTTTAGTTGATTATTTCCTTTTTCTCTACTGTATCTATTGTAAATAATTGTAATTAAGGAAGTCATTTTATTTTAGTCATCTACACCTTCCTCTCCGTTAGGATTACTTGATTCTGGTTCTATTCTAGTCAATATTTATCTTTTATCATTGATTTAACGTCCATATAATCCATTTCTTTATTCATAAAAGATGTTATTTTTCTCATTTCATGTGCTATGATAATGTTATGTTGTTCATCTAGTGAAATATTCTCTTGATAATATATTACTGAATCTTTTGAATCAAATCATTATAGAATGTTTCTCACTATATTATTCATAATGGTCGAATCATCCATCTTCTCACCAAGACCTATAATTCTTATAACAATTTCAATTAATATTTTATGTTTTCCATCAACACTTTCATCATCACCCATTTTTATAACATCAAATATGTTTCTCCAAATATTCATCTTAGCTGCTTTGACATAATGATTTCCTTTGTAACTTATTCATGGTTTATCCTATGTTTTTTTGGTGGTTTATAAACCTATTTATTTATTGTAAAAGGTTTATGATAAATCCATTCTAATTTAATTTTAAGCCTTTATAGAAATCCATGTTCTTCATATCTTTAAAATACATAGGAATATTCTCAACATAGGGTGGATATTCCATTGAAATTGCATTTCTCACTTCTATAACAAGTGGTTGGTGATACTATATTATCCAATTTTTTTATCCATGATAGTTATCACCATTGAAAATAGAAATATACATGTTGTTTACTAAATTTATATTCTCTATACTCATAATTATTTTGTACCTATCGAAGGTTACCTTCACTTTGATACCAACTAAACTTCCCACATCAGTGTGAGATCACTAAGAGGGGGAGGGGTGAATTTGTAGTCCCTTTTTATATTTAGAAGTTGTTTATTTTAAATTAAAAAAATGTGGATAGATAAAGCCTTTATCTAGTTTTCTTTTTTCACTCAAAATAAACTCTAATAATACTATAAATACAAATAAAAAGGTCATCTGAATTTAAATGTTTTTTTACAAAGACATACTCTTTGTCATGTTGGTTACTCTACCAAACATGGTTTTTAAACTATAATATTATACTCAATTAAAATGGTAGATATAGATACATATTGTATCTATCCTCATTCTAAAAAAGGTTCTTTATACAGAATCCATTAGTGTTACAAGAATCTACACCAGCATAATCTGGAATCTACAGTATAGAATATTGTTTCTGAAACACACAAGAGACATTCTTTTCCCAACTCCAACTGAGAGACATCCTCATTTCTTAGTTTCTTGATCCATGATAGGTTGATCTGTTGATATTTCACCATGATCTTTCTGTATCAAAATTTCTCATTTACACTTCAAGAACCATTGCATCTTGGTGTTCTTTCTCACAATTCACTTATCACATATATTAGAATATTTGATAATGTGAGAAAACTAATGGTCTCTATGTCCTTATAATAATGAAGTATCACATACAATTAGTTTTATCCAAGTTGTGGACATAGATTATTCGAAAATATGTTATGAATGAATAATATTGAACAATATTAGATCACTTTCATCTTAAATTATTTAGTTTACTTAATACTTGAATTTAATGGAATCTGAAATCTTAAAACTTTTATTTATGTTAGTTATTGTCATGTTATTCCCAATAAGGTTTCTGGAATATTTTCACATGCATGTGTATTGATGATCACTTGAATGTGCTTCATTCGTTTTGGATTTTCTTCTCAAGTGATTATGTATGAATGTTTTTCATGTATTCATGCACTATCCTCCTTTGACTCTCAACACATTTTTCATTATGTATGCATGTATGGTTTGCGTGCGTTGCATGAAACTCCATCCATCCTTTGTGTGATGGGATATTGTGATCTCACTACCTCATTTGTGTAACAAGTTATGGCTAACATGAACTAATCTACTTTGATCATACTACCTTCGCATATTTCAATTTCATAACATGTGGTGTTTCCCATATTTTCTCCTCAAATACTTCATGTAAGGTCTTTGAAATAGAGTTAGGTAAACCCATTTTCCCTTCATGTTACACTGGTGTCTTATGGGTTCCGCCAGCACAAGAAACTAATTTTTCGGTGGGTTCTTCTTGGGATCTTCACCTATGTATGAGTTGGTTTACAGGATAATTTTTCATGACACATTTTTTTCTATGTGTTCGTTTATGAGACAAGATATGTGTTCATGGGTGTCTCCTTTATTTATGAGATAATTGATTCATGAGATGGATTCCCATGTTTGAATCACACAAACCACTTCTCCCTTCATATGAATGATTCACACAAATTATCATTTTCCATTACTTGAATGATTCATGAAATATCAATGTTCTGAGAGATCTCACAATATTCATAAAAACATCCAACATTTCCACATACATTCATTGATTTTTCTAGAGGATAATACACTGTCATTACTTCTATTTTTATGCCATGTTGAAGACATTAAAATTCGTGAGAATCTTTAGATATCATGAATGAGGAAACTCTACGATTCTCCATACCACATCAAGTTATTATGAGATCTTTGTTATTACTTAGAATGACCAATTTTTTATCATGCGAAGCCTTGGATGATTACCAGTTGTTTCTGTGGTATATTCTTAGTGGAAATTCCCTTGATAATAAGATGATAATTCTAAATAATTCACACAAAAACTGTAAGGATATATGGTTCAAGTGATCAAGGATATGTTGTTATTTATAATATTGATTTGGTGACTGTCTTCATGTCATCATGAGATATCACTTATCCTAATTTTATTGTATCCCTATAGTTACATGATCCTTATATCATCCTATGATTATTTTCATTGGATCATGTGATAACACTGGTTATTATGAAGGCATATCCTTAATTCAAATATATCATATCCTCTATTGATTACTATCATAAAATCATATCATTCATATAAGAAATTGATTTCATTTATGTGATTAACATGATCATCATTTTCTCAAGGTATTTTAGTGTTTGATTTTCTTGATCTCATGTAAACAAAATAATTTAATCATAATATTTCTTTGTATAATTTTATGAACATCATATGATAGAACTAATAATTTTCTTCAGTTCATGTGATGAACTCATACACTATCATTCATTCTTACAGCATCTTCCTTATATATATTCTTGGTAATCGCATGCATTCAATACATGGATTGCATGAATTTGATCATAATAATTGAGCATTTCCATTTGAAAACACATGGTTTCCGGTTGCATTCATTCTTGTGGTAAGAATCCACACTATATGAAGGGTGAAGTTGATGGGAATTTTTTTTATAAATGTAGAATGAAATATAGGTTGGATATGATCTATATAATTGGTCTAAAATTTTTATGTTTGAATTATAATTGGTTGAGGAAGTGTATGGGTTCCACTTTAGTCCCTCATTGACTGCGAGCTCAATCAAGAAGCGGTTTATTAATAAAAAAATTTCCTTTTTAATTCGAGATGTCTATTTGTTTCAGAACCTATTAACCTTTAATATCATGTCTTATGGGCCATTCCACACCTATGTTGAACCATAGACACATATAGTCTTATAGACCAACCTATCTAGCTTCTAGGTGTGCTCTTTACATGCCTTATACATTGTCCCACGAACATAATGTGGCACTATGCTTCCTCTGTCACCCACTAGCTAGCCAAGGATTCTCCCTTCAGTGTGGATGACTATTGGGTCCCATGGAGCCTTGGTCAATCTTTTCATTGACTGGATAATGGGTTGGCCCTGATTTTTTTAATTGGGCCACTACAAATCATAATATATAGAGAGATACTCTATGTTGAAATAAAATACCAATCCTTTCTCAAAAATATCTGTCAAATATTTTCCATGTAATAAATGTAGGAATATATTGTTTCGTGAAAAAATTAACTTCCCCATATTTATGAAAAAATGATATTTAATGGTCATATTATTCTCCAAAATTTTACTAAAAAATGTTTCCTCTTTAGAACGTGTATTTGATATTAAGATCAGTCCCACAATCATCACATTTTCAAGGATAATTGCACCAACCTGAAATAAAATTCCATTAGATAAACCGTGATAGTTCTCCATGAACCACCACTTCATAAACTGATATATTTTGAATTATTAAAAATCAATACAATATAGAAAAAACAAGGTTATTTTATGATAAAGAAATTTGTGAAACTCTTTTCCTTTCATGGGTTCCAAAATGATGACTTTTTATGATCTTATGGCACAAATATTCATGATTTTCATTATTTGATGGTTTTTAAATTATAACAAAATATGGTGGTTCTATTATAGTCAATATGCGTGAGAACTACATCTACCGACAATAAATTTCCTAATGATTAATTTTTTATAAGATCAAAGTGTACAAGGTATGTTATTCCATTTCCAAAAAAGGGTATGCAAGAGTTTATCTCCATACCAAAAGTGGGTATATGAGAGGATGTATCCAGATGAAAAAGGGTACATGGGATGTTATCCCAATCCCAAAGTAGGTACACAGTTATTCTTCCTATTCTTAACATGTTATGAATGTCTTGGTGGTATTCCTTGAAATAATATTTTCTAAGCTTATGTATATGCCACAAATCTTTGTCTTATTCCAAATTTATGTTCTCATGGATTGTTTTTTTATTATATTATAATTAATGTCTTCTAAACAACCAAGATTTATTCCATGAATCAAGATTAAAATATATCATATATGGGGTATTGTCTAGAAATTTTATTCTAATGTTGTCAAAAACTTATGATAATTATTTGTTTATATCTCCCTTGTCATCTCATACTGAGAATTTGATCTCACACTATCTTATATTTCCTTTTCCCTGATAATGAATAAATGTTTTATATAAGTTATTTCTAAGAATAATAATATGTTTCTATTATCATTATAGGATATTATGAAGTCATTTTAATTAACAAGAATATTCCTTTCTAGCCTCTAAAGACACTAAACCTATATGTTCTAGAGTTATTTATTTCTGAAATGTTTTAAATATTAATCCAAAAATATATAATAAATATGTATAAGAAGTTTCAGTCTTTGTATATGGTATCAGAGTAAATTTTTAATTAACTATTTGAAACTTGGATAAATTTTTTTTAGTGAGATACCTATGAATATTTTATAAGGATATATCTAGGGATTAGACTAAGTATATGTTTAAGGAAGAGTCAAAGTGTTGGACAATGTATCTGAATTTTTTTAAAGGATAGAGTGAGTGGTTTTTAAGAAACAACATCCATGTCTGTACAATATAAGTTTAGGTGGCTCTAGAATAGTGGAACCTTGTTGTAATAACTCTAAAAATGTTGAATTTAGATGGAATCATTCATAAAATGGTGTATGAAAATAGGACTTTTTATACACCTAGTCTAACACTACTGTTGAATAATATTTAGAAATTCACAAACTTTTTATGAACCATTATAAAGAATTTAAATATTGACCATGAAGTACCTTGGTTAATCCTATGGTGTCATAGATTGAAATGAAGGTTCTATGATTTATACATATTAGAAGTTATTTTTCATTATTATGTCATTTCCTACTAATAATATTGTTTCTCACACTATTATTTATTCTTTTAATCAATGGACAGAACTAGAAAGAATCAGGTAAATGTTGAATGTGATAGACAATGTTTTGATGAGTATCCAAATGGGATGATGACTGGAGTAAATGATATAGTTCATATTCATAATTAGTAATTAGGATATATTATTAATAACTTACACCATAACCAACTATTGGACTCAAAAAAGAATATAAGGATAAAATTAATTATTTTTTTGGGTGGAGGATACCATATAGAAAATAAGATTCAGTTTCCTACATGTCAAGAATGTGGGAAGAAAAAGTTAAGCGAATGTCTCAATTAAACGAGAATATGTTTTATGTGTAGAGAATATGGGCATAGATTAATAAATTTCATAGGTAAAATTAAAATTTCAGTCAACATTTTTTATGGGAATATTTGTCTCCTAAAAGTATTCTCAATGGATGGATATTTTAATTTGGGAAAGTATGGGCATTTTGAAAATTGATGTCCTAGGGGAAAATCTCGTAAATAGAATCTATAAGGAGGTATGATTGATGATTAAACTATGGATTATAAATATATAAATAATGAAATATGAAAGTTATGGGGTATTCTAATATTATATTTTCTATTAAATGTGACAAGAATGACTAAATTGAGGTTAATACTTATTAATAAATGATTCATATTTCATGTTTTATGGAAGAGGTATTATGAAATATGCTGATGAATCCTAGTCAATGGTTTATAAAAATAAGTTGTATAATTGTTGTGTTTATATATTATAGTTAAATAAGTATATTATATAAATAATGAAAAATTTAAGGATTTTCTAGTATATTTTTTTAATTATTCTTTTTCAATAATATTTTGAAGGGTATTGTTGACCTATAAAAATGATTTAAGGGAAAGGTGATATTTTTTGAAAAAAGTGTGATTAAGGAAATAAAACATGTTTATGTTCCTAATGTATAGAAAAATATGTTGGGGTGAAGTTATAATGGATATGAATATTGTAAATTGGATAGTATTGATGACCATGGAATAGATAATTGATTTTTGGACAAAGTGATTTATGTTATCATTGATGGAGTTTAAAACATTATTAGATTTATGGAATATATTCAATTATATGTAGTTTTAATCAAGTAATGGGGAAGAATCATCTTTTTATTTATATTTTATGGAAATTATAGTTAATAATATGCTTCAAGAAAATATATGATCAAATTATACAAATATTATTTATGGGACAAATAAAATAAACATAATAACATTTTTTGGATTAATGGTAAGTTTATTTTGAGATGTTTTGTGACCTTATTTATAAATTTTAATGTTATAAAGGGTTATAAGGTTAAATATATATAGAATAGATGAAGTAAAATTTTGATAAGGTTTTAGATATTAATGTATTATTTTACAGAATGAATATTTTTGCATATTGAATAACATTTTATAACAATTTTTTTATGATAATAATTATTGAAATATGGAATGATTTACCATTATGTTTGGAACATATTATCCAACAATTATTCTAGAACAAAACTTCATCTTCATTTCATAAAATAATAAAGGAAATGAAAATTGTATAAATAAAAATTAAAGGTTGATATTGTTCTTGTTAAATTGAATGAAATCAAGTATGTATATATTCTCAGAATAATTACTTAAATTCTTGACAAGGATATTGAAATAAAATATTATACATTTAAACTTAGTTTTTTATAAATTAATTTTCATATCACCAATAACATATTTATAGATTTTTTATGTCTATTTTAATTCACTTTCTTATGATCAATGATCTCTATCACTCTTCATTTTTATTTTGACATTATGATTTTCTACCTTGTAAAAATCAACACTTCCCACTTCTGTTATACTATTCATATTCATAGTATTTGTTATTCTAGTTATCCTTTTTTATATTACATTATCTCATTTTAGTAGGATGTTTTATTAATCCTTTGTAATATGAGGGTTTCCCCTGAAAGGATTTTAAAATGTTAAACCCTTGTTTACCATGTGCAAGTTCAAATTATGAGTAGGATAATTATTTAAGGGGGTAAAATGTAGCACCCATTGATATTTGGAAATATTTTTTTCAAATAAATCTGGACTTTTCAATGTTATTAATTACACTCAATGCTGAGTTTATTTTTCATCACATTTAAAATTAATTATAACCTTTGTTACACACATAACCTATTTTTTAAGAAACATCTAAAACTAATAAAATATTATTATTTAATATGATAGTTATCATCTAATCATTAGACTGGAATATATGATAAATATTAAATAAATTAAAAAAAATATATTGTTTGAATATATATATATATATATATATATATATTTGAAATGATTTATTTGGTGTCTAATTAATTTTAAATGAAAAAAAACTATTTGAAAAATAGGAAATCTTTCTCTGAAAAAAAAATATTTTATGAACACAAAATTGTTTTACATAGATAAATTAAAAAAAATACCTTTTGTGTAATAAATATAATTAAATTATTCTAATATAAATAAAATTAAATTTTTATAATTCATATGGTTTTTTTATATATAATATATTAGAATAAATACAATTTTAAACTTAAACTGTATATTTAATAAAAATTAGTTTTGTACCCTTTTGCACGCTTATTTTAAAATTGATTTTTGAAACGTTTAGAAAATAAATTTGATAAAATAGGCTTAATTTTTTAAAACTTAATTTCAAAGTTATATTACAGTGAATTTTTTATAATCTTCTGAAAAATTATATATTTCTATGAATAAAGAAAAATATCAGATTTATTAAGAATTTTTATTACATTTAATGAATTAAAAAAAATTAAAAATTATTTTAATATGGTTTTAAAAGTAATATTAGTTCAATTAATATCTATAAATAAAATATATTTCATTTAAATCAATTTCATATTGAATATTTATATAAAAATGATTTTGAACTTTTAAAAAATTTCTCTTCAAAAAGATGCTTTTCCATTGAACCCGTGGGTTTACTTTTAAATTAAATTTTTTAACTTATGATAATAAAAAGTTGAAAATTTTATTTGATATTCTTAATAAATATTACATATATTATATAATAATTTCAAATTAATTTTCAAACATCATGAATATAATAAATTGTAAAAATAAATTTATAATGTTAAGGTTAAAATAGGTTTACCTTGGGTTTAAAACTAAAATAATAAGGATAGTATTTCAATAAATACCTGTCTATATCCTATTTTTGAGACATATTTAAATATAATCCATCTCATGTTTTAATATAGTGTCATTTAGATGTATTTTTAATGTGAATTACTTTATCATTTTGGACCTTTTTAGGAAATTTCCTTGTTGTTTTCTATTGGGTTTCTTACCGCACTTCTAAAAGGACCTCTCAAATCCTCTCTCATACAATCCTATTTAGCCATTTGTGTATAAAAAACCTAAAAAATACTTCCCAATATGCTTTTACATGTTCTTTATCTATTATTATTCCCAAATATCGAACCCTATGGTTCTTAAGGAGAGTTATAAATAAAGATGTCCTAAGCGAAAGGTAATTGTCTTCACTAAGCTCTCTATTTTTACTCTTCCCATTAACACTTTCATTAAATTATTGATAATTAGAATATGATATTAAAATTATATACCATATAATGATATGTTATTATTTTTATGGAATAACCTATATTCATTTCCTCTCTCATCAACTGGGTTTTAAAATCAGCATTCGTGTGTATGGTGGACTTCCTCCTCATGGAATATTATTATTTTTTTCCATCACCACCATACACGGTAGGATATAAATATATTTTTAATTTATATATAGTATATTTATGTTATTATTTTACTTTTTAATTATTATATCATGAATAAGTTATTAATTTCATCTATATTGGGATACTATTATGTTGCATGTGCATATAGAGGACTGCCTCCATGCGAAGTGATGTGATTCATTCAAAGCGTATTATTTACATTGATGTTAATAAATAATTGTTTTAATAAAAATATGTGATAAAGATAACATAAAAATTATTATAGAATGGTAATATATTATTTACCCTTATTTATTTTAATTCATTGATAAAATTTAAATATTGTTCAAGCGTACGTACGGCCTATCATCTCTAAGAACAGTTTGTTTCATTTATTATCTCTAAATTTTACAGACTACTATAAATGAATATATATTAAATATATATGATTTTTATATCATGTTTAACATTATGGATATTATTTAACCATGATCAGATTAAGATTACTAAAAATAAATAATCAAAACATAAATGAAAAAAAGTAGTTGTTGCCTAAAACATGACTTTAACTTGGAATTGTTAATAAACACATAATAAATGGTCAAAGTAAATAATATATGGTATTATATTTATAATTATGGTAATATAATAGATTTAAAATAAACATTAATTTATTATACATGAGGTTTTACAGTTTCCAAAGGAATTCGACACTTAAGGTTTGTGGATTTCTATTCTCTATTTTTTTATTAGAGAAACATTTCAAATCCCCACTTGTTTCTCTTATGTGTTGTATATATTTAAAAATTTATATTATATTTCATTATTTTTATCTTTTCAATATATTTAATGTTTCATTTTATATTATTCTTTTTTTACTTATGATTCAATTGATTACAAAACCGCTAAGGTATTATAATATCACTTTTATTATCTATAAGACACATACTATATTCTCCACATGTTTCATTTATATGTTGTATATAATTCACAAATATTTATTTTATGATTATTATTTTGAAAATTATGGGGATTTACATATATATTTAAATATCTCTCTTTTATGGTGATTACGATTCAAAATTTACCAAAGCGGTAAGATATTTTTTCCTCAAATTGTCTTCTTTGGGACATATGTTATGTTATGAACCCATCTTATTTTATGAGGTGAATATAAATATATATTAACATGAAATATCATGAATTTATTTATTCTCATGATATTTTATGTTTCATTTAATTTTAATCTTTCCTGTGTATTATGATTCATTATTACCAAATTGATAAATCTTTTATGGTACAATATTGTTGTTTATCGATAAAGATTATGTTTATGTTATTGAAGATGAAAAATTTTAATATATTTCCAAAAAAAATACTTAATTTTATTATAATATATTTATTTAATTAGAATACATGTTTTGTCTTAATTTTCATCTAATTATGTATTCATGATTCCAAAATAATTTTTTTAACAAAAAACAACAACATGTATTTCTTCGATCAAAAACACATTTTTCTTTCAAAAAAAATATTTTGAATCATATTTAAAAAAAATTGGAAATTTTATATTGGATTTATTGAATAAATTTTAACCATTTTGTTACAATTAAAATATAAATTTAAAATAAATCAATAATTTGTTATTAAAACAAGATCATTTGTATTTTACCAAAATTATTAATGAAATATTTTCTTTAATGTGTATAATATTTCCCACTATCATGGACTTCCAATTTTTTAAATATTGAAATATTTTTTGGCCACACAATTTTCGATTAATATATTTTCAAAATGATTTATGAATTATTAGTTAAAAAACAAAATGGAAGGGTAATATTTCACAAGAAATGTTTTGAATGATTTTTAAAATCAACATTTATATGTTATGATGTTTATGTTTAAAGAAATTTATTTAAGATATTTTTTATGTTTGAAAATTTATTTTTCATAGTGGAAATGATTTTTTCATTAATAAAAGTTTTAAATTTTTTTTGAACAATATCTTATAAGTTTACAATGTTATTTTCAAACAAATGAATTTTAAAAAGGATTTATGTTTTAATAAGAGTTTTTCCAAATTGGAAAGGCTATTTTAAAGACCCAGACCCCAGTAGCTCAATGTTGGTTCCTTAATTTATTACATTGTAATATAAACAAGGAAGACACGTCCCAAAGGATGGAATAGTTTAGTCGATTTAGAAAACAAGAATCATACATAAGTTTTATATTACATATTGAAATTAAAAAACACAAATTAACTCTAATGGAAAGACTCATAACTCCTGTATTAACCGTTCTAGTTCTTCATAATTTACATCTTCACATCCTGGAGAAAAATATAATATAATAAAGGTGTGCTCTTAAATGAAGATTAAGGGTAAAAAAATAATGTATAACCTAGCATAAATAAATATAACCAATATGTCTAGAAACAAAATTCATTAAAACATAATCTTTGGAATAATATAGAAGAAGTAAAAAAAGACGACTAAATAAATCCATGTAAAAAATCACATCAAAATAAACTGAAAACCAAGATATTCTACTATTTTAATAGTCAAATGGATTTATCAATTAATAATATTTTAATGAGGTGATAAATAATTTTGGACATTGTAAACATATTTTCAACACCGCAGCTAAGACACCATACAGAAGTGGGTAGAAACCTAGTCTAGTTTGTCTCATGAGACCTACTGATGCATCGAGGGGCTGTAATGGACCCTCTCTATCACTTACTAAGTCCAATACATTACACATATATCTAAAAATATATGTATATTTAAATAAAAGATCCCCATACTTGTTTGAAATATTTAAATCAAAATCATAGGTGAAAGCACTCTAAAAGAATCAATGAGAAATTAATGAGTAAAATATTCTTTAAACATTCCAAAGTGTCCCTTAACACATTAAAACATTTAAATTATAATCTGTATAATAATAAATGATAATTATAATATCATGAAAATAATATAATACTTTATATAATATATCAAATGGAATTATATACACCATATGAATAGAAATGGTGGGGAATAAATAATATATCTCATAAAATTAAAAGTGTGACAGAAAAACAATTTTTTACTTTAGAAAGAAGATTTCTTTTGGAAAATAATATTTATTTGATAGAAAATAATATTTTAAAGATTAATATTCCATAAAATCAATGTTAAGGGTAATTAAAATATATATGAGGAATAAATGACTTCCAACTAAAGTGTAAACATGTAAAAAATAGCATTTAAGAAGATTTGTAAATGAGCCTCTTTAGTGGGATTTAAGGGAAAATACTAAGGATTCATAAAAAATCAAGGAAATATTTTTTTGTATAATAATAGAAATAAAAAAAGATATTTTTTCATGAGAAAATTACTGATTTCCTAAAAATAGGGGAGTCTTAAAAAAATTATGGAGTGCACATGAAAATTGGTAAGAAACTAGGAAGTTTCCTTTAATCATTCTTTCTTATCATGGAATAATTGAGAAGGGAACCTTATAAAATATGTAACTCCCATAAACAAATCAATAATTGAGATAGTAACATATCAATGGAACATTTATATATAATTTAGGATTCATACATATGATTAAATAATTTATATATTTGGTTAAAGAGTGATAAATCATAACCCAAATGAAAAATGGAAGTTCGGGGAGAATCCCTTACCACATTGAAAATAATCAAACAATATTACCCAATAAATTACTGATTATAAAATAATACATTTAATAACAATATGATAAATATATAAGTGATATATAACATTAATGGGTAGTATACATTCCACACCCAAATAAATTGTGGTGAATAAGTCATATCTCATGGAAATGAAAGTGAGTTGATAAATCACATACCTTATGTTTGAATGTGTTCTGAACATTTAGTTAATGTATTGTAATATGAAATTAGACTCTTAAATAATCTAATTCATAACATATTGAAAATTTATTTTATTTATTATAATTTCATTAATTTTCTTTATGGTCTTTTTGATTAGTTATAAGATACAATTTTATCACTCAGGAGCATCCGTTTCCTTGGTATTCACAATCAGTATACTTGTATGGGATTATTGAAGATCATTTAAAATAGGTATAACTATCTAGAATTGAATTTCTATTATATTAATGAACATAAAAATTATTAAATGGATATATTTTATGATGATTAGTCATTAGATAAAACATTAATGATAATCATTTAGACAATTTTGGCATTTTTTGATCATTGTGAACTAGTTTTGTCATATTAATTAATACAATGTATAAAAACTAGAAATAGATAATTAAATATTTTTTAATACATATATTTTATTCTATTTAAACCATAAAAATGGTTTCATGAATATCCTTGACGAATAAATTGAATAATGAAAACTTTTCATCCATGAAGGTTGTAAATTAGCACATCACTGATGATTGTTTCGTTTTTAAAATAAAAATACGTGGAGGAAATACATGATGGTGGATTTTACATTAAAATAATATAATTAAATTATATATAATATAATGGAGTTATCATGTGTTATTTTATAGAGTATGTGAGGAGAGTATAGGTAATGAAAATAAAGATAATGGAATTTGAAGAAAGTTAAAGGGGATTTTACATCTTGATTTCTTCTCCTTGAGAACCGCTTTCCGAGATTTAGAAGAGGTGTTTTTTAGACTAATGGATCCTAAAGGTGGGGAGGTATACAAGGGAAGATGATTTGGACATAATGTTTACCTGATTCAAGGATTAATAGTGTGATAATAATAGGTGGAGAGGGGTAGTATTTATATGGAAGGAGAGTGGTGGTTTTGTGATTATTTTAGTCATTAGTTTATTATTTTGGCCCAACACTATGAATAGTTTTATAATTAACCCTAAATATATTAATAAAATTAATTAGTTTTCAATATTATGTGCTTACATCATACATACATCATCAATGACTCAATAATTCATGTATTTAACATTTATCATAAATTATTTTATTTACTATTCACCCAAAATTCAAATATTTTTGAAAAATCCAATGTTGAATTAAAAAATTTACTCCATTTTATGAAAATAGTTTTTTATATATAAGAAATTTAATTTTTAATCAAAGTAATTATTTACTTGGAATATAACAACATTTAAATAATAACTGATTTTATAACACATTGAAAAATTAGTAGGGTCCCATAAAATTATATTATAATCATAGGAAAACAAAATGTTATTTTATGAATTTAATTTATGGGAAAAAATATTATTATAAATCATTATATTAATTATAAAATTTTAATTGAACTTTTATGACTTACAAAAATACCAACACTTAATTCATAATTTTGAAAACATTCCATTACTTATAGTAAGGTTTAATTATATAATATAATATGTTATAAGACACTTAAAATTTAATCTGTACATTGATAGATGAAGTTACTATTATATTGGTCATATTACTATTCATAAGGGTAACATTACTATTCCAAAGGGTCAAGTTACTATTTACAAAAAAATCAAGTTGATCATATCAGATTCTATATATCTTAATAGTCAAAATAGTTTATATCCATTTATCAAAATTAAATTCAAAGAATCAGTAAAATTTCATTTAATGTTAATCTCGTTGGTGTGGTGAGAAGGCGGGTAAAAATAATATTCAAATTTTCAATATGTATTTATATTTAATTTCAATATAAAATTGGATTCTAATAACAAAGTGTTGTTTCATAGAGAAATAGTGTTGTGTGCATTACATACTATATTAAATTTACCTGTAAATACATGGGGTGTTAAATTCTCCCCTACTTTAATAAATTGTATCCTGGGAATTTGAAATTTCACATTGAAAAATATAAACAATGATACTAGAAAATACATTTTTGGAAAACACACATTAGAAATATGGTTAATAAAATTTAATCCTAATTAAAGGGAAAAGAGAAAATGTAAAGGTCACCACCAAATTAGGATTTAGAATAAGAGAACATTAGTGGAAGGTGAAAACATGGAAATGGTAGAGAAATATAACTATGAAGTTCTGATGGATAGTAATATAGAACATGGTCAAGAGAATTATAACATTGAAAAAAACATAAATTTGCGATGATTAAAGAGTCCATTTGATTCATTTGAAAAAAACGTACTATGAAAACATTTTTTAAAGAACGTTTCCATAAATATGAGAATTTATTTCACTCTATAATAATGTAAGGAAATATAAGTACGTGATACATTTCCATAAACACAATCTTATCTATTAGTTTTTCCTTTATCTATTCCAACCTCATTTTATGGAACAAGTTGTCTCATAGGCTAATGTAACAAAATAATCTCTAACAAATTGTCAAAATTTCAATATCAATATTCATGTAAATTCCTAATTTTAAAAAATATCATGATCCCCACTTTATAAAAATGTCACTAAATTTCCATAATGAACATATTAAACAACATGGAGTGGGTATTAAAAATCACATACCAACATGTGAGTTAATTTTTGTTGTATTCAATTGAAGTATGGTAATAACCTGAATTACCATAAAACCTTATTTAATATGTTCATGATTCATTATTCATTATGTAAAACATAGGAAATTGGATATATTCCTTAAAATAAAAAATATTTTAGACTCTACCAATGATAGCATACCCCATTTTCCGACAATCCATTATTTAGATCCAAGATAGTAACAGTTAACTAATTTATGTTATCGAAATCAATCACCTCTTTATTCTAAAATCGATATATCAGTATCAAGAACATATTAATGGTTTTTTATCCTTCAACCATATATTTTATAAAAGTTTATCTTGCAACTGAGTTACTTTTTTTATATCATTTATCATATGACTTCAAATCCTTAATGATATAGTACTGCAATACAATCAATATATATTCTATAATTATTATTACCAATAAATCATTGATAAGATATAACAATGAAATAAATATTAAATCCAAACATAAGAGAATTAATCATTTCTCATCTTCTATGGTAGTAGCATAACCATTACCATGATCTATTATCATCGTTTAGAGGCATATTCCTTTAATGCATGAGACATTGACTTTTGTAGTGTCCCATATCATTGTAGTCAGTGCACTGTATATTTGAAACACATTTCTTCTCTTGGAAATAATGAGCAGTGTTTTCTTTTTTCTACACACTTAAATTATACTTTACTCTTATTATAAATATACAATGGTGTTTCCTTCCACAATTATCAAATGTGGGAATATAATTCGTTCCCTTCTTCCATTTATCCATGTTTTCCCTCCTATAATCTTATTCTCGTGCTTTCTTCCAAAGTATTAGTAATTAGAAATCTTTTTCACCTTATTGTTATAATAAGAGACTATCTACTAATATAATGAGAATATTTGGGAGACAAGTTCACTTTGAAGGACTAATATAAAACCATTAAATAAAAGATCATTATTACTCTTTGGATATTGTGAATTTATGTGGTTAAAATTCCATCCACTAGGCACTATTCCAAAAAAATCATATATTATATTAGTGTATGCATATTAATTCATAATTTTAAACTAGTAAAACACTTAAAAACTAATTTTTTTTGTGTAACTAATATCAATGTCATCAACATTGTTTATTTTTGGGCATATTTACTTTTAAATTATTCATAATGATTTTTAAATAAAATGCGAATTATTTTAAGACTCTCCCCCCATGAGTATGAAATTAAGTTTATAGTAAAGATTTTTTCCAAGTATCAGGTTACCCTGAGTCAGGTTTGGATCACCTTTTTAGAGTTGTTACTCTTAAATATATCTCTTCAAGTACCATGTTAACATGAAGTATTTAGACAGGGAGGTATTTCTAGGAAGACCCGCATAATTTGTACTTTATGAAAATTCTAGGATATTATTCTATTAATATACTCAAATTATATCTTAGGGTTATGTTCCCTAAACATTGTTTCCTAAATATAGTTTCCAAGGATTCAACTAAGCATCCTTTGATTCCAACTGTAAAGACCCTGAACCCTATAGACTTGAGTCAGTGCCTTACTTTTTTACATTGGCATATAAACAAGGAAGATTCAACCCTAATTACCAAATTGTTTATAATATTTCAAAAACCATATACATATATAAGTTTTAAATTACATATTTAAATGAAAATAAATTAATGGATCTACATTTCAAACACCCATAACTCATAGATTAACCCTTTAATTCATTGATAATATAAATCTCCACATATTGGGGAAAAATAAAACATAAGAAATGGTTGATCTCATATGCTCATTAAGGTTATGAAAATATAGCCAAAGATAACATAAATAAACATAAGTAATATGGCTACAAACACATTCCATTAAAACATAAACCTGGGCATTATATGGAAAATGTAAAAATGATAACTAAATAAATCAATTTAAATATTCAAATAAAAATGAAATATATCCATGGATATTATTCCAGTATAATACTCACATAGATTTATAAATTACTAATATAATAATAAGTTAATTCATTATTTTGTAATTTATAAACATACCATCAAATCCTCTTCCAAGACAATATATATAAGTGGGTAAACCCCGATCTAGTTTGTCTGAGGATA
This sequence comes from Viscum album, assembly GCA_963277665.1. Taxonomy (NCBI): domain Eukaryota; kingdom Viridiplantae; phylum Streptophyta; class Magnoliopsida; order Santalales; family Viscaceae; genus Viscum; species Viscum album. The sequence continues at coordinate 1,199,111,329 of OY728157.1, forward strand.
CCTACCAAAATTTCTAGGTGCTATTTTAGGCCCCACCCATCACTTAATAATTCCAATGCATTCATCATATGTCAAATAAAAATATATATTTTAATAAAATTTTCCCATAAGACATTGAAATATTTTAATCGAAATCAAAAGTGAAATTACTTTAATAAAATAATTGATAATTACTGAAGAAAATAATATGTAAATATTCCAATGAGTCTCATACCACTATGAAATAATTAAATAATAATTACTATAGCATTAAATGAAGGTTATAATATCATGAGAATAATATAATTCATGATATAATATATCAATGAGTAATATATACACTACACACAAGGAAATAGTGGTGAACAAGTCATATATCTCATAGAACTAAAAGAGAGATGAGAAGCCCCTTTTACTTTGTAAAGATGTGTTGTCCTGGAAAATTATTTGTATTTGTCGTAGAATCAGATTATAAACATGTATATCCCAAAAATGAAAATTATTGAAAAATGATATTATATTTGAGTCATAAATGATTTCCAACTAAAGTTTAATTATGTAAAAAGGTCCTTTAAGAAACATTGGAAATGGGAAACTTTAATGCGATTTAAGGGGAAATACCAAGGATTATTTAAAATAGAAAAAAGTATGCTTTTTTGTATAAACCTGAAACTGAAAAAAAAAATACTTTCTCATGAAAAAATGAGTGATTTTAGAAAAATATTTGTGTCTTAAAACAAATTATGAAGTGCACATTAAAATGGGTAAAAACTAGAATTTTCCTTTAATCAGGAATACTTATCCGGAAGAATTGAAAATCGAACCTTATAAAAACATTAAATTACACTAAAATAATGAATACATGAGATAGGTACATATCTATATAAATTTAACATAGAATTTAGTGGTGTTATATAATAATAACTAAGAATTACATTGGGGTAAATAGATAGAAATCATAACCCAGAAGAAAAATGGATGTTTGGGTAGAATCCTTAACACTTTGAAAATAGTTGAACCATATACCCCATAAAATTAATGATCATAAAATAATAATTTTAATACCATTAATATAAATATATTCATTATATTGAACATAAATGGGCAGAATACATACACCTCGCCCAAGAAATAGTGGTCAATAAGGTATATCCCACAGAAATGAATGTTAGTTGAGAAACCCTTACCTTATATCTGAATGTTTTATTCGAATGTAATTATTGTCCTATAATATAAAATTATAATAAATAATAAATTAATTAATATCCTTTTAAAACTTTATTTGTTCTATTAAAATTTTATTAAGTTCATGTATGACTTTTTTTATGATTTCTAAAAATAATAATTTTATCGCTTGAGAGGGTTCGTTTCCTTGGTTTTCACAATCGGTATACATGTAAATGAGTATTTAAGTTCTTATGGAAAGGTTATAATAACCATGAATTGAATTTATATGATATTAATGAACATAATAAATTTTAAATGGTTATATAATTACTTTAATTAAGTATTATGAGGATGTTTCATTAGATAAAACATTAGTGATAATAATTTAGATTATTTTGTATGTGTTTTGATCATCATGAACAAGTTCTGTCATATGAATTAATATTATGTTTATAAACTGTTTATATAAAATTAAATAGGTTATAATACATATATAATATTCAATTTTCATCATAAAAATGGTTTTATGACTAGCCCTAAAGAAGAAATTGAATAATGAAAATGCATCATCCATGAATATTGTAAATCAACACCTTATAGAAAATGATTTCATTTTTAAAATAAAATAAAGTGGATAAAAGACATGATGGTGGATTTTCCATTAACATAATAAAATTTTAGTTTATATAAGATATTGCATTTATCATTAAAATTTTGAAATATTAGGTGAGCATAGTACATGAATAAAAAATAGAATTGAAACTAAATAAAGCGAAAGAGGATTTTACCTATTGATTTAATCTCCTTGAAAACCTCTTTAAGGGACTTGGTAGTGATTTTATGTTGAGACCAAAGGATCCTAGAAATGGATGAGAGACAAGGTAAGTTTTTTTTGACATAATTTGGTAAGATTCTAGTATTAGAGGTGTGAGTATAAGATGTTGTGAGGGGTTGTCTTTATAAGGGAGGAGAGGGGTGGTTTCTAGATTAATAAAAATCATTATTTTATTATTTTGGATCAAGAATATGAATATTTTAAGATTTATTAGTAAATATATTAATATAATTAAGGTTAGTTCATTATTATTTTCTTACATAATCCATAAATCACCTATGACTCAATAATTCATGTATTTAACATTTATCGTGAATTATCATATTTTATTATTCAACAATAATTCCAGTATTTTAAAAAAGTCAAAAAAAATTAACCTGCTCATTTTTATATTTGTATAATTAAAAAATGGGCTCAATTTTATGAAAATAATTTTACAAATATGATAAATTAAATTTTTATTCAAAATCATCATTTACTTTGAAAATACCGATTTTAAAATTATAACTAATTTTATAAGACATTGAATAATTAGAAGAGATTCATAAAATTATTTTATATTCATAGGAACAAAAATGTTACTTTATGAATTTTATTTATATAAATAATATATTTTTAATCATTATGTAAATTATAAAATTCTAATTAAATATTTCTAACTTACAAAAAATACCAATACTTAATTAGTAATTTCTAAATAATTTATTTACTTATATTACAGTTTAATTTATCATATATTTACATATAATGAACCTAAATGTTATCCATACCATCATAGGTGAATTTATTATTCTATTTCTCAGCTTAATAATCATCAGGGTTACATTACTAATTGAAAGGGTCAAGTTTCTATTCCCCAAAGAAAATCATGTTGATCCTATATGAATATAAATATCCTAGTGATCACAATTTTTTATGTATCATTTTTTAAAATTCTGTACATAGAAGTGGAAAAATTATGGTTAATGGTAATACCATAGGTGTAGTGAGAAGGCGGGTAAAAAGGACGTTCAAAAGTTCAATAAGTATTTAAATCTAATTTTACTATAAAATTTATTCCAATTATCCACATTATATTAATATATGTATAATCGATATTTTTTACATTAGATGTCAATTTTCAATTATAATAATTATTTAAATGATAAACACACATTTTTAACTATAATGTAGTATTTTTCACTAATCATCAAAAAATGAAACTTCTCAAAAAAATACTAAAAAAACTAAAGTAAATATCGACATTTTAAATTCAAAAATAATTTTTATTTTACCAAAATAATCTATTTAATATGTTTTATTTATGTTAACCCATTATAAATAATATTTAATATTAGTTTTAACTATTTATATTATTCTGTTTATTGGCTATGTTATAAATATCTCTTTTAAATAAATATAATAACAAGGTATTGTTTCATAGTGGCATAGTGTTTTATAAATTATAGGCTTTGTTAAATTTATTTGTAAATCCTTGGGGTGTTAGAGCTCTTTTCCTCCAAAAATGATTCGAGTTATCTCTAAAACCAATTTTCCTTCTTAAATGATATCATTTTATGTTACTTATTATTTATTGGGGATATTATCCAAGGATACCATTCTTAATATTTTTATGGATTATGTATTTTTAAGATGAAATAATTTTTAGGAAACCTATATCTCTTCAAAAAGGATATACTTTGAAAAAATTATTATGGTACCCACGTCTTTTCCCATGGGCTATATTCTGATGAAATAGTTATTAAACTATTTTCTTTGACATGGGTTTTTTTATGAAATGTTTTTTAATCATATATATTTTTTTGGGGGTTTGATATTTTTTGTTTTTTTAATTCTCAATAATGATTATGTATTATTTTCATTATGTGATGGTGGTTACATTATAACCAAATATGTTGATATGTATGTTATGGCTTTCAAACATTATTATCATGTTGTCATATGCTTATGCTCATGATATGTTGATATATCCCTTCTATAACCTTACAGAGAATCTTATCTCACCCTTTCTTATGTTTCTATTCATATGGTTATAGAGAAAATTATTATGAAGGGTATGTATAATTGGTGTACTATATAAGAAGATCTTTATAGGGGATATTGATGACCATTCAATAAAAAAAATATTTTTTTCTAGTCTAAAATGAAACTAAATATTTACAATCCACATGTGTGTATTTGTAAATTATATATAATATTCCACCACAAATATGAAATATCTATTTATGATATGTTTTGGTCTTTACTCCCTTGAATGGTTTCTTCACCAAGATTAAAAAACCATGTGCCAACTGTTATTTTGCCTATGTCTCCACTTGAATGGTTTCTCCTGGTTACCCACGTGGTTTTTTTAAGCCATGTTCTAAATAGTGCTTCTAAAAAATAACTCCAAGAATCTCTTATAATAGTTTATATAAAAGTTTAATGGTTTCCCATAACCATTATCAATATTTACACCTTGATTAATTATTCCAAAAATACACCAGAAATCCAGAGAGACTCTCCAAACTCCACCCAAGTATTATATGACCCCAAAATACATAATAAAAGTGTAAGGTAAATAAAACCTTGATTATTTCGTGGAATTTAATTTATATTGGGTGGAACCCTACCTTTCTGTGAGGTTTTTATGATCCTTTTGTGATATATCTTGGGGTGTTTGGTGATAGGGAGACTTTTTGGGGATATAATATTTCTTATAGGCAAATTATTATGAATAAATTCATTTCAGTTTATAAACATCTTAGTGAATTTTAAAATTTAGATTGGGGTCTCAAACTGAGATTATCTACCATGTTGTATTTGTCCATAGTAATGTTTTAGGAAGATTAATTTGATGGAATTATAAAATGAATAATTTTGAAGGGTTTGTAGGTTATAGGATTCTTTATGTTTGGATATATGTTGTCAAAATGGGACACTAATCTATGGTGTTATAGGGATGGAAAGTCCCAAGAAATAATAATAGTGTCTGATTTCTAAGGATTCAATAGGGTTTGAGGCCTGAAGAGTAGGATAAGATCCACACTACAAGGGTGAAAGAGCGAAGATCAACCTCTCTACCTTCTATAAAGTTCTGATATTTTGTTCTATGAATCACCTCACAACAAGATTATTTTAGGATTTTTGTGGGTTTTATGGTACTTGGAATATGTTTTATGGTTTACAGCCACATCATCACCTTATATTGTGTAATATTTTTAATATTCTGTTTGTTATTTTTCTAGGTGTCCTATTAGGGATCCCCACTATTTAACTCTACCTAATTTGGTTGAGATAATGGAAGACTCAACTCTTGGATTCCAATTTTTTACCCATGCCTTATATTTAATTTTGATCATTCAAGGGGGTTTCATGACATTGAACCTTGGTGATACATCTATTAGTCATATTCCTTATTTATAATCTTGATTTCTATTCTAATTTTGGTTTTTTTGATAGGGTTTTGTGTAGATAATTCCACCATTTCATGGTTAAATCGTTCCACTTATTAGAGATTCCATTTATGAAATATAATGGAGGTTCTAAAATTTTATTTTTCATGTCAGTGTTAACTATCATTATTGAGGTATGTGTCTCTATGATTTTACGTAAATTTTTTGTAACATTGGGTTAAATTATCTATCATAAAGGGTGTAATAATATTTAATTTCTTATGAATTATGCCAAAGAGTGTGTTGGGAGTTGACCAAACATTTTGGGTCATTATTTCAATGCCTTTATGTTTTCTGGTGAGTTAGTATTGAATAAATCTAATGGGGGATTTTAGTTTTAAATGTTCAGCTTAATATTTTGAGGATTTTTATAGTTTAGTTTTATTCTCATAGACCCATAATAAGTCTCCCTGAGATCAGTATCGATATGTGAGTAATTAGTTGAGTAAGGTGTCTCCATGCATATTATTTTAAAGATGAAACCTTGATTTATTGCTTACTCTTGAAATACGTTTTGATCTCTCAAGGTTTATACCATATATATATTATTATCCTTACCTAAAAAGTGTTACTTTTCTTCTAGTTTCTATGTGACTATAAAAAAGTGTATTTTATTGATCTTGTGTTTATAATGTATTTATTATGTAATATGTTTGTTATAAAAAATAATTAATGAGATTCCAAAAACAAAAAATTTGTTTTAAGTAAATAATTTCAAACTAAGATCAAACTTGGTTCTTTTAAATAATCCTTGTACTTTGATGATGATTCTTATATTTATTTTTTTATTTTTCTTGACAATTTTTCTTGGATGTTGTTAGTTGGAGTTTTATAAAAAATTTGGATTTTTTTAAATAGCTTTTTTAATATAATTATTTACTTTGGTTACAAAAGTGGTAATATTTAGTTTTTTTATTTTAAAATATTTTTCCTAATGAATCTTTGACACCTTCTATAGTGATAATTATTTCCTAATAAAAATAGGCATTTTGGGGTAGGATATGGAGTTTTTTTAGATATCTTATTATGTTTATTATTTATATATGATTGGTATTTTATAAATGTTACCACACCCCTTATGAATATAATTTTTGGTAACCGTAGGTACTTGTGTAAGAGATCCTAATTAGGGAGTAGGTCCCTCCACCTGTATATGGGTGACATCATAACATGTGAAGTACTTTTACACATTTCTACTAACTAGTGACATAATTATTATCCAATCCACTAGATATACAATGATATAAATAATTATGTGATACTAAATATAGTTTCCAATATGGTTTATATGATAATAACAATTATATATTTTAATGGGTTAAGTCATGTTACTTTTATTTACATTTTGTTACTTTCCCTAATTTTACAGTATTAGATAAAATTTCAAATTATATTGATTTTTTTCTCTTTATCATTGTATTTTTATTTCTATTAAGATTTATTTACTTCCTTCATTTTATAGGAAATTTTTGTTGATGTTTATTTCATGTTTCCAACTGTTAGTCTATCTTTACCTAATTAATTCTTCATTAAATTTTATTTCTTGGATATTATGTTATAATTTATCATAATAAGGATTTTTTTTATTTCAAAAGAATAAAAATATATGCTCGGTCACTTTCTTAGTAGATTTTAAAAAGAGTTATTTAAAATTGGGTTATTCTCTTTGACTTTAAAATATGAATTGTTTGTTAGAGTAGATATTCCAAATTGTTTTCCTTGTCTTTATTATAAACCCTTATTAAAAACATTGAGTTTTATTTATATTTATATTGATTAAATTATTAAATTATAAATAATTATTTAATGGTGTAGCTGTATATGACTGTTTTTTATTTAAAACTGAATAACTTTCATTTTTAGTTATATTTTTAAAAAAACATGAAAAGGATTTATTTTTAAATTGTCATGAATTGGGTTTGGGGAGGTTACCATTTTTTAATTTGATATTATTAATATATATATATATATATTATTGGTTTTATCCAAGTATCAATTTGATACAGTGTTCAATTTTGTGTCTCAATTTGGGTACGGTGCTGGTGGTGGGGTAATCAAAAAAGATTTGTATATAGGGTGACAAGTGTTTTATTTTTTTATTTTATTTCATGGAATTTCTTTTTCTTTTGAATGATTCTATGTCAAAATTTTTTTTCCTATATCTCTTATTTATTTTAGATTTTATATCTCATTAAATATTTTTATATTAAAATTCTTTATTGTTATTATATTGGTTTTTTACAATTAATGAATGAAATTTATTTTATATGAATCACCATCCAATATATGGAGTGTTTATGTCAAACTTTATTGTTTGTTTTCTATAATTCATGTTTATTTGGGTGGAATGTTTCGAGTGAGTGTATTTCTAATAACCGAAAACTTTTTTTTCGCCCGTTTGGATAAAAACTTCTTTTTGGTACATTCTATGAGATGAATCGGGTACTCATATCAAGGGTATCCTAGGATAAAATGTTAAATAATATCTCCCTCATAGGTTTTAGTTATTGTCGGATCCCCTCTCATTCGGGTCTTCTTATTTATGGTACCATCCATATTATTCATAAGTATCCTTCTTTGAGGGGTGTCTTACTCCTTAGTATTCATCCTTGAAACCTAAACAGTTAGTCATATTGGGACACTCTTAATGATACCATAAGACCCAATATATAATTTCATGTATTTCTCATATGTTATTTTTATATGTTATATGGATTATACTTGACACCATTACTTAAGACGACGTGTGATTTTAAGGCCCGATGTGCCCAGAATAAATGACTAAAATATAGTAAAATATTAAAAACCATTCACACATGGTTTTAATGAGAAAATGGAATAAATTCTAAATGTTTTCCCGGATCAAAACTCTGAGGTCACTATTGAGTTTAGAGTAGCATTTATTCCCTAGGCATGGCCTTTCGTTTTCCAGTATAGGTCAACTATGAAATGTTATCATGGTCATTTCTAATGAATAAAATAAATTGAAAATTTTATTTAATTTTCTAGATTCATTGAAGTAGTGATGCAGTGTTGTTTTTATTTTAAATAAACCTTTATGCATGGATCTAGTTGTAGGATCATAACCTTGTAATTCCCTGGAGGCTCTAGAGAGAAAACCATAAATTTTCCTCTCGGTGGCTGAGCATGGTACTATAGAAGAAGATCTATGAACACCATTCTTAAAGGATTTGTCCAATGACAATCAATCTTCAACAGCAAGCGATCAAATTCTCATGTATGGTGTGTTATTTTGGATTTTCTTTCCCCATTCTTATATTCAACAATAAACATGGACCAACCATCTAACTGGTTTTTCTAAGGTTTGGTTATGATTGGTAGGGTGGGATTTAATTGTGTGATTTATGGGGTTTGGTTATTGTTTTGATTGTTGATCATTCTTTAGAGAATGTATTAAGGGTGGGATGAAATAAAAAAGAGTTTCGTCCTATAGAATTTTTTCATTGTACTTTTTATCCCCTGATATTTATATTTGTGTTTTAATTCTTCAATTCATCCATGAATGATCAATCTTTTCACCTTTGTTTCTTGGCACAATGATTCATAATTAAAGATCCAACAACAGGACGACTTAATGGAGTTGTGAAAGAAAGAGTGGTAAAAAATTTGAAGTACTTTGAAAGAATAGGTTCTTCAATAAGTTTTTTTGGGATAAATTTAAATGAATTTTTTATCCAATTGATGGCTTGAAGGACATCGATTCGGTGTCATAGTGGTAAAGTAACCAAGGATCTGAAGGTTCAAGGTGAACGGACAACTGGAACAAGATCCAGATCAATTCCCAAGGAGCACAGAGGAAAAAATGAAACTTTATAGAAAAACCTGATGAACTCCGTGTGTAACCTGAGGTTACATAATGTGTGGACCCCAATGATCAGAAGCTAGGGTTTCAGGGTATACTTATGTTTCATATAGTGTCTGACCCTATTCACACAGCGTGTAGGTACTCCCTAGAGACATGGTATGTATCTTAAGAGATACATAGACATGGGGTGGAGTACACGGGTTGCTTACACCGAATGTACTCCACCACAAGGAATGGCCTAAATCAGATAAACTAGAAAACCATGTATGGGTACATGGGGTAGGTTACATGGGTTGACACCAAGTACTGGAACATGGATAGAGCACATGGGAGGACCCCAGATGGAAGGAAATTATAGGTGACTCCATCTATACGCCATGTACCCATCTTCAATAGTACATGTTCTAAAGACATAGTCAGTTCTACACAAGAAGTACCTGAGGCTAGGTGACCTAGCGTGTGACACTACCACATACCATATAGCCCTTCCTACATGGATTGATTCACTTTTCATCCATATCATTGACAAGTATCATTAGGGTTTGTTCCCTTTATCATTTTCCCTAATGGTATGTAGGAATCATTTCCTACGCATTGGACTATGATCCCCTTTGATTGACTTTATTTATAGAGTTATAGAATCCCCCAAGAGACCCATTGTGGGATCCTTTAATCATTCTCCATTCACTAGGTAGAGTCTTTAGTATTGAATTGACAAACATTACAGGGATTCGATCCTGTAAATAGCGGGATAATTTATATTGAGTTATTAGTATCACCCTAGGGCTCTGGATATGATCCTCATTTGTTGTATCATATCTCACATTAGATCTATCAATTTATCTCTCTCCTGGTGATACACAATGACTAGTACCTCTCATGTGGATGTCACTAGTGCCATCAGACTTGGAAGTGTATTCTACCATATGAGTGCTTTGTGTAATCTTTAAAATGAATCCCTTATATTAGTATGTAGTAATCGTGACTTACCTCTATACTACATGTCTTGGGTTTAGTATATCTGGATATTCTTATTTGTTTTTTATACATATACCTGTGTATATCTTAATGTACTTTCCTTTGATATATTGCTTTGTTTTTTTGGAGTGTCCTACTGGGTATTATTATACTCACCCCTATACAGTATTTAACCACATGTGTCATGTCTTGTGTAGATGAGCTAATTTTTTGACATATTTCTTGGAAAACTAGGATCAAACAGTTATTTGATAGATGAGGTAGGCTGAGGTGTGATTCTACGGCTATAAACTGCAGTCCCAGTACCTCTTGATTACAAGTTGGACTTGTAGTTTACAAACACTTCTTGGTGGAAATTTATTTTGCCTAGTTTCACATTACTTTTCTTTCTTATCCTACACTGTTTTTTGGGATATATTGTAATTTATTCAATGTTTACTTACTAGTTTTTACATTTCAGTATTATGAGTTCTTGGAGATGGGTGTGTGTGTCTAGGTACAAAGGAAATGCATCCCATGTTAGTGATATGTCTACTCGGTGCTAGTCACCAGCCTCAAGACTATTGGAGGTGGTCTTGGGGAGTAACATTATGGTCCCCAAAGGGATAGATCATGATATATTGGTATCAAAGGTAGTCAGTTCTACTTTAGTATCAGGAGTCTATGAAATTTGTTTGGGACAACAATGGTAAGTATTTAGACTTTCGATTTCAGGTTAGCGACTCCAGTGTTGGTGCGGGCAGCCAACGTATCCATACACCAAGACTCTAATAAACTTCTTTTCAACAGAGTATAAATGTACACTGGTTGTAGTAAAAATAATCGTACATGGATCATAGAGGAATAGGTTGTAGTTTCCATATTATTCTTGAGTCAACTCTCCAGATATACTCATTGGTTGTGGTACATCTTGTCTCCTTACAAATTTTCTCCATGATGCGTACCATATATGATTCAATAGATTGATCATTAGGATGTCCCCCTCAGTGAAGAGACATCAATATAGGGAACAGTTCCCCAGTTGTTACCTCCAGGTGGTGCACCAACTATACTGCCACTAGTTGAGCATCATGGGGTACCTGATGTACTAGTAGACAAAGATAGCATGCTAAGCACACTAATTGAGTTTCAGAGAAAGATACCCCTCCTGTTCCATGGAAATTCTATCACTTATGTGGATAAGGACTAGCTATATGTGGTGAGCCATGTTTTCTTCCCAGTTCAGACACTAGTCGGACATAAGGTGGTTATGGTTATGGGCCTTTTACATGGCTGAGTAGGGTGATGGTGGAGTTTGTCTATCTAGACTCATAGTGAGATGACTCTGTCATGGATAGATTTTGATTATATATTTAGATAGGATTTCTCTACAATTATGATGAGAGTTGTCTGTATACATGAGATTCTTTAGAACCAGTAGGGTAGCATGAAAATGGCTGATTATTTATCGTGGTTCACCCACCTTCCATATACTCGATGGATATGGTTAGAGATAAATGCTTCATTGATCAGTCCATCAAGAAAGGTTTGCATGGACACATTAAATCCATATTTATCCATATATTCATTCCTACTAATTTTGGTGTTCTTGACCGAGAATTGGTTGTTGAAAGATTTTTTATGAGAAGATGTAGCTAGTGACAGTCAACAGTAGATGAGTAGAAGTAGAGACCTTGACTGTAGGGAGACGACATATATCTTGGGGACATGGATATGTGATATGTTTCAAGAGGAGGTACTAAGATATATGGTCTATAGTTCAAGGATCATATGGCTGTTCTAATCAACCTATGGAGTGGAAGTTCTATTAATGTGACGGTAGGGTACATCTCGCTCGAGAATGTCTGACACATTGTGCTGCTAACCGGGGGAATGTGGATAGACCACTAAGGTAGAGATAGAGATAAGAGAAGGTATATTTTTAGAGAAATAAATTTGGTAGAGGAGTTGAGATATCATCAGGAGGTGGTGTACATTTAGACTTATCCACCCCTAGTAGGCCAATGACATGATCAGGGAGCTTGAGGATAGGGTAGGGTACAACTACATGAAGTTGAAGAATATGACCTAGGGGGTCCAAGAATGATCTAAGGTATGTTCTATGTCTTCTTTACTTTATTTTTAATAATGAAAGACATAGGTTATATTCATTATTTTCTTGCCACATATCTTGTTCAAGACCTTGATATTTACTTTGAAACATTGAATCGACCCTTACACTTAGAGACACATACTGTAAAAGACATGATGGTCACACATCTATGTGGACAGTGTGACCTGGCCCTCAGAAGTGAGGGTTTCAGTTGGATCCTCTTGGTGGTTGTGTCAATGCCTTATTACAACATTATTCATATGGATTGGTTATCCACTATCCATGCCCAGATTTATTGTGTTAGGGGAAGGATTTGGTGTTCCTATAGCGATGGAAAAAGGTTTTCCTTTTTCGGGGAAAAGTAAAACTAGGCAGCACAAGATGGACTAATTCTTAAGAGGTTGAAACCGATTACTCATCAGTTGGATAGCCTAACCCTCAATGCAGAAAGTGTTATGATAATTCAGTTTCCATCAATGGTGGGGGAGTATGAGGATATATTTCTTAAAGATGTTTTGTAATTACCTACCCATAAAGATATAGACATAAGATTTCATTTACACCCTGTGATGGCACCGATATCGGTACCATCATATCTGATGGATCCCATAGAGATTCTTGAGATGAGGGTGCAATTGGAGGACTTACAGGAGAAGGGATTCATGAGATCAAGTGTTTCACCTTGGGTAACCCTAGTTTTTCTAAAAAAAAATACAGGGTATTAAGGATGTGCTTGGATTTATAGATCTTTAACCAGGTGACCATAAAAGTCAAGTATCCACTACTGAGGATCGACGACCTCTTTGACTAGTCGATAAGGGCTTGATGGTTCTCAAAGGTTGGCCTTCTATTAGGCTATCACCAGTTGTGAGTAAGGGATAGTGATGAATAGAAAACAACTTTCATATTTCATCACAGTCATTATGAGTACATGGTGATGACCTATGGTGTGAAGAACTCTCCAGTAGTTTTTATAGGTATCATGAAAGAAATCATTCATTCTTACATGGTACAGTTCATTGTAGTCTTCATCGACGTTATCCTTTTGTACTCAATGTTGGAGGGGGAGCATGCAAGCCACCTAACGATGGTTATGGATGTACTCTGAGGGCACCATCTTTATTGGATGCTCTCAAATTTCCAGTACAAGATTCAAGTGTTCCATGTTTTGGGACATGTTATCTCAGCAGATGGAGTGGTAGTGGACTCATATGAGGTCGAGGTAGTGTTAGCATGAGATCCGCCTACGAACGTTAAAGAGGTGTGAAGATTTCATGAGCTAGTAGGAAATTATCAGATATTCATACAATATTTTTCTATGATATCACCTACTATGAAATCTTTTAACCAAAGGGGTAGAATTTTTTGTGTAAAAATATGTTCCTCCAAGATTTTCAGTAATGGAGATAGAGTTTGACAAGCACTCCAATGTTGAGATTTCCAGAGGAGAACGTCTAGTACATAGTATTCTGTGTGGTAATAGGAACTAGTATTAGTTGAGTACTGATGTAGAGGCATTTATTAATTCCCTATGGTTCTCTCTAGTTGCTACCACATAAGATGAACTATGCTACCCTTGATTTTGAGTAAGCCGTTGTGGTCTTCTCATTAAATATGTGGTGAATCAACCTGATGGGAAAGAGGTTTATTATCTAAAATAATCACAATAGTCTCAATTATATCTTCCCTCATAAGTATATTAACTTGATATATAGGTAATAGCTAAAGTTCATCCATGACAATGACTTTGAGATTTTCTATACTCCTGTGAAGGGGAATGTGGTGGAAGATTATCTTAGTAAAAGATATAGTTTGTATTTGCTGAACGAGGCTTCATAGAAGTTAGACTTGTTATAGTTATCCTTTTTGGATGTAGATAGATAATCTTACATCTAGTCGATGGTTGATACCTATCCACTCTTATAGAAATCCAAGGAGGTGGATCTTGGGGATACCGACTCTGAGACCATACATGCTCAAATATCCACATGGCATGCTCCTGATGGATATTCACAAGGTGAGGAGAATGTCATTATTTTTAGAGTATGCACATTAGTACCAATGATATTGTGGGAGGAGGTTTTGAGGGAGATTCATACATCCCCTATAGAGGTACATCTATCTGTGGAAAAGATGTACTAGGACCTCTGATGTCATTTTTGGTGGCCAGGGATGAAGAAGATTATAATAGAGTTCATTTCTTGATACCTTACTTGTCAGTAAGTGAAGGCAAAGCATCAGGTTTTAGTAGGTTTAGCTCAATCCCATGAGGTGTCAGAATAGAAGTGGGATGGGATATCTAAAGTCTTTGTAATGATTTTACCGTATACATATAAGGGACATGATTACATATGGGGGATTGTCGACTGACACACCAAGTCATACCACTTCCTAGTTATCCAAGAGCCGAGTTCAGAAGAGAACATTTGAAAACACTATGTTTAGGACATAGTTTGACTCTATGTGTTTCCATTTACAATTCATTCATATCATGATGATTGTTTTACATATCATTTGTGGTAGGGATTATAGGTTGATTTTGGGACCCAGTTACGCTTTATCACAGCGTTTCACCCATATAAAGATGGCTAGACAGAGCAGACCATTCAGTTTTTGGAGGACATGCTGCAAGATTGCATGTTGGACTTTTTCCATATTTGGGAGGATCACCTACCACTGGTGGAGTTCTCATAAAATAATATCTACCATTACACAATTGGTATGGAACCATTCAATGAATTTTACAAGCGACCCTTTAGGTAACCACTATATTGGACTGACCTAGGAGAGTTAGAACTCATGGGCATGGAGTTCGTATGAGCTACTACAAAGAAGATTCAGATCATCCAGGATTGGATAAAGACTGAATAGATCCATCATAAGTCTTCTTCTAATAGAATATGGTGTCCTTTGGAGTTCTTTTAAGGAGAACACATGTTCTTATAGGTTTCACCTTGAAATGGATTAAAAAGATTTGGTCGGGGTGGTATGTTATATCTACAGTTTATCGTCCCTTATCTAATACTATGTGGTGTTGTAGAAGTTGGGTACCGCTTATCCCTGCCCCTGTAGTTGGAATGGGTACATGATGTCATCCATGTGTCACAGTTGAGGATGTACGTGCATGACTCATTTCATGTCATCTACTGGGAAGAGCTGGAAATCAAGGATGGAGTGACTTTTGATGA
Source organism: Viscum album (assembly GCA_963277665.1). NCBI lineage: Eukaryota > Viridiplantae > Streptophyta > Magnoliopsida > Santalales > Viscaceae > Viscum > Viscum album. The sequence goes on from OY728157.1 coordinate 1,199,126,828, forward strand.
GTACCCAGTAAAGATCGATGATCTGTAGGAGCGGATTCTTTTTGGGTGAGAGATCCCTTTCGTGCATGTTTGTTCAAAGCATATGAATCTTCATGAGAGAACATGGGAGTGGGAGGCTCGGATTCATGTACATTACCCACATCTTTTTTAGTAGCCTTTCTTTGGAAATTCGGGGACATATATCCCCAATTTGGGAGAATTTAATGTCTCTAATTTTCCATTTATAACATTTAAATGTTATATGGATTATATTTTAGACCATGTTCTGACATGACGTGCGATTTTGATGCTCGATTTTTCTAGAATAAAATTTTAAATTATACAAAAATATTAAATAGAAAGAACACAAAATTTTCAAAAAAAAAGAGTAATAAATTCTAAATGGGAACCCAGATCAGAAATCTAAGGTACCATTTCATTTATAGGATCAAAAGTAACCTAGGTGTGGCATAACACTCTCATGTGCGGTTCAACTGTGTAATGTTTTTTTGGGCATTTTTAATGAATAAAATAAGTTAAAATATTTATTTAATTTTTTTGTTTCTTCCACACAATAACGTAGATATAGTTTTATTTTAAATAATCTATTACTATGGGATCTGTGGTTAATAACATAACCCAATAACTACCTAGAGTCTCTAGAGAGAAAACCCTAAAGATTTGACTCGGCAGGAAACAACAGAGCTAGTGATCAAAGATTGAAGAATGTTATTCTTGACGGATATCGCTAGTGGAAATTGTTCTTAAATAGTGATTAATCCAATTACTAGGTAGGGTGTGCTATATTTTTCTTCATTCCCTAATATAAGATTCAAAGATAAACATGGAATAACTAACAGATAGGTTGTTTCAAGGTTCGATCATGATTTGCAGGATGGGTTTTAATTGAGATATTTACATGGTTTGATTATTTTTTTATTGTTGATAATTATTACTAGAATAGATCATGTTCAGGATGAACAATGGTTGAGGTTTTTTCCTCGAATTAATTAATTTTTCTTTTTATCCCTCATTATTTATATGTGTGTTTTTTGTTCTTTAATGCATTCATGAACGATCGATTGTTGTGCCTCTGTTTCTAGGAGCAATGATCAAGAATTGAAGATCCAACATCAAGATGACCTAATAGAAGTGAGATGGTGATAGTGGTGGATGAATCAAATTAGTTTTTTCAGGATGAATTTAAAAGGATTTTGGAGTCGATTGAAAGCCTAAAACACAATAATTAGGTATTTGGGTGGTCAAATGACACTGGATCTAATGTTTCAAGGTGAAAATCCATTGGAATGAGATTGGGATAATCGTCTGAGGCATGTGAAGGAAGAACATGACTTTCTAGAAAACACCCAATGAACACGGTGTGTAACCTGGGGTTACATGGTTTTGGGACCCCACTATGGAGTGGCTAGTGTTTCAAGGAATAGTTAAGTATCATATGTAATGTGAACCCTATCATACGGCATGTAGGTACTCCCTAGAGACTTGGTGTGTATCTCGGTAGTTACACATACATGGGCTGAGTACATGGGTTTCCTACATAGTGTGTACTCCACCACACAGTATGGCATGAACCCGATACATGGTAAAAACCATGTATTGGTAAATGGTTAAGTTTATATGGGTTGACACCATGTACTGGAACATGAAAAGAGCACACATGCATAACTCTGATGGAGGTAAATGGCATATGACTCCCTCTACACATATTGTACCCATATTCTACAAAACATGTTCTAAGACATGGGTTGTTGTACACGAGCAGTCTCGAGGTCAAGGGACACAGAGTGTGAAACAACTACACACTATATACCCCATTCTACATGTCTTGATTCTCTTACCCTCTATATATTGTACAAGTTTCCTTAGGGTTCATTCCCTTTATCATTTTACCTATAATAGTGTACAAATATTTTCCTACTCATGTGACTATGATCACTTCAACATTACTTTCTGTGTAGAGTTTTGGAATCCACCGAGAGACATGAAGTGGGATCCTTTATTCATTATTTATGACCGAATTTGAGTATTTGGTATTTATGTAGCCAAATTTACATGGAATTGATCCTCTACTAAGAAAGTTAATCCATATTGAGTTGTTTTTATGACCCCATGGATCTGGATGTGATCATCATTTGTTGTATTGTATCTAACTTTAGATATATCAAAATATCAATCTCATGGAGAGAATCGACATGCAGTGCCTATTAGAAAAATATCACCAGTGATATCAGACTCAGAAGTGTGTTCTCTTGGATAGTGATTCATGGAATCTTCATGATGAATCCCATGTGTTGGTATGTAGTAGTTGTGACTTACCTCTAGGCTATGTGTCTTTGATTGAGTATATCTAGATTTTTTATGTGTTGTAGACATATAATTGTGTATAGATAACTCTAGTTTCCATTTTTATATTACTTGTGGTTTTGGGGTGTCCTACTGAGTACTGTTATACATACTCCTGCATGGTATTTTACCACATGTGTCATGTCTTATGCAGATGAGGGACCTTTTTTATATATTCCTAAGTAGACCAAGACCGTACATTGTTTTATGAGTTTTAGAAGGTGGAGGTCTGTTTCTATGGCTATAGATAGTAGTCCTAGTACCTTTTATTATAGGTTAGACTTGTGGTTTATAGACACTTCTTGGTGGGCTTGTATTTAGCTCATTTTCACAATGCATATCTTTCCTAATGTACTATTTTTTTGGATATAGTGGTATGAATACATTATTTAATTATTGGATTTCATATCTCATAATTTTGTGGGCTTGGAGATGGGTGCGTGCATAGAGGTACATAGGTAATTCCTCCTATGTTAGTGATATGTCTACTCAGTGCTAGTCACCAACCCCGGGCCTATTGGAGGTTGTCTTTGGGAGTGATGATATGGGCCCCACTACTATGGGTCATGACACACTATTTCAAATTTCAGAACCCCCTCAATATGGTTCATCCTTTTAGAAAAAATTTCTACTGAATTATTTCTCAACATATTGATGATGTTGAATTACTTGTCTAATATATTTCATTAATACTGAAAAATATGTCATTCAGAACACTATATGTAAATACCAAACAATTCAGAAATTTATATTACATATTAGTAGATTAATATTCATCTCATAAAAAATTATCTATGCTATAATCTTATAGTTCTTGTTCCTTTAGAAACAAGGATATTTAAATTTCTAGTTCATACATAAACTACATCATCTCCCCCAAATTTCCTCATAACTAGAACCTTCATATAAATATCATATATAATACTTTTCTTCACAACCTTGGGAGAGAAATGTATAAAAATGTGAGGTCATATTCATGGTAAGGGTAATAAGGGAAAATATCAACAAAACATTGGGATAAGGGTATGAGAACAAGAGAATAACATTTTAAAATTTTTCCTTCCATTTCATAGAATCATAAACATGATTCATGGAATAAATCATGGTAGTTCATAAGATATAAATAATAATTGAATAAAATAACATGATCCATGATAGAATAAAATTGTAATAAGACATAGAGCAATGGAATACACCCAATCATAGAATATAATTCAATTTTTAGTCATGGACCTTTAAAAAAATATTATTCTATAATGGATTCTTTTCCCAAAAAAAATCAGTTATTTGGGTTCACTTTCAAGACTATCTTAGTGAAAAAAATCTCTAATTGTTATGGGTTTACTCACCATTCTAGTCTGGTTTATCATATGATATAAAAATATTTCTCCAATGCATTGGAGGGAGAATAGGTCCCAACCGTATCATAATTAAAATCATACATATGTTTGATAAAATTCCATAAATCATTCATCAAATTATAAACCATGAAAATTAATAGTGTTCATAATAAATTTATTATAGAAAACACAGGAAAATGAAATAGGTTTCATAAACATTTCATCTTTGGATAACCTGTCGCAAAATGAATGGTTTTCATGAACATATTTTCATCATAAACATAAACCATACAGATAAATAATAAGTATGTTATAATTGGATTATGTCACCTTTTAATCTTATGAAACATCAGAGGATTTCATCTTAGATAGAATATTATTTTTAAATGTCACTTGAAACATTTTTGGAAGAAAAATAACCTTTCCACATATAAAATCGCCTTTTAAAAACTATTATTTAAAATAAAATTTTGGATACCGATTTCTTTGAAAATATATTTATAAATTGATAAATTATATTTTAAAACATTGAATGTTTAGGATTGAATAAAATATAGTTCATTTTGTACGTGTTAAAACAAGGATTCCTTTCATATTTTTTTAAAATACATAAGTACCTCATTTGAAAAATGAGAAGAATATTCCTTTGGAAACATTTACTAAAAATACTAAAATTAATAAAAATTAATTTAAAAATTAATTTTAGATTATTAGAAACTTTCAATAAATAATTTCATGAAAATTAGGTCATGGAAGAATAAGGATTTTCGACCGAAGAGAAAAATAAAGTCTATCTTTATTAAACAAATCATTTGTGATGTGTTAGGTTATGACTGAAAATGAATTACATCATTTGTGACGTTGTAGAATTTCGTACACACCATGTATTGTTTCTTTTACCAATTGAAGAAATGGGATATTGATATAAGTAATTTAATTAAAATAATATCATCTTAGTTTATGTTATATAATGAAATAATTATATCATTATAGTTTGAGAATATTTTATAGAGGTTGAAGAATAAAAAAATCAAAAACAAAAGATTTTTGAATTTTACTATTCCTCATAGAACCTCTTTATGTTTATACATAAAGCCTTCGTAGAAGGGTTTCTTAACCAAAATATGTCTCATACTATGGGTGTGTAATGACCCGAATCACGAGCCACTCAACTGGCGCCCCGTACTCGATTTGCCACATGACCTCAAGCGTGTTTCCCCAAACGCCAGAGGCTGTCGACTAGCAGCGAGGGCCTTGGTAAGTCAGTGGGGAAACTATGCCCTCATTTGGTAAGATATACAGTGGAAGGAAAGCAATAAACAATAACGGAAGCAGAAAACAGCACACAACAATTGAAACTGAAAAGCAAAAACAATGTATAATATAATAATGATGTAGCATGACACATGTGTCTATGGAAAGCAATAAACAAAACAACATGCTGAAATACAACTAAAACCCGAGTAGAAAAAGTAAACAGTAACTCTAGCAGCATTGCGAGCCTAAGATGGGTCCCATGCTCTCCAGCTCTACCCAGAAATAATGAACCTGAAGTAGAAGGGATTCAATCCCTATCCACACCTGCAACCAAATAACCTATTTAGGCTGAAAAGAAGGACCCAAACAGGGTGTGAGACTAATCCCAGTAGTCAATCACCAAATGATATGCGCCCTACTGTCAGTGATTAATATATAAAAAGTAATGGAAATAAATACAGCAGAGAAACAAGGGTACACTAAGGTAAACAATTTTACAATTCTCCATTCACATATATTTATTAATTCTATTCAATCATTTAATCATCAACCAATGAATCTAGAAAAAAGCTCTATAGTACAAAGTCCTAGCAAGTAACACAAAAGGTATCCCAGCAGACTACCTAAACTATAAGCAGTACAAACCCATGCTTTTTATTTGGCTTGGTGGACTCGTCACAACCAACCAACAATATTTATTACATTGACCCTCTAGGTGGCTCACGTGGGCAGGCCCTTATGGTCAAGCATTAGAACAAAGGCAAAGACACTCTGAGGAAGCTCTCAACGTCAATTCCACCTATGGTCTTGCAGTGATACTATAGACTCTCTAAGGAGGAACTTACGTCTAATTCCCCCTTTAGTCACAATTAGATTATTATCATACCCTCTGAGAGAGCACAAAGTCAATCCCACTTATGGTCTCGCAATGGTAATAATTAAACAGGCCCTCTGAGGAAGCACTCAACGTCAATTCCCCCTATGGTCAAAATACACCAGGTTCCCGTATCCCCGAGTAAAAACAATCGTACGTAAACGATTCGTAGCATCCCTAAGTATGTCCAGAAAACTACTTGGATAATAGTTACAATGCATCAAAATCATATAAATAGTAGGCAAAGCATGCAATCAACTATATCAAGGCAAGCAAGCAATGCAACAAGGTCTGCCTCACAGGCAACCTAAGCCAAATGGCGATAAATAGCCAAGCAAGAGGAAACAACCATGGGGTGATCCTCAAACATGATAAGAAGTAATTATTAGATTTTTAACAACCTCAAGCATACATGCAATCTAAGGAAGATAACAAAACAAGACCAAAACCCTAACCCGAGATACCCGATACGTGGGTACCCGTCACTTTTGCAACCAAAACTAAAAGACATTCAATGTAGGGAAACAAATAACCCACCTCGATTCTCGTAGATCGATATAATTGAACCACAAAGCTTGATTCACCTTAGAACATTGTAGATATACAAAAATGCACAAGAAACCCGGGTTGATTCTCCAAGAACCACCTTAGATCTCTTCTCCTAACAAGACCAAGACCCAAACTCATCACATTTGGCATCCACACACTTAGATCTACCCATAACAGGCCTAGATCTAAGAAATCGAGGAAAGAGAAGAAACAGATCCAAGTAGATCTAAGAAAATGATCAAAAACGGAGGAGAAATATCACATACCTCAAGAATCTGGCTTTGATTTGTCAAGAAAAGCCTTTGGATCACCTCCGTAATTCTTGGGAGAAGTATTATAACCTTCAAGGGAGAGTAATCTTGTGTTATGGATGCTTATGGGCTTAAAAGAGTTGATTAAAGGAAAAAATGAGTTAGATCTAAAAATTTCAGATCTAGATTTAAGTGCATGCCTGGTTAGTCTGCACGGTTTGACAAACCGTGCTCTAACCGTGTGTTAGCTTCTTCCTCACCAAACACACCTCGCATGGTTAGGTTGCACGGTTTAGGAAAACCGTGCATTAACTATGAATTTTCCACTACCTCTAAGATTATTTACGCATGGTTTGGCCACATGGTTACAAAAACCGTGCGCCACCCGTGTAGCTCTGCTTTTTTCCTAAAAACTTCTTTTCAAGTTCCTCCGACTCTCCCAAACATCACCTTTATCATTAAATCCAATAAAATTATCAACAAAGGGTCACATACTTGAGAAAAAAGATCTAGGTTCTTACAAATTTTCCCCTTTAAAGAAATTCATCCCTGAATTTCCTAACGTGGCGTATAAGAAGAATACTTGAACAACTCCGGCCACTGCGATCGTAATTCCACCACCCTTTCCCAAGTCTCATCCTGTACTCGCTCGTGCTACTATAGCACCCGTACTAGAGGAACAGACCGGCCACAAAGAACCTTGGCACTACGATCAACAATTTTTATAGGATTCTCCTCGAAAGATGCATCATGTTCCAACTCAACCTCCTTGGGTTGAAAAATATGAAATAGGTCTAATAAATACTGTTGAAGCTGAGAAACATAGAAGACGTCGTGCGTAGCCTGGTACCTCTGAGGTAACCTCAACCTATAAGAAACCAGCACGATTCTCTCCATAAACTCAAATGGCCCGACGTATCTCGGTGGAAGCATTCCCTATCTCTTAATCCTCTTATGTCCCAACCTCGAGGTAACACGTAAGAAAACCTGATCTATGACCTTGAACTCCAAAGGTCGTCTATGCTAATCAGCATAAGACTTCTGCTGAGACTGTGCAGTAGTCATCCCCTTCCAAATCAACTCCACCTACTCTGTGATCTCCTAAACAAGACGAGGTCCTAGCATAGATTCCTCTCCAGCCTCCAGCCAACACAAGGGCGATCGGCATGGCCTACTGTATAAATCCTCATAATGTGCCATCTAAATAGTAGCTTGAAAACTATTATTATAATAAAATTCCACTAGAGGTATATGTTTCTCCCATGAACCTCCAAAATCAAGGACGTATGCTCGTAGAATGTCCTGTAGCACCTAAATTGTGCACTCTGACTGGACATCTGTTTAGGGATGGTAAGCTGTACTCAAAAGTTCCTGTGTACCCAAAGCCCTTTGTAGCCCCTGCTAGAAATGCGAAGTAAAGTGGGTGTCCCTATCTGAAACGATAGTGTTCGGAACCCAATGAATTCGTACCACCTCACTAATGTACAACTTCCCCAGCTCATCCACACTAAAGGCCTCCTTGATCGGCAATAAATGTGCAACCTTTGTGAGCCGATCAACAACAACCCAAACCGTATCATTCCCTCGAGGCGATCTTGGTAAAACTGTCACGAAATCCATCGCGACATCATTCCACTTCCACTTAGTAATGGGTAACTTCTGTAAAAGCCTTGTGGGTCACTGATGTTCTGCCTTCACATGTTGACAGGTGGAACACCACATAACAAAACCAGCCACTTCCTTCTTCATACATAGCCACCAATATTGATGATGTAAGTCTCGATACATCTTTGTGACACCAGGATGAAATACCCAAGCTGAAGCATGAAACTCCCACATTATCTCTTCATGCATGTCTGCTAAAACCCATACGCTGCCATGAAAATGGAACACTTCATCATGGACCATTGTCCACCAAGGAGTAGGGTTTCCATCTAACACACCCTCCTGTAAGACTAGGCCTTCTGGGTCTGATAGATGCTTCATTCAAACTCAATCCAGAAGAGTGGAGGTAACAGCTATAGAAGAGAGAAATGTCTGTCCCTGACTATTGTGCACCTCAAAATTCATCTCAGAGAACAAATCCATAAGTTACCACTCGCTGTTGGCTTCTCTAACTTCCTGAAACTGATTTCTCCTGCTATGTGCATTTGCCACAGCATTTCCCTTCCCAGGAGGATAAGAAGTCTTTAAGTTGAAAGACTATACTTACTCGAACCACCTCTGTTGTCTAAGATTTAATTCATGATGCATGAAGATATACTTGAGGCTCTTGTGGTCAGTATATACCACAAAATTCTCTCCCAGAAGATAGTGTCTCCAATAACGCAAAGCATGAACAATAGCATCCAACTCCAGGTCATGCATAGGATAGTTCTTCTCATGCGGCCTCAACTGCCGAGATCCATATGTAACAACATGATCCTCCTGCATAAGCACTACTCCAAGATCGATGCCATATGGATCACATAAAACTGTATATCTCATGCCTGTCTCTGGCAGAACTATAATCGGTGTTGAATTCAATCTTCCCTTCAGTTTTTGAAAGTCTGAATCACATGCTTCTGACCAAACGTGCTTCACTCCCTTCATAGTCAATCCCGTCAACGGTGCTACTAAGCATGAGAAGTCCTGTATAAACCACCTATAGTAACCAACCATCCCCATGAAACTCCGTACCTCGAAGATGTTCTTTGGCTGCTCCCAGGTAACTACTGCTCTCACCTTTTCTGGGTCCACTGATACTCTTGTCTCTGAAATTACATGACCCAAGAAGTGAATCTTCTTCATCCAAAAGTGGCACTTAGAGAGCTTAACATATAACTGATGCTCTCTCAGTGTACTCAATACGATCTCAAGATGGGTAGTATGGTCATGTCGAGTGTGAGAGTACACCATGATGTCATCCACGAAGACCACCACGAAAAAATCCAAGTAAGGATGGAAAACACTTTTCATCAGTTCCATGAAGACTGCTGGCACATTCGTGACACCAAATGGCATAACCAAATACTCATACAGACCATACCCTCTTTGGAAAGCTATAAGAGGTATATTTAATGGTCTGACACGCAACTGATGATATACGGATCTCAAGTCGATCTTTGTAAACACTCTTCCTCCTCAAAGATGATCAAAAAGATCATCAATCCTCGGCAAGGGATACCGGTTCTTGACCGTCAACTGGTTCAACTTACTATAATCCACACAAAGCCGTAAAGTTCCAACCGCCTTCTTTGCAAACAAAACAGGTGAACCCCAAGTAGAAGTGTTGGGTTGGATAAGAACCCTTGCCTGCAACTCCTCCAACTGCTTCTTGAGCTCTTGTAGCTCAGGCATATCCATCCTATAAGGAGGTATGGATACCGGTGCTGCTCCTGGAACAAGCTCAATAAAGAAGTATACCTCTCACTCCGGAGGCAAACCTAAAAAGTCTTCTGGAAATACATTCAGAAAATGATCAACCACGGGAGGGAAGTCTATCTGAGAAGTCCCCTGATCATCCAGATATAAGCTATAAATCTGGGTTGTAACTTCTCCCAAACCATAATGCTTTGTTCCATCTCTGCTCACCTGGACATCCCATTTGCCCTTGTGAAGAAAATGTCTGCCCTCTGGTGACGTGAAACTCACCCTACAGTGATAGAAATCGACAAGGGCCTGAAAAGGAACTAGCTAGTCCATTCTGAGAATGACATCATAACATGTCATCTCCAAGACATAGAGATCCCACAAGAAGTGACACCCACTAATCTCAAGGGGGCACTCCTTGTACTGAAGCACGCTAGTAGTTTTAAGTCCAAAGGGAGTGTCTAGCGTCATCATACTCTCAGAAGTATGGATAGTAACTCTAAGGCTCATCACAGTGTGCACAGAAATAAAGCTATGAGAATCTCTTGTATAAAAAATTGAAGAAGATAAAACTGAGGCTACTAAGATTGTACCTCGAACAGTAGAAGTTCAAAGATCCTTCTTCTAATAAATTTTCTCTACCGAAAACGTCTGTCCAATACCGCAGCCCTGTGTAGCAGCCTGAGATCCCTGAGTTGATCCTCCCTGAGCCTAACCCCCACGCCCATGGCCTCTACCCTAGCCTGAAAGACCTGAAGAACTCCATCCCCAAGTCTATTGTCGAACTGGTAATCCCATGACTATGCACGGAGTCGAAATAGATCCACTTTCACTTGCTGCTGGAAGAAGAAACTTGCAAAACCGCTGCAGGTGACCCATTTTTCCACAAGATCGGCACTCCACTGGGTCTCTTGTGCATTGTGTCTTCTTATGACCATCCTTACCACACTAGTAGCACACCACCTTGATACCTGAGGGAGATTCTCGCTTCCTCGATTCACTCGTGTAGACTTCCGGTGGCTCTTCCTACTATCAGTAGATAGAGTACTGACTCTAGATGTTGAACCACCCTGGATCATTGCTCCATTATCCCTCATAATCCTCCCTGTGATCAATGCCTAGTTGACAATAAAAGAAATAGAAGTCAATTAGAAGATGTTCACCTGTGATCTAATCTCTGGTTGGAGGCCCTCCTCTAACATCCTCGCTAAAAATAGCTCTTCATTTCCCAGGATAGTTGTGAAACACTCTAACTCAGTAAAACGGGAGGAATACTCCATAACCGATAGAGTGCCATGCTGCAGGTTCATGAACTCTCTGGCTTTGTTGGCCCTCAACATCGCCAGATAGAAGTAGTCATAGAAAGAATGCTAAAACTCGTCCCAAGCAACTATCTGCTGACGCCTGGCCTGTGAAACTACATCCCATCATCTCTTGGCAGAATATCACCACATGTAAGTCATGAGCTTCACCCTTCTATCTGGGGGTGTCTCGAGATGTTCAAAGATAGAGACCATAGCCTCAAACCAGGATTCAGCAGCCCGAGGTCATCCATCCCCCAAGAAGGTGGGAGGATTTTGCTGCTGGAAGACTCGCGTAAGCTCTGCCATAGATTGGGCAGGTTTCTGAGCTCCCTAAAAGGTATGCATGAACCTCATGAACCCCTCGTGTAATTGTGTGTTAGTACCAGTATCCGGGATAACTATCGGTGCCATATCCGGTGTACGGTCATTTTCAGATCCATGATGTGCAATGGGAGGTCATCTTGGTGGCATGATTCTGCAAGGTCAAGCACACCTTTATTAACGACGAGCACAATTGCAACTTAAAAGAGTGAAATGGAATAGAAGTGGAAAAACTCTTAAAACTGGAAAAACATGGTTACACGGTGTGTAGTTCCTATACATGGAATGCTCTATAAGGATTTTTCCCGTCCGTGTTGTTAGTCACACGGACTGGTACACGACCACTACTACACGGCGTGTCAACAATGTACATGGAATGTTCTCTCAAATATCTTCTAACCCATGTAATCAACTACACGGCTGGGTCACACAGAAGAAAATTACACGGTGTGTACTTCAAGTACACGGCGTGTAACTATGAAAAGGAGTTCTTCCTGAATAGAAGAACACATGGCATGTGTTCATAAGGTCACACATCGTGTTATCTAGGTTTCTAGGCAGTAGGCTTACAAACTCCCCAAAAACACTGGAAAACACTAAAACCCAACACCTATGTGACAAATTTCAATTTTTGGGGGCCCATACTCCCCGTTAATCAAAGTTTGACGTCATAAAAAGCATATAACAGGTAACAGTATCATAGTCCCATGATCCGCCATATTATAACCCTCAAGGGCCCATAACACCTCTACGATCAAAGCTTGGTGTCCATGCCAAATAATCTGTAAGATAAACAACACTCTATCGACATAGCAGGTACTTCTATCACAACAATTATCACAATGGAATGCATAATCTATCATGACATCTATCATAACAGCATGCAATTTCTAATGCACCCTAGATGGCATGGTAAAATGCATGACATGTAATTTCTCTAACCAGTGCCTATATGATGCATGAGATGGCATACCCTTATCTCATCGGGTTGCGACAAAATGGAACCACAATCATATAAATTGTAACAGCACAAAACAAGTGAATCACTTAATGGTGAAATAGAATAAACTGTAACAATTGCAAAAACTATAAAGGGAAATTATGAGGTAATATAGATTTTCCCTGTACACGGGTTAATTACTCTCGGGCACAGTTAAGTACCAACTACCCATTCCTTCCTATACATGTCTATTGTCACCAAACAAAAAGGAAATATAAAATAAAGAAAACCTCCTCTGATACCACTTTGTAACGACCTGAATCCGGAGTCACTCAACTGGCGCCCCGTACCCGATTCGCCACATGACCTCAAGCGCGTTTCCCCAAATGCCAGAGGCTACTGACTAGCAGCGAGGGCCTTAGTAAGTTAGTTGGAAAACTATGCCCTCATTTGTTAAGATATGCAGTGGAAGGAAAGAAATAAACAATATCGGAAGCGGTAAATAGCACACAACAATTGAAACTGAACATCGGAAGCAATGTATAATATAATAATGATGCAGCATGACACATGTGTCTATGGAAAGCAGTTAAAAAAACAACATATTGAAATACAACTGAAACCCAAGTAGAAAAAGTAAACAGTAACTACAGTAGCATTGCAAGCCTAAGCTCGGTCCCATTCTCTCCAGCTCTACCCAGAAATCAAGCACATGAGGTAGAAGGGCCACAATCCCTATCCACACCTGCAACCATATAACCTATTTGGGCTGAAAAGCAGGACCCAAATAGGGTGTGAGACTAATCCCAGTAGGAAACCACCAAAAGATCTGTGCCCTACTGTTAGTGAGTAATATAGAAAAAGTAATGGAAATAAATGCAGTAGAGAAATGAGGGTACACTAAGGTAAAAAATCCTAAAATTATATATTCACATTTATTTATTAATTCAATTAAATCATTTAATCATCAACCAAAGAATCAAGCAAAAAATCTCTATAGTCCAAAGACCAAGCAAGTAACACAACAGGTATCCCAACAGAATACCTAAACTACAAGAAGTACAAACCCAAGCTTGTTCTTTGGCATGGAGGACTCGTCACAACCAACCAACAATATTTATTACACTGACCATTTGGGTGGCTCACGTGGGCAGGCCCTTATGGTCTAGCATTCAAACAAAGGCAAAGACACTCTGAGGAAGAACTCAATGTCAATTCCCCCTCTGGTCTTGCAGTGATACTACAGACTCTCTGAAGAAGTACTTACGTCTAATTCCCCCTTTAGTCTCAATTCAATAATTATCAGACCCTATGAGAGAGCACAAAGTCAATCCCCCTTATAGTCTCACAATGGTAATAATTAAACAGGCCCTCTGAGGAAGCATTCAACATCAATTCCCCCTGTGGTCTAACTATACCAGGTTCCCATAGCCCTGAGTAAAAACAATCGTACGTAAATGATTCGTAGCAACCCTAAGTATGTCCAGAAAACTAATTGGTTAATTTCTACAATGCATAAAAATCATATAAACAGTAGTCAAAGCATGCATTCAACTATATCAAGGAAAGCAAGCAATGCGACAAGGTCTGCCTCACAGGCAACCTAAGCCAAACGGTGATAAACAACCAAACAAGGGGAAACACCCATGGGGTGATCCTAAAAGATGATACCAAGAAATTATTAGTTATCTAATAACCTCATGAATACATTCAATCTAAGGAAGAAAACAAAACAGGATCAAAACCCTAACACGAGATACCCGATACATGGGTACCCGTCACTTTTGCAACCAAAACTCAAATACATTCAACATAGGGAAACAAACAACCTACCTCGATTCTCGTAGATTGATATACTTGAACCAAGAATCTTGATTCACCTTAGATCATTGTAGATCTACAAAAATGCACAAGAAACCCGAGTTGATTCTCCAAGAACCTCCTTAAATCTCTTCTCCTAACAAGACCAAGACCCAAACTCATCACATTTGGAATCCACACACATAGATCTACCCATAACAGGCGTAGATCTAATAAATAGAGGGAAGAGAAGAAACAGATCCTAGTAGATCTATGAAAACAATCAAGAACGGAGGAGAAAGATCGTATACCTCAAGAATCCAGCTTTGATTCATCAATAAAAGTCTTCGGATCACCTCCAGAATGCTTGGAAGAAGTCTTCTAACCTTATAGGGAGAGTAATCCCGAGTTATTTCCCCTTAGGGGCTTAAAAGAGGTGATTAAATGCAAAAATGAGTTAGATCCAAAAATTTCGGTTCTAGATTTAAGTGCCTGCAAGGGTAGTCTATACGGTTTGACAAAACGTGCGCTAACCGTGTGTTAGTTTCTGCCTCGCCAGACACACCTCGCACGGTTAGGCCGCACAGTTTAGGAAAACTGTGCATTAACAATGCGTCAGCCACTTCCTCCAAGATTATTTACGCACGGTTTGGCTGCACGGTTAGACAAACTATGTGCCGCCCATACTGCTCCCCTTTTTTCCTAAAAACTTCATTTCAAGTTCCTCTGACTCTCCCAAGCATTACCCTTATCTTTAAAACCAAGAAAAACATCAACCAAGGGTCACATACCTGAGAAACCAGATCTGGGTTCTTACAGGGTGTATATAATTAAGTAATATATTTTATCTAGGATTGGATAAACCAATTTTTTTGGAAGTGTTAAGAAGATTGGATATGGGGTTCCCTTTTATACACATTGAATTCTTGGAAAGAAAAACATATACCCACATTTTTAGCATAAAACTAGGATCCATAAAGGTTTATTCTAAAACCTTTGATGATAAAAAAAGTTTAAATATTGTGATAAAATTGTAATTGAATAATATTTTATGTCATTATAGCCCTAATCATTTAATTAAACCGCCACCTAGTACACCCCTTTTGACTTTAACATTTCCAATTAATTACTATTATTTTTACTATTCATTTTGACAAAAAATTATGTTTAATTTATTATATAGTATTATTTATTATGATTACATATTTCATTCATAGAAGTTTAAAATATAATTAAAAATTAGACTTGTGGATGAAATAAAAATTTCTCTTCCAAAGAGATCATTTTTAATAGGTATAAAATGTTTTAAAAGCATAAGTCAATGTGAATTTTATTCCAATGACCATTTTTTTTAATCATCAGATAATGGAATTAATATTATTTTTAAAATATTTTTAAACAATAATGATCTTTATATGGTATTTATAAAAATAATTTTTTACAAAAAATCTGTATTTTTCACTATTTAATGAGAAAAAAATATTTTTAAAAAATTATGAAATATTCACCCTAAGATAATTTTTAATTTTTTGTCTAAAAAAGAAATTTATTTTTTCAAAAAAAAATCAAAATTTTTATAAATATAATAATATTATTTTTTCACAAAACGTATCACAAATTATATTTTGATAAAAAAGTATTTTTGAAGCATATATATAATTTACTAAAAAATAAGTATTTATTTATAAAAATAATAATTTATCTAAAACCTTTATACATAATTTTTTTAAAAAAAAATTATTCATATTAATACCACCAAATTCAAATGTTATGTTTCAATGGTCAAGTTCAAATAATAAGAATAATATTATATCATAGTTCATTAAAAATCAAAGTTTCATGTAAAGAAAACAATCAATGAAATTAAATATATTCAAAAAATATCATAAAATTCTAAGAGTTTTACATAAAATATTCCTGTAGTTTATTATGGTCATGTATAAGTTTTTATTTTAGTTCCCCGCTACCTCTTTCATTATATATATTTTACATAATAGTGATATATGATATGTCCTATTATCTAAATGGTTTCAATTTTACACTTTTATTGTAGTTCTCGAATTTGAATATCCTCAAATCCGGCACTATTTTTTCCTGACTATATCATATATATTAATTGATCACTATTAAAAAAAATTCATCCTTCACTGATTCCATGTGTTAGTATCCTTTCACATAGACAAAATCTAGTTAGGAAGTCGGATAATCAATAAATAATGATCTAGATGATCCAGACATTCAGTTCCCAATGAAACATACGCTTTGAAAGAATCCTTTGAATCATTAGTATGATAAATGAGAGATTGATTTTTTATGTTCAATAACTAAAATATGTGATCCAAGTGTTACAAAATTTATAAAGTGATCTGGGATAATATGTTTAACTTATTTCCAAGGAGACCCATGTGTGATTTCATTCAGCAAACCAGTTGATTTTTCTCCTCCGCCATTAGTGTACAAACTCAAAAATAGTCACCCTATAATTATATCTTTTATTAACTGATAATAATTTACATAAAACCCATGAAATATTATGATTATAGTGTTATATAATTCGAAGATTTTAATATATAACCAAACCCATATTATTTAAAAAAAATTTAAACAAATTCCACTTAACCAAACTCGTTAAATGATACACCTACTTCATTAAAGGATAATCTCCATAACCAAAATTTTAATTTTAAATTTTGTCCTATTAATCTATAATACTGATATAAATAATCTAAAAAATTGGATGATATTAAAAATATTAATAATTGGAATAATAGAATGAAAACCAAATAGTCCATTATAATACATAAAAACCCCACACACCAATTTTTTTTAATTAATATGAACTGAGTGTTTATAATATCATAAAATTATATTAATAATTAAATAAACAAATTTTATAAAAATGTTCCTGAAATTCATAATAAATTGTAAAAAAATATCAATCATGGATTTTTGCTTGTAAAACATTAGAAATCATGATATGGTGTTTATTTAGATACAATATGACAAAAAAGCCTAATACATCCATCCATTATATTCTCAAACTAGCCTGAAACTTACCCATGTAGTGTCTCCAATCCCTCTTGGGGTTATTATAGGTTTCGAAGGCATTGTAAGCCAATATTATGTGTAATTTTTTCCCTAAAGTAAATTTAATAAATGTACAAGAAACAACATATTTCAATAAAAAATTAATAATGATCCATTTATAATTTTAGAGTCACACAAAAAAAAGATGGAAGTAAATAAAAAATTAATATAAAATAATATAAATATTTATTAAATAATCTCTTGGATCACCTAGAAAACTATATCAACTAGCGTTCACCCTCCACCCACCCTCAAACTGCCTTAACATACTGCAACTCACCAAATCACCAAGTCTTTAGATAAATTGTATAATAAAGAAAAAACCATAATTGAATGTAGTAAAGAACACATTTATAGGGCCCACACTATGATAAATCAATGAAAATAAAGGCATGACCTATTAAATCATGTACTAAACACCATAGGAAAAATGTGATAAATAAAAAAATAAATTGACCTTAATCCGCACCATTAATTAACTGTAACTAACTCCAAATTCACCCCAGGAGTGAATAATAACTGAAAAAATTTCCTAAATGAAAATATATTATATTTGTTAGACTAAATACACTCAATAGGCCACCACATTCCATGGAATATGACTAAATTTTAATCAAAGATCCATTTTAATATAGTTTTTAAATAATAGTATAAAAAAGTACATATTATATTTAAAAAAAATAATGGTTTTAGAAACATTTTTTCTTATTCATCTTAAATGTAAAAAATCACATTAAAACATTTATTCTAGAGTTGCACATGTCATATGAAATAAATTTCATTCAATATAAATATTTCTTTAAAACTAATTTCAAGATGTAATTTAGAAAACCCAAACCATTATAAATAAATAAAAGATCAACAAGTAAAGTGTTTCCAAGCCATAAGTAAAATAAATAAACAAAATAAACTAATTGTAGGTTCGACACATGTCAAAAAACGAGGGAATATGACAGAATGTCATAGAAATCCCATATGTTAAATAACAAGAGAAAAGATAGTTTTCATGGGATCTAACCTATGGTTATTAAGGATAGGTAACCGAGAATATAATGTTCTAAAAACTAGTGTAAATTTTAGTAACACATCACTATCTAGTGGAGGGATAACATACATCACTAGTTTAACTATTTGAAATGAATCCCATCTTATCTAAGTATGCATACATTAGAACCAGGCTTCCCTTGACCAATATAAAGAAAATGTGATTATGCAATGATCACAACCAATATTAATCATGAAAAATAAATAGTTATAAATATAAGAAGAAAAATACAACTCGTCATATCTTCTATATCCCTCCAAAGGAAACACCTGATAATAATTCCTCTATCTCAAACAAAATTGAAAACTTTCCTCATGGTACACCATAAATTGCAATTAAAACAAAATATATATATATTAGATGGATACAGACACACCCATTTTGGAAACCCCTTTAATGTTCCAAATGACCCTTAATGTAAATAAAGTTGGGACATCATTTCCTCGATTTATAAATTCTGAAATCATTTACAATGTATTTTATGATAAAAACACATTTAAAAAATTAAAATTTATTTTGGAAACAAATTCCTATTTTTATATAATCTATTTAAAATGATTACATGAATTTTTTTTATAAACCAAACAACGAAAATGTTTATTTTTAATTCATGTATTATTTAAATAAAATCATGATATAATATAACAATGAATTTAATTTCAATTACCACTTCAAATTGTATGAAATAAAATCATTGAATAATTAATTTTAATTACTCAAACCTTTTTAATAAATTAAATATAAAAATTAATGGGACACTTAATCATAATAATAAAATTTAGGGATTGTGATTAAATAAAAACATAATTATCTAATTTTTTAAAATATGGAAACCTGTTGTGTTTTTTGGAAATAAAAATAAAATACAATTTTTTATTTAATAATATTGTTGAAATAATTTATAATACAATTTAATATTTAAAACATAACATAAAACTAATAAAATCATAGTTATAAAATTAAATGTGTCATATATATGTAATATTACATTGAATCATTGGTGGGTGGTCTAAATGCTTTATAATAATTATCTCATTCATACAGGCATTTGAAACACTAAAGAGGGTCTTGATTTTTGAATTGGTGGATGGGCCTATTTTGGAACCAAGCTTTAGAAACAAGGATCTGAGAGTTTGGACACATATAATAACACTATTTAGACATGTAGTATAGCTCAGAGGGTGGAATGAAGTACTAAAGAGAGTGAACTAGGGGATCAGGGATTGAAATTAAAGTTTTGGTGAAAATAGGTTTGGGAACATGGTTAATTCCAACCATACCCCATAACCGTGCAACTAGTTGTGTATAGTCATATGGTTATTTAGGACATATGAGGAGCTCTATGAGAAGTTGTGATACTGTATAGAAGATTTGAGATCCATTTAACATAGTTGTCACATAGTTTAGTAAACCATGAGGACTACATATATGAAATAGAGTGACCCTAACAGTGGGACCCACATGTTTGGTACATAGTTTGTTAAACAGTGTGGTCGAATGGTGATCCTCTTTAAATATGTGAAAATTACAAAACATCTCCTATGTCCTTTTATGTTTATTACTCTATCACCTTTTGTCTAGAACCCCTCATGTTGAACCTCTCCCTCTCTTCTCCTCTTCACATGGTGGGATAACCTCATTTCAACAAACAAATCGAGTGTTGTCACTTTTGTTGGATATCCTAATGTGATTCTACCTCTAATATTCCTTCTATTTTGGTTTTATGTAGCTGCTAAGTAGTATACTGTTGGTTTCTTCTAATATTCAATATTTTTAGGATGTTTTTATACTTTTCCATTTTATCCTAATTATGCCTACCCATTGGCCAATATAAAATATTTTGAATTATCTAATAATGAGGTAGGTTGTCCCTCAATTAAAATCATATCCTTTTTTTGTTTTGGGAAAAGTACTTAATAGTCTCACTAGTTTACCATGTGATGATCATGGATCTAATTAGAGGTTTTAGATTAGTATTTGGACTTGTTTATTTGACCACTGATTTTAATAATTGTTCTTTTTTACCTATAAATTCTTAAATGGTTAATCCATGTAAAAATTCATCAAAAATTGGTATTATATTATTGGAATCTATGATTTTGTGATGGAATTTCATAGTCACTCATTAAATTAAATAAAATTGACTATGGAATTTTCCCCTTTTTGAAATGGTAATTTTGATTGTAAAATTGTGATTTTGGTTTGGATTGATAAAATTTGATGAAATGGATAGACAATTTTAGAAGGGGTTAATGTTATGTTTGGGGGGGTAATGCTTGTTATATTAAAAATGGTATATAAATTCCTGGAATATTTCATTGAAATTTAATATAGTTAGAAGTTGGTTTTCAAAATATAATATTGATTGGAAACTAGAATAGATGTTTTATGTATTATTTGTTAAATATTTTTGTTTGTAAGAATACATGATTAAATGGAAATGAAAATACCCCTTTGTGGTTAAACATTTTTCTATAGCGGTAATGTAAATAATGTTATATGCCTTATGAATATTTATTTTATATTATGTCTATGATGATAAATTCTTATTATACGTCTATTTGAATGAAATTTTTCTTATTGAACATGATGAAGATGGGGTTAAAACACTCCCCAAATTAAATTCATTGTGTTGGATGAACTGGGGGTGAAGACAGCCCCCATGAAGATTTGTTGTTAAATAATGGTTAGATATGGGGTGCACATGGCCCATGGGTGGATTCTAGTTAATTGAAAAATACCAGGTTGAACATGGCCCCTAGGTGTATGCTTATTAATGGTTAAATCCAGGGTGAACAAAGTTTTGGGTGTAATCTTGTAGGTGGTTAAACATTGGGTGAAAACAACACCTGGGTGGATGTTGTTTGCTGGTTAATCATGTGGTTAACATGGCCCTTAAGTAGATGTTAGTTTATGGATAAACTTATGGTGAACAAGACCCCTTTCTAGATATTTATTAATTTTTAAAAATATTGTAAAAACAACCCCTCGGTGGACAATGGGGACCTAGGGATGGGAATATTGCCCCTCATAGTTTATTTTATAGTTAGGGATGTGTATATTATCCATAGTGGGATATGGGTTAGTATGATAAATGTGATGTTCTTACATGAACCCTATCACTATCTGAATTAAGTATTTAACATTACTAGGTTACATCACAGGAGATGGAGTTCAGTGTCTATTTATGCATTTATATTTAAATGTTATAATGGTAAATTTTGTAAATATGTATCCTTAAAACATATTATTTATTATGTCTACAAAACTAGTTATTTTTAGGATGTCTTTGGTGGTAGGACATTGAGTTGTAATCACACCCTATATGAGCCTCCATGAAACTTGTTTACTAAAGAATAAGGCTATCTATTTTGAATTAACATATTATTTAATGGTTATGTTTCATGATATTTTTCATAGAATACTATTGTGGAGTTTGGTGACATGATAAATAAAGACTCTAGACTAGTTTGGTATGTTATTTTTGTTATCTGCAGGTATATTATTCACCCTTGGGGTATTCATTGAGACATATATTTCATTCCACCTATTATATAATGTGATGTGTTTGTTTATTTAATGTAATATTCTCTATTATGATGGTTACCTATCATGTTTTACATGTTTCTATTATATTTATAGTTATTTATAATATTATAATTGTTTATTTTCTCCCCATATATTCCTCATCAAAACTCACAACTAGTCGGAGTACTCGATAATAGTTGGAGGAGTGCCAATGGTGATTTAGTGTTTTGTTGGTTGAGGCATCAGTTAGTGGTTTGAGGTAATGTGATATTACAAAGTGGTATCAGATTATTTTTTATAATGTATTAATATTTTTTCCTTATTAGATATGAGAATATAAAGTTGTAGGCCTTGGTAATGATATTATGTCTAAGATTGATCAACCCTTTCATGGGGGGGATCCCATGTTTCTAGAGATGGTACTTGCTTTTCATGGATTTAATTTTTTACATTCGTATTTTCTTTTTCACAATGAGTGATTCACTTTATTTTTAATGTTATGATTTATGGGATTAAAGCTCTTATCCTGATATGAAAAATTGTGGGGGTTCATGCTTGAATCATTTTATTGATATAAGGATTCACTTAACATGCATCATTCTAGGGACATGGGTTTTAGAATTCCACACCATATAGCTTATGGTTTACATTAACTCATTATTATATTTTTCAATTTTACATCTTCCTTTGGTCATTATTTTATATTGATAAAAGAGAGTTTTCTAATTGATGTTTTAGCTATTTCATTTATGGCATATTCCCATATACAGTTATGGAGGAATCTTTTTCGGCTAATTCCCTGGATTGTCACTTGATGTTAATCCATTTATCATAACTTGTTAAATGGGAATATTGATTTAATATAATTCTTTTAAGAAACATATGTGGTGTTTTACATCATATCTTTTGAAAAATATTATATATAACTAAACCTATGTGGTTTGAAAAAAATTGGACACCTAGAATGAAGATAAATGAATCTTATTAAATTAATAGGATTATAAATATGACCCTATGAGCTTTTATAATTTAATATTATACAACTAATAATTTTTTAAAGTCTATAATTAGATTTTTATAATGTTTTTTAAATTGAATCTTTTGAAATTATATTTTTTATAAAAGTGAATTTCCAAGATAAGAAATATAAATATGGTTTAAAAGTGGGTTTTAAGGTTTATGGTGATTATAAATACCATATAAAATTTAGATAATATTAGCCCTCATTATTTTGGTGTTGAAAATATCTTATACTTGTCTTAACCTTGTGTATGGGTTGTTGGTTCTATTGGGAGAACCCAAGTTATGATCAATTGTGATGTGCATTAATATATACCCTACAGGGTGGTGGACCTTCAGTATGTATATTGTTTACATGGTCATGTGAACAGTTTGGGTCTAAAGAGAGAGTTGTTTTGGGGAATCGATCTTGATTGACTTTTTTTCCTTATTATTTATATTGTCCTAGGAGTGGGAAGGATCATTTGGAATATGATTTATGTGTGGGGACAAAATTTTGGTGTCATGGCATGAATAATTTTAATTCATCATGATAAGGGTGCAAGTGTCATCCAATTATTAGTGTATTTTGTTTGACAATTGTTTTTTGGTCTAGGTGGGAGGATAATGTATCCTTCGGTCATGACTCAACCTTTTTGTGATTCCTAACTTGGTGGAACCTAAGGGTAACCCTACTAGAGGTTTAGACCATTCTTCTATATTACTTTAGATATGTGAGGATAGGTATATGCCATGGTTTAGGAAATGAATACTTCTTTTATTATTTCAGGTTGTTGTGTATTGGTGGTTAGGAAACCATAGTGCTATTTCCTTGAATATTGGATAGTTTCAAAGGTAAGGGTCATTCATATTCCTAATCCTATAGACTTTGGATATGAATTTAGTATGTAGTGGTCATGTGGTTATGTGGTATAAAATCCATAAAATTAAACCATAGTTGAATAGTGAACATGAGATTATTCTGGAAACAAGTGATATGTCAAGCCTATTGCAAAAGAACATCTCATATTCCACTAATGAGTGGAATTGACATGATCCAAGTGTGTTATATTACTTGTTTTGGGCTACTGATGCCTTGAATGGATTCAAATATTAATTCACTTGGGGTTCTAATTATTGATTTCAATGTTTATACTATAGGGCATGAGTGATCTAGTATTTTCCCTATTGATTTTTAGATATTATTCCAACCATTTGGTGTTGTTGGGGTAGAAGATTGAGATTTTGGAATGATTCCAGTTGGTGGGTGGTCATGTATAATACCTTGGCCCATGTGATGTTTCATATTTTGAAGGGGAATACTTAGGGTAGTCATGGTTAAGTAAGGCTAACATTTTCATGATAATTTTCATTGGTTAGGGAATGTGAACCATTTTTGGATGTGACATGAGTCATCGATGAAAGTGTGGTGCCTATCGAATTGTTGATCAGTAAGCTATTGTGTATGATTATAGGATGATAACCATAAAGGTAAATTGCATTTATAGTTTCTTAAAATTTTTTAGGAAAGATAAAAGTCATATTGTTGGGAGGAGAAGTATTATTTTTATCAAATTTTTGTGACATGGTTGAACCATGAAATCAATCAAAGGTTGGTATTGACAAGATGGTGGTCATGGTTCAAGAATAGAAAAACGTATTTCCTAAAGGAATTACACAATGAGGTAAGTTATCAATGAGGAAAGTATTGATATCCACATGTAATGGAGGGAACCATTTTCGGAGTGAGATAATAACCCTCGTTATGTACTAGTTTTTGGTGAATATCATTGATGACACTTCATTAAGAGAACAATGGATGAACTTTTGGTGTTAATTATAAATCACATGTGTGAGTGGGTGGTTATAACTAACCACTTTATTTAGTGATAGAAAAAATTTGAACTGATATGATTGGGGTTTTATATGAAAAGTAATGATTAAAAGGTAACCCTTGTGGATGGTAGCATCGTGTTCATCATGGGAATGTGACCAATGGGTTAGAAAGGTTTATTGTGGGTGGACCAGCCTTTAGATGATAACAGTGGGTCCAAAATGCATTTTGTTTGTTATTGTAACACACCAAGATTTTGAAAATAAATTTAATATTGAATTCATGATACACTTAGTCTCTTCAAAACACCACTTTTTTATGACCAATCTGGTAAACATAATTTTTCCACCTCTGGGTTTTGAATTTTGAAAAACTGATATACAAAGTTTTGTTCAGTAAGATGTTTACAGTCTAATAAGGAAAACTTAATTTTTAGGGAAATGTAATATATCATTATGAATTTTAATATGAATAGTAATATTACCCTTATGTATATAAAATCATATTAATATTTTGTTATCTTAATATTATAATATAATGAGATATTGATAAATTTTTCAAGGGGATATAAAAGGAATTATCATTTTAAAATTGTTATTTTTCGAATAAATTATGATTTTAATTAAAATTAAAATTACTAATATTTATAAAATTATTTTCAAAAAAGTAGTTCATTTTTTTATTCTACATGTTGAAAAATGGTTAGGGTGAATTTTTGGTATTTTTCTGAAATAATCAAATATGTTATGAATAGTAAAATATGGTAATTTATCGTGTATATATATATATATATTATCAGTTAAATTCACTATTCCAAGAATCATGGATGATTTTAGAACACTTGGTTAAAACTGACATGCACATATTAGTATTATTGTTCACAAGAATCAGTACTATTGATTGCCTTTGGAAAAATTATTAAATAATGAGTAAAACAATTGGAATGCCCTCCTCTCCTCCACTATAACCCCCCCCCCCCCACACTCCCTATTTAATTCATTCTTATATGACTTTAATCTCCTAAAATGTCTCCCCAAAAAACATTCTCTAGTCACACCCAACTTCTAGGAGATCTTGGTCTTCCCAAAAGACAAAAACCCCTTTCCTTTAAGAGATTCTCAAGAAGGTGGATTCAAGAGGTAGATTCACATTCTATTTCCTTCAATTTCACTTCAAGTTCCTTTCTATTGTTATCCCCTCCTCACCTCCTCAGTCCAAATAACCATGAAAACTATAGTATAATATATATGTTATTATTATATTATTTTAATTTAATAATAATGATCAATATCCTTACTCTCTCTCTCTTATTTTATAAATAAAATCATCGTCTATGAGGTGCCAATTTACAACCTTTTTGGTCTACAAAGTTTCATTCTTCAATTTCACCTTCAATACTGGACAAGAAACCATTTTTATGGTTGAACCATGATATAACATATGTATTATAAGATATTTAATATTCAGTAACCAGTATATGTACATAACTTTAAATCATATGATCGAACAAGTTTCTAATAATCAAAAACTGCTAAAATAATCTATGTGATTGTCATTTCATGATTCATCTTCATGACATGTAAAAAATGATTTAAATTACTATTAAAACCTTTATGTGTTCATAAATAATATCTAAATTATATTTTTGAGATTTACTTCTATACCACATGAACATTAATACTTAAAAACAAGCGAACTGACTATGAAAATCCAGAAAATGAGTAGTCTAGAATGACGCAATTCAATATTATAACTTATCAATAAGGACATAAATGAATAAAAAAATTATGATAAACTAAATAAATTCCTATTATGTTTTTATTTAAGTTATTAATGAGTATAATATCATTTTAAAGGGCCATAATGTCGAGAAAGGAACATTCAAACTTAAGGTAAGGGTTTTCTACCCGAACCTCCATTTTCATTCAGGTTACTCTTATTGTCTAATTACCTCAATTACATTATTATTTATGCATATTTACTACTTAGATATTCTGTGATAATTTTAATTATATATTTACCAATCATAATCCTACTTTCACATAGGGGTATTTATATGTTTTAAAAGGATCTTCCAGAAAATCATCCCGTAAAAAAAGCCCAATTCAATGGAACTTCTAAAACTCTTACCTATTTTCCAGGGTACTATATAATCTATTTTTAGAAACCATTATCTTTATAAAAAAATAATTTTATGATGAAAATACTACCTTAATTAACATCTGGTTTTATACAAAAACTTTTCCATATGAACTCTTCTTTTCATAGTTAAAGAGTAATTACCTCAAGAATTACTCTATGATTTTATAAGAGTATCTTCATCTGTTTCAACACACTTGTAGATTATTATTTATTATTGGGAGAAATGTTTTATTAAATCATCTACCATATTTAATTTAATGGTTTATGATTAGTTTTTCTATTGATGTTCTATCCCACAACTATTCAGTAATTTTCTCCAAATTGTTAGTGATGATTCTTATTGTTTAAGGAAATTTATTAGTCTCAATATGAAATTATATGTTGTTTATGATTATCCCAATTCATATGAGGAATTAATTAGACTTATTATGTCATGGTTGGGGCCCTCTATAAGGACCTAGCCTTAAAAAATTACATAGTATTGAATTAAATGAATAATTATCATTGAGGATCGTTTCAAGTTTAGAGTTTTAGAGAATTAGGACATAACTATTGCATCTCAAAAGATTAAAAAGTAGACACTTCTACTCAGTTTCCATTTTTTTATAAAATAAAAACTCTTAAAAAGAAAAATGTCTAGTTCCATGTTTGAGACAACATGTCTTTTCTTAATCCCATCCTTGACCCTATTCATCTCTAAGTCTTGTGGAAAACATTTCAAAAACTTGGGGTGAGCATAAAAAGTTTAGTAAGGGTTATAAAACAAGAAATAAAACATTAGATCATCAATATATACATAACATAAGCTTTTTAACATACCTCATTAAATCATAAGATTTGTGAAATACACATAAAAATCATAAATCATAAAGGTAACTTAAGGCATACATAACATAATTACATTGTAGCTATCACAGCTACATAGGGAGTCACATTTGGAATACCCATCATAGTATATTCCCTAAGTCACTTATGGGAAACATTAACGTTTATCTATGTCACGTTACCCAATGCATTGGGGAGCTATCAAGGGCTCACCCACCCTAGGTTTATCACGGAACCACCCGAATACGTAAAAATTCATAATAACCATAACATATTCATAATACATAAAACAAACATAAAGGAAAGATAACATTTCCACATTTAAGTAACAATATATCATTTCAATATATAGACATTATCAATGCTTTATCAAACCATTTTCAGAACAATTTAAAACATTTAATAAAAATATTTTTGAATCAAAGTGTCTCATACCACTTTGAAGATTCTAAAGGAATTAATATTTTGAAACAGTAATGTCCATATAAACAAATCCTTAAAACTATTTTGAAACATGGACATTAATAAGAAATATTTATAAGATTAAATCATTAAGATGATATTTTAGTTAAGGAGTTATTAAAAAATAGGAGATGCTTCAATACAAATAATTGACGAATAACATTTAATAAAAACTTTATAATATCATGAGAATAAAGGTATTCATGATATAATATGCCAAAGGAAATTATATACACCATATCAAAATGAATTGCCTCATATCAACAATGACGTCTCAATGGAATGTAAATTGAGAGAAAATCCCTTATAAAGACGGTATCCTTCGATTAAAGATAAATCTATTACATAATTATGTGTGTCAAATAATAATACACCCAATATAATTGGATATTAAGTGTGAAACAATCAGAGGTAATTAACACATATTCATAGGATAACATATTAAATAAGTACAAGTTTAACCCAAATAATTGAAATTGGGTGAAGAAGTTCTCTCAAAAATTCGACAGCCTAATGGCGTCACTTTAAAATTCATAAAATGAGTTGATGAGAGATAAAATGGTATCTCATCTCTTGGAAATATAATATAAATCAATAAGGATATATAATAACATATCCCAACATAAGAACATGTGAATTAAAAGACATTACAAAAATAATCCTCTTAAAAAGAGGTGGGTGAAAAGTTCCCTTACTGATTTGGGTAAATTTCGAAACCTACACCCCATGAAAGAAGGGTCATACAATGAAGATTTAAATACCCATAAATTAAATTATATTACACAAATAATACAATAATGGGAAGTACATACACCACAAAAAAGGAAATAGTGGAAAATGTAGCATGAATCTCACGGGAATAAAAACTGAGATAAAAACCTCTTACCTTGTTGTAATCAATCGAGTAGTATGAACAAAAAATAGTAAACACCAAATGAATCACATAATACCATGGATATAAATATAATCATCATAATATATATCAAATTTTAGTACAAAATACACCACATGCAATAAATAAGTGGTGAACAATGGAAATCTCATGAAATGAAAAGCGAGATAAGAAATCCCTTACCTCAAGTCCGACTTGTCTTGTTTGTTTCTTAATATTCCTGAATAATAAACCTTGGTCAATTTATAATTTCTTAAGGAAATCATTTAATTTTTATTATTCAATTCATATCGCATATTATAATGTTATAATAATTAGTTAATTATGTGAGTTCATATCATACATTTTGTCGATGTTCGGTACATGAGTCAAAAATGAACTTGTTTGAAGAGAATTATCCATGTAGTTAAAAGTACATCATCTCTGGAATGGTGTTCATGATTTAAATATCATATATATCTAGTATAAATGTATTTTATAATATTCCATAATGTTTGGAGATAATAAATGAAATTTTTCGTTCATGGAGACGGTAGGTCGTACATACGCATGAACGCTACTTACATTTTTTGTCATATTAATGAAATTCAAAACTAAATGAGACATAGATATGTTATAATTACATTATAATATATATTTTATATAGGTAAAATAAGTTCATTAATTAAATTATTTATAAATTCCATGTTTGGAATGAACGAGTCACGCCACTTGAGGGGGCGGTTGTCCACACTTCCTCATATGAAATTATTGCATTTTCACAACAAACAAAGCATAAAGGTATGTTTTAAATATAAAATACATAATCATATAGAGGACATAAATAAAATATATATCATATATAAATATAGTTCCATCATAATTTCTACCATGAGAGGTGTTAAAAGAATATTGAACAATCATCGTTTCATGAGGTAGTAATTCACCACCCACAGAAATAGTAAGTTCTTTAACCATTAGACGGAGGTGTGTTTAGTGTAGGTAGAATCCTTATCATAACAAAGACCCAGTATATTGAGGATAATAGTGTTATTATGGGATCAAATAATAAAAAGATAGTGGTGAGTGAAGAAGGAAAATAGAAGTACTATTGGAAAAGGATGATTTACCAACGGTTCTGAACTGTTGGGAAAGGCCAGAGAACTGTTGGTATACCTTATACCAACGGTTCTGTGAACCGTTGGTAAGTAAGATGTTAGGATAGATTTCCCCAATGGTTTACATAAAACCATTGGGATGGGTTAGAAAAATTCGCCTACCCCAATGGTTCCCTAAACCATTGGAAAAAGTTTTTCCCAACGGTTTCCCCTGAACTGTTGGGAAAACCAACATTTTCCCATGGTTCACAGCGGTTTCTAAAACCATTGGGAATGTATTTTTACCAACAATTATCTTTGAAACATTGGTAAAAACATTATATGAATCAAATTCCAATGGTTTGAAACTTTTTTCATAGGATATGTTGTGCAAATTTCACAGCAGCCTGTAATTTGCACAGCATTCAACAATTTGCACAACACTGGAAATTTTGCATAGCACTAGTAATTATCTAATCTTCTTGTACTTGAAATAACCAACTAAAACATATATATATAGAAAAAACTCATACACGTTTAACATATAATGCATTTGAAACTATACACATCCAGAATTAAATCAGAATTCGTAACTTAATTATAAACATACATAATTCATTTAAACATACACATTTAAATGTGTTTTTTCTAGAAATGTTGTCCATTTTAAACAGAATACATACACATAGAGTGATACCGGCCACACAGTGCCTCTAATTGTGGCGAGGTTGACTCGTACATGTCACAAATTACCCATGGATCATTGTCCTAAAGTATCAACATATTCTGAAATCATTTGGTCAGTTTTCCGTATGTTATTTATTGTCACTTAAAATGATGTTCATTTCAGAAACAAAATGAGACACTTTGAGGGGTTCCGGCCCCACCATGACTCATATTAATGTGGGATTGACTCATACACGTCACATATGATGCATTGATCATTATTCTAAAGTTTCAACACATTCCGAATGCGTTTGGTCAGTTTCACATATCCCAGTAGTTTTTAATTAAAATGTTGTCCATTTCAAATAAATGTGACACTTTTAGTGGTGCTAGCCACATCACGCCTCTTATTGAAGTGGGGTTGACTCATACATGTCAAACATGACCCATAGATCGTTTTCCTATTGTTTCAATAGAATCTGAATGTGTTATGTTGGTTTTTCGAATGTCAGTTGTTGTTTTCACTTAAAATGGTGTCCTTTTGAAACAAAAAAGAGACACTTTGAGAGGTTACGACCACACCGCACCTTTTATTGAGGTGGGGTTGACTCATACATGGCACATACGACCCATGGATCATTTTCCTAAAGTTTCAATAGAAACCGAATTCGTTTGGTCAGTTTTCCGTATGTCAGTTGTTGTTTTCACTTAAAATAATGTTCATTTTAAACAAAATAGAGACTCATTGAGTGGTACTGGCCACACCGTGCCTCATATTGAGGAAAGTTTGACTCTTTCACATCATATATGAACAATTCGTCGTTGTTCTAAAGTATCAACACAATCAGAATTTGTTTGGTCAGTTTTCCGTATGTACTTAAAATGTTGTCCATTTTAAACAAAAGAGAGACACTTATAGTGATCCCGGCCACACTATGATTCAGATTGAGGCGCAGTATACTCATACATGTCACATATGATGAATGGATCATTTTCCTAATGTTTCAATAGAATCCAAATGTGTTTGGTTGGTTTACCATATGTCAGTTGTTGTTTTCGATTAAAATGAAGTCCATTTTAAACTATAGAGAGACACTTCAAGTGGTACCGGCCACTCCACACCTCAGATTGAGGCTGGGATGACACGTACATGTCCCATGTGACCCAGGGATCGTTTCCATAATGTTTCAATAGAATCCTAATCCGTTTAGTCAGTTTTCCGTATGTTAGTTGTAGTTTTCACTTAAAATGTTGTCCATTTCAAATAAACCCGAGACACTTTCAGGGTTCCGGCTACACCTGGCTTCAGATTGAGGCGGGGTTGAATCGTACATGTCAAAAATGACTCATGTTACGTTTTACTAAAGTTTCACAAGAATATTAATGCGTTTGGTAGGTTTTCTGTATGTCAGTTGTTGTTTTCACTTAAAATGTTGTTCATTTTAAACTATAGAGAGACAGTTCAAGTGGTGTCAGCCACACCGTGCCACGGATTGAGGCTGGGTTGACTCATACACATCACATATGACTCATGGATCGTTTCCCTAAAGTTTAAACCGAATCTGAATGTGTTTGATTAGTTTTCTGTATCTCATTTTTTGTTTTCACTTAAAATGATGTCCTTTTGAAACAAAAGAGAGACACTTTTAGTGGTTCCATCCACACCAGGCCTTGGATTGAGGTGGTGTTGACTCTTACACATCACATATGACTCATGGAACCTTGTGCTAAAGTATCAACACAATCCGAATATGTTTGGTCAGTTTTATGTATGCCAGTTGTTATTTTCACTTAAAATGTTGTCCATTTCAAATAAACCTGAGACTCTTTGAGTGGTTCCAGCCACACTAGACCTTGGATTGAGGAGGGGTTGACTCTTACATGTCACAAATGACTCATGGAACATTTTCCTAAAGTTTCAACGCATTAAGAATGTGTTTGGTTGGTTTTCTGTATGTTAGTTATTGTGTTCACTTAAAATGATGTCCATTTTAAACAAAAGAAAGACACTTTGAGTGGTGCCGGCAACACCATGCCTCGGATTGAGGCGGGGTTGACTTTTACATGTCAAAAATGACACATGTATTGTTGTGATAAAGTATCAACACAATCCAAATGTGTTTGCCAATTTTCTGTATGCTAGTTGTTATTTTCACTTAAAATTTTGTCCATTTCAAATAAACCTGAGACACTTTGAGTGGTGCTGGCCACACCGGGCCTCATATTGAGGTAGGGTTGACTCGTACATGTCACAAATGACCCAAGAATTTTTTTCCTAAAGTATCAACACAATACAAATGCATTTGGTCAGTTTCTATATGTCATTTGAACTTTTTAGTTAAAATATTATCCATTTCAAAAAAAAGTGAGACACTTTGAATGGTGTTGGCCACACCGCGCCTCGGATTGACGCAGGGTTGACTCGTATAGGTAACATATGACCCATGGATTGTTGTGCTAAAGTTTAACACAATTAGAATCCATTTGGTCAGTTTTCTGTATGTGCTTAAAATGTTTTCCATTTTAAACATAAGAGAGACACTTAGAGTGATCCTGACCACACCGCGACTCAGATTGAGATAGAGTTGACACATATACAGCACATATGAACCATGGATCGTTGTGATAAAGTATCAATAGAATCTGAATGCGTTTGGTTAGTTTTATGTATGCCAGTTGTTCTTTTCACGTAAAATCCAATCCATTTTAAACAAAAGAGACACAGTTAGAGTGCTACTGGCCACACCGCGCCTCAGATTTAGATGGGGTTGACTCGTACACGTCACAAATGACCCATGGATCATTTTCCTAAATTATCAACACCATTTGAATGTGTTTGGTCAGTTTTCCATATTCCAGTTGTTATTTTCACTTAAAATGTTGTCTATTTCAGATAAACCTGAGACATTTTTAGTGGTGTCGGCCACACCTGAGGCATGGTATTACCATCTTGAAAAACAAACATCTCCTCAGTTTATCTTCAAGTAACCAATATCACTCATGGGTAATAGAAACCATCCTGGTAGCCCTCACATAGAAACCAAAGCATACATCCTGGAATTTCAAGTCTAAATTCCTGGATCATGATGAGTCTGTCCATGAGTACATAACTTGTAACCCATTTCTTATCCTGACAATTGACAAGTAAACCAAATCAAACAAGGCATAATTCACATAACATGGAGAATGTACAACAAGGTTTTGTATTCAAATTAAAGCATATCATCACATGAATTTGATGAGCATGAGCTAATAAGCTTACCAAGACATTCATATAATTCAAGACATACAAAAATAGAATAATCCTAAATAAAATTTCATGATCAGATAAATAAAAAAGGAATATCAAATCAAGGAGGAGGGTGGGGGTGTTGTCTGGGGGTCCAGGGAGGAGGGTGGGGGGGATGTCCGGGGGCTGTCTGGGGGCTGTCTGGGGGGCTGTTAGGGGGGTGTCCGGGGGGCTGTTCGGGGACCAAGGAGGAGGGTGGGGGGATTTGCTGGGGGTTCTATCTGGGGGTGTTCGGGGGCTATCCGAGGTCCAAGGATGAGGGTGGGGGCTGTCCATCGGGCTATCCGTGGGGCTATTCGGGGGCTTTCCGGGGGGCTTTCTGGGGTCCAAGGAGGATGGTGGGGGGTTCTCCAGGGTCCAGGAAGGAGGGGGCTATCCAGGGAGTTCCCAAACACACAAAACACTATAAACATGCCCAAGATACACTGCAACCACTAAATAATATCACTACCATGAAAACAGAAAATATATAAAAATAAAACAACTCAAACACTATACTATGGATCTAGATAAAACCAACAACTATAATAGATTAGACAACAAATATCAATAATATTAGTGAAAATTGTAATGGATCAATTTATCCCACATCACCATCACTATAAACACCATCTTCATCACCCTCTTCTTCATCCTTTCCCTCCTCAATGCCCTCCTCCTTGCCCTCCTCGCCCTCACCATCCGCCTCACCCTCCGCCTCTCCATCCTCTTCCGCATCAGACTCCTCGCCATCATCATCATCAGGATGTAAATTGTCTTGAACACCACTAGAATTGTCACCCAGTGCACCATATATAGAATGTAATGATGACATATATTCATCAAAAGCTAGGCTAGCCTCTGCTGGAAGTGTTGGATGTAGAACTTCAATAAATTTCATAAATTCACTATTTACACTAGCAGACTGTTCTACCATCTCTATGGCCCATTTTTTAGCCTGTTCTTCCTGTCCCTAACATTCTATAGCTCAGTGGAACTACAACTCGTACCTTAGGAGGTCCAATACATTGTCGGGGCCATCCTAGGTCGGCAGAGTACACTTCCAGGATGCACCTCTCCCAACACCTGATGTAAGTGATCAGTTGGCCCAAAATTGTCTAGTTCTTGGGCATCGAGGGCCTCTAAAGCAGCCTATTACAAATATGAATATATTATTAAGTTACAAAATATATATATAAATATAAAATCAACAGATTAAAACTTACAATCTACTGCTGAGTCGGTTCGTTGATGGCACTTCCATCCTTTTTCCATCTACTTGAGCAAAACAGTTTTGATCGAGGCACACATCCTTCAATATTCTATATTTTACTCTACAATGACATTGAAAACTAAAGTTATCTGAAAACATTAGCAAAATATTAAATAATTGAGGAAACAAAAGAAAGTGTAAGTCGTAAAGAAAACTTATAAATAATTGTCATACCTGCTTCCTCTCATGATCTGGCATCGTAGTACGTCCCAGTGTGTGAAGGTATTTTTTTGAATCAGTGTTTTTTTATTTTTCCCAGAAGATTCCTAAATAAAATTCGATAATGAAAAAGATAATATTAATTCAAAACATGAAAGTTATTATTTAAATACCTCAAATGTATTTAATACCTCAAACTGAGTAGTCATCCAATGAGTAATCATCTGAAGATACTCTTCTATAGGACAATCATCCACGATTGGTACCGCCTCTAACTCAGTGCCAACTCTAGAACTCCAGCCAATATACAACTCATGTTTGTTGGTTCTTCAAGGCTCATCTAAATACTTTAGACATGCCGGTGGTGCACCCTCACCGTCGGGAAAATTAAATTGAATCTGAAATCAAAATATTAATTCATATAAATAGAAAAATAATTCATGGAATTAAATACAAAAGATTTTTTTACCCATATCTCTACCCAAGCTCTATCCTTGACCTCATGTGGAAAATTTCACCATGATAGCTGGCTTATGGGAATGATGTCAAAGTATTTGTAAAGCGTCACTAAAAAACTCCGACATTGCTTCCCTATTTTCACAACCATTTGGTTGTCTTCATTTTAATCCACCATAACCTGTGTGCGGTAGTTCCACACCGCACACATGCATGTACGCCCCCGCCCCCGCCTCCTATCAGTAGATGTATATTTCATGAAAGAAAAACAAATATTTTCTCAAACCATATTATAATGAAAATAAATATTGGTATAAAAATTTGTTAGGGTTCTATAAATATACCTACACCATTCTGATCTCTAAGCACCATTGGATCCATAGAAACTGATAGAACACCTTGTGGTGGAACAGGGGTCAAAGAAGATGGAATATAGAATCTCATAGGGACAGAAGTAGAAGGAAAAGAAGATGGCATAGCTGTATGACCGGATTCTGGATGGGGAGTAGGAATCATAATGGGATATGAAAAATATGGGTCATAAGATGCAAAAGGTGGAGAAAACATGGGAGGCATAAATATCCCATGTGTCCCTAACGACACACGGGGATCAAAATATGGGAAGGATGACATGTCAGTGGGAGGGGTAGGGTCTAGTCGGGTGTGCAAAGCTGCCCCTCCACCTCTGGTACGAACCCTCCTCGTACCACCGGCCTGAGTACTAGGACCAGTACTAGGCTCCTAGTCAAATAACTGTCGACGTATAGGTAGATCCTACAAAAATGTTTACAAAAAATTTAATCACATGACATTATATATTATTTAAATATATATTTATTTGAAATAATGTTCTCACTACAGGCACTAATGGTAGAATTCCCATATGCACCATTTGACGATTTTTCTCCATCATTTGTTTCCTTCACCTCTCTTCAATTAGCTTCATTTCCTACTTTTGAAAACAAATATGTAATTAATTAGAAAATGGAAACTAATGTGTAACCCAAAAAACTAAATATATGAGGGAATAGGGGGATTCATTGGTAATTTAGCTATCAATTTTTTTAGAAGAGCTTGAATGGATTTAATAAATCATACAAGTTGTAATGTTCACTAAGTTAGAAATATTTTTTGACTAGGTTGGAATACAGTTCAATTCCAAATTAGAAAATGAAATTCAAATATAACTGCAACCAAGAAACATTGAAAATTCACATAACAGTCAAGTCAGCTAAAACATATTTTTGATCAATACTAAATCAATTTAAATATTACCAACCTTAATAACCCAAATTAAGGTAAACCAAAATAATTGAAAACCGGGGTGAATGATTCTATATATTTTCAACCAAAACTTCAGGTTCACAATCAACTCTGACAATTGAGATATTAGAGTCATCAAAATAAATAAATGGATTGGTTCCAATGGAACTAGGGAAAGTGTCAATTCCATCATCACCATCATCAAAAATATGTCTGGGAATTACTTCAAATATGATACCAAATTCAGGTCGAAGTTGGTCTTTAACATAAAAAACTTGTTTTTCCATTGATGCCAACACATATGGTTCTTCGGTAGCAAGAGTGAGAGTCATATTAATTACTCAAAATCCACAATCATTAATAAATGTGCTCTGTCTCATCATAGAATCAAAATAATGACATTTCATCATTGTGACTCATCCATGAGAGTAATAATCCAATATTATTATTTTCTCAATGACTCTATAATAAACCACATTTTCAAATCGCGGTCTACTATCTAATACAGAGGCATAACAATCTTGTCGTGGCAGTAACCATAACACCATCATGTTGTGTTCTCATGTTCTTTTCTCGTTTAGTGACAATAAATTTGTACCCATTGATAACAATTGATTTACACTCATGAACCACAATATTAGGACCAAAAGCCAAAGATCTTATTTCATCAGAGACAGAGTCAGCAGACAAACTCAATACCTGTCATATAAATGACTATTAAACTTAATTAAATATTGATATAATTATTTAAAATAGTATTATTTTTACCTTCAATTTTAACCAAGCACAAAACTCTTTGCTATGCAAAGTCTCCCGCCTTATCAAAGATAAACAACGATGCTTTCTATTTATCACTGTTGTATGTTCCCTGTAGATAAAAAATATGAATAGTTTAATAGATTTATAAGTAAGATATACATATTCAATTTAGTTACCTGATATAGTCATCGAACAAATAACAGTTGAACAAAACTGTGTGATGTGCCATCTTCCACTCTTCATGGCTTAATGTATTCAATGTATATGATCCAGGAATTGATCATGGTTGAGGATGTGAT
Organism: Viscum album; assembly: GCA_963277665.1. NCBI lineage: Eukaryota > Viridiplantae > Streptophyta > Magnoliopsida > Santalales > Viscaceae > Viscum > Viscum album. The sequence goes on from OY728157.1 coordinate 1,199,165,191, forward strand.
GGGAAACTGGGTTCAATTTGATCATACTGTTCTTCTTCATTTCTCATTGGTCTGTTTATTCTTGTAGTAAGATCAGACAAATACATTGAGAAGAAATCCATACATTCTTGAGCCAAGTTACCATTCATGATAGAACCGTCGGGATGATTCCTGTTTCGGACATAAAAGTTTAATGTGTACATATTTATTTCAGTTGGATACATCCAATGAAAAGAAATAGGTCCTATGAGAATTATTTCAATGGGAATATGGACATTCAGATGCACCATGCATATGAAAAATGATTGAGAAAATATTTTCTCCAACTCACACAAAATTAATGGGGCATCTGTCAACATTCTTTACAAGATAAATTTGGATAACTTATTAGCACAAAGATCACTAAACAAATGACACAACTGAATAACAGTCACCCTTACAATATTGGAAAAAAGATTATGGGTTCCTGTTGGAAGCAAATCACGCAGTAGAACATGATAATCATGAGACTTTAAAGATTTTAGCTTCAACACTTTTTTGTTGGCCCGTTTAGATATGTTGCATGAATAGACATCAGGAACTCTAATAGTCTCTAATACTTCCAGAAATTGTTTTTTTCATAGGTTTCATCACATTAGAACCACATGGAAGTTGCCATTTATTTTCACTGATACGTATAGGATGCAATTCTAGTCTGATGCCCCAATCCACCAAGTCAATCCGAGATCATAAATCATTTTTTGTCTCCCCCTTGACATTTAGAAGAACTGAAATCAAAATTTCACATATATTCTTTTCAATATGAATTACGTCTAAGAAATGATGTAACAAATTGGTTGACCAATAAGTCAAATCAAAAAATATACTCCTCTTCATCCAATTGTAATAGGTTTTATAGGAATCATTCTTTCTCATTCTAGATCTCATTTGACCCTTCCCGAATGAAAAACTAAAATCTTTCAATTCATTAAGAACATTAGTTCCAGACATATGCTAAGGTGGATCATCGGTCTCTATGGTACTATCAAATCTTTGATGATTCATTCTATATGGATGATCCTTTGAAAAGAATTGTATATGTCCCATAAAACTGAAACTACATTGATGTTTTAGTCTTCTGGATCATGTATTCTTCATACAAACCTGACATGATAGTTTTCCCTTTGTTCTCCATCTAGACATCATTGCATAATCCAGAAAATCATTGATCATCCACATAAGCGTAGCACACATCTAAAATATGTCTTTAGAAAATGCATCATATGTGTGCACACCCACAACTCAAAGAATTTTAAACTCTTTTATTAATGGTTGCATGTATACATCAATATCAATGTCAGGATCAGAAGGACCAGATATGAGTATACTCCTGAAAGTGAATGGTTTTTTCATACACAACCATGAGGGAAGATTATAAATGTGTATAAAAACTAGACATGTGTTGTACGAAGTAAGTATCTACCCAAACGGATTAAAATTGTCACATGAAAGACCTAGCATCACATTACGCACGTCAGCTACAAAATCAGGATGTCAAGTATCAAATATCTACCATTAAAATCCATCTGCAGGATAAACCAACTCATCATTAGTCTTCTTTCACTCGATATCATTCCATCTCATTTTTATTGATATGTCATTAGACATAATATGATTCTAGAGTCTGGGGATCAATAGAAAGTGCCACATTACTTTCCTTGGAATGCGGGATGGTGTTCCATCAAATTTTGACTTCCAGCGGGATGTGCCACATTTTATACAATCATTTCGTTCAGCGGTTTCCTCCCAGAATAAACTACAATCGTTCAGGCAAGCATGAATTTTGTTTCTTGAAAATACAAGTTCCTCAACACTCTTCCATACCATATAATGGTTTGAGGTAATATATATATCATCTGGAAGTAAATCCTTAAAGAGGGTAAGAATGTAATCGATTTTTTTATTAGAAATCTCATACATAGTTTTCCCATGAAACAATCGGATTAAAAATTCCATCTTTTTCATTTTATCACTTTGTCGATATAATGGATTCGTGGTAGCATCATTCAATTTTTTCACCCTATCAATATCATCATTTTTACTAGATGCATCATCTGTCCTCATATCGAAGTCTTCTTGAGTTGAAATCCTTTCCTTTTCATTATGACTAATAAACAGAAACTGATCATCTAACAAATTCTCCATTCCAGTCCTTTCATTTCGATCATCACCAATTTGAGATTTAATTTTCTCCCCATTGTGATACCACACAAATTAGTTTACTTGAAAACCATATTTGGTTGTGTGGTATTTGACTTCTTCACGGCTCAACCAAGGTCTACCAAAAAAAATTGGAACATGGGAAGTATATGTGATCACTATCTGAAGCATTGTAAAATGAAAAATGTATAAAGCTCTCCAAAGTGTTTTGAAAATCACTTAAGATCCGATCAGTTTCATACATCCAACTTATGTCCATTCTGTAAAAAGAATTTATATAAGTAATTTTGTCATAAACAATTCAATAGTATTGAACATTAATAGAAAATACATTAAGTAAATGATAAAGGAAGAAGTTTCTAGTCAATGTAGTGAACTATTAAAATAATGTAAAGAACAAGTACTCAAAAATTAAATTAAAATTTATTTATATTAATTTTCATTTGGTCTATAAGAGACACATTCCCCAGGTCCCATTATGTGTTATAGGCATCCCAAATCATTCAATCATGTTCAATAACTCTTTATTGTCACCTCTATGGTCATACCTTTCATTACCCAAATACTTCCCCAAGTCAAGCGCACTCCATGGGTGAATAAATTTTAGGCTTCTACAATAATAGGTTTTTAATGTCTTGTAAAAAGATTTACTTTCATAAAGTATAGACAAACACATTTATTTTTAAATTTGAGATTAATAATAAAGTATTTCAATGATAACAACATTACTGAATTAAACTTGTGACTTATCTAACATTTTTATGGATGTCTACACATGCCATCGTGGCTAGTGAAAAGCACCCCACCCTCATAAAAGTTAGTATTGGCCAAGAAGGACACATAATATACAACGTACAACGAGAACCATATTTAATTGACCCTAAAGTTATACTAGTACAGTCATCTTGGGGGAAATGGAATATATGATCCTGGTTAACTGATGAATTCAAAAGCTCGTATTCTATATGTTGGACACTATATAAGGTAAGAAATCATGTGTGGATGGGTATACATCATTCAATTTCTTTCATGCTAGTGAGATTGAAGGATTAAATTAATGACTTGAGTTAACTGATTAAATGAGGGTAGAGGTTGCATAGGCTGTGTAAACAGAAAGATTAAATAAGGGTAGAGGTTTCATACACTGTGCATGGTGGGGGAGTCTCAGCCGATTTAGAAACTAAAATAAATTACCATCATATGTATCAATAAAAAACATCAGCATCAAAAGAAACTCCAAATAAAAAAGGACTAAAAACATCAAACATTTCAAGAATTCACTGCAATGCATGGTTTATCCACATATTTAGCACTAATTATATTTCTTAATCATGACCCAACTCTATATCTCCCAGTTTTCACCAATAAACATAAGGTAAATATCTCAAAATAACATTATAACAACTCATTAATAGGCTCAAAACGTAAATATAATCTTGAACCAACCATGTAATCTCTTTCACAACACATTCTCACACACCAGTTATCTCATGTGTTACTAAATACCAAACATAGTCACATAACATGTGTACTATAACAAATTACATTACAAAATCAGTATTAAAAAAATATAATTTTAATAAAACAATTTCCTCAAGATTAAATCATTTTTGAAATATCATTCGAAATCCATTTTAAATCACCTAGGTCATCCTTTACTAACGGTTTTATGAAACTGTTGGTAAATTCCTCCTTGATGAATCGTTGGTATAAGAGTGTTGGTAAAACCCATATTTATAGTAGTGGATTCCACTAGATGAGGTATGAATCCACTAGTGGATCATAAATCTATATTTCCCCATCTAACTATCTAAGTCACCCTGACTAGTCAAAATAGGTGAGTAAGATAATGAAGTTATGAGGATCACAATGAGGATCCTTATCAATATCAATCATATTATTCAGAACTCAAATCATATCTCAATCTCACCCCAATCTCCATCGATGTGAATAATCTCATTTTCAACATCCATAAATTATAATTACAATAATTGTGAAAGTTACATTATTGAATTATTACAATTCAGGATCTTCATAAAGTTCCAACTGAGGGGTAAAAAATATTCAATTCAATTAAAAACCCCATATTTAATTTAATATTTAGAAAGGTTATCTATACCAACTTCTTTCAAAAAACTAACATGTAATTCTAAACAGGCCTTTTATAAATACTTTATTTCAAAACATCCCAAAGGCATTAAAGGATGTTTTACAATTAAAAATTCTCAATATTAATTCAAAACAAGGGATTACAACCTATTTCTACATGAATAAATATCTAATTTAAAATTACCAAAGAAATATCATTTCAAAATAAATCATTTCAAGGGGTTTCATTATAATTTCACAAATTAAATCATTTGAAACTACTTAGAAAAAATTAAATATGTCAACTCATTTCATGAAAATCAATTTATTTCATTCTTTGAATAAAAAATCTAGAAAAAGACTCAATTTCACTTATTCATTCTTTAAAAAAAATTAAAATAAATCTAAACACTCATGGAATTGAATAATTCATAAGTACTTCAAAGATGTAAATATTATAGTCATCAAATTCATGACTTGTTCAATTCAATTAAAATAGTGTTAAATAATGTTTCCCAAGGAATTTCAAGGAAAAAATTCATAGAAACTTTTCTAAAAATTAATAAACACATATAAATAAATTTCCAAGTAAAAAATAATTACAAGATGAAGAAAAGGAAAAAAACACATAATTAGAAAATCTGGAATCCAACCGTAAGGAATTTGAGATGTTTCTTTTCCAATGGAGGGTTAAAGATTTAATTAATTAAATGGATTGGAATGGATAAAGTATAGATTAAAACAAAACACAAAAAAAATGATATACACATCAAAATCAAAACTTAAAACGAAAGTATTAGATGAATAACTATAAAAACAAGGTATCACTTAAATATTTTATGTGTATAAAGAAGAAAATACCAGATTTTAGATGAATTGGATATAGTTTTAGCGGTTCGGATGGGGGATGTCGTGAGAGGAGCTGAGCGCTGCAGATTTAGGGTTCTGTCATGAATGAGGGAGAGGTGTGAGGTGTAGCCGAATTTGGGGAAAAACATTACCAACGGTTCTAGGAAACTGTTGGTAAAGGGTGTCTTGGCCCTTCTTTACCAATGGTTTAAGCAAAATGTTGGTCAATAATCATGGGGAAAACCTCCCATTTCAGTAGTGAAGAAAGAAACTCGAGAGAAGAAATTGCCTCTAAATCGAGTAACTCTTTTCGATTTGAGCCAAAGGCTTCCATGGAAATACATCTACCCAAAGTGAGGCTTCTTGGAGTAAGAGATGGATCTGGAGAGATAATATGAGAAGAGGTTGGATGAGACAAGGGCTTGAGAGGTGCGGGTAATGGGTAGAGGTGGGGGCCTTTTATAAGAGGGAGGAGGGTCACTTTTGGAAAGTCTTGAAATGTTACATTATTATAAAATGATTTTTGGATTTTAAAGGTCCCACAATGATTTATTTTGAGGATAAGGTGATAAGGGTTTGAAATTCACCCATCCAATAGGTTTTCGACAAGTGTAAGTCTTAGATTTTACATTAACTTTCCATTTTATTTAAATCGTTCATCAATGAGGTAATCACTGCATCATCATGGTGTCATAAATAAATTTATTTATTTAAAGTCTAAAATTAAAAAAATACCATCATGTAGGTAATATTTTTATATTTCCAATGATTATATATATTCTAAGATATCATTTATGTAAACAAAATTAATATTTTTTTACTTAGGATATACAAACCATTGTTATATTTCTCTTCTTTTTTAAAAAATAATGCCATAAATGCCACTATCTTACCCATGTGACTCCATGGGCCCCCAAGTTTGGTATAAATCATATCATGGTCGGCCATGACTCAATAAAAAGGATTTGGACACATGTTGGTGTCATTTTATATTATTATGATATTATTTTATTACCCATAACTATCTGATTACTAATTAATCATGATAATTATAGATAATTGTCTTGTTACTATTCATAATGTCCAAAAACAAAGAAATGTTAATTAAATAATTTTGACCTTATGATTATAAATATGGAATCCATTTTTCCAAACTCCAATCACAGAAATTTCATTAATTAATTTAATAATAATTCTCGTTGTCAAAACCAAATACGAGTTTTTAAGAAGTAAAATTTATCAAAAGATTGACTTGTTTTTACATGCAATTGAAAAGTGAAATTACTTAAAATTACCAAAATTTTATTAAGTGATAAAAAAATGATTAAATTACACTTTAAAACCAATTAAAAGGACAATCTATCTATATAATTAAATTAGATGAAAAAACAGTTTTGAAGTGAAATGTTGTATTTTTCACAATTCATTAAAAATGAACATTTGTTAGAAAAATACCAAAAATTTATCCAAAGTAAATTTGATATTCCAAATTCAAAAATTATGTCAATTTTACCAAATTAAAAACATATAATTTTCATTAATTAATTTTATAATCAATTCCCGATGTCAAAACAAATAGCGTGTTTTTAAGAAACAATGTCTATCAAAAGAATGACACTTGTTTATGTCCAATTTCAAAGAAAAATTAATTCCAATGACCACCATTGGATTAAATGGTAAAAATATATTTTAAATACACTTTAAAAAAATTAAAAATATAATATAACCATATAAATATATTATATTAAAAGGAGGTTTTGAATTAAAATGCATAATTTTTCACTATTCATTAAAAATGAACTTTATCGGAAAAATAACAAAAAATTACACAAAGTACATTTTGATGTCCTGATTATAAAGAAGTATTTCATTTTGGCAAATATAAAATATAAAATTGACAAAACATAGTTTTAAAAAGGGTTTTCCATCAAAATTTGGTTAATCGGCCTTTTAAATAATATTAGAATATTTATTCTTAAAATTGGATTCATTTGCATTTTAAGCCTCTATCATTTATTGGGTAATTGTTAAAAATATTTAACAAACATATATAATCAATTTTTAGTTAGTTCTATTAATTCCCTCCATTAAACGGTTAGGTGTTAACTACCATTTAAAATAATATTATTATATTATTAGTGTGCAATGTAAGATTTCAAAGAAACTCATTATTATGTATTGCGTACACCATCAAACATAGCATTCCATTTATAGTAATATTTACATTTTATTCACAAATATTAATAAATATGAAAATTTCATATTCTTTATTTACCTAGGATGTTACATCCTTGCCCCCTTTTGGGAATTGTGTCCTTGCAATTTTAAAATTGGGCTCAGAAACTTCATTGAAATCCCCACATCAGAAAAGGAGTCAAAAAGACTATCACATTAAAATAAAAAAAGAAGAAGTACAAAGGTCACTCGAGTTAACCGATACTAGGATTCCATATAAGAAAAAATGGATATGGAAGAGAAAACAAAGGGTCGTGTTCTGATAGAGAGTGATAGAAAATATGTCTAGGAGAAATTTAACCACCATAAAATCACAAACTTGTGATGGGTTAAACGGTATTTGATTTCCCAGTAGGAAAATTTAACAGACAATGATTTTTTTAAGTTACTTTTCATTTTGGAATTTATTTATGATCGTAATTAAAACATAACAAAACATACTTAATTGTCATGCAGACTTTCATCTCTAACTAGATTCCTTACACAAACACATATTTTCTCAAAAAGTTGAGTATTTAGGATTACTTGTTCATATTAAGAGCGTTATTATCAACTTCTTGAGAATAACCTAACCCAAAAAATATGAACTATATATTTACCATGTCTTTAGACCATAACCAAAACCAAAATTGTTGGTACAAGATCAGATAATCCCCAAAAGGATAATCCTCTATTAAAAGAAATACTACTTTTTATCTCCAAAATTCAACAAGAATAACTCAAGGTTCATGAAAGACCATTAAATAAACAGTTATCCATAAAATTCTTCAAAGTAATCTAAACTAAGATTGAAACCCAAATCTCTGAAGGATTTAATCACATAGTATTCCAAGGTAAATTTTAACATTTATCTCCAAATAACATCAGTTACCCTTAAATTACCATATTGAAAAGTAATTAACCTGATCATATATCCTCCATGATAGGTTAATCATTTCTATAGATATCCCAAAATCAACTTATTCTTTATTCATAAGATCATCTAACTAAAAATAATTAGTCATACTAACCAGGGACTTTATGTAGTCCAGTGGTAGGTGGTAAATACCATCTGCACTTTGGTTGTGGGTTCGATTCCCACAGCTTCGTCTGACACAATGGGTTGTCACATGGACTGCGTGTTGTCCTTTTTCAAAAACAATATAATTTTATAACATTCCAAAAAAGAGATAAATTCATCAAAAATAACCATAACAAAGGTTATATTATAACTTTTGTATTGCATCCCAAATATATTAACCGGTAATTGCCTCAAATTCAAGGATCATATAAACCCAAATGGTTCTTTATAACTATATCCACAAAATAAAGGATAATTATTCCATGAATAAAATTTTCATATATCAAACATAAGGGTTACACATACTATTGAAAGTCTTCTTATGTAATCTCATCATCAAAAGAGCCTTAATAATTTTAAGAATTTCACCATCCTAAAATCTACCATAACTATTGAATCCCTTATATGTTGACTTCTTACTCATTCAACATTCTTCATGATCGATTAACCATTCCTTTCCAACTTATTCTGAAATACTTCTTTCCTACAGACAAAATCATGAATCATATCTTATGATTCAATAATATAAAAACATATGTAAATAAATAATCCATACATTTCATTGGTCATTTTCATTTTCTTCATCCTCAATTGGAATGGCATTAGGTATTGATAAACGTATATTTTTATGATACTGGTGATCCCATTTCTGAAAAATCTTCGTAGGACATATGTTTTCATAATGACCATGCACACCACATTTAAAACATTCAATTGATCCTTCAAAAATAACTTATTTCATTTTCCTAGAGTCAACTAGATGATTCCTTTTTTCATGGAAGGTTCTCGATTTATGACCTTCATTTACACATCTATAGCATATTTATGTCCCTTTGAAACATTTTCCTATGTGTTTCTTTCCACATCATTGACACATATGTTTTTGAACATACTTACCTTTATGATTATTACCTTAACTTCTGTATGGATTTTTTTCTCGCATATATGATTTCTTATAAAAATCACTAAGGTTCAGGTGATCAATCCTGACTCGAGATGGTTGAGAATAACCACAAGATTTCTCATTTAAGCTCCCATATCATTCAGTTGCTCGTTCAGAAAACTGTCATAGTTTTCTTCACATCCACTATTACTTTGGTGCCTGCTAGATCCATCCATTTACTAAAACCAAAAAGGTCAGTGTGAGTATATTAGTAATATAATCATATTATACTAAGATATAATTATTCATGTTATCTTAAAATCATTCAATTTATATAAAAAACTATGAATCTTTCTAAAATCCTAACTATTATGGTAATGTAACTTATACTTAAAGAATACCCTAACCTCTAAATTGATCTAAACTAACCTATGATACCAACTATAGGGACCCGGCCTTAAAACATTACATAGTATTGAATTAAATGAATAATTCTCATTGAGTATATTTTTAGGATTAGATTTTTAGAGAATTATGACATAACTATTACATCTCAAACGATTACAAAGTAGACACTTCTACTGAGTTTCCATTTTTTCATAAAGTAAAAACTATAAAAAAGAAAGATGTCTAGTTCCACATTTTAGACAGCATGTGTTTTCTTGATCCCATCCATGACCCTATTCATCTTTAAGTCCTATGGAAAACATTTCAAAAACATGGCATGAGCATAAAAAACTCAATATGTCTTATAAAAAAAGGAAATAAAACATTTGATTGTCAATATATACATAAAATATTCTTTTTAACATACCTCATGAAATCATAAGATTCGTGAAATACTCATAGAAATCATAAATCATAAAGTTAACATAAGGAATACATAACATACTTACATTGTAGCTATCACAACTACATAGGGAGTCACATTTGGAATACCCATCACAGTATATTCCCTAAATTTCTTCGGAAAAACATTAATTTTTACCTCCATCACGTTACCCAATGCATTGGAGAGCTATCTTGTGCTCACCCACACTAGGTTTATCACGGAACCACCCGTATACGTAACAATTCCCAATTACCCTAACATATTCATAACACATAAAATAAATATAAAGGAAATATAACATTTCCACATTGCAATCACAATATATCATTTCAATATATTGACATAGTCAATGCTTTATAAAACCATTTTCAAAACCTTTTAAAACATTTAATAAATTGATTTTTGATTCAGAGTGTCCCATACAACTTTGAAAATTTTAAAGGAATTAATATTTTAAAATAGTAAGGTCCATATAAATAAATCCTTAAAAACATTTTGAAACATTGACATTAATAATAAATATTTATAAGATTATATCATTAAGATGATATTTTAGTTAAGGAGTTCTTAAAAAATAGGAGATGCTTCAACACAAATAATTGAGGAATAACATTTAATAAAAACATTATAATATCATGATAATAAAGGTATTCATGATATAATATTCCAAAGGAAAGTATATACACCATATCAAAGTGAATTGGTGCATGCCAACAATGAAGTCCTTATGTAATGTAAATTTAGACGAAATCCCTTATAAAGTCGGTATCTTTTGATTAAGGATAAATCTATTACATAATTATGTGTGAAATATATTAATACAACCAATGTAAATGGATATTATGTGTGAAATATTCAGAGATATTTCACACATATTGATAGGATTACATATTCAATAAGTACAAGCTTAACCCAAATAACTGAAATTGGGTGAAGAAGTTCTCTCAAATATTTGGCATCCTAATGACGTCACTTTAAAATTCATAAAATGAGTTTATTAGAGAGAAAATGGTATCTCATCACTTGTAAATATAATATACATCAATAAGGATATATAATATCATATCCCAAAAAAATAAGATGTGAACTAAAAGACAAAAAAAATAAGTCTTTTAAAAAGAGGAGGGTGAAAGGTCCCCTTATCGATTTGGGTAAATTTTGAAATGTACACCCCTTGAAAGAAGGATCATAAAATGAAGATGTAAATATCCATAAATTAAATTATATTATACAAATAATAGAATCATTGGTACTACATACACCACAAAAAAGGAAATAGTGGAAAATGTATCATGAATCTCATCGGAATAAAATGTGAGATAAAAACCCCTTACCTCATTGTAATTAATCGAGTCGTATGACCAAAAGATAATAAAAACCAAATTAATCACATAATAACATGAATATAAGTAGAATAATGATAACATATATCAAATGTCAATACAAAATACACCACATGAAATAAATAAGTGGAAAACAATGGAAATCTCACAGAATTAAAAGCGAGATAAGAAATCCCTTACCTCAAGTCTGACTTGTCTTGTTCGTTTCTTTATATTCTTAAATAATAAACATCGGTCAATTTTTAATTTCTTAATGAAATTATTTAAATTTTATTATTCAATTCATATCACATATTATCATGTTATAATAATTATTTAATTATGTGAGTTCATATCATACGTTTGGTCGATGTTTGGTACATGAGTCAAAAATGAACTTGTTTGAAGAGAATTATCCATGTAGATATAAGTACATCATATCCAAAATGGTGTTCATGATTTAAATTTCATATATATACAGTATATATATATTTAATAATATTCCATAATTTTTGGAGATAAGAAATGAAATGTACCGTTCATGGAGATGGTAGGTCGTACGTACGCATGAATGCTACTTTCATTTTTTTCATATTAATTGAATTTAAAATTAAATGAGACATAGATATATTATAATTTCAGTATAATATATATTTTATATAGGTAAAATAAGTTCATTAATTACATTCTTTATAAATTCCATTTTTTCATGAATGAGTCACATCACTTTAGGGTGCGGTTGTCCACACTTCCTCATATGAAATTATCGCATTTGCATAACATGCAAAGCATAACGGTATGTTTTAAATATAAAATACAGAAGAATATAGAAGACATAAATATAATATATATCATATATAAATATAGTTTCATCATAATGACCACCATGATTGGTGTTAAAGTAAGATTGAACAATCATCGTTTCATGAGGCAGTAATTCGCCATGCACAGAAACAGTATGTTCTTTAACAATTAGATGAAGGTGTGTGTTTTTTTAGGTATAATCATTATCATAAAAATATCCTAGTATATTTAGGATTCTGGTTTTATTTATAGATAAAATAATAGAAAGATAGTGGTGAATTAATATGTAAAATAGAAGAAAGAAACTCGAGAGAATACATTATCTCTAAATCGGGTAACTCTTTTTGATTTGAACCAAAGGCTTCCTTGAAAAGACTTCTGCCAAAAGTGAGGCTTCTAGGAGTAATATAGGGATGTGGATAGATAATATGAGCAGATTTTGGATGAGCCAAGGGCTTGAGAGGTGTCGGTAAGGGGGTAGAGGTGGGGGCCTTTTATAAGAGGGTGGAGGGTCACTTTTGGAAAGTCTTGAAATGTTACTTTATTATAAAATGATTTTCCAATTTTAAAGATCCCTCAATGATATATTTTGAGGATAAGATGATAAGGGTTATAAATCCACCCATCTAATAGGTTTTTGACAAGTTTATGTATTATATTTTACCTTATCATTTCATTTTATTTAAATCATTCATTAATGAGGTAATCGTGGAATCATCATGGTGTCATAAATAAATTTATTTATTTAATGTCTAAAAATAATAAAAAAATACCATGCTGTAGGAAATATTTTTAGATTTCAAATGAATATTTATAGTCTAAGAGATAATTTATGTAAACAAAATTAAATTTTTTTTACTTAGGATATACAGACCTTTGTTATATTTCACTTCTTTTTTAAAAAATAATTTCATAAATGTCACTATCACACCCATGTGACTCCATGGGCCATAAAGTTTTGTAAAAAGATTATGATGGTCGTAAATGACTCAAAAAAGGATTTGGACACATTTTGGGGCCATTTTATATAATTATGATATCATTTTATTAACCTTAACTACCCGATTACTAATTAATCACGATAATTAAAGATAATTATCATCATTACTATTTATAATGTCCAAAAACAAAAGAGTATTAATTACATAATTTGGAACAAATGATTCCAAATATGGAATCTATTTTACCAAATTACAAACACAGAAATTGCAGTAATTAATTTAAAAATAATTCTCGTTTTCAAAACCCAATACGGGTTTTTAAGAAGTAAACTTTTATCAAAATACTGACTTGTTTTTACATCCAATTGAAAAGTGAAATTAATTCTGATGACCAAAATTTCATTAAGTGATAAAAACATAATTCAATTAAACTTTGAAACCCATTAGAAGTAAAATCTAATTATATAAATAAATTATATGAAAAAGTAGTTTTGAAATAAAATTAAGTATTTTCACTATTTAATAAAAATGAACATTTGTCAGAAAAATACCAAAAATTTATCCAAAGTAAATTTGATATTACAAATTCAAAAATTATGTCCACTTTACCAAATTCAAAACATAGAAGTTGCATTAATTAATTTTATAATTAATTTCTGCTGTCAAAACAAATATTGTGTTTTTAAGAAACAATATCTATCAAAAGATTGACACTTGTTTTTGTCCAATTTCAATGTGAAATTAATTCCAATGACCAAAGTTGGATTAAATGGTAAAAATATATTTTAAGTAAACTTTAAATTAAATTAAAAATATAATCTAACCATATAAATAAATTATATTAAAAGGGGTTTTTAAATTAAAATACAACATTTTTAACTACTGATTAAAAATGAACTTTATCGGAAAAAATAACAAAAATTTACGCAAAGTAAATTTTGATGTCCCGATTCTAAAGAATGATTTTATTTTACCAAATATGACATATAAATTTGACAAAAAGTAGTTTTAAAAAGGGTTTTCCATCAAAAGACATTTAATCAACCTTTTAAAGAATATTCGAATATTTATTCTTAAAATTGGATTCATTTTTATTTTAAGCCTCTATTATTTATTGTATAATTGTTAGAAAAATGTAATAAAAATATATAATCATTTTTTAGTTAGTTCTGTTCATTTCTGCCATTACAACGGTTAGGTATTAACTTCCATTTAAAATAATATTATTATATTATTAGTGTGCAACGTAAGATTTCAAAAAACTCATTGTTGCATATTTGGTACACCATCGAACATAGCATTCCCTTTAAAGTAATATTGACATTTTATTCACAAATAATAAAAAATATGAAAATTTCATATTCTTTATTTACATGGGATGTTACACCCTCTATATCCCCTTTATGCATTAGTAGGTCTCATGAAACCAATAGATATGGTCTTGTCTGAGGCCTTGCCGATTTTTATATATGGTTTTGGATAAGGCCTTAATCATTTTTAGAGGTCTTGTCTAAGGAATTGAAGGTATGTTAAGAATGTCTGAAATGTTCATTTCTCTAATTATGAATCTATAAATTTATAGTTTATGAGTCTATTTGATTAGTATAATATCCATTATTATGTTTTATTATGGAATTATTTACTCCACTTATATCTCTATCATAATGTACTGAAGTTTATTATTTGTAGAGGCATGTGTTTTCAATTATTCATCATGGATAATATATATGTTTATGATATATTTTACTGTATTTATTTCCCTTATTGAGAATATGATCTCACCCCTTCTTATGTTTCATTTTTTATAAGACAAGAAGATGTATATTATGATTAAATTGTAGGGATAATGTTAGAGTGTTGAATTTTCCCGATGTAACTTTTATTTTGTTTTTTATTTCAAGTTGCAATGTCGAACATATGTATGTATATTGTTTACAAATATACTAAACTATTCATTCCTTCATGATATGACTTTCATGTAATCAATCCAATATAATGTAATAAGGCACCGGCTCTGGGAAATCGGGGTCGGGTCATTAAAGTTGGTATTAGAGGAAGTTCAATAGGAAACATAGACGCTAAATTTAGAAAATAAAGATTAGGGAACAAAACCATACTACAGTATTTGAGGATAAACATACAATAACATACTGGTATTTTGGTAAGGAATATATAATGTGGATCTTTCTAGAAAATACATCCATGTCTAGATAATACAAGTGTACTTGGTTCCGGAACAGATGTACCTTAGAGTGAAAACTCGGATAATGAGTTTCGAGCTTGACACTGGGTAAACTGGTACATGACAACAGGCCTTACTGTGCTCCTGGTTTAACACTCTCATGGGATATTCTTAGGATAATTCACATATTATTTACAAGACATTATGAAGGATATAAATATAATTTTTTCCTCGAAGAAACAATGTTTATGATTTTGAAATTACCTATCTATAGAATTTAAATTTTTGCTAAGTATTTTTCTATGTTGAGATCATAAAATTTGATTCATATCCTAATCTAGTGTATTCCATTATATAGAAATATATCCTAATGGAAGGAATAAAAACTGCCTGAATGCATGTATCCCATGTTGGGATATCCCTCCTATTCAAGATATTGATGTTGGATCTAGAGCTATGATTGGTGCGAAAAAACTTATAACTATACTGGGAAAACATACTCAGGTTATGAACAATAACCTTACTCGTATGGTCCCTCCAGATCCACAATGTGGAGGAATTATGTTAGTTCACATTATTTGAAAATAGCATCCATCGTTTAATGGGACAATAAACCCATTTGCAACAGAGCAGTGGATAAGTTCCTTAGGCAAGATGTTTCTCACCATGGGATTTAATGAAATAGAGAAGGTTTTTATGAAAGTTTATCATCTGTTAGGAGATGTTGATCAATGGTGGTGACTAATTCAAAACACAAAGGATGAGGAAGAGATAGAAATAATTTAATGGAGTGAATTTAAATAACTTTTAATAGAGAAATACTTTCTTCGTGTAGACTGAGTAGATATGGAAAGGCAGTTTCTGAATTTGAGGCAAAAGGAATATAATAATGTTGAAAATTATGAAGTTGCCTTCATAAGTTAATCAAAGAATTATGTGGACTATATTGGTAATATGAGGAGTGATATTTATAAAATCTTTGATGTCCTAAATCCATTACTCCAGCAGGAGGTAGTCTGCCAAAATTTCTCATTATATGAAGATATAGTCTCATGTGCTATCAAGATGGGAAAGGAGTTATCTATGTCTTATGACATTAAAGGAAAGAAAGATAAGAAGGGGGTTTCTAAGAACATGGGAAAAATTAATAAGGAAATCGGGAAAAATGGAAGAGTTGACCTTCCACCCTGTGACAATTGTGGATGGAAACCCCTTGGTGCCTACTTAAAAGAAAAAGGAGTGTGCTATAAGTGTGGAAAGAAATCACATCATGTTGGTGTTTTTAAGGGTAAGAAAGAAGAAATTAATGTTCAATTCTATAATTATAGGGAGATGGGACACTATGCTAATGATTTTCCAAAGAATCAACGGAACGTGCCTCAGAAATGGACAAGGGAGAAGGGACAAGCTTGTTCGATCACAACTGTTGATATTGATGTTCTTAATGACATGATGGTAGGTACTTTAATTTTTTGATCAATTTTAGTCAGTTATTTATTTGATTGTATATCATAGCATTCTTTCATGTCTTCCTATTTTTCTAATAAAATTATATTTTTCTAATTTCATTTAATACGGGAGTTGTCAGTCAACACTATTAAGGGAAATATCATTGCATCAATGTTTTGATAGGATGTCCCCATTATAGCATATAATCCTACTTTATCTTCTCATTTTATTTTCATACCCATAATTGAATTTTTTATAATCCTTGGTATGTATTGGATTTCAAACCATGATGTGAAAATTTATTACAATAATAAGTAGGTTTCAATTTTTGAGGATGATGTGTAATCCCTTATCTTTAGGGAAGAAACATCACCATCTGATCCTCATCTTGATCCACACCGAGTAGATCTGCTGAAACCAATTATTGGGGAGGAAGGGAATGAAATAACTATGGGTGAGGAAATGAATATTCAAATAGAGGATGTACCTATTATGCAATAATATATTGATGTGTTTCCAAAGAATTTACTTGGACATCCTCCAGAGTGGGAAATTTAGTTTCCATTGAATTAATTCATGATTCAAGGCCCATATCAAAGACCCTATATAGAATGGCCACTGTGTAATTAGTGGAACAAAAGAAAATACTAGATAATTTGAGTGATAAATGATTTATTCTCCCCAGTGTTTCTCCATGGGGATCCCATGTTCATTTCGTTAAGTAGAAAGACGCATCTATGAGGTTGTGCATTGACTATCGAGATATCAAAGCCATAACAATAACGAACAAGTATCCCCTACCTCGCATAGATGATTTATGTGATCAACATTATGGAGCTCAATATTTTTTGAAGATTGACCTTCGATCTGGATATCATCATTTTCTTGTAAGGAAGAAATACATTCCAAAAGAAGCATCATGTACCAGGTATGGGCATTATGAGTTTACAGTAATGCCTTTTAGATTAACTAATGCACCATCTATTTTCATGGATCTAATGAATATAGTTTTCAAGGAATATCATCATGAATTTTTGGTGGTATTTATTGACGATGTATTGGTGTACTCCAAAATCTACAACGATCATGAAAATCCTTGGCGCATTATTATAAAGACTCTTATAATAAATGAATTATATGGGAAGTTTAGAAAGTGTGAATTTTTTCTTCAATCAGTTTCCTTTCTGTGACACATTATCTCTAAGGATGGAATATCTATAAATCCTATGAAGAAAAAGGTTGTAAAATAATGT
The DNA here is from genome assembly GCA_963277665.1 of Viscum album. Classification (NCBI taxonomy): domain Eukaryota; kingdom Viridiplantae; phylum Streptophyta; class Magnoliopsida; order Santalales; family Viscaceae; genus Viscum; species Viscum album. Next base: position 1,199,183,267 of record OY728157.1, read on the forward strand.
CCTACTCCAATGAACATAACTGATGTTCATATTTTTATTGGTTGAGCTATTTATTATCGGTGTTTCATTAAGAAATTCATGAATTTATCCAACCCAATGACCATGCTTACATGTAAAGAGATTAAGTTTGTATGGAATATATAATGTGAGGAATATTTAAAATATTTGAAGAGGAGATTAGTGAATTCTCCGATCCTAAATCTTTCATTGGGGAATGATGTGTTTGTCATCTATATTTATTCATCCATGAATGGAAATGGGTGTTTCCTTATGCATAATGATAGATTTATTACCTATGCATCATAGAAGTTAAAAAATTAGTAAAAAAACTATCATACTCATGATCTTGAGATAGCTGTTGTGATCTATGCTTTAAAATTATGGAGACACTATATCTATGGTGAAAGATGTGAGATATATACAGATTACAAGAGTCTAGAATATATCTTCTCACAAAAATAACTCAACAAGGGGAAAACGTGATGGCTTGAACTACGCAAGGATTATGATTTTTCCATACACTACCACCCAAGAATGGAAAATAAGGTTGGAATTGTATTGAGCAAGAAGGATCCCGGAGTTCCAAAAAAATGAGTATTGGCAAGGATCCTTTGAAAATTGATCTAGTGAGGATGGATATGGGAATAATGAATGAGGGTGAAGCATCACTAATTTTTCAAATGGATTCCCCACAATATTTATTATAAAGAATTAAAGCTTTATAGTGTGATGATGAGAACCTGCAAAAGAAAATGAACGTTGTGAATGATTGGAAGTTGGATAACATCCTGTGTGAAGATGGGATTCTGAAATTTCGGGCGAGGCTATGTGTTCCCACTCTAGCCAAGATAAAAAGGGAGTTATTGGATGATGATCATATATCAAATCTCTCTATAAATCCTAGTATAAATAAGATGTATATAGATTTGAATAAATATTTCTGGTGGGAAAACATGAAAAGGGAAAAATTTTATTTTATATCACAATGTTTAGTCTGTCAACAAGGAAAGGATAGATGAAAACATTTATGAGGATTCAAGAAACCTATACCTATTATTAGATATAAATGGGATGATATCACAATGGGTTTTGTCACTGGATTAACCAAAACGTCAAAAAAATAATGTTGCAATATGGGTATTTTTGGATCAACTTACAAAATCTACACATTTCCTCACTATAAGGGAGTATTTTTCATTAGAGATCCTAGAAAGACTCTATATCAATGAAGTTGAGATACTTCATGGATCACCTCTATAAATTTTTTCAGATCATGATCTACAATTTAAATTAAAATTCAGAAAGATTATTCTGAAATATTTGGATATTGAAGTTCATTTGAGTATTGTTTATCACCCTCAAATGGATGGGTAATCGAAAAGGATGATCCAAACCTTAGAGGACATGTTGAGATAATATTAAATTGACTCTAAAGACATGTGGGATCAATATTTAACAGTAGTGGTGTTTTCCTACAATAATATTTTCCATTCATGTATTCAAATGGAACAATATAAAGCATTTTACGAAAAGAGATTTCCTAAAGCAAAGTGTTGGGATGTAGTTAGAGAAAGGAAGCTTGTGGGCCCTAAGATTGTGGTATAAACAATAGTGAAGGTAAAGAATATTCAAGTCCATATCAAAGTATCTCAAAGAAGACAAAAAAATCAATGTTGATAATCGAAGGAAGGATTTGTAGTTTTAGTGGGTGATCACTTTTTCATGAAAGTATCTCCACGGGAGGGTGTTATAAGATTTGTAAATAAATGGAAGTTAAGCCCCAGGTACAGAGGCAATTTTGAAATTCTAGAGAGAATTAAAGCTATTTCATATCAGTTGGCTATGCCACCTAGGATTTCTAAAGTACACATTGTGTTCCATGTCTCATTGCTGAGAAATTACTTGCCAAACCCAATGCATGTCCTCACTTCTGAAGGTATAGAATTGGAACATGATCTGTCTTACTATGAAGATCATGTCTGGATTCTGTACATTAAAGAACAAGTGTTGAGGAATCAAACGACTCGGCTAGTAAAGATACTACGAAAAAATCATAAAATTGAAGAGGCTAAAAGGAATCCTATGGATCATATGATGAAAAACTACAAAAATCATTTTGTGAGGTAACATTCTAGTAATTTCAAGGATGAAATTTTTGTAAGGAGGGGATAATGAAACACCACACGATTTTGAAAATAAATTTAATATTCAATGAATAAAACAATGAGTCTCTTCAAACTACCACATTTGTATAACTATCTTGTAAACATAATTTTTCCACCTTTGTGTTTTTAATTTCAAAAAACTGACATACACAATTGCGTTCAGAAAGACGTTCAGAGTCAAATTAGACAAACTTAATTTTTGATGAATAGTAACATATCCTTTTTAATAGTAATATGAATTGTAATATGACACTTATGAATAGAAAATAATATTATTATTCTATTGTCTTATGTTTATAAGATAATGATATCTTGATTAATTTTTCAAGGGGATATAAAACGAATTATAGTATAAAATTTGTTATTTTTCCAATAAATTATGATTTTTTTTAAAATTAAATTAATAATATTTATAAAATTATTTTCCAAAAATGGAGTTCATTTTTTTAATTCTACCCATCAAAAAATGGTTAGGGTTAATTTTTTGGATTTTTCAGAAATACTAGAATTTTTTTATGAAAAGTAAAATACGATAATTTACCATATATATAAATTATCAGTTAAATTAACTATTCCTAGCATCATGTATGATTTAAGCACACTTGTTTCGAACTCACATGAACATATTACTACTCTTGGTCACAAAAATCAATAATATTTGTTGTATTTGAAAAAATAATAAAATAATGTATAAAATAATGGGAAAACCCACCTCTTCTACACTATAAAAAACTATGCACCCCATCTTCTCTTCATTCTTATAAGCCTTTAAGCTCCTAAAAATTCTACCCAAATACCCTTCCCTAGTCACTCCCCAGGTCTAGGACCTCTTGTTCTTGAAAAAAGACGAAAACCCCTTCCCTTTAGTAGATTCTCAAGGTTGTAGATTCAAGAGGTAAATTCACATTCTATTTCATTCTATTTCATTTAAAGTTCCTTACTATTATTATCCCATCCTCTCCTCCTCTATAAAAATGACCATGATAACTATATTATATTCTATATAATTTAATTATACAATTTTAATTAAAGAACCAACAAAAATATCCTTACTATCCCTTTTATTTTATAAATGAAATCATTATATATGAGGTGCCAATTTACAACCTTCATGGACGATGAAGATTCATTCTTCAATTTCCCCTTAAATGCTAGTAATGAAACCATTTTTATGGTTGAACTAGTATATAATATATTTATTATAATCTATTTAATATTCAGTAACTAGTATATGTACGTAATATTAATTCATATGACCAATGTAGTTCGTAATAATCAAAATACTGCTAAAATAATCTATGTGATTATAATTCTATGATTCATCCTCATGCTATGTAACCAAATAGTATAAATGACCATTAACACCAATGTATTTTTATAAATAATATTCAAATTTAATTCTAGATATTTACATCCATTCCACATGAATTTTATTACTTAAAAACAACTGACCTGGCTATGAAAATCATGAAAATGAACACTTCATAATGACGAAATTCAATATTATAACTTATCGATAAGGAAATAAATAGACTTAAAAAATTATGATAAACTAAACACATTTCTAATATGTTTTTAATTATGTTATTAATTAGTCTAATTTCATATTCCATGACTATTAGTTTGCGAGGAAAACATTCGGACTTTAGGTAAGGGTTTTCTACATGAACCTCCATTTTCATTCGGGTTACTATTATTGTCTGCTTACCTCAATTTAATTATTATTTATTCATATTTAATAATTATATATTCTATTATAATTATCAATATATATGTAACAACCAGAATCCTACTTTTACTTATGGAGATTTGTATGTTTTAAAAGGATCCTTCAAAAATTATTCCTATAAAACAAGGATGATTCAAGGAAACATCTCAAACTATTAACTATTTTCAAGGGAAATCTATAATCTATTATTAGAAAAAATTATATTTTTAAAAAACGAATTTTATTATTAAAATACTACTTTACTTCACTTATGGTTGTATACAAATGCTTTTCCAAAATAACTCTCCTTTTTCAAAGTAAAAGTGTAATTATCTCAATTATTACTCGATTATTTTATAAGAGTACCTTCATCTATTTCAACACTCTTGTTGATTCTTATGTATTATTGGGATTAATATTTTATGAAATCATCTTCCATATTTAATTTAATGGTTTATTATTAGTTTTAATTTGGATGTTTTATCCTAAAACCATTCACCAATATACTCCAAATGGATTGTTTTTGTTTAAGATGATTCTTTGACCCAAACAGCCAAAGCATTAAATTTATTAAAAGAATGTTTACAAAAGTCTCTAGTACAGGTTCATATTACAATAATTTTCATGAATGGGAATAAGAGTATCAGGGAGGTCTTCACACTAGGTTATGTCTTGATTAACTCCCATGCGGTCAAAGCCATCAACAACCATGTCTTCTTCTCGATAAACATGAGTGATGATGTAATTCAGATCGACGAGCGAATGGTTGCATTCCATCCAATGGGTAGTAATCAGCCAAGGTAGATAAGTTATGCCAATCCAAATTTCAGGTATGATGTTCATCAAGTCTCTTTCAATCCATATGTTGTTCCAACCAAAAACCACTGAAAATTTAATCGCATGAATCAAACCCTTCATCTCAACATAAAGGGAGGTGGCAATGCCACAATGACCCATGAAGCAACCTAGAATCTGACCGAGGGGATTTCTGAAGACACTCCTACACCATTTAGGTCTCAGATTTATATTAAAGGTGCCATCAATGTTGATTTTGATACATCCAGGGAGAGGATCTCTCCAGAACACCTCCAGAGTGCGACGTGGATGACGGGAGTTTCCATTGATCTGTATACATTTTGGGATTCCAATTCGTGCATGGTGTTGTAGAAATGTACTTTTTTAATCATAGCATCTTCTTGTTTCGAAATGAGGATCTGGATCCAAACTACATTAATATTGAGTGAGTATTTTTTATGAATAATTACATTCTGATCATACTAGATCACATGGTGGAGTTTAGCAAAATCAGCAATGAAAAGGCTCATGATTTTATGAGAGCATTCGATCACTGTACATTTCATAAGTTGAGTTTTTACAGAGTCAAGTATCAACCATCTTCAATAAAAGATGTCAAAAATATAGTTCCAAAGATCATAAGTAGTATCACAAGAATATAATATGTTGTTATTATCTTCTCTGTGTTGATTGCATATTTTACATTTAGAGCAAAGCTAAATTCCAAATGACTAAAGACAAATATCAGTGGGAACTCTGTTGTGATAAAGGTTCCAGATGAGACTGAATCTCAAGGGCTTTATCCAAGGATTGATAAAGTGTTTAATCCAGCTGTAATCATTATTAGTGTTACAGAAAATATGATTGTAGTAATTTTTTTAGGTTATCATTCCATTGTGAGTAGGATCCCAAAATACGAAATCATTTTTTCAAATGAAAAGATAGTTTTCAATGAGATACAAAATAATATCTGGGTGATGATATTGTTGAGAATTTAAAGTATCTTTGATTGAGTTTTTGGTGTTTTGGGAGTTTGATTAGGAGAAATCATAGATATTAAAGGTGTTCCAGTACAATTATCTATCTATAATTTTATGTAGGAATCTCTGAAGACCATCTATCTGGTGTTATTCAAAATTTTGGTGAAGGATTTCTTGATGGCATGCCATATGGAAGAATTAATAAAGATTGAATTTATAGTCATATGTTTTTCAAGAAATATATTTTGAAAAAGGTGATAGATTTATATGAATTTTATAAAATAATCCAAGTAAGCTGAGCTTCAAGAGATTCATTAAAGTAATTTATGTTTTTTATGCCAAAGCCACCATTATCAATAGGCTTGCAACAAATTTACCAAGGGACTGTCATAATCTTTCTTTCTAGAATGTTACTGGTCCAGATGAAATTTTTAATAGTAGTGTTCATTTTTTTAATAAGACCAATAGGCCATTTGTATACCATCATGGAGTAAACCATCGAGGAGAAAATTGTGGATTTAGCAAGGCAAGTCATGTATACCATAGAGAGAGATTTACCCTTCAAAGAAAAAATTTGGTTTAGAATGTAATTAACAATATTCATAAAGTGGAAATACTTGGGTCTACCCCAAAATATGGGGATACCATGGTATGTGAAGGCGATATAACCTTATTTCTGAATTAATTCACTGATAATGTCACATTTTCTATTGAGGGGAAGGTTCTTCCCAAAGAAGATGTAGAATTTGTTCTAACTTATGGTTTGTCAGGAAACCTCATCATAGTGAGAGAGATCAATCTTGAGGTTAAGAATGTTTCATTTTTCACCTTGGAGGAAAAGGATGATATCATCAACATAAAATAGGTGAGTGGGAGAATTTACTTTCTTGGAGACATGAACTGGTTTCAGCTTATTTTTAACCACTAGATGATTGATCAGATGACTGAGGTAGTCTTCTGTTATTGAGAAGAGAATGGCGGAGAGGGGGTCACCTTGACTAACACCTTTGGTTCATTTAAAGTATTATTTGGGAGATCCATTGATCAGAATAGAGGTATTGTTGAGTTGAATAGAGTTCTAATAGAAATGATAAAAGGGGAACTAAAACCAATGCTTTTAAGAACTTTGAAGATAAAAATCCAATCCAAGGTGTCCAATGATTTTTTGATGTCATGTTTAATAGAAATGTTTCCTCCTCTATTAGTTTTATTCAAGTTGTTGATACACTCATAGGAAAGACAGATATAGTCTTGAATGGATCTACCCTTTATAAAGACAAATTGGTCTCAAGAGACAATTTTGTCAGGAATAGTTGAGAGCCTATTAGCAATGATTTTGGTGATGATTTTTGAAAGACTGTTGATAAATGAAATGGGTCTAAAAGGGGGAATCTTAGAGGCATTATCCACTTTAGGGATCAAGGTGATGAGACGAGAATTAATAGCATGAGGAAGAACACCATTTGTGAAAAAGGATTTAACAATATTACAAACAACGATTTGAACCACATCCTAATAATGATTGAAGAAACCATTGTTAAAACTATCAGGACCTGGGGCACTATCTGGATTAAGACTAAAGAATTTTTCTTTGATTTCATGATCCAACAGAGGGTAATGAATGTAGGTATTGTCCACATAAAGTATCACTAAATGAATGACCTTAAGAAGGAGGTTATTGTTGTTATCCGGGCCATTGAAGATGTTCTCATCAAAGGAGACTCTATGTTGAGTTATATTGTCTAACTTGTCAAGAATATTATCTGCATCCTTTAGAAAATATAGAGTTCAATATGCCTTCCTGATTTTTTGGAGAGAGTTATAGAGTTTGGATTTTTTGTAATCATTATTTAACCATTTAACATTATAAGGTTTATTTCTCATATTATCCTTAAATGTGAGAAAGGAATTTAGTTTGACCACAATGTTTATTTATTGCGTAGGATCTGTGTAGAGGTCGAAGTTGGTTTTTTTGTTTTGCAGATCATTTATTTCTTTCTCAACAAAAGTAATGTCATTGTTAAATTGTTTGGCTATGGAGTTTCACTAAGATTTGAGAGTCTGTTTAAGGTGTTTTAGTTTGAGCTTGCAACTAAATGAATCATTGCTAGAGACATTTAAGGCCAAAAGTTTTGGATGAAATGATTGCACTCATCATCAGAGAGCCACACATTGTTGAAACGGATCGGTAACCGAGGATTAATGTCTTTGGAGAAAATTTTTACCAGGATATGGTTATAGTTAGTGTTCAGCCAGTGAATAGTGATTTTTGAGATAGTTTCCCATTGATTTAAAGAAGGGACATTCGTAAAGGCTCTATCCTATTTGAAAGAAATCACTTTATTGTATTTTCTTCTATACAAGGTTTTTTTCTCACCAGTGAGATTAATTTCAATAATATTTTTTTCCACAATCTAGGCTTTAAATTTTATTGTGGAGATAGAAGCGTGGGATGGGCCAATTTTTTAACTAGAGTTAAAAATAGCATTAATGTCTCCAATAAGAAACTAGGGGTAATTGGTGTTAGTTCCTAAATAAAAGAGTTCATTCAAAATAATTATTCTTTCTTAGTATCTATTATTATCTTAATCAAAGGAGGAAAAAATGTGAGTACCATCAATAGTAATTGTTTAATTGGGAATATGATAAGATATACTAAAAACACTAAAATCCTATAAGAAAAAATGCATAAAAATCCATAAGGAAACAGCATTTAGATTCTTATTGATTTCACCATAAAACATATAATTCTGTTGAAACAAGTGAGAATATTATGAGGAGAAATTGATTTTTGGTTCCAAAATAGCAAAAATAATCGGGTGATTCCTGTTAACCAGTCATTTCAAAACATTTCGGGTGTCAAAGTTTGTGACTCCCTAAAAATTCCAAAAGGGGATCTTAATTTAAACCTGAATTTCATGTTAGAACTCTGTGTTTTATTTTTTTTGATATTCTTTATTTCTAGTAAACCTTATAAAATCTTGAGTATTAGTTGTATTTTACTGTTCGTTGTGAGAAATTACATTGTTCTTATTTGTAGGTTCTTCTAATTGTTCAGTCATATTAGATTCTATGGAATCCTTTGAATCTAGAAACAAGTCATTGGTACATTGAGATACCATGTTTTTAGAAATTATAGAGAAATCTAGATTTAGTAATGTAAGGGGATTAGAATTACAAGGAGCCTTTGTATCCACTACGAATAGTATCTTGAAAAATTAGGTGAGTGAAGTTGCTTCTCTTACATGGATTCCTTATTCTACTTTATATGATTTGGTTCTAGAAAAGAAGGTATAATATCATGTAAAACAGGTTCTAATGTCATGTTAGCATATGTAGTAAACTCAGTACTTAAGGTTTGTATCGTGGATTGAATAGCCCTGTTAAGAGAGACAGTGTGAGCACACAGAGAGGGGGGTGATTTATAGTAATGTTATTTGGTTTTGTTCCTCTATTAAATTGGGGTGGCACTTGAAGTTAAAACTAGGGAATTGTTCCTAGAATGAGCATCGATTATTTTTTTCATTAATGGATGGGTCTGGGGTCTTTAGATTTCATAAGTTCATTGAAATAGAAGCATCAAAAAAACATTAGTGCAAGAGTCTTTGGAACACAAAAAAAACAAAGCAATAAATAGTTATCATTTTGATCTTAGATCAAGTTTTTAGACTTCATAGAATAGTTCTCACTAAAAATAGTTAGAGGAGTATGAGTACCTGGGATTGGTGGGTCCAATTCTGATAGATGTTTGACAGAGTTCAAAAATTGACTTTGCTTCTGCTATGGGGGATCTTTATAAACCAGCATATGTTTGGGTACTAGAATCGAAGATGAATTTTCATGTAAGATAGTTTCAGAGATTTTTTCATGTCCACTATAGTTTCTAACATGGGTAGAATTTTCTTGGTGAAGACAGTTGTGGTGTCAACCACTGCTTGAAAAAAAATTTATTTGGGGAAGATACTATAATTGTGGGTGGTAGTGCATGTATTGCAAGAAAGTCTCATCAATTTATTAGGTAGAAATTTCCCTACATACAAGATTTGATGCTGGAGGTTATGACATGATACTTGGTGAGGTTGATAGTTATTAAAATTGTTCTACTCAGTGGATAACATAATAGTGTCCAAGACCAGTTTTGTAATTTCAATTAAAAGGCCTTGATCATTAATAGATTTTTCTTGTTCTTCAACATCATTTTCCCAGTTAGTACCCGAAATATCCCCTATGTGGGTCTAATTGTGTGTGTTTTTCCCCAAAAAGACTTTTTTGGTGGTTTAGGTATGTACATCATGGGGTTTTATATTTTTTAGTTCTCCTTATTTCCTTCCAATTATTCTTAGTTGGTTAGATTACTTGGTTCTTATTCACCCTACAGTTGTTGATAGTGTGACCAATGATTTTACAATGATCACAAAAGGGTTGTTTCCGGTCATATTCCACTATAATTTCAGTTTTTTTAATAATTATAATTGAAGATAACTGAGTTGGGTAGCTTTGAGTAAAGCTTTATTTCAACCATAACTCTAAAAAAGAGACCCAAGTAAGAATTCAAGGTCCAGTGATCAATTTTGAGAGGAGTTCCTATGTAGGAGACAATATCATTCGAGATTTGTGGGTGCCAAAAGAACCAGTTAATTCCATGGAATTTAATCCAGACTTGTGCCAATGTGTTTATGTGTGTGTTCAGGTTGAATGTGGAGTCCCACTCTAAAATTCTAAGTAAACATGGTCTGAGATTAAGATTACCGATATTCTAAACTATTTCTAAATAATCTTGTGATTTTAATAGGGCGTGAAAATATGCTTTTCTTATAGGGATTAATTTCTATTTTGCGGAATTCTGGAAATATGCAATATGTGAGTGATGTTAATTTAAGGGCCATGGTCGATTACCTTTTGGGTAAGATATGCGACCCATCATAGAGGATTTTCACAGTATGGCATGTTGTTGAAGGGAATCTGGGTCCCCTTCCACCAGGTATCCACCATCATACAGTCGCTTAACAAGGGGAGGCTTGATCTAGAATTCATTGCTTAGGTCTGAGCTTTTCTACGGATACAGAAATAATATCCCTTGGGATCTACCAGAAAAAGCATGATTGCGGGAGTATTTATAATGAGTATCCACATTTCTTGTATCTACTATATGATTGTGCACATGGGTAACCTGTATCGTCTGAGGCAACAGAAAATGGTGTGAATCAAAACATCCAGTCATGAGGAAGTTCTCCATGTAATTGAAGAACATAGAAATCAGGTGAGGATTCTTAAACTAATAATGGTTTTAGAGAGATATGGTCTCCAATATATCTAAAATCTTGTTCCTTTTCCTACTCCAAATGGATAGTGTTAATGCGTAATGTTTGAGAAAAGTTATTAGTTTGAATTTTATATGTTGGTTATTTTTATCCCAATTCATATAAGGAATGAATTGAAATTATTATGTGAAATGTGGGGCCTAAAATATCTCCTCAAGGCATTATTAGGTCTCATGAGACAAATAGATATTGACTTGGAAGAGTCATTCCCCATTTTTAGATTTGGGTTTGGATGATTCCTTAATCATTTATATATTTCTTGGTTGAGGAATTGACGGTATGTTCAGAATTTCCAGCATATGGATTTCCCTCATTATGAAGATATAAATTCATAATTCATGAGTCTATTCAACTAGTATAATTTCCATGATTATGTTTTATTATGTCATTATTTACTCAGCTCATATCCCTTCCATAATGTGTTGAATTTTATTATTTTTAGAGGCATGTGTTCTTAATTATTCTAGATTCCTAATGTTTATATTTATAATAGCATACACTGTATTTTGTACCCTTACTAAGCATCTGAGCTCACCCTTATTATGTTTCATTTTTTCCAGGATAAGAATCGGTATATTATGATTGACTTACAGGGATAATCTTAGAGTGGTGTATTTTCCCAATAGAACATTTTTATTGTTTTTCATTTCAAGTTGTAATGTTGAAATTTTGAATGTATCTTGTTTCCAAATCTACTAAACTATTCATTCTTTAGGGATACATCATTCACGTAATAATGCCAATGTAATGTAGTAAGGAACCAAATTCAAGAAAAATAGGTTAGGTATTTAGAGTTATTATTATCCATGTAATGATAGTTGGATTCTAAGTGGTCATATCATGAATGATATGAAATGAAGTGACCAAATCATGGTTCAATTTGGTGTCACAACAATTTCTAGAAGAGAGAAAGGTGAATAGTGTGGTTGTTTGGTGTTTTGACCATATAATTACACTGGAGGTTAGGGTTAAACCTCTATGTGTCAAGATGGTAATTGTATTTCTCCACTGATCAATCTATTATGATATATAATTAATGGTATGTCAGTAGTGGGTGATGATCATTCTTTCATCTATTTAGATAGAGGAGCACTGATCCTATATCTTTTGTATAATTTGAATAGGTTGGTATAAAATCATATCAAGTATTAATATAGTGGTACAATATGTATGTATCTAGAATAGAAAATATTTTTTATTGAAAAATATATTTTTAGAGTTTTACATCAATGGTAGGGTAACATATATTTTGGTTTGGAATTTTTAAAGGAAAATTGATTATAGTGTTATATTTTCACTCTCATGAGTGATCGGGTTTACCATGTTGGAAACTACACTAATTCTATAATTGGATTGTGGGAATGGTTCTAGATAAGGTAATTCCTATTGTGAGGAGCCCCACATGATGAAAATTTAAATATAAGGAAACAAGATCATTCCTTGAGGTATGTTGGCATGAGGGTTAATCATGTCTCTTTTATTAAATTTAAGAACATTAGTTGATCATGTTTTATTAAAATATTCTCTATGTTTTTAGAGAATTATTTTTAAATCACATTGATTATTTAATAATAGAAAATTTTCACCAAGAATAAAAGCTAAAAACATGGTAGTTTAGGTGACATAGTTGAATGACCACATGAAATTCTTGAGAATAAGAAGTGTTATACTCACGAGTTTCCAATTACCTTGTCTTTAAGGGAATTATAAACCTTATGGTGGAACTTGAATTTTGACTCAGTGGAGTGGATTTTTTTTAACAGGGATTTTAGATAAGTATATGATAGTTTCGAAACCTATAATATGGTGTTTTATTATAGTAATTTTCCTTAGAATTTTTTTAATATATTGAGTGAGTGAACCAAAGGTTCATGGTTTGAAATTTATTTTTTGGGTAAAATAGCCCAAGGTGCATTGTTAGTGAAAAAAATACACCCCAAATATAAATATTTTTGTCACTATATTTTTCATCCTTGTGAGGGTCCCTATAAGACCATTATTTCCCCTATAGAATATTTCAGATAAATTTCAAATGGATGGAACAAAGTTTGGTAAAATTTTCTGCTGACTTTTTTAAAATATGTTCACTAAGGAAGAGGTACTTATATAGTTAGTGTGTATTTTATTAAATAATGTGTGAAAAATATGATCCTTTTTTAATGTGGAAAATTTTGAAATTATCCCACTGAAATCTTATGTTTTTAACCCTATCTCCCCTAGTTGAACTCCTCAAACATGACCTCTATCTCCACTCTCATCTTCTCATGGTGGGACTTAATTTATTCCTTGATAGAATCATGTGTCTTCACTTGAATTAAATAGACTATAGTGACTCTAAATCCCTTATCCCTTATATTTTTGTATCAATTAACTTTCTAAGTGTTGTTATATTATTTTCGGTTAATATTCCCTATTTTTAGGATTTTTTTGTTTCTTATTTTCTCTTAAATCAGTCCAACTGGTGGATAATACTCGACCTTTAAAATTTTCTATCAATGAAGTAGGTGGTCAATAAATTTAACACATAGTTTTACTTTTTTGGGGATATATAATGTGTTTTCCCTCCTCTTTTCCATTAAATGATCATGGATTTCATTAGAGGTAGTATATTTGGGTTTATTCTTGTTTAGTAAACCCATAATTTAAATAATTAACCTTTTTAACCTATATATTTTGAAAGGTTCAATCCACCTTAAAATTGATCCATAATGGGATTTATATTTTGGGAATCAAGGAACGTGAAATAAAATTTAACAATTACCCATTAAATAAAATATATTTGATTCAAGAATTTTTCTTTTTTTTGGAAATGGTAAAATAGTTTATAAAATGGTGATTTAGGTATAATTTGGTAAATTTTTATGAAATGGAAATACTATTTTCGAATGGGTTTTGGTTATGTGTTTTGGGTAAACAAAATTATTAAAAAGGTAATCAAGATTCTTAGTATAGTTCATTGAAAATTAAATAGGATGGATGAGGGTTTTGGAAATATATTGTTCCATGTGAATTAGAATGAAAGTTTCATGGCCTTTCTATTAAATATTTCTGTTTATAAGGTGAATTTTTTTTTTAGAAAATGAAATCATCCCATGGGGGATGACCATTTTTTCTATGTGTTAATGTAAATAACCAATTATTCTTTATGACTATTTAGTTGTTATTTTGTATATAATGATATATGTGTCTTTTTATTTCAAGTAAATGAAATTTACATTGTTGTGCATGGAAGATCTTGACTGAACACAGCCCCCAGGAGTACTTTGTTTTATTGTATATACTCACAGTGAAAAATTGTCATGGGTAGAAGTTGGTTGATAATTAAACATAGAATTAACATGGGCTCTGGTTGGTCATTTTTTATGGTTAAACCTAGGGTGAACATAGACCCTAGGTGTACATTGGTTAGTGGCTGAACCTGGGATGAACATGACCCCCAGGTGGACTCTGGTGGATGGTTAAACTTGTAGTGAATGTTACCTCTAGGTGGATTCTTATCAGAGGATAAACATTGTTTGAACACCATCCCCTGGTAGACCCTGCATTATGGTTAAACCCATTGTGAACATGACCTTTAGGTGGGCACTAGGCCCCTGGGGATTTGTATCTGAACCCAAATAGAAAATTGTTTGGTCACAAATGCATATATTACCCCCGGTGAGATATTTGTTGGCATGGTCATCATGATGATATTAGAGACACCCTGACACAGTTCGATGAAGGAATTCACCATTCTCAGGTGTCATCACAAGAGCTCAATTTGGATGTTTATTTGTGCATTTATATTTCAATGTCTTAATTTTTTAATTTGATATTGATTACCCTTGGAAATTTTTCATGACCATTTTTATTAGAATGATTATTGTAGGGACATCATTTGTGATGGAATACAAATTTTTAATTTCACCATACTCATGCCTCCACAAAATATGGGTACTAGAGAAAAATGTTATATATTTTTAGTTTAAATTTATCGGAAAGGGAATGTTGCATGAGGTTGGTCGTGGTATGATATTGTATATTATGATGATTAGATAGGTTATGAATCAACACCAGTATATTGATGATCTTGTTATTTTACATTTATATTGGCTCTTCTTGTTATTCCCCAATATATAATCCAACCATTGGGGATCTGTTGATACATATAGTGTATTCCACTAGTTATAGCGTGTGATGTATTTTATTATTTATTGTAAAATTTATTTTTTTGTTAGTTACCTGGAATGATTTATATATATCCATTATTTTCACTAATATTTATAGTCTAATTAGATAGTTATTTTATCTCCACAATATCCTCCTATAGAATCTATGCTAATCAATATACTTGGGCATATGTTGAGGCGCACCTAAGGTAATTTTCCATACCACTAGTCCAGGAATATGTTAGTGGTATAAGTTGGTAATACATTAGAGTCACCTTATATAGATAATTCCCATGCATTAAATAAATAAACCATAAAAATAATATAATCAATAAAACCCCAAAAATCAGTTATGATCAAGAACCTTATGGTTCAGACGACCCAACTCACTGTGACAGGGGGAATAAAACATAGGGAAATTTAAAGGATAAAGAAAACAGCACACACCATGAAGTTTTGGGAATGAATAACAAATAAATAGTGTGTACCATCTATGAGATGAGGTTCCAAGAGAGGGGAGTTCATGAAAGAGGGAGATATTCATGGATAGGGTTTGACAGGGTGGTGTCACACGGGTAGAGGAGGAGCAAACCAAAGGGAGGGAGGAGGCATGCATTGAGAAAATGGTCAAGGGAGGAGGTGATTGAAGGGGTTTCATGTAATGGGATTCATACAGGGGGAGGGTTTCATGTTTCAATGGATAATAATGTGATAGTAAATAAAGAAAAATATAACTAAAAACATTAAAAAAATGGGCAACCAATAGAGTTTTACAAACTGTGTTGTAATTTTTTGAATATCAATGCCTAAAACAATGGGGATCGCATTATTTCTTAATGGGACTCAAATAGTTTACTAGAAATGAACTAAATACTACCAATGGAACTATCAAGTGATAAATAAAAATACATTTTCTTTATGGTTATTCAAAACATGTAGTATAACCGTGAGACACTTAAAACCCATTAAATTTCATAATTCAGACTCTAAAATTATAAAAATATAAAATAAATCAAATTAAAATATAGAAATATAGATTAATATAAATTTAAAGGATATATTCACATGTTTTTGTGATAATTCTCCCCTCCATGAAATATTCTTCCATTGGTATTTCATTAGTTTATATAGATTGCATTAAAATATGAGAAGCTAGTACATTTCAATTCATGAGTTGGGTGAGGCAAGGAAAACTATAGAGATACAAAACTTGAAAAGTTCCACTCAACATGATCCTTTAATAAAACTTAGAAACAAAAAATCCTCAAAACAACCAAACTCATATCGTAATGCCACAAGATGCCTTCATGCAAAACATAATATAAACCAAATACCAGAACCCCTATAATGAGACTCAGAGAAAATAGAGAACTAAACAAAACTTCACATCATTTTGGCACAATTATAAAATTCAAAAAACATACCAAGATAAACACCTCAATATAGAACATTAATAAGAATATTAAATTCCATAGAAAGTACAACAATACATAATTAATAAAAGAACTCAACATCTACCAAGGAACAAAAATAAGGACCTCAAATGCAAATGAAAATCATATAAAACCTCACCAAAAACTAACATGGGAATTAGACCTAGGCCACCATGATTTATCTTGTAAGACTTGACCTCAACCACCCAGGTACCATCCCATAGAAACCCACTAAATACACAACATCCTTAGGTGATTCTAAAAAGTTTACTAGTTTGAGCTACCTAAGCATAGATTCCCAAGGTCGTATCATGTTCAAGCCACAATGAAACCACAAACATGCCCATCCATGATAATTATACACCACTATTCCACAAGAATGGATCAAAAACACACAAAAGGAAGCATCCCACATGAATATTTATTGATGAACCCCAACATAACCACACAACTCAAGAAGGTTATACCAAAATAATAATTAATTCCCTGGAAAACAATATCAAGAATCATCCACTATATTCAAAATGATAAATTTATTATACATCTACCAAACTGAGATCTGAATCTGGAATTCAAGAGAATGAATTTTTATGAGTTCCAAGCTATATTTATAGTCAAGGTTAAGGTAAAAAAAGGAGTATCCATCAAATGATGGGAAAAATCACCTTGAGGATAGTCTAATGAGAAAAACTCTCTGTTATTTTATTTTAACATTATATGAAAAATAATTTAAATTGCATTAAACATAAACACAATCAGTTCATATCCCATATATCAAACCAAATAGTCCCTCCAAGTCCATGGAAGATATATAAAATCATAATCTTCGAATACAAAACACTGTTTCTATACATTATAAATCCCATATTTATAATAATAACTATCTTTGAAAAATATTTTTAAAACACCACACTCATTTAAAAATAAAATAATACTATTTTTTCGTTCAATTAACAATTAAATTAAATTTTTAAATATAACTGGTTCATTTTCAAACATTTCCATAAAAATATGCGTTCTTTCAAAAAAAATTCACAAAACCCAAAATTAAATCGAAAAATGTTTAAAACCCATTTATGAAACAAAAAAGTTACTTGTAAAAGAACCAACTAAACCAAATTTCGAATACAATAATTTCTTAGAAAACATGAAAAACCCCCATTTTCACCAAAAATAAACATTTGAAATTTTCAATTACAACTAAAAAATATCACGAAATCCAACAACACAATCTTTCTAGTTAAATAAAACAGAACTAAAATAAAATTTAACTCCCTTCAAATAAGATATCATTCTTCTTAGTAGTTATTTGGGTATTAAAAAGGGAAGAAACAAGCCTATAATGAAATAAAAAAATTCTTTTCAGTTTAGAAGAAACCCAAGAACCATCGAAATAGGCCCCACATGCTTGGCCAGACCATAGGAGCTATTCGACTAGCTTCATCTCTTCATACAACATCTCCCCAATCACTATATAACCCCAAATCACTTACATGTAATTATAAATTAAAAATTTATTTTAATATCAAACTTTATAAACTGATAAAATGAAAAATAAAAATCCAAGAAATGAATAAAAAATTCTTCTTCAAGTCAAGAAACCAAACAGAATAGATCTAATTACACTCTCGCATGCATCTACCTCTCTAGTTTTAACCACATAAATGCACACTACCCTTAACACCCAAATAACAAGGGGTGCTTTGATACCTAAGCACTTGGAAGAACATAAACCTCTAATAAAAATTTTCATTAACCAAAATGACTTGTCCAACTATTGAACACTTGACCCAACCCACAATACACCCATAGGGGGTTCTTAACCCCCTCCCCCCCCCCTAGGATGTAAAAAACATCAAAGGAATCATAGTAAATCACAGAGGAAAATTTCAGCCTTATGAAAATTAAATCAAATCTTATATATAGAATATTTCTACTAAAAAATTTCTTTGACACATCGATAAGTAAGAAATTCATAAAAAATTCCATATGGGTAGAAATAGGTAATTAAGAAAACAAAAGATATATGCAGATATTAACTTATCCTCTATCACTATTACTAACCTACCTCATATAACCAACACCCTCTTCTCACCCTCAAACTCTCTCAGCACGATGCAGCTCCCCAAACAATATATTATCTATATAAATAATTAATTCCACTAATAACCATAACTGAAAGTTTTAAAGAACTCATTTAAGGGAATAGTTGGCCTATCATTTGATGAAAATAAATAAAAGGCTTAAAATCATATAATATTCACAGCTGGTGGAATATAATAATTAAAAATTAAGCAGACCACAATCCACATTCGTTACTATATGACCCTAATGATAAATGTTCCCAGAAAGTAAAAAATAACGAAACAAAGGCCTAAAAATAAAAATTAATATTGCCATGAGAAAATAGATTCTCATTAGGTCACCACCCCTATTCCCCAAATCATAATTTTATTCAAATATCAATTTTATACTTGTTTTTTAATAAGAATATCAAAATAACTTTTTATTAATTTATTATATTTAAAACCAATAACAACTCAAATGGTGATAATATTTACTTAATTTATTCATGTTAAATGAATGAAATCATATAAAATTGTTTATTTTGTAATCAAACATGATATATAAAATAACCATTCTTCAGTTTAAATGATTATTTAAAATTAATTTAGAAAGGTGATTTTGGGAACCCAAAACACACTACATATATAAAAGATCAAAATTGAAACAAGAACCATGAAATTAGAAAGATGATGAGATAAATGAAACTAATTATAGGTGTCTTACATTCCAAACAATCAAGAGATATAATAAAAAGTTATACAAACCCATTATGTCAATAAACTAGTCAAGGGATATGTTTTAGGGGACCTACCATTTGATTAATAAGTCTTTGTAACCTAAAACAGACATCACTATAATTTAATGGAAATGTTAGTAACACATCACTTTACAGTGGAGGAGTTACATAATTCACTAGTATAAAAAGTGAAAATGGACTCCATCCCATCAATGATAGCCTAATAGAGAACCAGGGTTCCCATTACCAATGTAATGAAAGGGTGATAAGAAACTAAAAATAAAAATAAGCATCAATAATTAATAATGATAAATACAAGAATGACTAAGCATAACAAATAAAATACCCTCAAATATGGCCCCATATAAAAGAAATTATCCAATCACAAATCCACTATATCACAAAAAATGTAAAACATTCCATAATATCCACTATAGATATCAATTTAAATGAACCATTATTTGATGGGATTTCAGATAGATACATAATTATGAAACTACATTAAATTACAAAAGGGGGATTAATAGAAATGTACTTGGGTTACCAAGTCCACCATTTAAAATTTATTAAATAAATAATAAATTATTTATTTAAAATGTATCATTTAAACAACCCTTTTAAACTCCTTTATGACATCAATTCCTATTTTCATAAAATTCCATTAATAATATTCTATCCCGTGCATTTATTTATTTTTTGACCCAAACCAGGTAAAAGTATTTTTATAAAAGCTATTTTATTTAAAATATATCATTAAATAATATAAAAAACATGTAATTTAATGAACCACCTATAATTCCACAGAAATATCATTGAAAAAACCTTTGAAATCCCAAAACATTTTTACTAAATTCAATATAAATTTAAAATATCCTATTTGGATTCTCCATAAAATTTATTGTTTTATATTTACTAAAAACAATTTTAAAATAATATTTAGAATATAGAAACCCATTATTTTTTACGTAAACTCAGATAAAATACAATACTATCTTTAACAATATAATAAACATAATTTATAATATTGTAAAATAATTAAAACAAAAATTAAATTCCAATAAAATCATGGTTTTAAAATTAAATGGGTCAGATGTGAGAAAACTTAAAATAATAATTTTCTAATAGTGTAAAATACATCATCTCCAAAAGATAATTCACAATTAAATAATAAATACACAAATTATAGAATAAAAAACCACAATAATTAGCCAATCATGGAATTATTAGGGTTTAACCGAACCAAATACTTATGACAGGGAGGAATAAGAAAAGGGAAAAGGAAAGGAGAAAGAATATTGTGTCACAACATAATGTTTTAGTCATGAATCTATGGGAAATTTTGTAGAAACTCCATAAGAGAAGGGTTTATGAGGGCATAGGTCTCGTGAGAAATTGTCAGGTATGATAGTTTTTCATTTAGGTGGTTTCACATAGGTAGAGGAGAAGGAGACTAGAGCATGAAAAGATTAATGTCATTGGATCTCATCAAAAGGAGGGAAGACTATAGTTGGGTACCATTTAGGGGGATTTTGATAAGGAGAGGGTCTCATAATGCAAGTGTGAGGACCCAACCCCCAAAGCCTGGATTCAGTGCCTAAACCATGATGTGTAATTTTTTTATAAAATATGAGGATAAAATTATACATCACATCTCATCGAAAACATTCTTACCAGTCTATGTTCAGGAAAACCAGATACAATTGATACTTGTATTCAAAAATGTATAATATAATTTTCATATTGTTTCTATCAGAAAGGAGAGCTCAAAGATAAAAAAATATACTAACCCTACAAAAAAATAAATCAAAAACATAGGGTCTAAAAAAAAATCTCGATAAGGGGTTATAAAACCAATTAATGAAATTCATATTTAAAAATTTATTTTAAAATAATTATTCATCTATAAATCATTTTCTTCAAAGAACGAAACATTTCATGTAGAACGTCTTCAACATTTTTCAAAGGTTACTAGAAATATGTTTTTGGAAAATCAATTACATGAGTATTTATATATTTATTTAAAAGTTAAAAAACACTTTTTGGAATATGAATTCTAGTATATAAATGCATGGAATTATTTATATAATCTTGGAGTTTATCAAACTAAATTGATGGTGACATGCAAGGACATAGGTATAAATTCTTACATGAATTAATACTTGCTTAGAATTGTTTAAGTAACAATATCATGATTCACTTAAAACATAAAATGAAATTTATGAAATGATAGAGGTAAAATTAACTTCTATATCAAATTTCTAGAAATAGATACTACTCTATATTTATAAAAGACTTTTCATGTACGTACTTCATTATGCCATGTGAATTTATTACCATTATCAAAAGTAAAATATTTTTAACCAAGGATATTCTACTAGTTAAATAATCACATGGTTTAAATATTTATCACGTATTGAGGAAATGAATAAGGTTTGACAATTATAAACATTATGTAAAAGCCTCATTCCAAGACCATACTTAATCATTTTATCAAGGCCTCATTTCAAGACTATAGTTAGTCTCGTAAGACCTACCGATGCATCGAAATAATATAGCGAGCCTCACTCATCTCATAAGTAAGTACAATGCATTCCTCATATGTATAGTAAGTCATTATATCAAAGTGTCTCATACCACTTTGATTTTTTAAATTATTATTTTTATTATAAGTGACTCATGCTACATTTAATAATTAAATTTGTAATCCATTAGTTATCATAATAGATACATTTCATTTTTCAATTATGTATGTATTCATAAATAAAATGAATCATGAATTAAATGTAAACATTAATATAAAGACTCCATGGTTTGTTAGTTATGGCTATACAGAATTTATCATTGAAATGCATGGACACATTGACATACAATAGTACATGTGATGATTACTGGTGCACATAAAACAATACATTTTATGGGTTTGTCATATAAAACATTAACTATTAATTTCAAAACCCTTATTTCAAGAAATTAAACATTTTATATTAAATATTGAATATTTTTATGAATTTCAGATAGTTATCATTTATATTTACCATACACTAATAAATTGGAGTTTCAATTAAATCATAACCTTAAGTAATTAACAGTATTCATTATTTCTGATTCATCTTGAATTAATACATAATATTTTCAAATGTATAACATCTATTTCATGTGTGCAATTGATGCATAAAAAATTGAAGACATTTCACTATATGTTTTTTTGAATGTTTATGTATTTTTTCTAAACAAAAGATGATTCCTACTATTTATCCTCAAATTATAAATTTTGATGCATGTAATGTCAATTTCAATAGAAAGGTGATGACTTATTTTAAAAAATTTAGGCACACAATAACACAATAATGTTTTATAATTGTTTCCCATTATCATTTTTTATACATATATATATACATATGGTTTTGAAAATGAAAAATAAGAGAATAAGTATAAAGATAGGGATCACCTTTAAAAATAATTACTTATCTTAAGAATAATGATGCTTAATCTGATTAGGATTAAAAAACACAATGTATATATATATATATATATATATATATAATTATACATATATGTATTAGTTTAGAAACTCAAAATCACTATTAGTGATCCCTTTTACATGTAATACATGCATAAAAAAATTAGTTAATTATTTATAATTATCACTTGAACAACCGAAGATAGATTTGGTTTGAAGATTATATAAAACTAGGTATACAAAAAGTGTATACATGGGATTTTCATAACAAGAACATGGTTTGTTAAATCCTTGTAATTATCGTACACTTCAGAAAAATTATATCATCACTTAATATCAATTATATGACAACTTAATTCAGATTAAAATCTTCATATATGTATATAAATATATATACATATAACCGTATATACACAAAGTGTATATATGGATTTTTCCCATCAAAAAACAATCCTAGATTAACCCATTGAATTACATAAATAAAGAACATAGTTTAAACACAAATATACATCATTTGAAAAATATAAACCAGAGTTGGTTTGTTATATATATATAAACGGATATACACATAAGTATATATGGGTTAATAAAACAAAATTATATAAACCCTTACATGATTTACCTGCATAAAAAATCATTTAAATACAAATGTTCATAATTAGAAAATCATAAAAAAATATAATAGGATTTTTATTTATATATAAACATATATACACATATATTTATATATGGGTTAATCAAATAAAACAAAAAACTAAATAATCCCTTACAGTACTCAAATGTGGGGTTGAAAAGAGAAGAATTCAAAGAAGATTTGGGATGACAAAAACCCGTAGGGTTAAGGTGAAAATAGGGGATTATATAAATAGTTTATATAAACTATATATATATATATTATATAAAACATTTAAATCATAAAAATATAAACAAAGAGGCATAAATAAAACTAGATCTGACTATATAGACAAAAAATAGTAATCAGCCCAAATCATAAATGGATAAGTCGTATGAATATATATATATATATATATATATATATATAATGTAAAACATGACTCAAAATAGTTTGGGTTTGTATTAAAATAAATCACCCTTAAAGACTTGTGGAAAGAACAAAGTGGACAACCAGGTTGTGTAGAGGAATAAGAGGAATTCATAGGAGAGGAGGAAATAGTGGAAAGGGATAGTGATGGATACTGGTGTGGTGCAAGGAAGGAAAAGAACAAAGGGATAAGTGGAAAATGATGGATGGTCCGAATTGGGCATGGATTGATCAGATGGTTGAGGTGATTTCTGTGGTTTTAAAGAATTGATGAATGGTTGAGATCATTTTGGCATTGATCAGACGGTTGCTGAGAAACCACATGTTTTAAAAAGGGTTGAGCAGTTGAGATGAACAACGTCCTGATTGGACGGTTGATGAAAATCATAGTAATAAGATGCAATCAGTGGAGTTCAAAGTCTCGATCAGATCTGACGGTTGACATCTCACGTAGTGAGGTCAAATGTCTCATACTAGATCCACCATAATAATACACATCCCACATCGAAATGGTCAGAGATATGAGTACGCCTTATAGACCTTGACGTCACAACCATATGGCAATAACATATAACACACCACTGGGTCCTTAAACATGGGACCCCTACCCCATAGGCCTTGTCCCAGCATCACTCGTACTGGTGCATGACATGCCTCACCCCTGCATGCGCCTGACCAGGCCCTATACATGGGTCTGTGCATGCTCTTAGTCCTCACCATGCATGTCATATTCATGATTCGGCATGCAACATGCAAGTTCTACTCTGGGTTCTCTGACCTGGGATGTCTATGTGAGATTTCCATAGACATTGATGGCTTCGCCTTTAAGGATACGCTATATTTTATGGGTACTAACCTACTTTTTTTATCAAAAAAATCATCATTAAACATAAGAACATATAGAATATATAAATTAATGTTTTAAAAATTGAACATATATATATATATATATATCCTTTATTATGGTTAAAAAACACTAAATACCATTATTTCCATAATTTCTATACATTTTTGAGTTTTAAAGCATTATAAGTTAAAAATCAAAATACAACCTAAATTAAAAACCATGTCATTACTTTTATAAATTTATGTTTATTTTAAAAGAAACTTCATTGTTATTATATTTTTAAAATCCAAATATAAAATATATATTTACATAAAACTATGTTTTTATTTAATCATGGTTATAACTTTAAAATATTTAAATCATTTTAAAACATATGAAATACTTAAAATATTTATATTCTATAATAGTTAAAATAATAAAAACACATATAATACCTAACGACTGTAAAATTTTATGACTGTTACCAAAACCAACAGTCGCCTAAGGACCTCTACGACCATCAACAATCTTATTTATCTTAAAGGCCTTATAAATACTTGTTTAGGGTGTTCCAATATTCAAAAACCAAATTGGTGAAGGTGGTGCTCTACATTTCCTTGATTCTTAGGATGGTTTACATTGTTCTTTCCATAATGTTTTTCATTATGATAGACCTGAAGGATTTTACCAATTTTCATGGTCTTTTTGTTTTGTTTGGTGGTATCCTAGTAATCCTTATAGGTCTCCTAGTATGTATTCAAGGTTAATTATGGTCTTTTTACCTTATTGAAAATATAATTTATCAATATTTTTATTAAATAAGACATGTTTTACTTTTATTCTAGAAGTATTTATTTTGGGCGGTATCATTATTAAAAAAATTAAAAATATTAAAAATATTAATAATTTAAAATATATTATTATTATATAAATAAAAAATTTTGGGTTGTCCCATTATTCCCCCCTTAAAATAATTGTGTCCTCGAAATTCTGTTGTACTCTTAGACTTCCGCAACACTGTGTTCTTTCATTAACCATGATGTCCCTAGAAGGTATGTTTTATTCATTATTAAATAAAAAAAATTGATTGGAAAATATTTAATTTATTCCTTCACCAGGTCCACCACCATGGATAATCTAATAATGACATTAAGTAGATTCCCATGGTAGTTTTCAGTTACACAATTTATCTTGCCCAGATACACATCTATAATTTATGGTCAAACCTATGCATCAAGCACTCGGGTTTCCAAAGGGAGGAATGGGAAGTATGGAGCACAGTAATTTTAGTATAGCCTCTTTCCTAATAGATCTATCGAACCGTCTTGTTCCTAAGATTTCTGATGTCATAGAGTCTCCCACACATATAAAAACTCAAAACATGAAAAAATTAATATGCTCTAAGGTCACCCTCCAATGCAGCTTCTCATAATTTTCCTATGTCTATATGATTATCGGATAGAGTGAAACATAAGAAAATACCTTCATGATACTATCCCCTATTCATATACTTTGAAATTTGTCCATTTTCAATACAGTGATAGACATAACTATCTCCTTGATAGTACCGAAGGATATTTGGGATAATGGACACCTGGTAGAGGTGTTTGCAGGTCATGTGCATGTTTTCAAAAGGCTGGTATTCTTATCAACATGACATGGTAATTATGTAATCAAGTAATGTGGTGGGAAGAGATAAGAGGTTTGTTGGGGAACCCTTTCATTCCATCGAAAAATTTTAAGGAAATTTTCTACTCTACAAAGCATTGCTATTTTTTTCTAATTTCCATGATTATCTAGAACGTTCCTTTGATACCAATTGTGAAGACCTAACCCCAAAAGCCCGAAATCCATGCCTAAAACATATTGTGTAGTTTTTTAATAAAATATTCTGAAAAAATTACACATCACATCTCATAATACAGAATCTTCCCAGTCTAGCTTCTGGAAAACCAGATACAAACAAAGAGGCCTAAGGAAAATGGATCTAACTATTTAGAAAAAATAAAAACAGTAATCTACCCCAATCTTAAATGGATCAGTCGTTTGACAAAATATATATATTATGAAAAAATTGCATGAAAAAAGTTTTGGTTTGTATTAAAATAAATCACCCTATAAGACTTTTAGAATGAAGAATGTGGACAACCGAGCTGTGGAGAGGGATATAATGACTTCATGGGAGAGAAAGAAATAGTGGATAGGGATGGCGATGCCTACTAGTGCGGTGCGAGGAAGAGGAAGAATAAGCGAGAAGTGGAAAATGATGGATGGCCTTGATTGGGCATGGGTTGATCGAATGACTGAGGTGATTTTTGTAGTTTAAAAAAATTTATGAACAATCAAGATCATTTTATATTAGATCAAACGGTTGCATGGAAAACATGACATTCAAAAATGGTTGAGTGGTCGAGATCAACTGCATTCCGATCGGACGGTTGGATGGGTACTCACCATATTTTTTTATCAAAAAAAAATTCATTAAACATAATAACATATAGAATATATATTAATGTTTTAAAAATAGAACATATATATATATACTTTTTTATAGTTATAAAAAACATAAAATACCATTTTTTTCATAATTTGTGCACATTATTGAGTTTTAAATCATTATAAGTTCAAAATATAAATACAACCTCAATTTAAAACCATGTCATTACTTTAATAAATTTATGTCTATCTTAAAAGAAACATCTTGGTTACTATATTTTAAAAATCCAAATATATGATATATCTTCAATTAAATCTATGTTTTTATTTAACCTAG
The DNA here is from genome assembly GCA_963277665.1 of Viscum album. Classification (NCBI taxonomy): domain Eukaryota; kingdom Viridiplantae; phylum Streptophyta; class Magnoliopsida; order Santalales; family Viscaceae; genus Viscum; species Viscum album. Next base: position 1,199,210,721 of record OY728157.1, read on the forward strand.
GAAATAATAATAAAATATTTAAATCAATGTAAAACATTTAAAATACTTAAAATACTTATATGGTTAAAATATATAAAATAACCAAAATACATAAAATACCTAATGGTTAAAAAATTCTTTCACCCTTCTCAAAACCAACGGTCACTTAAAGAACCCTATAGCCACAAACCGTCTTATTTATCTTCAAGGCCTTGTAAATACTTATTTACGGTGTTCCAAACTTCAAAAACTAAATCGATGAAGATGGCCCTTAATATCCCCTTGATGCTTATTATGGTTGTCATTGTTCTTTCCATAATGTTTTCCCTGTGATATACCTAAAGTATTTTCACTAATTTCATGGTCTGTTTGTTGTGTTTTTTCACTTCTAGTGATCTTGATAGGTCTTCTAGTATGTATTCTTGGTTATTTATGGTCTTTTGACCTTATTTAAAATGTAAGGTTTCAACATTTATATTGAATAAAAAATCTCTTGTTTTTATTCTACAAGCATTTATTTTTTGATGGAATCATTATTAAACAAAAATAATAATTATAAAAATAATAACAAAAAAATATTAATATTACAAAAAAAATATTGTTTGGGGTGTCACAACAAAGGAGAAAATTATTGCATGAATAAGGAATAAATAAAAGGAAAAATAATGGCTTAAAAATAATTCAGTCCAGCCTCGTGTTTTAGTCAATAAGACACAACTTCCCAAAGGGGTCAATGTATCTTGGACTAATACGTGCCTTCTTCCCAAATCTCATAAATTCCTTCCAAAGAGCTATGTGGAAGAATACCATATCTCCAACATCAAACTCTAGGTATCATCGTCAATTATTGGAAAAGCTATTTTATCACCTCTAAACAGCCTTGATTTGTTGTTGACTGGTCTTGACAATTTCCACCATTTTCAAGACCATTTCAATAATTAGTAGTTTTTGTTCCCCAATGTCATCCCATTATGAAATTGTTATTCACCTCTTCCCATAAAGAGATTTATATGTTTCCATTTGGATGCCCAAGTGCAAACAATTATATTAAGAGAACTCGACCAGAGGAAGATGTTGGCCTTATACTATATTTATGTTTATTGGGAATGCTACTAATATTTCCACAAGTGTCTGAATAGTATGATCATATTTTTAATTAGTTTGAGGGTGATAAGTCATTTTGAAGTTTAACTCATCATTCATATCATTTTGGAGACTCTTTAATAACTTTGAGGTGTATTGGATCTCAATTGGATATCATCTATAGTGGTAATCCATGCAGCCTCACTACTTCTCTAATTTATTATCATGCAAGTTGATCTAGTGAGAAATCATCTCAAATTATAATAAAGTGCACTATATGTTCAATAGGATCCACCACAAACCATATATAATAATTCCCTATTGATTTCTTCAGAAGAACAGTGATAAATTTCATGGTGATTCTCATTTATATGTATGTGTGGGTAATATTTACATCATCCCCTTGTATTTTGTTTCCTTCCCACTTTCACTTGATGGAATACAATAAATCTTTATGTATTCTATATGATATAATTCTTTATATTGTCCCACTAATAGTTTTTTCGAAGATATTGATACATCATTGTGATTCATGAGTGGAAGGATAATGTTGAGTTGTGTGCATCTTCCAACAGCTCCTTCTTTACCTTGGGATTTTATATTACACATAGTCTTGACACCAATATCACAACTCCTTATTCATTAACCTTGAACACTTTGGATTTTAGTTTTCTTATAGTTTCCACTTTCTTCTTAATTCCAACATCATCCCTTTTAGAATATTTTAACCTATCTATAAGGTATGGTTGAGAAATCATTTCTAAAAAGATTTGTGATATTTCTTCTTTTATGATTCCCATGTTTATCCTTAATAAATCTATGAAAACTGAATCCCTCTCAATTATCATTAATGATATAATTTGTGGAACTTTTCTATATAGAGTGTAATCTAATTTAATCTCTTTACTAGTGTGTTAGTTTATTGATTAGTCATAGTTCTTGATCAGCTGTAACAATATTTGTTAGTGCATATTCATCTCTTTCTATGTGAATATATACTTGAGTATTTTTTTGATATGTATATATTTCACAATTCTTAGTTAATAGATAATTTATCCATATTTTAAAAGATAATATTACATAAGTCAACTCAAAATCATTCATCAGGTAGTTATGTCTGTAAACACCTAATTACATTGAATCAAAGGCTATGAATTTTTCATTCTGAATCAACATAATGCCCAATCCCTTCTTTGAAGAATCTCTAAATACCACAAAAAGTTCTCCACTTTTATGTAGTGTGGAAAAAGCTATAGGGATAATCATCATTTTCAAATCCTTAATTCTCTATTTATATTAATCATTCCAAGAAATCATGACTCCCTTGATAATTATCTTGGTTATTGGGATTTACAATCATGATAAATTTCTCACAAATCGATGATAGTACCCAGCTAATCCAAGGAAACAAGGGATATATGTCAATGACATTGTACCCATCTATCCTTCAATTACTTTTTCATTGAAGGGTCAATAGATATCCTATTTATTGTGATGATATTACCCTAAAAATTAGACTTCCTTTTAAAATAACTCACATTTGTTGTAATTTTCATAAAGCTTCTCCTTTTGAAAGGACTTTAGAATAATGCTCAGATACTCCTCATGCCCCTCCATGGTTTTGGAGTATATTAGAATATCATCTATAAATATTACAAAAAAAATATCAAAGTAATATCTACAATCACTTTTCATCAAGTCCATGAATATTTTTGGAGAATTAGTGAGGTCAAAAGGTAGCACTATGAACTCATGCTGCATGTACCTTATATGAAAATAAATCAATAAAGAGGAGTAATATCCTACATGTTCACCCTAAATTGTTAATATCTCGACCATAGATCCACCTTGAATAAGTATTTTTTACCACATATTAGATTGATAAGTTCATTAATACATGTTAGTGGATAATTTTTCTTTATCATGATCTTTTATAGCTCATAATAATCAATTAAGAGCCACATTGAACCATCCTTATAATTAATAAAGAGTAGTAATTCAACCCATGTTAAAGCACTTTTGAATATGAACCCATTATCTAGATTCTCTTATAGTTGTTTCTTAGGATCTTAAAGTTCCATAATATCTATACTATACAGAGTATAGAAAAATGGTAATTTCCCGGGTATAAGTTTGATTAAAAATTCAACCTCTCGGTTATGATGAATACCAGACAATTCATCAGGAAACACATCATAATTTCTCCTCACAATAGGCCTGTCTTTTAGGATGATTATTTCTTTATACTCAATAATTTGAACAAGATATGCTCATTCATAGGGAAATAATATATATTTTGGGTATTATGGTGCTATACAAGATTCATCCACCCAATTACACTTATATATAATTGATGATCGATTCATAATATATAGAGTAATTTAATTCTCATAGTAATTTATGCTGGATCTATATAAAGAAATTCAATACATGCTATAAATGCATCAAATTCCACCAAGGTGGGTTTGAAAAAGTTTTTTAGGAAGTTCATTACACTAACTATGAATGAGGATGAGTTATATACTTAGGAAGTAATAATTTCCCCATTTTTCATTTTCACTAATAAGTCCACTTCCATGATTTTTGGTGGTGTTTTAATAGTTCTACTAAACTTTCATGATATGAAGGAATGAGTATAACATAAATCAAAAATTTACTTCTCTGTCATTGAATTAATAACTAACATATATGTTACCACTTAATTTTTGGGATCCACATCAATGGTTATAATGGAAAAATCTCACTCTTTCTTCCTTCTAGGTAGTTCGTTTTCTCCGAAAACACTTAGATTAAAGAATTGGTTTGCAAAGTTCCATATTTCATTGTAGTAGATGAAATACAAAAATGTGTTAAGGTTTGGTCGGTGCATTTCTTTACTCCATCACATTAGTGGGTTTCTCTTGTCAGAAATCGTTAGTTATGTTCCCTTCCTTTCCATGCCTAAAAAATTTCCCCATCCCCTTAGGCAATTTCTAAAGTGCTTCTTTCCAGAACTTTAAAATGTTGGATGTTTATATTTTTTGGCACCATTAGATTTTTCCATTAGACTACCATAATTAAACTCAACCTTACACTTCTTATCGTCATGATACCATTGTGATTGTTCGATCTCTATTTTTACATGATGGCACAAAAAACAATTTCTTCATAGTTATCAAAGTCATGGATTACCAAGGATTTTTATAGACTAGGTTTTAGCACACAAAAGAAGTGGTAAATCGAGCATTTGTGGGTAATGATTTAGCTAGAAGAATATCATAAAAATATTGTGAATTTAATCTTATACACCCATATATATTAGTCATCTATTTTCTGGAGGGTATTGAAATACCTTTCCATTTTAACTCCGAGAGTTCAAGGAAAATATTTATAAAAAACATTATCTAGAATTCCTTCCACTCTATTGCTCTGATCTCTTCCTCATGATTCATATTCTTGATCAATGTTTACCACTGATCAGCATATCCCTACATATGAAAAACATCCAATAGAATACTCTCTTGATTATAAAATTTAAGGATGGAGAATATATTCCCAAGAGATTTGATCCATTATTCCATTATTAAGTTGCTGGATGATCCTTTTAAAAAGGGAGGCCTTTATCGCATAACAGTCTCAATTGTATCTTGTTCTCTCTTAGGGGAATTCAGTCACTCTTCCTAATACAGGTTTTTATTTAGAACCTAAGTCATGTAAAAGATTATTATCATAAATTTTGCAATTCCTACTCTCTTTGGTCTGGGCATCTCGCTGGGGTAGCCATCGCATTTACCATCGCATTGATTCATTACCTGATTCCTCATATTTTCGGTCATTATCTAGAATATAAGAAAAATTAAGGATGATTATTTTAAACTATTAAACATATAAAGTGGAAACCAATTAAATAAAAGGGATAATATATAAATTTCATTTATTTCTTTACTTGTGAATTTCTATCCTTCAATCTATGTTATACAAGATCTATTTCCTATCATATATTCTTATGCAAAAAAATTCCATTAATAATTTTTCATAATGAAATTATGAATTTACCAATGTATATCCTTTAGGACTGTCAAACATGGTGAGCATTAAGGCATGCTTTCATGTATCAGGGTACATCGAGTCCTGTTTGTCACACCTTGTCAGAGTTGTTATTCCCATGTACATTTATTTTAAAACCATGTCCATATGTAGTTTCCAGACATGGATGTATTTTATTGAAAACCCACTTACACTATTCTTACTAAAATTTAGGGATGTTTTCTTGCACTCAGTCTTATCCATAATTCTTTATCTATAATTTTATAATCATAATCTAAAAACTAACTAAACTTTTCTTCTCATGCCAACTATAAAACCATGTTCTTTATTACACATTAATTAAGGATTTATTACATAAAAGAACACATGATACAACCCAAACTATTGAGATTCCAACTATATTTGGGAATTATGTACATATAATAACATATTAAACATGGAATACAATATCATTATTGAAAACATCCTTAAAATACTCTAAAATTCCATGGATTTTAGAACTGGATGGGATTACAAGGGGAAAAACATAAGAAAAGAGAGATATATAAATCCTAGTAAGGTAATAAACATGACATAAGGTGATTAATGTTATAAAATAGTTATATAAATGGGGCATAAAAATAGTAATAATCATAAACATGAACAATGAGACAGGATATAGCATGATAATCATAACATGGGAAATGTGGAAACAACTTAAAACCCTACATCATAAACACAGGTCAAGGATAAACTGCTAAGACTTCATGGTGAAAAAAGTATCATAACGAAATTAGGTTCACTTACTTTCCCAACATAGAATATCATGAGTCTATACATTACCCAGTGCATTGAAGAACTATATAATTCTAGGTGCACACATCACATTCATTTCATCCTCGTGCATAAGTGATCCACATAGATCATAAAAGATTGATTAATTCATCATAATAATATATTATAATATCAAGGAGTGTGGGATAATATATGTAATTATCCAATTAAAAATCATATGTGCGTTAATGTCAACACCCTAGATAGTAAATGGGTTTGGTATTCACTACACAGTTGTTTTGGCATGAAAAATCATGATGAAATTTTGGCAGCATAAAGGAATCACATAAAGATTCATAAAAAAATTTTGATGAGAAAAAATGGGGTCTTTAATCAAATAAAAATAAAATAGTAAGTAATAGGTACAAGTAAAAACATATCACAGCATTATAATTTTTAAATTGAAGATGTAAGTTAATGAAAAAAGTTGAATAAACAAAATAATCCTAACTATATTTTTGGCATGGTAACAAGTGTACATAAAGGATTATAGAAGGATTAATGATAGTGAAAGGGGGATCTCAACATTTATACATTAAATGGATTTTAAATAGAATATGTAAGAACATATACCATTATATGAAAAATTAATTTAAGAGAAATAACATAAAAGAAGTGCTTGAACGGAAATGAGAAGAGAGAAATCTCTTACTTGAGTGTGTGACTCCAAGTGTGTGTGATGGGACATTTTGAGTGCTTTGGGATGCCTTGGGGGCCTATAGAGAGTTGAGGGATTATTATGTAAGAGCTCTATGTAGTTTGAGTGATGATAAATGTGAGATTGGGAGGATGTATATATAAGAAAAGAGGGTGATTTATTTATTATTTTGTATTTGTACTCAATATAATAAAATAACCAAAACCAAAAACTATCCCAGGGTTTTTTCCCATGGTTACTGAAAAATGGGAGTGGTTTAAATTATTTTATATTTCCAAGGGCCTAAATTAATAAAATAATTCAATTTATTATTTGGAGGTGAGTCATACTCTTAAAGAAATGATTTTAAACCCATAAAATATATTATTATTTATTGAGGATTCATAAAGGCTTTATAAAATTAACCAAATAAAAATAAAATCACATTATTTAAATAAAAAAATATATTTGGACATTGATACCTTTTATAGTATTTATTACGTCTCTTCTGGATCATTATGATGTCATAATACAATAATTATATTTATACAGTTTTTTATTTTTACACAAAAATTAGACAATCTCTAAAAATTAATGAAAAACACATTGTTGAATAATTTTTACATTCTTATTCAAAAAAATAATATTCATTTCATATAAATATTTTTTAAAATATTTGAATTTTAAATTTTAAAATAAAATCAATATTTATTATGTAATGCTAGGATATTTCATCAATAAATGTTTTTGAAGCCTTATAAAAATAACATTTGACTTCCTAAAAATTATATGATCATTTATAATTAGTAAAATGTATTTAATAATAATATTTTATTAAAATATTATTTATTTCAAAAATTCATTAATTCATAAAAATAAATTAGTTAATTTAACTTGAATTCTAACTAAAAATTCTAATTGGACATTGAAATTGGAAACTCCCAAAGAAGCTATCTCCCTAGGGTTCTCTAATAAAAGGGCATCATGTAAATTAGATTTGTTAAAAACCTATATTTATATTAATCATGTGATCATTTTTTAGATACTATGTTATCATTGGTAATTATTTTGAATGGTCAATTAAATATGATGGGATATAATAAAACTATATAAGTTAATGTTTTTTCTATAATCATATTACATAATAAGACATTTAATTAAAACACAGGTGGATATTTATTTTTAACAGTATGGATCATTACATATTGGATAGGGATATACCAAAAAACCCATATCAAATGAAGAACCAATGATGATTTTTTACATTGGATAAGTAGAGAAGAAAAGAATAGGGCAAAGTGATATAGGTTAATTCAAGTGCATTGAAGAAAAAATATAGAAGAATAATGAATGAATGTGTTGTGTAGATTTTTTGAACATGAATAAGACATATTTCACCCATTCAAGAAAATAAGTACTTCAGTTTTTTGCTATAAAGAAGAAGAATTTTGTGGAAATTTTTTTTCTTAAAATGTAAGGAGAAGAGAGTACTCATGTATATTATTGTTAAAGTAACAATGGAAGAATAAGGAAGAATAATAATGAATCACTGTGACATTGAAAATAATTCACATTTGGTAAAGGACATTATTGGTGTAGAAAATAAATTTAGGAAGTTGAAGACCATTTTCATAAGAAGTATAAAGATATAGAAAGGTGTTATAGTGAGACTAATTCGACTACGATCTATAGAATCAGGATTGTTTATAGGGAAGCACACTTAGGCTCAGGATTGTGTTCTGGTCAAACCACTAAAATTGATATCTAATTATAGTGGATAATATGTGTATTGTTCACTAATATACACCTCAAAGACTATATAATCCTCTTATGTATTGAACCTTGTGAAAACATTGTGTGCCATGTTATACTTGATTTCATCGATTTACATATGAAAATGAAAAATGGATAATATTATCAAGATCCTAACAACTTCAAGATTTAGATATGGTATTAATGAGATTAAAAATTCATCGCATGAAATTGTTCTATCACACTTTATAATTCATTTTATAACCTTGAACCATATAAATACCATAACATTCTTTCCCAAGAATAACTTGTTATCAAATAAAGGTAAACAAACAATCCTTACAAATAAAGACACAAAACAATTCACATTATTTTGTGCAAAAATATGTTTTGTCATCATTAGGTTGATGAGATTATTTGTACGCTTCTTCTTGTTTGATTAAATGAGTCAAAGATTTTCAACTATTTCTTTTCATACCATAATGTAGTTTTTATGTGTTTATTTAAAGTGTGAAGGTTAATTATTTTTAAACCTATGCATGAAAAGAGATGGGCCCCTGCCACCATTCAGAAAAAATATAAAAAATGATTATATGTTATTATTTTTATAAATATATAGATTTTTGTTTTATTATATATATATATTGTTTTATTATAATTATATCTTTAACATTTTAAATTGATAATGTTATGTTTTTATGAAATATGTTTTTCTGTGCTCAATTTGTTATTCAAATACAAAAACCAAACAGATTTTGAAATAACACATGAGGAGAAGCGGATTTATATGTTTCTAATGGAAGGAGTATGGTTGATATAGCCATTTAATCTTACCACCACATATTTCAAACATAACTAATTTTGGTTTTTAAATTCTATTATTACATTCTCGTTTTTACCAAGAACATCATATTTGTTTCATTCGACAACACTAAAAAATTTATTTTCATGTTTTAAAAAAAAGAATGGTACATTATAAAAATAATAATTTACATGGTATATTACAACTCAATAATGGTGTTTATATATTAAATTTTGAAAACCAATTATTTACAATTGATAATAAATTATGTTTTTGTGGCTCATTTTGGACCCATTAGTGGCATCTCTATATTGGTTGTGTAAAAAATAAGCATTTGAAAAAGTTTTAGGAATTGGATTACTTAGACTTTTTTTAGAAAAAAATAGATGAAAATTTCACACTTGTTTTCAATGAGAAATAAACAAACCATTATTTGGTGGACAAGGTAAATGGCCTATAGGGCATCTAAAATTTGTGCAAATTTTTGTTGATGGTGAGTCATGCATGTTAGGAACCATATCGGGTCACCATCCAACCCAGTGAACATCCTAGTCTGTGGAAAGCCCCAATGGGAATTCCCAATCCCCATAGGCTCGCACAAGTATCCAAGTATCAACAAAAGAATGTGGGAATGATTTACATAATAATATAAATATAAAACCCTCAACAGCATAAAATAAACCCAAGATGAAAAAAACAAACAAGACTTTACAAGGTTTTAGATCTGAGTCTACAAGATCATACAAAACCGAAAGAGATATACAACAAAAAAAGTAACCAAAAAACATCTCTAAGAACCACCACATGGTAAAGGGATAATCTCCAACATACAATTGCCAAAACACTAACCAGGTGGATCACTAACATCTATAACCACAATCACAAAAAGCGTATCCTTAACCTATATCAAACATGACCAAGTCTGCTTACAAGAAAAGGTGTAAACAGGGTGTGAGATATTGCCCATTAGGATGCCACCCAAAAGGATTCCATACTCTGAAATTTAATTGAAAAAAAATTAAAAGTTTATTTAATTAGAAAAATGCTGGAATAATTTTAAGGAAAACAGTTTTAATGAAAAAATACTTTTAAAAGAATGAAATTATAAATTAAAACACATTCACCTTTGAAGTAACACTAGATACCACATTGTATGACGATGGTGACTTCAAAGTAATTAAAGGGAACCAAATATGAGAGAGGAAATATGGGAAATAGCATGTTATGGGCCCCTAGAACCTTGAATATCATTGTAAAATGGTATAGGAAATTCACCCATCTACATTATCTTTCATGAACCACTAGAAAATAGAAGCATCCAATATTCTAGTGGTCTTCGATCGTCATCAATGTTTAGTGAGTGTTTCCATCATCAATCCTTCAAAGAGATATTGGGTTATACCCACCTCCATATTATTAGCAAGCTATTCCTAGTTCACCCTCCTAGATACATGTGATTCTCTTAGTTCTCACTCAATTTCCACATGCCATAAGATACAATACATTCAAACACACAAGCCCAAACTGGTATTACACACACCAAAAACCACAATTTTCACACCTAAAACCTCTTTCAAAAATCAAACTCACCAAAAAACCATTCCAAACATGATTAAAATTTCCAACACAACTTAATAAAACATTTACTAAATTTATAAAACATTTAAAATGTACAAAAAAAGTTCTTAGTTTGAGAATACACCAATTTCACATGAAAATTACATTTTAAAATCTATTTCATATCAAAACTCTTCAAAAACTACATGCACACCACAATCGTGATTCATAAAACATGTTGAAGAGCACAATAAAGAACAATAAATTTATTAAGTAATGTTTAATTATGTAATCACTAGCCTTGGGTGTATAATGTTACGAAAAAGGGTGTGAAACTACTCCCACACCCCAGCTGCACCACAAAGTGACAAAAAGGATCCCTAAACAACAATATTGAAGCCCAAAGATCAATATTCAACACTAAAATCAGAAACATAAGGATGTAAAATATGAAACCCCCAAAAATAAGAGGTAAAATTATAGATTAGATAAGAAATCAAAGAGAAAAATCACTTTCTTGGAGAATCGAGGAGGAGACACACCAAATCTGGCACAAAAATAGAGCTCTAAGGGAGGTGGAAGGAGGGAGAGGCGCGCCTAGGGTGAGAGATCTTGAAGGAGGAGAGAAATTGTGTTTGTGGGGGGGGGGGGGGGGTTAAACCCAAGAGGATAGAGAAAAAAGGAAAATATTTATTGTGATTCAAGATCTACATGGTTACCTAGGTCGAGATGCACATTCTATTGGAGGTCGTGCGGTTGGATCTATCTCATACCAAATAGTTAGCTGGGTTAATGCACGGTTACTAGTAATTTTGCTCCAATCATGCATAGGGTCCTATCCGCCCAAATCTCTCTAATTTTATTCCTAAATTCAAAAGGAAACTAAGGGATAAGGATATACTAAAAATAAAATATAAAAATACCTGAAAATGATATCATTGATGTGATAATTCTCCCCACCATGAAAAAATTCCACCCTTGGAAATTCAACTCGCTACTTGATCAGAAAATAGAAATGGGTAAACATGCTTGAACCAAGACTTCTTCTTTCATGTCTCATGTGTATCGTTCCTATGCTAACAATGGACATGGACCAATGCGATAGACTTACCACGAAGCACCTTCTCTTGGGAATCCACTATCCGTATTTTTCTTTCAAGAACTGATAAATTAGGTTCCAACTCTAACTCTTCCCAATTAAACATATGAGATAGGTTTTCATTATACCTTTTCAGTTTGGATCCATGAAACATCGCATGAATTGACATCAACTGAGAAGTAAAATCTATTTCATTTTCTACCTTTCCTATTCACTTAAGGATTTTGAAAGGTATGACATACCTCAACATTAGCTTTCCCTACTTCCCAAAGTGACGATGACCCAAACGAGGTGCCACATTCACAAACACCCAATCACCCACTAAGAACTCAAGATCCCAATGTCTTTGATCAGCATAATATTTGTGGAGGCTCTGAGTTTTTAATAACTATTGCCTAATTAGATTGACTTTCTCATGCGTCTCTTTCACAAGACTCGGTCCCAAAAGTGAGGTCTCACCTACCTCATCCCAACACATATGAGACTGAAATGTCCGCCCATAGAGTGCCTCAAATGATTCCATTTGGAGAGAGGATATATAAATGTTATTCTAATATAATTTAATTAGTAAAAAAGTATATTTCATGATCCTCTAATGTCCAAAATACACAAACAGAGCATGTCTTATAGAATATGTTTTTCTCACTCCATCTGACTATCTTTTAGAGGGTGGTATGATATACTCATTCTGATTTGTAACCCCACTTCTCTTAGAAGTCCTTCTCAGAACTGAGTGGTAAAGCAGGGGTCTCTATTAGAAACAATTTCTGAATGTATACCATGAATTCTTACCACTTCCTGAACATAAAATCGGCCCAGCTCATCTACTTTCACTGAATATCTGATTAGAATGATGTGGGTTGATTTGTTAAAGTGGTCAATTATTACCCAAATAGTGTTATTTCCTCTAGGTTTATGAGTTAATCCAATAATGAAATCCATGGGGAACTCACCCCACTTTCAAGTATGAGTGGGTAATGGTTGAAGCAAACTAGAGAGCAATTGATGCTCTGTATTCACATGCTGACAAGTATAGAATCTTGAAATGAATCCAGCTATGTCGTGTCTCAGACCAGGACACCATAACTACCGAAAAACATCATAATACTTCTTGGTAGTACCATGTTTAATGGACCAGTAAGAATGGCGGTTATCCTACATCACCACATTCCTTTGGAGAAAACGGCTCCATAAAATGTTCCTTGAGACACATAGTTCCCTTAAGATACAATGACCAATTGGAGGATGTATCCCCATCATGATTAAAATTCGCATACATCTAACAAAACTCGTCACTAGTCTTCTGCCGCAAAACTATCTCTAGAAGTGATGGATCCAACTTCACACTCACCAGGAATTCACCTCCAATGTGCTCCATGGTCTTTAAGTGCATATGGGAAAAGGTCCCCATTGGGGTCCACTCATCTCTAGAATTATTAAATTCCCACATGGACAATTTTCTATTCAAGGCATAAACCACCACATTACCCTTTCCTGGGGTATAGAAGATATCAATTTCAAACCCCAACAGATATTTGATCCAATGAAACAACCTCAGATTGAGATCATTGTGGGAGAAGATGTAAGATAAACTCTTGTGATCAAAGTATACCACAAACTTCTCCACCAAGAGGTAGTGACCCCATTTCATCAATGCATGCATCACTGATTCTAACTCTAATTCATGGGTTGGTTAATTCTTCTAATGTGGCCAGAGTTGGAGAGAACCATTCACCACTACATGATCATCCTGCATAGGCACACACCCAAGACCCATACCTAAAGATTCACAATAAACCACATACCTTCATCCTGATTCCAAAAATATCAATATGGGTGTGTTATTCAACTATCGCTTCATCTCCTCGAAGGAAGCGTAACATTATGGGCTTCATTTGAACTTCACCCCTTTTTGGGTGAGTGTCGTCATAGAGGAGGCAATCCCAGAGAAATCTAGAATGAACTACCTGTAATAACCTACCAGGATGAGAAAAATCTTCATCTCGAACAGATTCTTCGTTTGTTCCCAAGACATGACCGCACTGATCTTCTCAAAATCTGCTAAAACCCATTTTTATCAGATGATACGGCCCAAAAACATCACCTCCATGATCCATAATGTGCACTTTGAGAGCTTATCATAAAGACGATGATCCCCCAAAGTGCCCAACATAATACACAAATTATGCTCATGATCTTATTCAAATCTAAAGTAAACAAGGATGCCATCCACAAATACCACAACAAATTAGTGGAGATACTAGTGGAACACCGTATTAATGAGTTCCATTAAGACAATTAGAGTGTTTTTTAATCCAAAGGTCATGAGAAAATACTCAATGTGTTTATACCTACTTAGGAAAGCCGTTTTCAAGATGTCTGCCTATTTTACCCTGACATAGTGGTAACCCAAACACAAATCAACCTTGGATAACCACTTTTCACATTTAAACTAGTCGAATAGATCATCAATTTAGGGAAGAGGGTATTTATTATTAATGGTAAACTTATTCAGCTTCTAATAATCAATACACAATTGGAGGGATCTGTCAGCCTTCTTCAAGAATAATATAGATGCATACCAAGGATAAATGCTCGAGCAAATGAAACCATTGGATTAAAAATCATACAGTTATATCTTCATTTCCCATAATTTTTTTTGAGGAATATGATATGATATAAGAGATATAAGTTATGTTCATAATGATAATTAAATTGCGAACTCCACATCCCTCTCTAGGGGGGAACCTGAAAATTTCATTGTAAATATCTCTGGGAACTCATCCATCACATGATGTAACCAATCCTTAAGAGCGCTACAATTATCCTATATCATTAGTGATGATAATTTAAATTAGATATTACCCAACTATTGGAGTAGAGGTCCGGCTCGACCAGGCTGAGGATCCCATTCTTCTAGGAAAACCTGAGAACTTCCATCAGGTTTCTTAAAACTTACTCACCACTGATAACAATCAATATACACCTAAAAATGAACCATCTAGTAAATGAAGAGGATAACATCAAACATATCCATATACATTACCATGAAATCCCATTCAATCTCAATCCCTAACATAGAGAGCGCACAAGACAGACACATGAGGCACTTCTCCTTCTTCTTTCCCAATGGTGACACCAACTCCATCGCAAAAGAAAAAATTCAATTGGAATATTTAGTATGTTCACAAGATGGAAATATATAAAAGACACTGCCACACCAATATCATATAGAAAAATAGATAAAGAAGATTAAACTAGAGTTATACATCGAACAGTCGAGGGCCCTACATCCTGTCCCACTATTTCTTTCTCCATAGAATGAAGGTGTCTGATATCTGTATGAGTCTTACCATTACCACCAGCCCAGGGCTGTGGTCTGAGCTAACTCGAACTAGAAGAAGATTCTTACATTCCAACCCAACCACCAAACTCAAATTCCATTATCCTGGAAAACTCTAAATGAGCTTTCATTCCCCTTGAAGACACTAATCCTGCACCTCCCTGATAAGAACACATTTCTCTACAAAATTATTGTCAGTGCCCCAACTCTTCATATCGGTGATAGGATTTGGGACGATATGTGAAAGTGGGATGGTTGTGTCCCACCTTCCCACATTGGTGGCACACAACAGACCCTGCATTAGAAGCCACTAATGAAGGCTACCTGGAAGATTATCCTAAGCTTCCACCTCCCTTCTTCCCTTAATCCTCATACTTCATATTCTTCTCTGACTAACTTCCACTTCCCATTAAAGACATAGTTATAAAGGTTCCCAACCTACCCTTATGGTCAATCACCACCATACAAGCTCAGACACTCACTTAATCATAAGTCTTTAACTTGAACAAGAATACTAGGGAATAGATCTCTCGTCGTAAGACTTTCTCGAACCTTTTAGCTTTCATCTGCTCATTGGAGATTATCTCGGGGTAATATTGAACCAGCTCAGCAAAATGGTGGGAATACACCATCACAGACTGGTCCCCCTAGACAAGATCCATAAACATTTGTGATCTAGTGTTCCTTAATACCTCAAGGTAGTACTGGTCCTTGAATAACACCCTGAAGTATTTCCATCTCATCTACCCATGCTTCCCATCTTGAATAACTAAGTCCTGCCACCTTTGACTTGGACCCTATAGCAAAAAGGAAGCACACATCACCCTAAACACTTCAAGAGTTATAAGAAATTTAATATACACTCTATCAACTCAATATATTCTTTTAATTATTCAGGTTCTGTACTACCTCAGAAATAAGGAGGCTTATTCTTTAGGAACTCCTATGATTTATCCTTCCGAGTTCTAGGATCAAATTCCCTAACTGGAGAAGGGGTTCGAAGCGCTCCTTATCCCACGGCCAGAATGGATTGAACCATATAATCTACCAACCTATGATCAAGTATTGAGGGATAACACTCTCTGGAACCATCTTACAGTTGAAATGGAACATTCATGTGGGGAACGTTTCTATAGAAAGAAATAGTCACATGAGAAAACCGTTAACACAATATATCTGAAAAAAATCAACAATACAACCTAAACTAATAAATCAAGCATTCCAAATCAACACAATGACCAAACCACTTCACAACTACCATGTTTACATGTACTATCTAAGGTCTATCCATCTCACCTAGAGGAGAATCCAAACCAACATCCCAACATCCCATGGTGACTCGAGGTCTATCTCGAGGAGTTCTTGCCAAGCACCCTACTCGCAGCCCAAACTCCAAACCTCGATATTCCTAGCTCCTGTCTATCTAGGCTCATCCAAAAAAACTTGGCCTAATGAGATAAACGATTTTATACCATTTTTTTACGAACCAAATTGGGTCTCCATTTGACCCGGCACCCAACCTGGTCCACAATAATGGTCGAAGGGTGTTCCCCATCCCTACAAGCTGGAAAAAGTTCCTAGGTATCAATACAAGAAAGTGGGAATGATTTACCCCAACATGCAAATATAAAACCCTCAACAATATAAAATTAACCCCAACTAGAAAAACAAAACCAAACAAGCCTTTACAAGGTTTTATATTTGAGTCTACAAGTTTATACAAAACTAAAATAGTGCTACTTCAAAAAAAGGAACCAAAAACCATCTCCTTGAACCACCACAATTCAATGGTAGAATCTACCCCATTCCATCACCGCAACACCGCCTTGGAGGATCACTATCACCTCGAACCACCATCACAAAAACCATTATCTTTACCTGTATCACGCATGACCTTGTGAAAGGGATACTAAACCGATGTTGTGATATGACATATGCTGCATGTGTCTTCGTAGGTAATGAAAGAATATAAGAGAAGAATAAAAAATAATTACTAATTCATTAATTCATTTTATATGAAATGATGGTAAATATAATACTATAATGAAATTATTTTTTTATTGAGAAGGAAACCTTGCTGATCACATTATAATATAAAAAATACACTAGAACATAGACCATTGATCTACTAGATATTATCACTCAGATCGATATAGTGGGTATATTAAACCTTAGTAACATCATGTCCCTTCAACAAACTATACCAAAATTCGGATGTATTTTTATCCTACCCACCACACAAATTCAACCATTCATACACTAAAGAAATGATCATAACAATTCACATTAATTGAAATTGAGAAAAATAGAAGAAGAATGAATATAATTGATTAACATGATTTGGAAGAGTTATCTTATGTGCATGGAAGAAACATTGAAAATTTTATTTCACTTACTAAAACTAAAATATTACATTCTACTAAAAAAGAGTTTGTAAGATTTTATTAAAAATGAGTACTTCTATATAACACTATATTAAGTGTTCGGTTACCACTTTTCTAGTTTTGATAATTAAAAACGTTATTTAAATAATTATTCTTAGATATTTAACACATTATTATTTTATTCCATCCAAAATGAGTAAAGAATTTTTTTTATGATTTCATTTCTTATAGAAAAAAATAATATTAATTTAATTTTTCTTTGTGTTTGTTATGAGAATTATGAACTGATTTCGAAGAACATATATATTTGTATAAGTTGATATAAGACTCATATATTATAGTTTAACAAGTATATTGTTAAATTTTATCACAGAATTAGATTCTCATTTTTTTTAAATCATTAAGTATCTGGTTTTTATTATTATTATTATTCTATATCTATTTATTCTAGTAATTATGTGTTTATTTTATAGGTATAAAAATTTTCAATGAGTGGGGAAACACATTCACTTGAGTAGTTGATATTTACACTATATAAAATTATGGATACACATATTAGAATCATGTATATGTATATTAGGATCATGGTTACCCATGACATTATGATTCTTACATATCTTAGGGTGATGTTTTCATAGAACAATAGGTTTATTCTTACGCAGTATAGAAAAAAATTATTGTCGAATAATGCATGCGGAAGTCACATTCAAGGTTAATTAATTCTTAAGCAACACAAAAAAAATTGTGTTTATTGTTATTTGATGTTTAAATAGATTGAAATATTCATATTTACATTTAATTTATTATTACACAAAAAATAAGTATACATATAAAGGAAAACCGATACTTACACATGATTTAGAAGTTTGTTTTTCAAAATCTCTAAATATGCTCTATTTTGATTATACATTTGGATATAAATTTTTATATGTTTTTAAATATCCATTTCATTGAATTAATTTTCATCTAATTACATATTAAATATTTTGATGCTATGAAAAAACAATTAATATTATTTTATGTTGATTTAAAAAATCATTACACAGATATACATATACATGATGTATTCTTGGAAAACGCAAGTTTGTAATTTGAAATATTTTAAAAATGAAAATATTTCCTCACATAACATTATGTGAGTATTACTTGAACATTAATATTGATTATAATTTAATGTTTTACTATTATACTAATTTTTTAAATGAGTTCTTTATTAAAATTATTTTTTGTTTTATAGATTAAACAATTTCTATCTTAAATTAGTGCATTGAAAATATTTATACAACCACCATGTGAACAGATGAAAATAAAAAAGAAAAATATCAAAAAAAATTTGCAAGTTACTATAATAGTTTTTGAATATCTTATTCATATTGAAAATACTTAAATAGATTTGAACATAACTAATGTTATCTGTGGAGGTTGAAGATATTTTGAAACAATATTTTGCAATACACTTTTGTGATCAATCACTAGAACACTCTTAGTTCAGCTATATCATTCTGAACCCTTATTTTTGAAAAAAATTAATGATTCCTCTCCACTATTTTTTGAATTGTACCACTAGTATTTGTGGTTTTTAATTCCTCATATATTTTCTATGTGTATGATATTGTATTAGGTTACAATAACCTAAAAAGTTAGTATTTTTGAGTTATGCCACCCCAAACAAAAGGTATGTGTGGGTTGTACCTAAATGGTAAAAGATAGGGGATATTCTTGTATAATAGTTCAGATAAAGGTATTTTTGGTTTCACTAACCACCTTAAAAGGATATAAGTTGGGATGTGACTATAGGTGTGTAAAAATAAGTCTTGGGTTATGACATTAATGATTAGATACTCATTTTAAAGGGTGTTGGTTCCCCATAAAAATTTAGAGATTCTATTATATTTAAATATATTTATGTATGAATTTAGTAAGAGTGAAGAGTTAACATTAGATCAATTAAATCAAAACTAGTATGAAAGATATTATGTACATTTTATTTTTAATTACATATAAAAAAGTAAATTTGTCTCTTATAAGTGTTTGAAATCATTTTAAAAGGTCAATTCACCCCCTCTTGGCCATTTTTTCATTCCCAAGTTAAGACGTAAGTCTTTTTATGAATGATTTAATGAAATCATTAGTGTTTTCATGTGTTTTTGTGTGTTTATATATGTGTGTGGTGTGTTTTTTAATCAATTCCTAACTAAACTGCCAGGGGGAATATATTCTTGAGATATTAGGAATAAGTACAACTGATTCATGGACACTTTGGAGGCCTCCACCATATGATAGAACATGTTATGGATATTTGATGTCATAAATGTATGCTTATAATAAAAATATGAGGATTGATATGTATACCATTACAATAAATCCAAATAAATTACCTAAAGCTAACCACACTAATTTAACAGGTAATGTGGTATGTTGATATGTTTTAAACTATAAGTTAATGAATATTCTATAATATAAAATATGTATAAATGTTTGTATAAATGTTTCTACATGTATAGGACCTCATAAAATATGAATAGTTTTATAGTTAAATAATTTGGTATCAAATAAGATTATAAAAACATAACATTGTATGCTAAGGGAAAAGATGTCTAATTCTTAAGATGGTGGAGGAGGAAACTTTGAATGAAATATTTCAAAGATTTAATTTTTTTATAAATTTCATGAGTTATTTAAGAGAAACTCTAGCTCATTCGGTTTTGGTTTAAAGTGTTTTAATATTGATATGAAATGAGTTTCATGATAAAAATGTCAAAATTGATGAAAGTAAAAAATTTAAAGAATATACTCTTGATAAAATTATTTAATATTTGTTACAACGTGGGTTAGCACCTAAAAATATTTTTCAAGAGATGATTTGAAAAAATAAAGAAATTTCCCTTAAATATAAATTTTCTACTTAATATTCTAAATATAAAATATGAACCATTGAAATATATGTTGTTTAACATGTTTCAAATGGAGGATATAGAATGAAAAACGTTACTCTTGAAAATTGAAAAAGGAGTACCAAAGAGTACAAAATAAATTTCTTGGGAGAGGTATTAAGAAACCAATGAGTCCTGTGGTATTTTTTTTAAGAATATAGAAAGATAATACACATCAAACCTGAATGACCATGGCACAATAATCATAAGAATAATAGAAAATATATTAAGAATGTGAAGAAAGTTGTGACACCTAGAAAGAGTTATATAGAAGATTTTAGAATTAGTGAAGTGTTAGATTTTGAAAAGGTTGTGGAAAAACTATGTTTCATGGAGTCAAAAACATAAGTAAGTGAATAAAATTATTATTCTTGTTTTGATTATATTTTTGAAAAATTATCTAAATCAACTTTATATTAATATTAGTAGATTAAATCCGAATAATAAGAGAAAATTGGTTTAAAAAATGATCATAATGGTAAACATAAGAAAATAATTAAGAAAAATAATAAAATTGTTACTTTTAATTAAAAAATAAATAATTTTCCCATACATATTTAAATTATTCTCATAGTGAATTGAAATGTGAACATACAAAATTAAATAAAAACCTAAAGAAAATAAAAAACATAAAAATCTTCCTTCTAGATCAAATGATAAATTTTAGTGACATGGTAATTTTTTAGATTGAATACCTTAGAATTAAGGATTATTATTCTTTGTGTGATAAATATTACGATATTATTTTTCTTTTTTTGGAAAAAAAAGATAAGTTATAAAAATAAATTTAAATTTTATATATATATCTATACACTTTTTCAATGTAGACAATGATATGATATAATGATGATATTTAATGAAATCAAAAAATAACTGTCCTTTGATGTGATAATCACTTAACCAAAATATATAATAATTTATTTATTTAAGGTTTTAGTGGAAATGTTTTATGTTTTAGATGATTTAAATTTGAAATAGAGGACCATGATATAGATAAGTCTTCCTTCAGATTTCCAAAATCACTTGGTAAAAATATATCTTTTATTCTTAAATCATTATCCTATCAATTTTAAATTAATACATATTTGAAATCATTATGGGTTTCCCAGAATTCTTTTTCTAACCAAATTGGATGAAATTGTAAGAACTCAGTTCTTCTTTGATGTGCATATCCATTTTTTCATCAATTATCAGTTTAAATTTTTAAATATGGAATAATATGAATGACCATTGATTTTATGGTGGTTTTGGGAATGTCTGGGGGTGGTTCATATCCCAGAAATCACGTTTGGGGTGAAATGGCCCAGTACGCAGTAATTGAAAACTTTGTGAGTTGGTCTGCATGACCGTGCATCCAAGTATACAATTTTGACATTGGGTTTTTCTCGGTTTCTACATGGTTAGTCATACCATGTGAGGAATTCATGAAAGTTTACATTATTTTACATATAACCATGCATGATTTGAAGACATCTTGGAAGCCATGAACCTAACCCATGTAATTTCCAATTTTTGGTTAATTTTCCTAACTACCCACACTTATCCTATTTTTTCAACCCTGATTCTATTTTTCTCTAATAAGCAGCAAGAACACCATTTTGAAGCTCCCTTTGAGCCTCTTCATGGAATTGATGGATCTTATCTGTCTAGTAATGAATTTAATAAATGTATATCTCATCAAATCTACATCAAAAATTTCCCAATTCTTATTTATCTGATCTAAATTCTTCTAGATATTGTATTCACTTTTTAGGTGGATGATAATTTCCCCTATTATAAGTTCCTTAATTTATTCATTGATTTTATCATGACAAGAGTCGAATCATGAGGTGATATTAGAAGAGATATCCTCTACAAATCCTGGGTTGGTGGCCTCATCCCTTTCATTTGAAATCGAGTGATTATAAATATTTCATTGAGTTATGCACCCAATTATAAGAGTGTCTCCCTTGAAATGAGTTTAATTCCTTAAATTAATTTGTTAATATTGGCATATGTATTAAAATATTCCATCAATGAATGTTATTGGTTGTTAAACATTAATTAAAAACACCCATTGGTTGTTTTTTTAATTAAATTAACCATTATGATGGTATATGGTTTAGGGTTCATTGAGGTTTCCATTTTTTCCATTGCCTTGGGATTTGGATTATGAATTGAATTTTAAATTGTATTGAAATTTTAATTTTGAGTAGAATATATAAATGGTTAAAGTAAGGGATTGGATACCAAGACCCTAGGATATTTTTTTAGTTCTTAGTTTAAGCTTTAATTTCTCTTTATATTGAATGAAAACGTGAATTGAATATAGGCTAGGACATGTAATATATTTTATAAGAATGAAAAAATTATTATAATGAATTAACCATGTGATATAATTAAAGGTTAACACTTAAAATATTATCCATTTTTTATCCACCTTTTGAGGTGAGGTCTAGATTGATTTTATTATGGTTTTTACCTTTGAATAATTAAGTCATTGAATGAATGATTCTGACCATGTGAGTAGACAAGAGGTGAGCCTTCTGAGTTAGCCAATGCCTTTAGTCACCTTTTGAGGTGAGTTTTTATTGAATTTTCTTAGTTTTCAAATTGACATAATTAAATTAAATTTATTTAATGGTATTGAATGTCATTGAATTTTTATATGTCATGGGTGACACATGGATTCAAATGTAGAACACCGTAGATGAACTCAATTGGCTTGAACCATGATTTTTCGGGAGTCATACTTGGACTCCCTAAAGTATCACCAAATAATGACTCTAAGGATTTACTTATATGATTAGTGATACATGGATTCATATAATAATTCCATGGATGGAATCAAGAGGCAATTTTATCATATTTCCATTGGTGATACTTGGGCTCCCTTAGTGGACTGCCAAGGACGAACTCGATTAATAGTGACAATATACCACACCTAGAGTGATACCTATGTTCATGAGGGTGTCCATGGATGGTATTGTAAGCTATTGGTTTATATTACACCTAGATGGATACATGGATTCCAAGTTAGTAATTCCATGGATGGGATCATGATAAAAATTAAATAAAGAATGAGATGAATTATATGATTCATAAACCTAGACAAAGCACATGCTTGGATTCAGTCTTGACTTACACCTCTATGGATATCATGTTTAGGCATCCCTGGATACATGTGCTTATTGGGAATGATGGGATTAATGTAAAGTTCAAAAACTTATTGATTAAAAAAACTTTTAATTCAATTATAATCTTATAAATTTACACAATCCTGACTATTAAATCATTAACTTATTTCTTAAATGAATTTAATTAAGTTAATTAAATATAAATGAGAATTTAGACCTTATGGTATATATACTTTTGATTACTTACCTTACTTTTTATATATCAACTTGCACATTGTAGTCATATATATTAACTAATTGGGGGGAATAGATCTTGGTTAGAAACCTCCTGGGATTATATCTTACACCCTATTTGGGCCACCTTTGGGTACCCAAAAAAAATATATGATTATAGGAATGGATAAGTTAAAGTTCCCTTTTATTGTTTGTTGATGATTTCTTAGGAGCAGGGGATCTTAGAACTGAGTTGAGGATTGTAATGATTGTTGTGATATTTTTTCCTTTTTTTACAATAGTTCCATGTATTTTATTCATTACTTGTATATGTGTTTTGGATTCTTTATTAAGGATATAGGAAATGTATTATCGTCATCATTATATATGATATTACTTTGAAATTTTTATCTATTCATGGTATTGATCTATTTTCTATATGATTTAATGGTTCCTCTTTTTGATTGTTATTTCTATTCCATTGTGTTACACTATGGTGATGATGTCATAGTCTCTCCATTGACACACCTATGGCCTCATTGCAAGTCGGTTGCCTTTGACATTTGGGGAGATGCGCTTAAGGCCATTTGGCCAACCTAGGCTCAGAAAACTATTTTTTTGCACCCAGGTCCAAGATGCGAAAAGGTGGTATCAGAGAATTCTTTTCTAGTTTTGATTATTATTTATAGAATATAGAATGGTATGTGATTGAATAGGAGTTTCGTAATGATCTATGCCTAGGAGTAGCTACCCCATGTATAGGAAAAATCCAAATTTCCTCGAATTGAATTGTTAATTTATTGATTTTGATAACTATAGTTGATTTTTATTCCACCATTGGGTGATGAAAATAAATTATGATATTATTATTGATATTTTATGAGTATTATTTTGTTGCAACCTAGATGAGGGTATTTCATCTCATGCATCATATAGGCACTAGTTAGAAATAAAATTTTATATATTATTCCATGCCAATTTGATGCATTAATTATTGAATGTTATTGTGATTGGTTTCATTCTATATATATATATATACTTTCTTTTTTGATAGGTAACTTGGAACAATTTATGGTGTGAATTAGGTGGACTCCAAACATTGGTTCCTGAAGTGTATAGGACCTCATGGATCATAATTTTGTGAGCCATTAGGTTTAACCATTTTAAATTGAAGTGTGATAACTGTGAAATAATTTTTAATTCAAACGAAAATGAATATGTTAATTCAAGTGAGAATTAAAATAGAAAATAAAAAATACTTATAGGAGATAATTTTACCCAGACACAACCTTTTTAGTGGGTAGTAGGATGTTTCTCTAGCTTTTATATGATTTGTATGATGCCCAAACCAAGCTCTTGGAGTATGAATAGGGATGTGTTGTTATTGAGTAATTCTTGTTCCTATGCTTATTAAATATTTATGATTTTAATATGTGAACTTTAATAATGTTCTTGATTTGAGGAATTTCTGTAGAATTTGTAGATGTATATCACTGTAATGTCCTCAAGGCATACACTAGGAGGGTGCACACAACCACACTACAGAGGTGGTGGGACAAGGGCTAACAATGGATCCTCTAGTAGTTATAGCTATGTAACCAGTTGTTGTACCCGAAATAATTACAAAGGTATAGTTTTGTGATGGGTTTTTGTTCTCCATGCAGATCATTCAGGGAGCATTGTGATCTTCCCTTACTATAGAAGAGTTGACATGTTGGTTCTGACAGAAGTGTCCACCCACATTTTTGGCGGATGGTGGACCACATGCTATGAATTCATATATATAGGCCACGCTATATTTCATTGAGCACCAAGAGATGCCTCCTAAGTGGAGGGTAAAGATCACTACATATATACTTCTTGATTCCACCAAGAAATGGTGGGATGTTATAACTTATATAGTTTTCATCAAGAGATTGGATTTAGGAATTTTCATATGTCCTTCTATGAATACATATATCTTGAGATGTTTAGAGCCGATAGACCCTAGGAGTTCAAGCTCCTGGAGTAGGGCGGATTATCAGTGATGGAATATTCGGCCATTTTTTTTAGATCCATCACTTTTCTCTCTTTCTTGTGGGTGACGATATGTCTAAATCCATGTGATTTAAGGATGATCTCATTAATTAAATTTGATCATAGGTACATGTATATTGGATGAAAACCATTTATGGAATAGTGAATTAGGTGTTTATGAGAAAAACATAACCAAAAAAAAGGATGGAAGTGTGAGCTTGGGAAGTTTGGAATATCAATCTGGTACTGTATCAACTTGAATTTGGAAACATTGTATGGAGGTTCCACACAATGATACAAGTATCCAAATCACGCATTTAGGTATCCAAGTGATGTGATAACAATGTGGTAGTACATGATATACAAGGCCACAGTGTATGAGGGACCCAGTTTTGTGCCTACCCTATGGAAATATGGGTCATATACAATGCTTCTACATAATGTTTCCTCTGGAATCTAGTGAGAGAGGATCTACATTGCCTCCATTGTAACACCCTGAGATTTTATGAAAAATGTTATTTTTAATTTCATTGATGTCTTCTGTTTTACACTACCCCAAGATTATCTTTCACTATTCACAACATCGTATTAGCTTGTAGTATACGCAACACTGACATGGCTTGCATTACACACAATGGTGAACTTCCTCGATAGCGTGTGTTGTACGCAATACCCGGTTTCACTAAACAATGATATATGGTTATAATATTATTATAAACTAGCCGTTATAAATAATATTAACTAAATTTTGAATTTTATAACATTATAATTCATCTTACTCATTTTTTAGTACATGGTATAAGAATAAAATAAATTTTTCGGGTAAAATAATTTTTTTTCAAAAAATGCATTTTTGCCGCCTTTTGATGGCGCACCCACGTTAAATATAGTTTTTGACATGTTTATAAGTTCAATTTGACAAAATAGAATTCTTATATGGAATCAGGAAATAAAAATTTACTTTGGATAAATTTTTCATATTATTCTGATAACTTTCATATTTTAATGAATAGTAAAACACGCTATATTTTAATTAAAAACAAATTTTTTCATCGTAATAATTTATGTTGTTAAATTTTAATATTTAATAGTTTTCAAGTATAAATAGAATATATTTTTACCATTTAATATAATGTATATAATTATAATTTATTTTACCTTGAATTTATAGGTTAAATCAATTCAATCTTTTGCAATGTTTTAAACAAAACCCTGTTTTCTTTCGACAATGGGATTAATTTTAATTTAATTTCTGCAAATTTTGTGTTTTGAATTTGTAAAATGGATTCCCTATTTGTAATTATTGGTTACAAATTATGTTAATAGGCTACTTTTTGTTTTTGGGCATTATGAATAGTAACTACGGTAAATTTTATTTACCATAGTTAAAGGTAAATCGGGTAATTTAGGGTAAATATAAGATTATAAAATTACCCTAACACCTGCCAAAATCCTATTGGATGACTACAAGTCGACCCATAACACCTAAGGGTCGGATTAGATTCATTTAATGGACCTTTTTCCATGAAAATAATTTAATTATTATTAAAACCAAAGAAAGTGGCAACATGTCACTTTCTTCAATCTTATAAGTATAATAATTTTATTTTAGTGATAAAAATCTTGAAGCTTCAAACATGAATAGTATCCAGAAATATAATAAAATTATATACATTATATAAATTTATTTATAATTTTTAGGGATTAAATAATTTTCATTAAATGTAACATAATAGTGATGTTGAAATTATTTTATTAAGAGAAATATCAAATAAATGGTTTTAAAAATTTTAAAATAAATATTATATAAACTATTTTATGTGATCCACTAATTTTCTAGATATATATGACATGTTATGAATCTATTAAATGTTTTATTTAGAACATATCTCAAGCATATTTTTTATTTAAATTCAAATAAATGAATAGTGTAAAAATTGACACTATTGTTATTTTATAAAAATAACATATTATAAAATTGTTTAAAAATCAAAAAAATATTTAAAAATTATAAATTTATATTTATATGGTCTAAAATGTTATAAAGTATCCAATTATGGAAAATTCACAACAAATAAGTAATTATTTATAATAATTTATAATTTATAATTTTATTACAATAAATAACATTAAATTGATTAAATAAGGATAAATCAAGTTGATGATGTTTAAAATAAATTCATAACATGTCTAAATTTTATTTTTTTATGGGATTACAACCCCATATCATCTAATATTCTTATTTGAGTCATTTTTTAAGCTTTTAAGTGGGGTTGGGATTTAATATAAACTGATATTTCTTATATTTCCAAAGGTGCCCCTCTCCTGCCTTATAAAAGGGCACCTCCTCCCTCTCCTCCTCACACCAATTTGAGCCTTAAAGATCGGAAAACCCCTACCCATTTCACTTTCCCACTTCCCAAGAAACATCCTAGAGGTCCTGGTCTTCTTCAAAGACCAATTTTAGTTCCCTAAGAGGCGCTTCAAAGAAGAGGTAATGACTGTTACTGATTCTTTCAACATTATTTCTTCTTCTAATTCTTCTTCTTTAGTTTTTTCATTATGAAGTAATAACATAAGTATCACTCATATAATTATTTTTTATTAAATTTATGAAACAACCCTATTTCATCATCTATCCAACCTATGGAAAACGAAATCACCGCGCGTGCTTACGTACGAAATACCGTCTCCACACCGTGGTGTAATCTATTTTCCATCACCACCTTACTTGGATGGGTATAATGGTGTAAATAATGAGTATATATGATTATTTTAAAGTGATATTAATTCTTAAATAGTATACATACACTCCAATACAATTCCACGATCATGAGAATGATATCATCGTTCGTGCGTACGTACGGACTACCGTCTCCACGAATGCGATGAGATTCATTTTCCATGATTAACCATTAAAGAATGATTATAAAGTATATATAATGAATAATAATGAAATATATGTAATAATAATGCTACTGGATTTATGTATATATATATATGTATTTCATCTATTTAATTTAATTCAATTCAATAAGAAAATGAAAACAGTGTTCATGCGTACGTACGGCCTACCGTCTCCATGAACGGTGTATTTCATTCCTTTTATCGATCTATAATATATATGTATATGATGAATATATATTATATATAAATCATTTTTTACATTTTGGAATTATGTAAATCAGGATATAAGTAATAATATCAAGAACGACTAGTCGAAACACATATGATAAATGAAATAATTTTACCCAAAACACTGCCTTTACATGGAATTTACAAAAGAACGGGTAATATAATGTCATAAGTGAAACATATATGATATAATAACAATGAATATGATTATTTAATAAGTCAATGACATTATTTAAATCATTATACAGGAGTTTCGGATCCATACAAAGCATATCGGACCTAAGGTAAGAGATAACTTTTCCAATCTCGTTTTTATCCGAGATTGTTTATTCGTAAGTATTCACTGGGGTTATAGTTATCATCCATGTCCATGTTTTATAAAAGTATTTTTATATATATTTAATGCCCTTTTTACCCATTTTTAATTTTACTACATGGTATGTAAGGAATCTTTCTTTTGTTTACGTTACGAGGTACTTTTTGACTTTTCCGACAAAAGTACAAGGAAAATGTTTTTTTAACTTATATGGGATGAATAGATTTTGACGATTTCATAACACCTTATTTTCATGAATATTCCTCTACAAGATTTCATGATTATTTTCAACAAAATTATTTTCTTTTAATATTGAAAGACAATTTCAGAAAAGAAAATTATTTTACAGAAGAAAGGATATTTTCCTCAAGAATTCATTTCAAGTGTTTTATCAAAACTATTTTCCATCTAAGAAGACATTATTTCATATATGTATGTTTCAAGTATAATGTATCAATTATTTACATGTTATGATTCTTCTTATGATGAAATTATATGCATTTGTTTTATATGGATTGTGTTATGATGGCATGATGTTTAAGAATCCCAATTTACTACATGGGTTATGCTATGATTTATGATTTTGTAGAACAAGTAAGAATGATTTCATTATGAGATGGGTTGGACCTATATCTACCTCCAATGCATTGGGTAAAGATTTATATCTCATGAGATAGACATGGCTAGAACTGTAAGTTAATCCAGTTCTATGTTACAGGACTGAAACGAGGAGTGAACTCGATTCAGAAAAGGACTTTGTCCACTAAGATGGTCTTGGTTGCAATGCCTTGGCTACTATGGAAATCATATCATGTGCTTAATGGTTTCCACAAACACATGTTTTATTCCCATTCTATTTTATCATGATTAATGTTTCTTTATGATCTATTCCTTATGTACTTCCATGTTTTATGTCATTTCTCAATATTTTGATGTTTAAACATTATGTTCATGTTTTTAAGTTCAAATGTATATGATTTTTTTTATTTTATCCATGCTTACCCTTACTGAGCATTTGAGCTCACCCTTTTTACATTTTCTTTTCCCCAGGATATAAAGAAAGGTTTTAGGTAAGAAAACAAAAGTGGAAGAACTTTGTGGGATATGTTGAAGATCTTTCACCACGATTAGAAGATTACATTCCGAGTTTCCAAAGACACTAAACTATTACGATCCTTTTGTGTTTGTTTTTGTTATGTATTAAGTATTCCACAAAAGTAATGTAACCTCCATGTAATTCAAGCTTTGGGTCTCTACAGTTGGTATCAGAGGAAAGGTTTAGTCAACCTTTGGAAACTAGGATCTGAAAATGTTAGTGAGATCCCTAGAGATATTTCTAAGGTATGTCTAGGGATATCCCTAAGGTTAAGAATACGTATAGGTTATTGTCCTAGAATTGCGCTAACCATA
Source organism: Viscum album (assembly GCA_963277665.1). NCBI lineage: Eukaryota > Viridiplantae > Streptophyta > Magnoliopsida > Santalales > Viscaceae > Viscum > Viscum album. Next base: position 1,199,241,335 of record OY728157.1, read on the forward strand.
TTAGAATTAAACCTAAGATGTTAGATATTGAAGATACTCCCCCTTTATTATGTTATTTTTCCTAGCATGGTATTTGCCTCTCACACTATTATTTTTGGGTTTTAGAGGATGGCTGGAACCTGATGGAACCGTGTTGATCAATGTAATGGAAAATGCAATGATAGTCCTCCTAACCAAACCAATGTCATGGGATATGGAGTGCATAATCTTATTTCTATACTTACACAAGCTATGAATCATTCTGGACTTTAAAATGAGAAGAGAAAGGAGAAACATTCTATTGAATCCTTCATGAGGCAGCGTCCACCTTCATTCAGTGGGTCTTCCGATCCCTTAGTAGATAAACAATGGATCAGTACTAATGAAAAGATATTTTTGGTTCTACAATATTCTGAGCATGATAAAGTCATGTTAGTAGTATATCATTTGGACGGTGATGCTGATCAATGGTGCAATCTTATCAAGAATACGAGGCAAAGAGATGAAATTGAGTCCATGGAATGGGATATGTTCAAGAACTTGTTTTTCAGAAATTACTTCCCTCGTATTCTTTGAAAATAGATGTAAAAGGAGTTTCTTGAGCTTAAGCAAAAGGATGACGAATCTGTTGGTATATACGAAGCGAATTTTACAAGACTTGCAATGTATGCATCTGGCTTTATCATCCAACCTGAAAGTAAAGCTGATCGATTTTTTAGTGGCTTAAAACCAATTCTTCAAAGGGCATTAGATATAAGAGACTTTAGCAGCTATGAAGAAATTGTGCGTTGTGCTATCAAGGTAGAAATAGAAGTTGTTGTAACATATCCATCTCATGGTTTTGACAAGAAACTATAGATGGAGTTCAAGGAGAAATCTCATAACAATGGTGAAAAGAAGATGATTGTTTCTTTATGCTCAAAGTGTGGAAAGAAGCATGGTGGAGATTTCCTAAAAGGTACTAGAAAATGCTTTAAGTGTGGAAAAGAAGGTCATCGAGCAGTTGATTGTCAAAGTTATGGGAAAAAGGTTTCTAATGATGTGAATAGAGAAAATACTACAGAGAACTCTCCACCAACGCTTCAATGCTTCAAGTGTAAGGAAATGGGGTATTATGCTAATAAATTCCCTAATCCACGGGTTAATGATGATCAACGTGAGCAACCTCTTAAATCAAAGGATAAAGCAAAGTCTCATGCAATCACTATTTGTGATGTTGAGTATAAAAATGATTTTTTGTAATGATTAAGTGTTTATGTAATGGGATTTCAAAATAGTATCATGGAATCTCATTTATGGTATTGTGGAATTTTGGAATATCTATGTATTGGTTTTCAATTATTATATGGTACTGGTAACCATGAAAAAGTGATTGAAATATTTTTGGAAAGCATATGAAATGCACATATTGAAGGGATAAGGAGAAAATAATATGATAGTAATCATGAGATCATGACTAAAATAAGGACAAAGTGATATCATGGTTTGAGTATATAGAAATTTTGGGATTTTGGTTTGTGGAAAGAGTTAACTTTTGACAGCATTCATGTTTTCACTAAGGTTAAATGGGTATTTATTTTTCAATAGAATACATGATTAAGGTATTCACATGATTGTAATGTGATCAACAAGATATATCGGGGATAAATGATGGTATTCACATGCTCGGTAGATGACATTTCTAGTAATTGTTTTCTTTATACTGTAAGCTTAGACCGAAGTATTTTAGATAAACCTAAAGATTGGAATAGATTATGTTGGACATAAGTTATTACTGTTTAAGGATGGAACTTTTTTTCGATATTATTAATGGGATGTTATAGTAATGTAGTTTTAGAACAAGGAAAACCTACAGGACGGGCGACAGCCCATCGCGTCGGACAACGCTATGGGAATCGAACCCACAACAGAAGTGTGACTGGCCTTTATCGCATACCACTGGCCTACAAGAAGTCCCTGGTTAGTAGAAACTAGTTTTATTTTATTATGCAGTATGATATTTGAATTATAAGTTCATTTTTGGAATCGTATACGATTAACCTCACCATAGATGGACTTATGTATATTTTATAACTTTTTCTAACCTTTTGTTTGAAACAGATGGAATGAACCATCATTCTATCACATGATCTGTTAACACTTCATGAATAAAAAATTCAACTTCAGTCCTTTAAGAGATGAAGTGTAAATTATTCAATGCACGAACAACATTGATATTGTACCAAAATCAAGAAATTATTTCTTCTAATTCAAATTATTCAACTTTAGGGAAGTGATATTGAAAACCAAAAATGTGGTCTTAGTGCTCTTATATCTGATGAATCAGATGGTACCTTAGATCATCACAAATATATGGCTTTGTGATTGTTGGATTTTTTATAGACATGTTCTCTACCACTCTCCATCAGAACGTGATGGTTACATTTTTCTTCCATATCCATATTTTCACCTATGTTCTCCTATATGGAAACCCAGTGATGAGTTAATTTGGGTAATCGTTACATTTTATACTTTAGTTTTTAAAATTAAGTTTTAGTATTTCTTTTTACAATGTGGGTTTCTATGAATAGTAAACTATTTATATCCCTGACGAATTTCGAGGACGAAATTCATTTTAGGGGGGGTAGAAAGTAACACCCCGAGATTTTATGATTTTTTTTTAAAATTTCATTGATATATTCTGTTGTACGCTACACCAAGATTATCTTGCGCTATTCTCCACATCGCATTAGCTTGAAATATACCCAACACTGACTTGTCTTGCATTACACGCAATCGCGACCTTCCTCGATAGCGTGTGTTGTACGCAATATCGGGTTTCCCTAAACAATGATATATGATTATAATATTATTATGAACTAGCCATTATAAATAGTATTAACTAAATTTCAAATTTTATAACATTATTATTCATCATACACATTTTTTATAACATGGTATAAGAATAAAATAAATTTTTCGAATAAAATAGATATATTTCAAAAAATGCAGTTTTTTCGCCTTTTGATGGCACCCCCACTTTAAATCTAGTTTTTTACATGTTTATAAGTTCAATTTGAAAAAATAAAATTCTTATTTGGAATTAATAAACAAAAATTTACTTTTGATAAATTTTTCATATTATTCTGATAACTTTCATATTTTAATGAATAATAAAAACACGCTATATTTTAATTAAAAACAACTTTTTTCATCGTAATAATTTATGTGGTTAAATTTTAACATTTAATGGTTTTAAATTATAAATATAATATATTTTTACCATTTAATATAATTTTTTTCATTAGCATTGATTTTACCTTGAATTCGTAGGTTAAATCAATTCAATCTTTTGCAATGTTTTAAACAAAAACCTGTTTTCTTTCAACAACGGGATTAATTTTAATTTAATTTATGCAACTTTTGTGTATTTAATTTGGAAAAATGTATTCCATATTTGGAATTAGTGGGTCAAAATTATGCTAATATGCTACTTTTTATTTTTGGGCATTATGAATAGTAACTACGGTAAATGTTATTTACCATAGTTAAAGGTAAATCGGGTAATTAAGGGTAAATATAAGATTATAAAATTACCCTAAAACCTTCCAAAATTTTATTGGATGACTAAACGTCGACCCATAACACCTAAGGGTCGTATTAGAATCATTTAATGGACTTCTTTCCATGAAAATAATTTAATTATTATTAAAACCAATGAAAGTGACAACATGTCACTTTCTTAAATCTTATAAGTATAATAATTTTAATTTAGTGATAAACTTCATGAAACATCGAACATGAATAGTATACAGAGAGATAATAAATTGATATACATTATATGAATTTATTTATAATTTTTAGGGATTAAATAATTATCATTAAAGGTGATATAATAGTGATGCTGAAATTATCTTATTAAGAGAAATATCAAATAAATGGTTTTAAAAATATTAAAATAAATATTATATGAACTATTTAATGTGATCCACTAATTTTATAGAAAAATATAACATGTTATGAATATATTGAATTTTTTATTTCGAACATATCTTCTCTATATTTTTTATTTAAAATCAAATAAATGAATAGTACCAAAATTGACACTATTGTTATTTTATAAAAATAACAGATTATAAAATTGTTTAAAAATCACAAAAATATTTAAAAATTATACATTTAAATTTATATGGTCTAAAATGTTTAAATTATCCAATTATAGACAATTCACAAAAAATATGTAATTATTTATAATAATTTAAAATTTGGAATGTTATTACCACAAATAAAATTAAATTGATTAAATAAGGATAAATCAAGTTGATAATGTTCAAAATAAATTCCTAACATGTCTAAATTTTATTGTTTGATTATATTACAACCCTATCTCATCTAATATTTGTATTTCAGTCATTTTGGAAGTTTCTATGTGGGGTTGGGATTTAATATAACCTAATATTTCTTATATTTCCAAAGGTGCCCCTCTCCTCCCTTATAAAAGGGCACCTCCTCCATCTCCTCCTCACACCAATTTGAGCCTTCAAGCTTGGCCAAACCCTGTCCATTTCACATCCCCAGTTCCCTATAAACATCATAGAGGTCTTGTTCTTATTTAAAGACCAATTTTAGTGCCTTAAGAGAAGGTCTCAAAGAGGCGCTTCAAAGAAGAGGTAATGTTCATTACCAATTCATTCAACATTCTTTCTTCTTCTACTTCTTCTTAATTAGTTGTTTCATTATGAAGTAATACCATAATTATCACTAATATACTGATATGTTATTATAAGTATGAAACAACCCTATTTCACCATCTATCCATCCTATGGAAAACGAAATCACTGCGCGTGCGTACGTACGGAATACCGTCTCCATGCCATGGTGTAATATATTTTCCACCACCACCTTAATTGTATGGGTATAATGGTGTAAATAATGACTATATATTATTATTGTAAAGTTATATTGATTATTAAATAGAATACATACATTCCAATACAATTCCATGATCATTGGAATGATATCATCGTTCGTGCGTACGTACGGACTACCGTCTCCACGAATGCGATGAGATTCATTTTCCCTGATTAACCATTCAAGAATGATTATAAAGTATATATAATGAACAATAATGAAATATATTACATAATAATTCTACTGGATTTATGTATATATATATGTATGTCATCTATTTAATTTCATTCAATTCAATAAGGAAATGAAAACAGCGTTCATGCATACGTACAGCCTACCGTCTCCATGAATGGTGTATTTTATTCCTTTTATTGATCTATAATATATATGTATATGATGAATATTTATTATATATAAATCATTTTTTACATTCTGGAATTATGTAAATCATGATATAAGTAATAATATCAAGAACGACAAGTCGAAACACATACGATAAATGAAATGATTTTACCCAAAACGCAGCTTTTACATAGAATTTAAAAAAGAACGGGTAATATAAAGTCATAAGTGAAACATATATGATATAATAACAATGAATATGATTATGTAATAAGTCAATGACATTATTTAAATCATTATACAGGTGGTTTGGATCCATATAAAGCATATCGGACCTGAGGTAAGGGATAACTTATCCAATCTCATTTTAATCCGATATTGCTTATTCGTACGTATTCACAAGGGTTATTGTTATCATCCAAGTACATGTTTTCTAAACAAAAATTATGTATTTTTAATGTCCTTTTTACCCATTTTTAGTTTTACTACTTGGTATGTATGGAATCTTTATTTTGTTTACGTTATGAGGTACTTTTTGACTTTTTCGACAAATGTACGAGGAGAATGTTTTTTTAACTTATACGGCATGAATGGATTTTGATGATTTCATAACGCCTTATTTTCATGAATCTTCCTCTACAAGATTTCATGATTATTTTCAACAAAATCATTTTCTTTTAAAATTGAATGACAATTTCAGAAAAGAAAATTATTTTGCGGAAGAAAGGATATTTTCTTCAAGAATTGATTTCAAGTGTTTTATCAAAACTATTTTCCATATAAGATGAAATTATTTCATATGTGTATGTTTCAAGTATAATGTCTCAATTATTTACATGGTATGATTCATCTTGTGATGAAATGATATCCATTTTCTTTATATGGATTGTGTTATTATGGCATGATGTTTAAGAATCCCAATTTATTACATGGGTTATGCTATGATTTATGATTTTGTGGCACAAGTAAGAATGATTTCATTATGAGATGGGTGGGACCTATATCTCCCTTTAATTCATTGGGTAAAGATTTATATCTCATGATATATACATGGCTGGAACAGTAAGTTAATCTGGTTCAGTGTTACAGGACTGAAACGAGGAGTGAACTTGATTCAGAAAGGGACTTTGTCCACTAATATGGTCTTGGTAGCAATGCCTTGGCTACTATGGAAATCATATCATGTGCTTATTGGTTTCCACAATCACATGTTGTATTCCCATTATATTTTATCCTGATTAATGTTTCTTTATGATCTATGCCTTATGTACTGCCATGTTTTATGTCATTGCTCAATATTTTCATGTTTAAACATTATGTTCATGTTTTTAAGTTCAAATGTATATGATTTTTTTTATTTTATCCATACATACCCTTAATGAGAATTTGATCTCACCCTTTATATTTTTTCTATTCCCCAGGATATAAAGAAAGGTTTTAGGTAAGAAAACAAAAGGGCATGATCTTTGTGGGAGATGTTGAAGATCATTCACCATGATTAGAAGATTGCGTTCTGAGTTTCCAAAGACACTAAACTATTAAGGTCATTTGGTGTCTGTTTTTGTTATGTATTAAGTATTCTGCAAAAGTAATGTAATGTCCATGTACATCAAGCTTTGGGTCTCTACATCCATGTTCAGGATTAGGGTTATATGTTTCTCATCAAGTAGGGTGTTGGAGTATAGATGGTCATTCAGGCCGAGGTGGTGGTCATGATCATGGAAGTCTTACCCCCATTTTACAATGACAATGTGGTGGGTCTACTTATGGTATTTAGGCATTGTCATAGTGTATTGCTTCAGGATAGATATACACAGTGAAACAGACCATTGATAATTAGGATCTCAAAACTTCTATAGTCAGAGGTACTATTCTAGTAGCCTCTACTTTAGGTTACGACCTTTTTGATACATGGGATTCTCGTAGCATTATATTTTTTCCTATTTTGGTGAGACCTTTTCTTAGTTTTTATACTTAATATAATTTCATGATGCTTAAAAATCTATTAGGGATTTGAACGGTGGGTGTACATTAGTCCAGGGAGTTTCCCCTTGAGGTTGGTGTTTGTCACATCATATGGGGCTTATTTGTCCTTGAGATGGTGGGTTTTAACATCATTCATGGGATATAATGGTTAGTTACCTTTCATTATTTGGTTGGATTATATCGTTGAAGGGTGACATTTACATCACTAGAGGGAAGAGAGTTTATTCACAATGGTGAATGGGATGTCCAGGTGAGCTGAGATGAACTCGAGCATTGTGGTCTTGGCAAGATGATATTCCATAATACGAGTTTATATCTAGATGACTAGGAAACACAATAGGTGGATTTACCTATATTGGTTGATAATTTTAGGGATTTTTTCTTGGATGACTTTTCAGAATTACATCTAGTGAAAGAGGTTGGGTTATCTATATATCTAGTTCCAAGAGCTATACTAGTATCCATTCCTCTTTTCAGTATAACTACTACTAATATAAAAGAGATCAACGTGGTAGTAATAGGATTTTGAGTAATATGGTTTTATATGACATAGTACTTCTCTTTGGGGTTCTTAGGTCATTTTTTTCAAAAAAATGTGGATTTTACTATCAAGGTATGTGTGGATTGCAATAAATTGAACCATATAATGTATAGTAACTAATATTATTTTTTGTGGATAGATGATATCTATGACCAGATCCAAGGAGATTGGGTCTTCTCAAAGATTGATTTGAGATCCAATTATCATTAGGTGTGTGTTAGACCATCAGACATACCTCATACAATCATCCATAGCAGGTATGGTCTCTATGAGTATTTGGTTATTTCATTGGTTCTCATGAATGTTTTAGTAGTCTTAATGGAACTGATAAACCTAGTTTTCCATTATATCTTGATATGTTTGTGGTGGTTTTCATGGATTATATCTTAGTTTATTATCACAATTGACATGATCATTCCAAATATATTTAGATCATGTTACTTACATTGGGATAGCATCTACTATATGTTAATCTCACAATGTTCCACTATTTGATGGATCATATTCACTTCCTAGGAAACATTATCACACAGATAGGAGTATCAGTTGACTGAGAGAATGTGAGAGAAGTAGTTTCCTAAGAGCCACCCAATAATGTCTTGGATGTGTGTATTTTCTTAGGTATATTTGGTTATTACAAGAATATCATAAAAGACTTCTCATGCATATAAGCACTACTGAATATCTTGACTAATAAGGGTGTGAAGTTTGTATGGTCATATTATGGCGATATGGCCTTAGAGTAGTTGAAAGTGATATTGACATAGCATAGATGATAATTTTTCATATCTAAGTTGGAGTTAAATTTTGTACGTAATTCATTAGGCATCGAGATAGGATCAATTCTTCTTCAAGGTGAAAAATTCATGGAATATGGGTCTCAGCAGTTGAGGCAACATGTGAGGAATTACCCAATGCACGATGTCAATTTAGCTATATTTTTTCATGAATTGTGATTTTGGGATACATTAATTACATGGAGAGATTTTTTTTGTAAAATGACCAAAAAATCCTCAAATACATATTTACACGACATGATCTAAATCTGAGGTAGTGGAGGCGTGTTGAGTACCTACAGTCTATTGATTTTGACCTTGCATAAATGGATGGTAAATTCAATGAAGTGGTCGATGCACTGAGTAGGAGGACTCAGATACAGAAGTTTAATAGGATATCAATGAGTGGAATCTCATGGATTTATTCTTGGAGATTCGCATGGATATCCAAGACTTTCAATAGAATACTTTTCTATCATACTTAGTTGTTTCATGTACCTTGTTGGAAAGAGTGATGATGAGGCATCTATCAGGATCTGAGAGCCTAGTCTTACGGCAGGATGTGTAGGTTAGGACACTCCTACAAGTTGGACCATAGGTGAGAATGAAATTATCCATGTACTTGGTTACATACATGTTTCATCATACATGCACGAGGAGTGATGCAAGACTTTCATGATTCATCTTGGGCAGTTCATCATGGCATCAATAAGATTTATCAAGATTAACGTCGCCAGTACTGGTGGCCAGAAATGGAGAGATATGTAACTGGTTTTTCCATGACATATTCCACCTATCATCAACTAAGGAAGAATACCAATGAGCAATAAACCATTTACAGCAGCTTCTCATTACTGAGTGTTAATGGAATGATGTTGTGGTAGATTTTATAATAGGTTTACTAAGATCACCTAGAGGTAATGAGGAATTATGGGTTATTTTTTAATAGATCATGAAGATTCCACATTTATTATCCATCAATAAAACCATTAGTATTAATGATATTGTATGTTTGTACATTTGTGAGATAGTATGACTTTACGGCATCCCACAAACAGTAGTTTTGGATAAGGAATCCCAGTTTACTTCATTGTTCTGGAAAAAGATATAGAGTGCATTTAGTGAACAAGTTATTCTAAGCATAGTATACCACCCCCAGATAGATGGCCAATCAATATGCATAATCCAAGTTATTGAGTACATTCTACGATCATGAGTCCTATATTTCGAGGGCTCTTGCGAGCGGTATATACCCCTGGTTAGATTAGCCTATTACAATAGCCTTAAGGATACTATTCAGATGGAACCTTATGAGGATTTATATGGTAGGGCATGCTGATCACCCCTAGGTTAGTTAAAAATAGGAAAGGCAGCTATGCTTGGACTATGTTTTGTTCAAGAGACCACGGAGCAGGTTCAGTTGATTCAGAAGCAGATGGATATTGTGTAGTATAATCATTAATAATATATCGATTATCGCATAATATCTCTAGAGTTTGATGTTGGGGATTAGTTTTATTACATTTTTTTCTTAGGTGGGTATATAGAATAATTAAGAGTCATGGTAATATTTCATCATAATATATCAAGTTTTTTGAGATTTTATAGAGAGTCGGGTTGGTAACCTATCATTTGCAGTTACCTTAGAGGTATCGATAGATGCATGACATCTTCGATGTTTCACAGTTATGATATTATGATTTATATTTGTCTTGTACCATTCAACCAGAGGTGGTTGAGTTACAGGTAAATGAATCATTTGAGGATAATATGATACTAATTATAGATCATAACTCAAGGTTTTACCAAGGTTGGACAATTCTTCTAGTACAGGTGTTATTGAGGCATGACCATCTATAGGATGATACCTAGGAGTGAGAGGATAATGTACAATCACAGTGGTTGGAGTTATTCTCATACATGTATGAGCACCCTTGAGAAGAAAATTCAGTGAGAAACTACTTCTAGGAGAAGTTTTTAAGAACCTAGTTCTTCTTTGAGGTATGGATCCATTATTATTCAACAATTACCTATTTAAATGTATTAATATGACCTAATATGAATTCTATTTATGGGTATGGAGGTTTTGACATTTTTGGGGCTACTACGGATCTCAGAACACATGTTTGGGGTAAAATAGACTGGTGCAAGGTTAGTAAAAATCGTGCGAGTTGGGTCTCATGGCTATGCATCTAAGTCTCCGGTTTTGAAAGTGAGTTTTTTCCCAGTTTCCACATAGTTAGTCAAAATGTGTGAGGAAGTCATTCAGGGTTACCTTCTTATATAGATAACTAGGAATGATTAGTGTATGCTTTGGAAAATGTTCACCTAGACCATGTGAAGCCCAAATTTGGGTTAATTTTCCAATCTACTCCCACATAACCTCTTATTCCAACCATATTTCTTTTTATCTCTAATAGACTACGAGAACACTATTTTGAAGCTCCCTTTGAGGCTATTATTATATTTGAGGGATCTTCTCTATATGGTACCAGATTCAATTGTTATTTATCTCATCAGATCTACATCAATAAGAGCCCAATTCCTTTTTATCCATTCATCATTCTTCTAGATGATGGCAGTGCTTTTTAGATGAAATCTAATTTTCCCTATTATTAGGTCATTCATCCATTATTTAATTTTCTTAGGATCTGAGTCAAATCAAGAGATGAGACTCGAAATGATATTCTCTACATACCTGGAGTAGGTGTTATAGTGCCTTTTGTTTTATAGTTGAGTCTTTATATATTTGTCATTGTTCCATATTCACAATTCTTAGATCATCTCCCTTGAAATGAGTTTAATTTATTAAATTGAATTGTTAAGATTGGACTATATAATTAAAGATCCCATAAATAAATTTTATAGGTTGTGAACCATTAATTAGAAACATCCATTCATTTTTTATAATTAAATTGACTATTATGATGGTCTATGGTTTAGGATGCCTTGAGGTGTGACCTTTTTCCCCATGACTTGGGATTTGGTTTATGAATTGAATTTTAAATTATATTACAATATGAATTTTGAATGGAATAATAACATGACCAATGAATGTTTTGGTGACCAAGACTCTAGAATCTCATCCTGAGTTTCTAGTTTAAGCCTTAATTTATGTTTATATTGAATTCCCATGTGAGTTGAATAGAGGCTTAGCCATGTAATAGATTGTTTAAGAATGAGGTGATTGTTATAATGAATATTTTGTGTGAGATAATTAAAGGAAAATAATTATAAGATTATCCATTCTTGTATCCCCATTTTTAGGTGAGGTCAAGATTGATTTTATTATGGTTTTGAACATTGAATAATTAAATCATTGATTGAATTCTTATGCCTCAATGTGTAGAATAGAGGAAAGCCTTCTCAGTTGGATGATGCCTTTAGTCACCTTCTAAGGTGAGTTGTAATTGAATGTTCATGGTTTTGACATTGAAATAATTTAATGAAATTAATTAAATGGTGTTGAATGATATTGAATGTTGATATTCCTTAGGTGACACAAGGATTCAAATGACGAATGTAATGGACGGACACTGTTGGCTTAAGCCTTACTTATGCCTAAGTGATACTTGGACTCTGTAGTGGAATTCCATTGTTGGACTCTGAGGATTGACTTATATGTCGAGTGATAGATGGATTCATATGATAATTCCATGGATGGACTTAATATAGAATTTGATCATATTTTCATGGGTGATAATTTGTCTCCTGTAGTGGACCTCCATGGATAGAATCAGTTAGTAGTGATGTTATACGATACCTAGATTAATATATGTGTACTTGTGGATCTCCTTGTATGGGCTTGTGAGATATTAGTTTATATTACCCCTGGAGTGATACATGGATTCCATGTTAGGAATTCCATGGATAGGCTTAAGTTCAAAATTAAATAATGAATGAAATGACTTATATGAAGCATCTTAAAATCCAAAGAACAATCTTGGATTCTGTCGTGACATACACATTTATGTATTGAATTTTTAGGGATACTTTGATACATTTTCTTATGAGGAATTTTGTCCTTTATTCTAGGTTTGGAGAATTATTGATTAAATTAACTATTTAATTAAATGAGGTTGTTATAAATTGACACAGTTTTGATTGTTAAATCTGTGACTTATTGATTAAATAAATTTGATTAATTAAATTAAATATCAATAAGTACTTGGATCTTATAGGATGATTACATTTGAGTGCTTACCTTACTTGTAATATATCTTCTTACACACTATTGTTATATATATATTCACTGACTAAAGGTCATTGACCTTGGGTGGTTACCTACATGGATTATATCTCACACCATGTTTGGGTCACCATTGGGTAACCAAATAAACTAAATGTATTTTGATATGGATAAAGTAATGTTACCTTTTAAAGTTTAATGCTGATTTCTTAGGAGCAGGGGAGCATGGGACAGAGCAAAGGTTTGTGATGCTAGCAAGGATATGTTTTTCTTTTGGTATATCTGTTATATGTATTGTACTCCTGGCTTTTATTCATGTTTTGGATTAATTATTAGAGAAATATGACACTTATTATAATCAACATTATATCTTATCTTCCTTTGAAATTTTTATTTATTCATACTATTGTTCTATTGCATGTATGATTTACTGCTTCTGTTATTTGATTATTATTTATATTTTATCCTGTTAGAATCTGGTTATGTGTGCATAGTCTTACCCCTAACACACTTAGAACCTCACCACTAATCGGCATGCTCTAGAATTTGGTGAGTTGTTTTTGAGGCCATCTGGAAAAATGGGCTTGGGGCACTGTTCAGTGGCACCCGAGTCTATTACTATACAAAAAGGGCGTGTGAGTACCAAACTTTTCATTAATATTTTTTTAATGGAATTGTGATTGGGATGTGTCAAGAAATACATGGAACATGTATATTGGATAATCATGATATTTTACCACTGATATATCTAAATATTTTACTTTTAATAAGGGTAATGGTGGTAGTGTTGCATTTGGTGATAAATCAATGGTAGTAGATAAATATTTTAGAGATGTTAGAATTCCAAAAAATATATATAATTTCAAATATTTTTATGTGAAAGTTATGAAACATAATATTATTAATATATAATATCTCTATAAAAATTGTGTGAATTTTAAATTTAAAAATAATAACAATAATTTTTTAAATGATAAATCGATCATATTTCTTACAAACCCGAAATTCATTATTTATTCAATAAATGTTTCTTATTTAACTGAAAAAAATGTAACATTTAAAAAAATTATAATCTAAAAATGATTTTTAGTAGATAATATCCAGTCATTCAAACTTTTATATACAACACATTCCCTCTAAAAATAACAAATTGTTGGATTTTCCTGAGATAAATCTGGACAACACTTATCTATGTGATTCCTGCTTAAATAGTATGTAGTATAATGAGTCTTTTAGAAAATTCATGAGGTATGAACTAATATAAGACTTTAAATTTTACATTTGGATCTATTTGGACCTATGAGAACTATAATTCTAAGTTGATGAATATATTCATTTTTTATATTGGAAGACAATAACATATTTACATAGACTAATTTTCATAAACTTAAATCTAAAACATTGTCTAAATTTATTACATTACATATATGGTTTCAAAAATAAAATGAAAATCTAATTTGATTAATTATAATTGATATTTTTAGATAATTATTAAATCAATAAATCAATAAATTATATGAATATAATTGATATAATCATAATATTCAGAACCTTGGACACCAAAAAAATGTGTGCTAGAAAGGAAAAATATGACATAAAATAAATGGATAAGAAATTAATAAATAATTATAATTTAAAAAAATTATTTTGGTAACAAGATATTATTATATCTTGTCGTCCCCTTATAAAATTATACATTGAACATTCTTAAATAAAACACATTATGAAATTTGGAAGGGAAGGTAGCCTAATATTCTCTATTAAATATTATTTGGTTGTAATGTTTACTTTCTTAATTCCAATGGTTCAATGATAAAATTTGATTCAAAATTAAATAATGGTATTTTTCTTGGATATTATAATAATATTAAGGACTATAGTGTTTAAAACAAAATAAAGTTATCTTTTAAAGAATAAATTAATGAAAATATTTGTGAAAATAATTCAAATGGAAGAAAATTTTATTAACACATGGTTGGATAAGAAATTAAAGAATTTAATTTTCGAGAACCTAAAAAATCATATTTGGATGCATAAATAGAGGAGGTGAGTCTATCTCATGAAAACATAAAAAATTTATAAATTTAATCTAGTAGAAAAAATAATTAGTGATATAACTACTAGTGTTAAAATGAGAAGTTCCTTAAGAAATGTTTTTTTCTAATCAAGGTTTTATTTCTAATTTTATACCTTATTATATAGAGTAATTTTTATCTGATTCAATCTAGATTATGGAAATGATTTAATACTTAAATAAATTTGATAGAAATATTGTGTTTTCCTTATTTAAACACCATATAGACAAGAACATTATTGGATCCAAACGTATCATTCGAAATAGGTTTGATTAATATGTTCAAATAATTACGAATAAGGATTAAAAAGTGTAAAAATGATAAAATCAAGAAAAATGAATTTATTTTGAAGAATCATTTTCCCTATTTCACAATTAAAATCTGTAAGAATAATTTTTTTACCTTACACTATTTTTTCATTAAAATATTTTTAAATTGTTTTAAAATTTTCATTTTCAAATGGATTTCAGTTTTTGAATCTTATTATCTTCATTTCCAACCATTAATATTACAACTACATAAAAGAAAAATATTGTATGTTTTTATCCATTTTCATGCTGTAAAAATAAAAAACTATGTTGTTAATATTTAATCCTTCATCTGACATAAAACCATCAAAATTTTCATTCCATTATCATAATACATACATTATGTAATAAAAATATTATCCAATATAATTTTTTTTTTATTTCTATCATTTGTGAACTCTACTGGCCACATCATGTATATCCCTTACTTTTAAAATCTATGATTGAAATTTTTTTCATATATATTTATTTAAGATACATATATTTATATTCTAAAATGATCTTCACCATATATAGAATATAGTTTTTAATGATTGATGAGAATATTTTTTATAAATCAACACCTTATTTATATTAAAATCCATTTTCCATTAGTAATTCTTTTTAACACTTGTTTTATCATATTTTACTTTTAATTAGAAACCCCACTAATTCATAAACACCCTTTACCTTCTGGTCACTTAATCAGCTCCCAATTTCTCTTGGTTTGGAATGTATCCATTTCTTACTACCATTATCTACAATCATTAGTGTTTAGTTCTTTTTAATGGAAAATATGGTTCCTTTCATCTAGTAAAGTGGAAATTGTATAGCATCTCTAAACATCTGAACCAATATTCTAAATATAGGTTATATCCTTAAATTAATTTACTGATCTGAAATACACATATCATCCCATTATTTTAGAGCACTATCATTCGATACTCCCACTTGAGTTTCTTGAACCCATAAACTTTCTAATATTTATTTTTACTTACTTACTTCTAGTATTATGAATCATTCTAAATTATTTTTTATGATCTCAAGATGTTTTTAACTTCAAATTCCATTACTTTGACAAACTTGGGATTTAATAGTTGAATAAACACTCGTAATTTATTTCTTGTAAGCTTTTATACTTCCTTAGAATCATTACATTACTGAGTAAATATCTACTTCTAAGGACTTTTAGTTATGATAATCTCATAGAAATATCCCAGATTTTATTCTTTATATCTACTAAATAAATGTATTTTTTATTTAGACTCAATCTTTCTTCAATCCTTAGAATCAACATGATCATTTTTCATGTTTTTAATTATTTAACGATGATAAACTTATTGAAATTTACCAGAGCATAAATCATGTTTAAGCCCATCCCCAACTACTTATGTTGAATTTATGTGGATGGTATGTTCCACTATGTTTGGTTTCCCTATCCAATTACAGTTATTCATTTAGGAGTGTAACAATATAATTCTAGATTTCTCAATTAAAGTATGATTCAACCTGTCATCAATTTTTTAACACCTTGAGATTTTAAAATAATAAATTTGGGTATGATAGTGTATAAGATATCAAACTCTGAACTTTAACAAAAATTTAACACCTCGATACTTTAAGATATATTACTTTATAAATAAATCTGATCACTTTGATAGCTTATGGAACATGCAACTATGAGTCTAAATGAACTGTAATATATTATATTTTTATAACCTAACCATTAACATAGTGGGTATGAATAGTACTAAAAAAATTCTTAAAATTTTATTGTTATAAAAAATTATAAATAAAATCATTTTGTATATATTTATTAAAAATAATATTAGAATCAATTGAATGAAAATGAAATGTTTTCTTAAAATTATATTTTTATAAAAGACGTTTTAGTCATTCTTTGCGTACTTAATTTAAAATATATTTTTGAAATTTTTAGAAAACTTTTTTGTTAATATGAAAATAATTTTTTAAATTGGAATATCAAATCTATAGTAGGGTAAATTTATGGATTTTTTTGTAATGTTTCATTTGTTTAATGAATAGTGAAAAATACTAATTTTTATTGAAAATTATCATTCTATTTAAATAATTTACATGGTAATATTAAATTTTAAAAAGTTTTCATTTAAAAAATAGTGTAGTTTTATTTAATTTAATTAATTTCGGTAATTGGAACCAATTTCATATTAACATTTTATATTAAATAATTTTATACAAATGAGACTTTTTTTTAAAACTTGCATTTTCATCAGGTCTGCAGGTATAATTTTAAATTTGATTAGAAAACATTTGTAATTGAATTTTTAAAAATGTATTAGATAATTTTATTAAGAATAATTTATATTATATAATATTTTCAACATAATTTTCGACAATTATGAATAATAAATAATAAAAAACTAACTATAATGGTTATAGTGAAAACTGATTTACTAGGGGTTAAACTAAAATGATAAGGATCCAATTAACCTTAAAACATGTCCAAAAAAATATTGGTTGGTAATTGTTAAATTATATAACCTATTATGTTCAATAATTAACCATTTTGGAGACTTTCGGTGTGATAAAAACATGGGTGTGAATGATTCTTCACAAAATTTACATGTGTGTCCTCTCCCCCACTTATAAAAGGTCACCCCCTCCCCTCCCCTATTCATACATAAAAATTATTTTAAATCATAAAATCATAAAAAATAAATAAATTTATTAATCCCCTACCAACATCCATGATCCTATTTTTGAACATTTATCATTCTTAGTAATGCTTTTGGTTAAGACCTCAAGATGTGTTATGAAGAAGAGATAACATTATTAAAGGATCTTTTTATTTTATTTCTTCTTACACAACCTAAAAATAATATCATTTACTAATTTTATAAAAAAATATATCTCCCAAATAATTATATTCTAATATTTTAACATAATTAACATTTTCCATCTCCTCCTCCATCAAATGGGAAATGAAATCGTCGATCATTTGTACAATAGACTATCACCTCACAAACCAATGTAACATGTTTTCCATCAAACCATCACATAATTTTTCATAAATACAGATTTAATATAAAAATATAATTTTTATGATATTATTATACATATATAATTATAATATCACATATATATAATTAATTTCTATGTCATTTAAAATAAAATAATGTCTCTCATGTGTACGGAAAACCACCACCTCACAAAGCGATGTGATTCAGTTTTCACTTACAATTTACATGGAAATTAATAAGGATAAATTTTATCAATATATATTATATATAGGAAATTATATTTATTCAATAAAACTAATATATCACCCACTTTCATACCCATTCACCTGTAATAGAAATGATAATGTTTCTTGTGCATACGTGCAGTATACCATCTCCACAAAGTGATGTGATTCATTCCCCATATTCCATTTCAATAATTATTATAAATATTTTTATAAAGAAAAAATAATATATATAAAATTAATTTAATTCTGGAGATGATTTAACTATATAATATTCTTATGAACCTGAACATTCATGATAAAACATGCATGAGAAAATAATGAAATTCACACCCAAAACAATGAAAATAATGAAATGTTATTAACAGTATGGTTGAAAAATATTATAATAGTTTATTAAATATAATTATAAATATAAATATGGTTATGGTAAATATTAATATCCTTATTAAAATAATTATACATGATCTTAAATCACTTTCAGCCATAAATAAGTTTGAGGTAAAGGATTTCATCTAAATTTCCATTTTATTCAGAAACAATTATTGATATGCACCTATTCAGTTTTATGATTTGTTTATACAAACCATTTAATATATTTAACATGAATACCTATTTATTTCTTATTATTAATGTTTTGTTTAATTTTTATTCTTCAAGAAGTTATAATTTAAATTTTAACAAAGTTGTAACAAATTATAGTATATTCTCACTTTCCATTGTGATTGTTTACTTTCTCTTGAAGAAATCACATTATTATAGTAATTTTTCTTTAGAAAGTTAATTTATATTAAATTTAAAAAAATTTATGATTAATATGATTATTTACTAAAAGTTTTACCATTTTTACATATAGAATTATCTTGGAATGTTATTTTATTAACTGTGAAAATATTAATAAATTTGTATCATTTTCACAATATGGGTATTTGATGACACATAATATAGATTCCTAAATTAAAAAAATTATTTTATATATACGGAAGACTTTGGAGATGTAGTTAGGGGTGGGGCCCAGTTATAGAAAACACCTTAATGAATTGTAAATCTCATGAGATGAATCAGTTGGCTAGACATAGTTAAATGGGTTTCTAGTGTATACCTACACATCTATTTTAAACTACCTTGAGAAAGGTCTTGACAGAAGGGGTATCATTATTTTTGACAACATGAATTCTAATAATTATGAATTTAATTCATTAAGAATCAATTTATTATTATCCCTGATATTATCCCAATGATATAATCTCTGGATGCATTTTAATTATCATTTTATCTATTAAATGACATGTGATTTTAGTTATTTACATTGAAATATTGATTATTAATTATCTATTAATGATATTCAATTTATTTATTTATTGGTATTTTTATTGATTTATTTATCTTTACATATTTATTATTACTAATTTATTATTATAAATTTACTGATGGTAGATTTATTTTTATGTAACTCTTATTTATAAATTCAGTGCACCCTTATTTTATTTCATTTCCCTATAATTAATGAAGTGTGCTATGAGTGATATACAAGGATATTCTAGAGGGAATAATGATATTCTCAAAATATTATGTTTAAAATTGTCTAGTTAAATGGAATATTCTAATCATTGTGTATCTCATTTACCAAGACAACTAATCTATTTGATGTGTCATGATGTGATTTATTATATCTTATACCCATGTAATGAGGTATACACCCGCTCTGAGTTACTATGTTCAGGTTCATCAAATAGGGTATCAATGAAGGTTTAGTATAAAACATTGGAATAAGATTTAGGAAAACATTTACTAGAGAACATAACCCTATAATTGAATTTTTCAGATAAGTATAGAAAAACATCCTAATGTTTTGGTAATGTATATGTTATATGGTTTTTCATAAAAATAATTCCATATATTGAAACTACAAGTGCATGTGGTTGTGGTAAAAATTTACCTAGGGTTAATAACTCTAAAAAAATTACATCAGGCTTGACTTGAGAATTACCTATTAAATGACAAAGGGCCTTACAACGCACCTTGTTTGGTACTCTTGGGCGATATTATTTAGATAATTTACAATTTTTTTACCAACCATTATGAAGGGTATATATAGATTATGACAATAAATGACCTATGTTAAACCTAAGGTGTATTAGATTGAAAATATTTTTTTATTATTTAGAAATAGTTTAAATGATTCAAAATGATTATTTTGATTCCCAATATAATTGTCATTTCTCATGTGATGATTTTTTTGGTTTGTTCATTCGATAGGACCCAAAGTAATCATGTTTAAATTAAACATGAATGATAATATGGTTACTATGAATAACCAAATGGGATAATGAAAGTATTGAAATATATTCTGATTATTCCTAATTAGTTAACCTAAAATATGATTAACAAATTATTCATTAACCAACTCTTGGACTCGCCAAATAAGGTAATGATGGTGTTCACTAAGATATTAAGTGGTGGAGAATATGGGGGAATGAAGACTTCATTTCCTTAATGTTATAAATGAGACAATAGACACCGAGGGATGTGTCTCAAAGGAATGGGAAATGTTTTATGTTTCAAAAATAAGGGAATAAATATTTAAATTTCCAAGGGAAATTAATAGTATGATTTAAGGAAATAAATCTCAAAATGGTGATCCATTAATAGTTTATTTTCATAAAGGTGGGAAACTTAGTAATTCTACAAGTCAATTGCCTCTTCTAAAGGTTAACCCTTAAACCAAGTGAGGACCTATATTGAAATAAAATGGTTGTAGTATTTTTTTATTTGTATTCAAGGATTAAATTTTATAAGTATTTTTATCAATGGTATTTTTTTCCTACGGAACATAAATCATCAAAGGATTGTGTTAAAAATTAAAATCATATTTGTATCCATTTGATAAGATTTATTGATACCGTTTGGGGTTTATGATTTTAATTTAGATTATAATTTTAATGTCTTAAAACCCCTTTTGAAAATTGGTGTGGAAGGAATATAACCTGATTAAGGATGTTTATGGAAAATATTTTAGGGAATATAAACTATTGGATTGGTATATAAAAAATATATTTGAGAAATAATTCCCTTAACTTTTTTGGAGTTATGATTAAAGTTATTGGTAACATTTAAGGTTTATATAATCATTGATGTTATAGTAATTATGGGTCATCATAATTTGGGGATTTTATAAGACTTATATTAATATGGTTTTAGAAAAATGAAAACCCGCATATCATTTGAAAACCTATAGCATATAGCAAGGTTTTCAAGATTGATCCCAAAACCAAAGGAAGATACGGTTTTATCTCATTCCACTGTCCTGCGTGATATTTTGTTTAATATGTCATTGTTTTTACTTAAGATATTTGATGAATAAATATTAATGATAAACTAGTGGTGTTACTGTTGAGATTTATAGATTCATAACTTGTGAAAGCCATACTGGTTTTGGAAAATATTTACAAATATAATTAAATACATGTCACTATTTTATAGTATTTATGATCCATTAAATGATATTTTTAGTGCTTTAGGTGTAAAGATTAATTTTATATATTAATTTCATGTAGTAATATATAAAGTTGAAATTTATTGAAGAAAAAAAATGATGAAATTTTTATTATAAAATAGAAACATATCAAGTAATTATATGTCCTTATATTATAAGAGTTTAAAATAATTATTCATCATTAATAAAATGATCGTGAAAAAAAATTATCCTATTATATTCGTATCTGGTAAATCAAATAGCTTTTTAAATAATCAAGGATATATGGTTTTGAGGTCCTGGACAATCTATTTACGATTTACTTTATTATGATCGATTATCTCTATCACTCTCTATAATTATTTACACGTTTCTTCCATCTTCATATCTTCACATCCCACCTATGTTATCCTATTTGGAAATCTAGTTATGTGTTATTCAAAATGTCCTTAACATTTACCTTTCTATCTTATCAAGAGTAAATTTTATTAACCCTTTTACAATTTCAATTTTTCAATAATGATATTTTTAATGTCAAATCATTGATTACCAAGACCAAGTTTAAATAGAGATGACACAATTTATTAAAGGTGGGGAAAATTTAACACCCTGAGATTTTAAAATAATAATGTTTGGTTTGATAAATTATATGAAATATAAAACCAAACTTATATGGGAATGTAACAGCCCAATACATTATGATATATTTATTTTTTAATGAATTCTATCTCTTTGATATTTTGTGAAACACACAACATCAAGTGTAAATGAATTGTCTGGTAGCATACTGTTATAACCTAGTCATTAAACTGGTGGGTATTAATAGTGATAAATGAATTATGAAAATTATATGTTTTAAATGGGTATGAAAAAAATCAATAGTTACATATTGATTAAAAATACAATTAGAATAATTTTAATAAAAATGAAATGTTTTCTGAAAAACTGTATTTTTCTAATAGAAAATTTAGTTTCAATTTGAACACATAATTTAAAACATAATTTTAATAGTTTTATAAAATTTATTTGATAAAACGAAATTAATGTTAGAAATTATCATATCAAAATTATCATAGGATAAATTTTAATTCGCCGACCCCAGTTACCCAGAGTCAGTCCATTATTTTAATACATTGGCATGATTACAAGTAATCAAGTCCCAAAGGACCGATCAGTTTAGCAGTATTGAAAATTGATTGCATACCTGAACATTACATTACACTGTCTAACATAAAATCCAAAAAAAAGTTCTTTGAAAATTCCATTATTCCCTTTATCTTAACCCTGCATATCAATCATAATACACTTCTCAGAATCCTGGGAAAAAATAAAACATAGAAAGGGGTGAGCTCAGATGCTCAGTAAGGATAACAATATAGCGGACACTTTCATAAATAAGCATTAACATTTAAGGCAATGTGTAAGACTAAAACAAAAGCCTTTTAAACTTTAACTTCAACATAACATGGAAAAAATAAAATGAAATAATCCCATTTACTTATTCACATGGATATTCTACTAGTCAAATAATCACATGCAATATCAATAACCACTTTCATAATGATGGAATGCATAATGCCAGACTATCATAACCACATAGTCAATATATTTTGCCAAGACTACAAATAAGATTTTTTCAAGGCCTTGTTCCAAGACACTAGTTTGTCTCATGAGACCTACCGATGCATCGAGGAGCTATAGCAGGCTTCACCCGTCACTTACTAAGTCCAATGCATTCCTCATATGAAAAGATTTAAACATAACATAAACATTCGTATTAAATCCGGAATAAAAAATGTCAATACTTTACCCATAAACCATGAATGGTATAAAAATAACACATCCACAGTCAAACATATCACAAAACCATTAATACAATATAGAAGATTCGTATCATAATAAATCAACTTCAAACAAGTTTAAAATTCATTAAAGTATTTTGACATGGATGAAAATTATTTGTAAATCTCTTTGAGAGAAATATCCCTTTTCATGAAAACATTTAAAAGTTATACAATTTAGAAACGAATACATTTAAATACATTTTTGAATTAAAGTGTTCCATACCACTTTGAAACTTTTGAAAAGAATTAACATTTGAAAACATTCGTATCCATTTAAATAAATCCTTAAAACCATTTTGAAAACATGGACATTAATGAGAATGGTTTAGAAGAATAAATATTTAAAACATTTAAAATGATGTTTTAGTAAAAAGTACCTTGAAATAATCCCTTTGAAAACTATTTTATGAAACATGGAGATGGATAATAAATATTTCCCAGTATATACTTACGTAAAAACAATCTCGGATAATAAAGAGATTGTGAAATTAACCCTTACCAATTTGGTAACTTACGAAACATACACCCTATGAAAGAAGTATCATACAATAAATATGTAAATACACATAAATTAAATTTCATTACACAAATAATACAATTATGGGCAGTACATACACCACACAAAAGGTAATAGTGGCAATATGGCATAAATATCACAGGAATAAGGAGTGAGATTAAAACCCCTTAACTTGCACTTTCATTTAGTCAAGGGTATGTTTAACCTCCTATATGAAGATATTAGTATGTTATTAAAGTATACCAGAACCATATTAGTATTTATGATATCATACATGATTCATTAATGACTTTATAATACCCATTTAATAATGATTTCCATGTTAAATTAACATTTCGGGTAATAATTGCTTTCTTTATTGTACGTATATTAACTTGTTACTCTTCATTGTATCACATAGAACAAGATTTAAATACATATATAATATAATCCATGATTTATATATCATATATATTTAGAATATCAATATGTATAATTGACATATATATGAAATGAAAAACACCATTTATGAAGACGGTAGTCCGTACGTACGCATAAACGATGTTTCCGTTTTCATATTGTATTGAATAGAAATAAGTGAATAAGATATATGTAAGTATATATATATAAATATATATATCTCCAGTAGCATTATTATGTCATATATTATATACTTATTAGTAATATATATTTTTATAATCATCGATGAATGGTGATCGTGGAAATGAATCTCATCGCGTCATGGAGACGATAATCCGTATGTACGCACGAGCGACAATATAATTTCCTTAAAGGTGTGGAATTGGATGGTATATTAATTTGACAGATACATTATCATGTTATTTTCATTATTTATATACATATTACTTGTCATTATATACATCCAAATAACATAGTGTTGAATAACAAATTACACCATGGCATGGAGACAATAAGTCGTACGTACGCATGCATGATGACATTATCATTCATAATATGGGTAGAATATTGAATATAGTTGTGAAATATTTATAATAACATCAAATTATATATAATATACTTGAGTTATTATTTTATAATGGAAAAAACAAAGAAATATTAAGTGGAAGAATAAGAGAACTTGAAAGAAGGTGGTGAAATCATTACCTCTTCTTCGGGTTCTTCCTTTGGATTTGATCAAAATGGATTCTTAAGCTGGCTTTATGAACAGAGGAAGGCCTTTAGGATGAAGCTATAATAGTTTTTAGGATATTTGGGCAGGGTTTTACCGAACCAAATTACTTTGGAGGAGTGATTTTGAGAGAAGGGGAAGTGCCCTTTTATACGAGGGGTGAGGGTCACTTTAGGAAAAGATTAAAGTATTAATTTATTATACAATAATATTCAATTTATAATGGTTAAAAATGAATTTATTTCCATAATTTGGTGGTTATGGATCGAAATCCTTTCAACCAATAGGTTTTAGACAAGTTTAGGATACCATTTTAGGCTTATCTTTCAGATTTTACTCTTAGTTAAATAGTTTAACTTTTACCTTGTCTTCTTGTATTCTTACACTATATGGTTAATAAACTTACTATAAACATCCAAGAGAACCTAAAGTGGCTCATTAATGACATATATAATATTATTTAATCCCTTTTTCATAACCTTACATTTTTATAAATATTATATCAACCAATAATATATTATTTGTTTTAAATATTAATTTATGTCAATTTTGACACTATTTGGTATTTTGTTTTTGTGAAAGTCATATAAAAATTATTAATTCAAAAAAAGATACATTTAATCATACCTAAAATGTCTTATTCACCTATAAAATTAGTGTATGTCATAAAAATATTCAAATTATATTTATTTTAACATTTATAATACCATTTATTTGATTCTTTCATTAATAAGGAAAACATTGCATCATCATTATGTCATAAATAAATTTAATTATTTAGTGTCTAAAAATTATAAATAAATTATCATTATGTAGGAAATAATTTTATATTTCTAATTAATATTTATAGTAGAAAATATAACTTATATAACACACTATAAAAATTGTTTTACTAAAAGATATATCTTTATGTCATGTTTGCCTTTACTTTAAATTAATTAATATATGGTGTCATTATCACTCTCAAGTGGCTCCATGTGGCCCCAATGTCGACCCAATGATGCTAATGGTCGTACATGTATCATCCAATAGGGTTAGGATATATTTTCGGGTAATTTACTACTATTATAATATATTGTTTTAACATTATTTACTGGATTTACCCTTTTAACCACATTAAATAAAATATTTACTGAAGCAAATATTCCTAATGTATAAAAATAAAAGTTACCTATTTAAAAAATTTGGACCTCATTATTCCAAATATATAATCAATTTTTTGAAGTTCATAATATATAATTAGCGAAAATTAATATAAAATTAATTCTTGTTGTCAAAAAAATCATGTTTTTAAGAAATAATAATTATCAAAAGATTGATACTTTCTTATGTCCAGTTTAAATCTGAAATTACGTCCAATGAACAACATTGTATTAAATGGAAAAAATATAATATAATCATAATTTAAAAACACTCAATTGTATAATTTATCACTATAAATTATTTTGATTAAAAAAGTAGTTTTTAATTAAAACTTTGTATTTTTCACTATTCATCCAAAACTGAATGTTTTCATAAAAATAACAACAATTAATCATAAGATAATTTTAATATTCCAAATTCAAAAATTAATTCTATTTTACCAAATTCAAAACATATAATTTTCATTTATTAATTTAAAATTTATTCCTGTTGTCAAAACTAAAAGGCGTATTTTAATAAATAATTACTATCAAAAGATTGACACATGTTTATGTCCAATTTCAATGTAAAAATACTTAAAATGACCAGAATTATATTAAATGGTAAAAATATAATCTATTTATACTTCCAAACCATTAGAATTTATAATTTAACACTATAAATTATTTTGATTGGAAATATTGTTTTCAGTTAAAATATAGTATTTTTGACTATTCACCCAAATATTAAAGTTATCATAAATACACCAAATATAAGGCCCCAGCCTTAAACCTTACTTAATATTGAATTAAATGAATAATTCACATTGAGGATCTTTTCAGGTTTAGAGTTTTAGGGAATTAGGTCATGAAACTTGCATTACATTCCACATATAAACAAAGTGGTTACATAAAGATAGTATTCTTTATTCCCATCAATGGAAACACATTTAAAATAAAACATGGATTATTTCTTGACACATCCTTGACTCTATCATCTTATCATGTACCTTTCCCTTGACCTGTGAAAAACATTTCAAAAACTTGGGATGAGCATAAAAACTCAGTATGGGTTATAAAAACATGGAAAGGAAACATGAGTTCATATATACATAAGAATGAAATCATACTTTACCCATAAAACATAGGCACTTTAACATACCTCATAAAAACATGAATAAATCATATAAATCATAATACGTAAAGGTAACTTGAGGCATTCATAACATTCTTACGTAGGGAGTAACCCTCTTGGTTACGTTTGGAATACCCATCACAGTATATTCCCTAAAATCTCTTCGGAGAAACCTTAACGTTTCACTCCTTCGCGTTACCCAATGCATTGGAGAGCTATATCGGGCTCACCCGCCCATGGTTTATCACGGAACTACCCATCTTCATAATAATGCCCAAGAACAATAACATAATCATATCACATAAAACATGCATAAAGGAAACATAACATTTCCACATTTCAATCACGAGATATCAATACAACACATTGATATAATAAAAACATTATGAAAACCATTTTCAATACCAAAGTAAAAGAAAAGTAAAACATGGTATTTATTTTTCTTTTAAAAAGAAGGTATGGCTTGTAGAGGAAGCCGAAACTCAAATAACGGTTACGACGGCGGAGAAGTCGTTGTCGCCGCATACGTACGACAAAAACATTCCCTTTTGTCGTTTAGTAAACGCCTCGTATAAAAAAGATTCCTTTTGAATAAATGTAAAAGTCAAAGGGGTTTATACACCGTATAAAAGAAAGTTGTGTATAAAATAAAATATACCTCAACGAAAGGAGATTGAGACGAAGTACCATACAAAGATAATTTTTAAAATAAAATAGATATATTATGTGCATTCTCTATAAGTACACATAAATAAAGTACAAATACAAGATATGACATAATAATATAATGACATACTTTGAAAGTACGAGATTAACCCAAAGAATGGAAATTGGGTTAAGAAGTTCCCATACCTCGTATCTGACTTGACTCGACCGTTCTTTAAACTCCTGAATAATAAACTTTAGTTAATCTCTATTTGCTTAAGAACCTTTTTCAAGTTCATTATTCCTTTTATACCATGTTATGAACATCATGCAATTATTTAAGTTAATAATGTTTATTTTGTCGGTATTTGGTTCTTAAGTCAAAAATAGACTTCTTACACTTACATGTTGTTAATTTGGTCAAAGGTTCATTATATCCAGAATGGTATTCATGATTTAGATATCATATATGTCATATATATCCAGTACATACATTCATTTATAATATTACATCACATTTAGAGGTAAGAAATGAAATGCACCGTTCATGGAGACGGTAAGCCGTACGTACGCATGAACGCTACTTTCATTTCTTTGTCATATTAATGGAATTAAAACTAAATGAGAGGTATGTATATTTTAATTCCAGAATTATATTCATCATTTAGATATATCATTAATTATATATATCCATTATATACATGAACTTTTAATAATAAATTACATTTGGGGATAAGAAATGAAATGCACCGTTCATGGAGACGGTAGTCCGTACGTACGCATGAACGCTACTTTCATTTCTATCTCATAATTTAATGGAAATAAATGATAATGATATATATAGGTATATTATAAATCCAGTATAACATCATATATAATAACTTTAAATCCATCCTTTACACGTCCCACATATGGCATTAACGAATCACATCATTTTGAGGGGGCGGTAGTCCGCACTTCCTTAAATGAAGATATCGTGTATACCCATAATGGAAGCCATAAAGGTAAGACACAAATGAAAAATACAGAAGCATAAGTAAAACATAAAAATATTACATATCATATATAAAATTAGTGACATCATAATGGCCACCTTTGAAGGTGTTAAATGAGTGTTGAACAATCATCGTTTCGGGAGGCAGAATTTCGCCATCCACGAAAACCTTATGTTCTTTAACCATTTGATGTAGTTGTGTGGAAGTTTAGCTCAAATAAATATTATAACAACATCCTAGTATATTGAAGATACTGGTGATGTTATAAAAGAAGGAAATAAAAAGATTTTAGGGGGTTGGAGAAGCAAAATAAAACAAATGAACATGAGAGAAACAATTACCTTTAAAAAGTGTAACTCCTTTTTATTTGAGCCTAAAGGCTTCCTTTGAAAGGATTCTGCCCAAAGGGAATCCTCTAGGATGAGGAGAGGGATGTGGAGAGAGCAAATGGTCAGGTTTTGGCCGAGCCAAAGGCTTGAAGAGTGTGTGAAATGAGGTAGAGGTGGGGGCCTTTTATAAGAGGAGAGGAGGGGCACTTTTGGAAAGTAAAGAAATATAACGTAATTTGAAAATGTGTTTCGGTTTTAAAAGGTCCCACATTGATAGGATTCATGTATAAGGTGATAAGGGTTCGAAATCCACTCATCCAATTGGTTTTGGACATGTGTAGTTCATAGATTTTATATTATCTTTCCATTTTATTTAAATCGTCAAATAATGATGTCATCGCTGCATCATTATTATGTCATATATAATTAAATTTATTTAATGTCTAAAAATTATAAAAAAATTACTATGATGTAGTAAATCTTTTTAGCTTTCCATTGAATATTTATAATCAAAATTTGGACTTGTATAACCCCACTTAGAAATTGTTTTCCCAAAACATATTATGTTTGTGTCATTTTCACTTTAACATTTAATAAAAAGTAATTTATGTCATTTCCCAACAAAAGTGGATTCATGGGGTCCCCAAGTTGACCCATGGCTTGTCTTGGTCGGCCATGACACAACCAATGAGGTTGGGACATGTGTCTAGGTCATTTTATATTATTAAAGCATTATTTATTCCTTAAACTACACTAATTACCACTAATTGCGATTAAAAACTTAATAAGTTACTATTCACCAAAAAATTATTTTAATCTCATTGAACCACATTTTACTTCTTAATGACAACTATGTATGTCGGATTTTAAAAATTCAATACACATTAGTGGTAAACTTTCATTTAACTGAAAAATCAGTTTTCTTGATTACCACTTAGTGGTTTCACTATTCATCAAAAATTGAAGTTTTTCAGAAAATTACCAAAAATTCACTCTAAGCTATATTTGATATTCCGAATTCAAAAATGAAGTCTATTTTACAAAATTCAAATCATATAAGTCACATTAATTAATTCAATAATTAATTCCCGCTGCCAGAGCAAATAGCGTGTTTTTACAAAACAATAAGTATCAAAAGATTGACACCAGTTTAAGTCTAATTTCAAAGTGAAATTGATTCCAATGACCACCATTGGATAAAATGGTAAAAATATATTCATATTACACATTAAGACCAATTCAAAAGATAATCTAATCATATAAATAAATTAGATTAAAAAGCAGTTTTGATGTAAAATACAACATTTTACACTATTCATAAAAAAAATGAACTTTATCAGAAAGGTACCACAAATTTACACAAAGTAAATTTTGATGTCCCGATTCTAAAGAAGAGTTATATTTGGTCCAATAGAAAGTATAAGAGTGATCAAAACTATATTTAATGACGGTTCGCCGTCAAAAGGTGATAACTGAACCCTTAATGAAAATTAGGGTATAAATTCCTAAAATTGAATTCTTTCCATATTTTAAGCCTTTATCTTTTATTGGATAAATATAAAAACACTTAAAAACATATATAATCATATTTTAGTTATTTCTATCCATTCCCGCCAATACAACGGCTACATGTTAACTAACATTTAAAATAATATTATTTTATTACTAGTGTGCAACGTAAGTTTTCAAAGGAACTCATCGTTGCGTATCGGGTACGCTATCGAACATAGCAACCCCTTTAAAATAGAATTTAATATTTAATTCATAAATATTAATAAATATTAAAATTATTTATTCTTCATTTACCTAGGATGTTACATCCTTCCCCCCTTTTGGGAATTGCGTCCTCGCAATTTTATTCACTTATCAAAATAAGTGGGGGTATTTAACCCTCATAGCATTTTCAGATTCCCATGTTGCCTCTTCAATCATGTGGTTTTTCCACAAAACCTTTACCTGGTGAATCACCTTATTCCGTAACACTTGATCCATGTGGTCAAGAATCTGGACCGGTTGTTCCTCATAAGATAGGTTCTCTTCCAGCTGAACTACCTCTGGACTCAAAACATGAGATAGATCTGGCATATACTTTCTCAACATAGAAACGTAAAAAACGTTGTGTACCTAAGATAAACTCGGAGGTAAAGCCACTCGGTATGCAACTGATCCAACTCTTTCCAGAATTTCGTATGGTCCAATGAACCTTGGACTCAACTTTCCTTTCTTACCAAATCTCATCACACTTTTCCAAGGATAAACCTTGAGAAAAACATGATCACCTACCTCGAAAGATAGATCCTTCCTCCGGTTATCCGCATAACTCTTCTGCCTGCTCTGAGCTGTTCTCATGTGTTTCAGAATCAACTGAACTTTTTCTGCCATCTCTTCTACCAATTCTGGTCCCATCAATTTCCTTTCACCCACTTCATCCCAGAAAGTTGGAGTTCGACACCGCTTCCCATATAATGCCTGAAATGGTTCCATCTGTATACTGGAATGAAAACTGTTATTATATGAAAACTAAACCAAAGAAAGATGTTGGTCCCAACTTCCCTGATAATCCATAGAACAAGCTCGTAGCATATCCTCCAATGTCTGAATTGTTCGTTCTGACTGCCCATCTGATTGAGGATGAAAAGCTGTACTAAAATTTAATTCAGCACCCAACGACTTCTGAAGGCCTTTCCAAAAGTTAGAAGTAAACCTGGGATCACGATCCGATACAATGGAGAGAAGAACTCCATGTAACCTGACTATCTCTTTAAGATACAAACGGGAAAGTTGATCAAGAGAGAAAGTATCTTGTATAGCAAGGAAATTAGCAGACTTGGTCAAGCGATCAACAATAACCCAGATTGCATTATTACCTCGAGATGTATTCGGTCATCCAACAACAAAGTCCATGGATATATTCTCCCATTTCCACTCTGGCACTGGTAAAGGCTGAAGCATCCCTTTCGGTAACTTCCGCTCTGCTTTAACCTGTTGACATGTCAAACACTTCACAGTAAAATCAGCAATATCTCTTTTCATTCCATCCCACCAGTAATACTCCCGCAGATCTCTATACATCTTAGTACTGCCCGGATGAACTGAAAACGGAGAACTATGAGCTTCAAATAATAACTCTCTCTTCAACTGTGAATCACAAGGCACACATAACCTCTTCACAAACCTCAAAACACAAACACAAACTTATCCAAGAACTCATGGAAAATTTTATTCATAAGGTCCATGAATACAGCAGGTGCATTGGTTAACCCAAAAGGCATAACTACAAATTCATAATGGCCATATCTAGTACGGAACGCAGTCGTCTGCTTCTTTTACTTTCAACTGATGGTACCCCGACCTCAAGTCAATCTTCGAAAAATACTGAGCTCCCTGGAGCTGACACCACTTCATTCGATGGCCCAACATCTGCTGAAGTTGTTGCAAATGATTTTACCACCCCTTTCTGCTTGTAGTCTAGCTGCTTCCCATCACTCAAGCTCCTTGTCGGACACTCGTTTGCATAGTGACCCATCTCATTGCACTTATAACATTTCACTAACTGTAAATCAAATTTGTTCTTACCTTCACCTTGATCCTTTTCAGTGCAATCACGAGCCTTATGTCCCATCTTACCACATCGGTAGCACTTCCCAGAATTCAGAAGACATTCCCCAGCATGCCTTTTGCCACATTTATCACAAACTGGAAACTTAGTTCTCTTACCATCAGACTTCTTTGAAGAATTCTTACCTTTCTCCTGCCACCTCGGTCTCTTCTTCTGCTGGTTGTTATAGAACACTTGGTCATCGGCAAACTCCATTTCCACCTTCTCAGCACATCGAACAAGCTTTTCATAACTTTTAAACTCACGAGAAGCTAATGCCCTTCGATAATTTGGCTTTAATCCTGAGTAAAAACGATTGATTTTACTATCAAGGTCCCGGATAAAATTGGGAGCATACCTTGCCAATCGAGTGAACCTTTCTTCATAGGCAGCCACTGAGTCTTCCTCTTGCCTCAATTCCAAGAATTGCTTTTCCATCCTAAGTCGAACAGCCTTAGGAAAATACTTCTCAAGAAACATACCTTTGAATTCATACCAGTCAAGAGAATCAATCTCATCGGCATCCCTGATATTTTTAACCATAGACCACCACTGATCTGCTTCACCCTCCAAACGGTAAATAGCAAGACTAACCTTTTGATTGTCTGAACACCCCATGACATCAAAAATCTTCTCCAGTGCTTTAATCCACCCTTCAGCTTGCACAGGGTCAGATGATCCTCTGAATGATGGGGGATGTTGCCTCATGAAATGTTCCACCACTGACATGTTCCTCTGCGGTTGATCTGGCTGATCTCATGCATGGATACCACCACCATTTATCGCCTGAGTCAACTGCGCCATTACTGCAACAAACTGTTCAGTTCCAATTCCGACCATTTCTGGATGCTGATTTGGAAGATTATTTCCTTCTGTATGCCTTCCTAGCACAGCTTCCCTGTTTCCTCGGCGGAAAACCATTCTGAACAAACATGTCTTAGATGAAGAAACATGGTAATCTTTAAATGCTATATCATTTCGAAAAAGAAAAAAAAATTGGATAATCATTTAATAGAATTCTAACTCCTAAAGTTATCTAAACCGACCTTTGATACCAACTATAAGGCCCCAGCCTTAAACCTTACTTAATATTGAATTAAATGAATAATTCACATTGAGGATCTTTTCAGGTTTAGAGTTTTAGGGAATTAGGTCATGAAACTTGCATTACATTCCACATATAAACAAAGTGGTTACATAAAGATAGTATTCTTTATTCCCATCAATGGAAACACATTTAAAATAAAACATGGATTATTTCTTGACACATCCTTGACTCTATCATCTTATCATGTACCTTTCCCTTGACCTGTGAAAAACATTTCAAAAACTTGGGATGAGCATAAAAACTCAGTATGGGTTATAAAAACATGGAAAGGAAACATGAGTTCATATATACATAAGAATGAAATCATACTTTACCCATAAAACATAGGCACTTTAACATACCTCATAAAAACATGAATAAATCATATAAATCATAATACGTAAAGGTAACTTGAGGCATTCATAACATTCTTACGTAGGGAGTAACCCTCTTGGTTACGTTTGGAATACCCATCACAGTATATTCCCTAAAATCTCTTCGGAGAAACCTTAACATTTCACTCCTTCGCGTTACCCAATGCATTGGAGAGCTATATCGGGCTCACCCGCCCATGGTTTATCACGGAACTACCCGTCTTCATAATAATGCCCAAGAACCATAACATAATCATATCACATAAAACATGCATAAAGGAAACATAAAATTTCCACATTTAAATCACGAGATATCAATACAACACATTGATATAATAAAAACATTATGAAAACCATTTTCAATACCAAAGTAAAAGAAAAGTAAAACATGGTATTTATTTTTCTTTTAAAAAGAAGGTATGGCTTGTAGAGGAAGCCGAAACTCAAATAACGGTTACGACGGCGGAGAAGTCATTGTCGCCGCATACGTACGACAAAAACATTCCCTTTTGTCGTTTAGTAAACTCCTCGTATAAAAAAGATTCCTTTTGAATAAATGTAAAAGTCAAAGGGGTTTATACACCGTATAAAAGAAAGTTGTGTATAAAATAAAATATGCCTCAACGAAAGGAGATTGAGACGAAGTCCCATACAAAGATAATTTTTAAAATAAAATAGATATATTATGTGCATTCTCTATAAGTACACATAAATAAAGTACAAATACAAGATATTACATAATAATATAATCACATACTTTGAAAGTACGAGATTAACCCAAAGAATGGAAATTGGGTTAAGAAGTTCCCATACCTCGTATCTGACTTGACTCGACCGTTCTTTAAACTCCTGAATAATAAACTTTAGTTAATCTCTACTTGCTTAAGAACCTTTTTCAAGTTCATTATTCCTTTTATACCATGTTATTAACATCATGCAATTATTTAAGTTAATAATGTTTATTTTGTCGGTATTTGGTTCTTAAGTCAAAAATAGACTTCTTACACTTACATGTTGTTAATTTGGTCAAAGGTTCATTATATCCAGAATGGTATTCATGATTTAGATATCATATATGTCATATATATCCAGTACATACATTCATTTATAATATTACATCACATTTAGAGGTAAGAAATGAAATGCACCGTTCATGGAGACGGTAAGCCGTACGTACGCATGAACGCTACTTTCATTTCTTTGTCATATTAATGGAATTAAAACTAAATGAGAGGTATGTATATTTTAATTCCAGAATTATATTCATCATTTAGATATATCATTAATTATATATATCCATTATATACATGAACTTTTAATAATAAATTACATTTGGGGATAAGAAATGAAATGCACCGTTCATGGAGACGGTAGTCCGTACGTACGCATGAACGCTACTTTCATTTCTATCTCATAATTTAATGGAAATAAATGATAATGATATATATAGGTATATTATAATTCCAGTATAACATCATATATAATAACTTTAAATCCATCCTTTACACGTCCCACATATGGCATTAACGAATCACATCATTTTGAGGGGGCGGTAGTCCGCACTTCCTTAAATGAAGATATCGCGTATACCCATAATGGAAGCCATAAAGGTAAGACACAAATGAAAAATACAGAAGCATAAGTAAAACATAAAAATATTACATATCATATATAACATTAGTGACATCATAATGGCCACCTTTGAAGGTGTTAAATGAGTGTTGAACAATCATCGTTTCGGGAGGCAGAATTTCGCCATCCACGGAAACCTTATGTTCTTTAACCATTTGATGTAGTTGTGTGGAAGTGTAGCTCAAATAAATATTATAACAACATCCTAGTATATTGAAGATACTGTTGATGTTATAAAAGAAGGAAATAAAAAGATTTTAGGGGGTTGGAGAAGCAAAATAAAACAAATGAACATGATAGAAACAATTACCTTTAAAAAGTGTAACTCCTTTTGATTTGAGCCTAAAGGCTTACTTTGAAAGGATTCTGCCCAAAGGGAATCCTCTAGGATGAGGAGAGGGATGTGGAGAGAGAAAATGGGCAGGGGTTGGCCGAGCCAAAGGCTTGAAGAGTGTGTGAAATGAGGTAGAGGTGGGGGCCTTTTATAAGAGAAGAGGAGGGGCACTTTTGGAAAGTAAAGAAATATAACGTAATTTGAAAATGTGTTTCGGTTTTAAAAGGTCCCACATTGATAGGATTCATGTATAAGGTGATAAGGGTTCTAAATCCACTCATCCAATTGTTTTTGGACATGTGTAGTTCATAGATTTTATATTATCTTTCCATTTTATTTAAATCGTCAAATAATGATGTCATCGCTGCATCATTATTATGTCATAAATAATTAAATTTATTTAATGTCTAAAAATTATAAAAAAATTACTATGATGTAGTAAATCCTTTTAGCTTTCCATTGAATATTTATAATCAAAATTTGGACTTGTATAACCCCACTTAAAAATTGTTTTCGCAAAACATATTATGTTTGTGTCATTTTCACTTTAACATTTAATAAAAAGTAATTTATGTCATTTCCCAACAAAAGTGGATCCATGGGGTCCCCAAGTTGACCCATGGCTTTTCTTGGTCGGCCATGACACAACCAATAAGGTTGGGACATGTGTCTAGGTCATTTTATATTATTAAAGCATTATTTATTCCTTAAACTACACTAATTACCACTAATCGCGATTAAAAACTTAATAAGTTACTATTCACCAAAAAATTATTTTAATCTCATTGAACCACATTTTACTTCTTAATGACAACTATGTATGTCGGATTTTCAAAATTCAATACACATTAGTGGTAAACTTTCATTTAACTGAAAAATCAGTTTGCTTGATTACCACTTAGTGGTTTCACTATTCATCAAAAATTGAAGTTTTTCAGAAAATTACCAAAAATTCACTCTAAGCTATATTTGATATTCCGAATTCAAAAATGAAGTCTATTTTACAAAATTCAAATCATATAAGTCACATTAATTAATTCAATAATTAATTACCGCTGCCAGAGCAAATAGCGTGTTTTTACAAAACAATAAGTATCAAAAGATTGACACCAGTTTAAGTCTAATTTCAAAGTGAAATTGATTCCAATGACCACCATTGGATAAAATGGTAAAAATATATTCATATTACACATTAAGACCAATTCAAAAGATAATCTAATCATATAAATAAATTAGATTAAAAAGCAGTTTTGATGTAAAATACAACATTTTACACTATTCATAAAAAAATGAACTTTATCAGAAAGGTACCACAAATTTACACAAAGTAAATTTTGATGTCCCGATTCTAAAGAAGAGTTATATTTGGTCCAATAGAAAGTATAAGAGTGATCAAAACTATATTTAATAACGGTTCGCCGTCAAAAGGTGATAAGTGAACCCTTAATGAAAATTAGGGTATAAATTCCTAAAATTGAATTCTTTCCATATTTTAAGCCTTTATCTTTTATTGGATAAATATAAAAACACTTAAAAACATATATAATCATATTTTAGTTATTTCTATCCATTCCCGCCAATACAACGGCTACATGTTAACTAACATTTAAAATAATATTATTTTATTACTAGTGTGCAACGTAAGTTTTCAAAGGAACTCATCGTTGTGTATCGGGTACGCTATCGAACATAGCAACCCCATTAAAATAGAATTTAATATTTAATTCATAAATATTAATAAATATTAAAATTATTTATTCTTCATTTACCTGGGATGTTACACCAAAAATTTATTAAAACTAAATTATTATGTACCTATTCAAAAGAATAATTTTATTTTTTCAAATTTAATATATAAAAGTTTCAAATATTGGATTTAAAAAAGGGTTCTCCATTAAAAGGCGGTAAAATTGCATTTTTTGAAAAACACTTCTTTTATCTGAAAAAAATGTAAATTTTCTTACATTATGTCTAAGAAACTCATAATTTGGATTCTAAAATTATAAGTTTAATGTTCAAAATTCAATTAATAATATTCCTAACCTCTTTTTAATGGCTATTTTGGTAATTTGTGGTGCGCTTGAACTCAGTGTTGCGTGTAGTGCATGTTATTAAATTACATTGAATAAATAATGTACTATGAAATCTTGGGCTGTTACATTCTTCCCTCATTCAATAAATTGCATCCTTGCAATTTCAAATTGTTCTTCTAAAATAAAAGGTTGAAAATAGAAAATACCTTTGGGGGAAAACCCACATCGGAAAATGGGTTAATAAAATTTATTCTTAATAAGAGGAAAAGGGGAATGAAAAAGTCACCACCAAATTATGATATCGATTAGGAGAAAATTGGTGGAAATTAGAGACACATAATTGAAAGAAAAACATAAATATTTCTAGGGAGTGATTCAGGTCATCAATCATAAAAAAATTTAGAATTTTGGGCTTTAAAGCCACCAATCTATGCTGATTAAAATACTATCGGTTCAAAAAAAATGTAAGGTATTAGGATAACACATTTTTGGTTTAAAGATCCCTTCCATAAAGTGTAATAATTAATTTATCCATAAAATAAGAGGGATACATATATATATATACTTTAAAAGTAGAGTTTCATCCTTCTACTAATTCCTACCTCAAACTCATCATTCACTCTAAATGATTTCAAAATATATATATTCAATTTATCCTAATCGTATAGGGTTTCAAAAATAATGAATTTATAATTCACATATCAATACCTTTAAAAAACTAAATTATTCAATCCAGGACATCAGTTTGGTCTGTGATAGGTGATACACCCTTTCCTCCCTTTGGTTGCGGGTTCAAGTCCCACAGCTTTGCCAGACGTGACGGGTTTCCGCCCGACCTCTGGGTTGTCCTTTTTATGACAATCCAAAAATAACCTTAACAATAGTATTCAATTTCAAACATAATCCATTCAAACCTTTAGAATTATCCAAAATAATTATATCAAAACTCTCAGTCCAAAGTTTCTAAGGATGTTAAACATAAAGAGGATCTTTTTTTTTCAGGTAATAACATGTGAATTCCTTCATCGTGTATTCTTTACAACACCGCAACATCCTGAATTACCAAAATCAACCATCTCTTATTACAAAATCACTACCTCATTATCAGGACAATATTAAGGATTACATTTCCTTCAACCATTTATTTTCCAAAAAGTGTAGCTTACTATTAAGTCACTTTTCTTAGAACCAAATAATCTCAAGTACTTAATTAAATAGTACTGCAGTATAATCCTTATATACTCTATAATTATTAAAACTAGTACATCTTTGATACAACACTAAAATGACATAATTCATTAATAAAAACACAAGAACTCTCATAATTCCTCCTCATCTGTGGTAGTATCATAACTTTATTATTATCTAATATCATCATTTACGGTATACTCTTATAAATGGGACATTGATTCACGTAGTGTCTCAACGCCTTGCAGATGAAGCATTTTACATTTGAAAACTTTTTCTTACCCTTGCAATCACGTACTTGGTGTCCTTTTTCTCCACACTTATAACAAAATATCATTCCCTTAAAACATTTACCAAGTTGATTCATTCAATATTTATCACATATTGGAAAATCCTTCTTTCCCTTGTTCCTTTTATCCATATTTCTTTCTACCAACCTTTTCTTCTCTGGCTTCCCTTCACAGCCATAGGATTCAGATAATTCTTTACTAATCTTATTAACACATGATACTATTTATTCATATGATGATAATACGTGGGAGACTATTTCCTTTCTAAATGTTGGCTTAATACCATGAATGATATGACCCTTCTTACTCTTTGGATCATACGTATTGATGGAGTTCTCATTCCTTCTACTGGGCGCCATTTCTAAACAATAGAATAAACTAGATTATTTTATGAATCAAAATACATAATTCCAAACCTGTAAAATACCTAATGTAAATTGAACAGTTTATGGATATAATCCATAATCACAAAAATGTTTTCTTTGAGGAGGTATATACTCATAAACCCTTCATAATGGTTTGTAAAGAAAATGAGAAGTATCCTAAGCATATCCCCTGGGAGTGTCGTAACCAAGATTGCAACAAGGCCCGTTGTCGTGCACCAGTTCCCATTCAAGTCTAGCTCAAAGCGGTGTTTTTGGGTTTTACCCCTAGGTACATCTATTCCATATCCGCCTCTACTTACTAATATCTAGACAGGGATGTATTGCTCGGAAAACACACAAAATCTCTACAATACCAAAATTCTAGGAAGTTCTTCTATACTAATCCTTAAAGTATATCTTAGGTATATGTGCTCTAATAAAAGTTTATCTAAATCTAGCTTCAAAGGTTATTGCTAAATGTCCTATGATACCAACTGTAACGCCCCGACCCCAGTTACCCAGAGTCGGTGAATTACATTAATACATTGGCATGATTATAAAGAATCAAGTCCCAAAGGACCGATCAGTTTAGCAGCCTTAGAAAATAGTTTGCATACATGAACATTACATTACACTTTCTAACATACAATCCAAAAAAATGTTCTTTTAAAACACCATTATTCCCTTTATCTTAACCCTGTATATTAATCATAATACACTTCCTGGAATCCTGGGAAAAAATAAAACATAGAAAGGGGTGAGTTCAGTTTCTCAGTAAGGATAACAATATAGCGGAGACTTTCATAAATAAGCATAAACATTTAAGGTAATGTATAAGACTAAAACAAAAGCCTTTTAAACATGAACTTCAGCATGAGATAGAAAAAATAAAATTAAATAATGTCATTTACTTATTCACATTGATATTCTACTAGTCGAATAATCTCATGCAATATCAATAACCACTTTCATAATGATGGAATGCATAATTCCATTCTATCATAACCACATAGTCAAGGCCTTGTGCCAAGACTAAAAATAAGATTTTGTCAAGGCCTTGTTCCAAGACATTAGTTTGCCTCATGAGACCTACCGATGCATTGAGGAGCTATAGTGGGCTCCACCTGTTACTTACTAAGTCTAATGCATTCCACATATGAAAAGTTTTAAACATAACATAAACATTCGTATTAAAACTGGCATATGGAATGTCAATACTTTACCCATAAACCTTGAATAGTATAAAAATAACACATCTATAGTCAAACATATCACAAAACCTTCAATACAATATGGAAGATTTGTATCATAATAAATCAACTTCAAACAAGTTTAAAATTCATTAAATGATTTTGACATAGATGAAAATGATTTGTAAAACTCTTTGAGGGAAATATCCCTTTTTCATGAAAACATTTAAAAGTAACACAATTTAGAAAGGAAGAAATTTAAATACATTTTTGAATAAAAGTGTCCCATACCACTTTGATTCTTTTTAAAGTAATTAACATTTGAAAACATTCATTTCCACTTAAATAAATCCTTAAAACCATTTTGAAAACATTGACATTAATGAAAATGGTTTAGAAGAATAAATCTTTAAAACATTTAAAATGATGTTTTAGTAAATAGTAACTTTAAATAATCCCTTTGAAAACTATTTTATGAAACATGGAAATGGATAATAAATATTTCCTGGTAGATACTTACATAAAAACAACCTCGGATAATAAAGAGATTGTGAAATTAACCCTTACCAATTTGGTAACTTACGAAACATACACCCTTTGAAATAAGTATCATACAATGAATATGTAAATACACATAAATTAAAGTTTATTAAACAAATAATAAAATTATGGTCAGTACATACACCACACAAACGGTAATATTGGCAATATGGCATGAATCTCACGAGAATATGGAGTGAGATTAAAACCCATTACCTTGCACTTTCCATTAGTCAAGGGTACGTTTAACCTCTTGTATGAAGATCGTAGCATGTTATTAAAGTATACCAGAACCATATTAGTATTTATTATATCATACATGATTCATTAATGACTTTATAATACCCATTTAATAATAATTTCCATGTTAAATTAACATTTCGTGTAATAATCACTTTCTTTATCGTATGTGTTTTAACATGTTACTCTTGATTGTATCACTTAGACCAAGATTTAAATATTTCCAGAATATAAAACATGATTTCTATATCATATATATTTAGAATATAAATATGTATAATAGTTATATATATGAAATGAAAAAAATCGTTTATGGAGTCGGTAGTCCATACGTACGCATTAATGCTATTTCCCTTTTCATA
Source organism: Viscum album (assembly GCA_963277665.1). Taxonomy (NCBI): domain Eukaryota; kingdom Viridiplantae; phylum Streptophyta; class Magnoliopsida; order Santalales; family Viscaceae; genus Viscum; species Viscum album. The sequence continues at coordinate 1,199,284,049 of OY728157.1, forward strand.
TCGTATTGAACGAAACTAGGTGAATAAGATATATGTAAGTAAATATATATATATAAATATAAATATCTCCAGTAGAATTATTATTTCATATATTACATACTTATTAGTAATATATATTTCTATAATCGTCGATGAATGGTGATCGTGGAAATGAATCTCATCGCGTCGTGTAGACGGTAATCCGTACGTACGTACGAGCGATAATATCATTTCCTTAAACGTGTGGAATTGGATGGTATATTAATTTTATAGAGATATTATCATGTTATTTTCATTATTTATATACATATTACTCATCATTATATCCATCCAAATAATATAGTGTTGAATAACAAATTACACCACGGTGTAGAGACGGTAAGTCGTACGTATGCACGCATGGTGACATTATCATTCATAAGATGGGTAGAATAATAAATATAGTTGGGACATATTTATAATAATATCTCAGTATATAGAAGATACTATAGTTATTATTTTATAATGGAAACAATAAATAAATAGTAAGTGGAAGAATAAGAGAACTTGAAAGAGGGTGGTGAAATCATTACCTCTTCTTCGGGTTCTTCCTTTTTATTTGATCAAAAGGGATCCTTAAGTTGGATTTATGACCAAGTTAAGGCCTCTAGGATGAATTTAGGATAGTTGGGAGGATGTTTTGGGATGGTTTTGCCAACAAAAATGGCTTTGGATGTGTGATTTTGAGAGAAGGGGAAGCTCTCTTTTATAAGAGGGGTGAGGGTCACTTTAGGAAAAGATTAAAGTATTAATTTATTATAAAATCATATTCGGTTTTTAATTGTATAAAATAAATTTATTTCAAGATTTATGTGTTTATGGATCTAAATACTATCAACTAATAGGTTTTAGACAAGTTTAGGATACCATTTTAACCTTATCTTTTAGATTTAACTCTTAGTTAAATATTTTAACTTTTACCATGTCTTCTTGTATTCTTACACTATATGGTTAATAAACTTACACTAAACTTCCAATATAACCTAAATTGTCTCATTAATGACATATATAATATAATATAAGCCCTTTTTTCAAACCTTATATTTTAATAAATATTATATCAACCAATAATATAGTATTTGTTTTTAATATTAATTTATGTCAATTTTGACACTATTTGGTATTTTGTTTTTGTGAAAGTCATCACAAGATGATTACTTCGAAAAAATACATTTAATAAGCCCTAACATCTCATATTCACATAAAAAAATTCGTAGATGTCATAAAAATATTCAAATTATATTTATTATATCATTTATAATAGCGTTAATTTGATTGTTTCATTAATAAGGAAAACACTGCATCATCATTGTGTCATAAATAAATTTAATTATTCAATGTCTGAAAATTATAAATAAAATACCATTATGTAGGAAATTTTTTTATCTTTCCAATTAATATTTATAGTTGAAAAGATAACTTATATAACACCTTTTAAGAAATTACTAAAAGATATATGTTTGTGTCATTTTTTTAAAAGGTAATTCTTTGGTCAAAGACCAAAGCACAATTTATTGAGAATAAAAATGATTACAAAAGTCGGAAGGATAGTATTTTTTACAATCTCTATCAAACAGATATAATAAGTCAGCTAGTAGAGTGTCCAGCCAAGTCATGCTCTGATGTACTCCTTTGTTAGTAAGAGCATCTGCAACAGCATTCGCTTCACAGTAGGCATGAGTAGCTATGTAATCAATCCCATGGAACAAGTTCAGACAATTCATCCAAAGTGTGGTAAGCGACCAGGAAAGATGAATGTTGCAATTGGTTATGTCATTTTCCCCTTTACTTTAAATTAATTAATATAAGGTGTCATTATCACTCTCAAGTGGCTCCAAGTGGTCACAAAATCGACCCAAAGATGCCCATGGTCGGACATGTATCAGCCAATTCGGTTATAACACGTTTTAGGGTAATTTAAAATTATTATAATATTATTTTTTAACCTTATTTACTGGATTTACCCTTTTAACCACGGTAAATAAAATATTCACTGAATTAAATATTCCTAATGTATAAAAATAAAAGTTACATATTTACACATTTTGGACCTCCTAGTTCCAAATATGTATTCCATTTTTCTAATTTCAAAACACAGAAGTGGAAGAAATTAATTTAAAATTAATTCTTGTTGTTAAAACAAAAAGTGTGTTTTTTAAAAAATAATAAATATCAAAAGATTGACACTTGCTTATCTCCAGTTTAAATGTGAAATTACGTCCAATTACCAACATTGTATTTAATGGTAAAAATATAATCTAATTATACTTTAAAACCACTCAATAGTATAATTTAGCACTATAAATTATTTTGATTAAAAAAGTGGTTTTTAATTAAAATTTAGTATTTTTCACTATTCATCAAAAACTAAATGTTTTCAGAAAAATACCAAAAAATTCACCCTAATCTAATTTTGATATTCTGAATTCAAAAATGAAGTATATTTTACCAAATTCAAAACATAGAATTTGCATTTATTAATTTAAAATTAATTCCCGTTGTCAAAACCAAAAGGCGTATTTTTAAGAAATAAAAACTATCAAAAGATTGACACTTGTTTATGTCCAATTTCAATGTACAATTACTTATAATGAACTGCATTGGATTAAATGGTAAAAATATAATATATTTATAATTCCAACCATTAAAATGTATAATTTAACACTATAAATTATTTTGATTAAAAATATGGTTTTCAGTTAAAATATAGTATTTCTCACTCTTCACTCAAATATGAAAGTTATCAGAAAAACACAAAAAATTTATTGAAACTAAATTATTATGTCCTGATTCTAAAGAAGAATTTTATTTTGTCAAATTGAATATATAAAATTTTCAAATATTGGATTTAAAAAAGGTTCCCCATTAAAATGTGGTAAAATTTCAGTTTTTGAAAAATACTTATTTTATCTGAAAAAAATGTATTTGTTCTTACATTATATCTAAGAAACTCATAATATGGATTCTAAAATTATGAGGATAAAGTTAAAAATTCAGTTAATACTATTTATAACTTCTTTTGAATGGCTATTTTGGTAAGTCGTGGTGCGTCTGAACTTAGTGTTGCGTGTAGTGCAAGTTATTGAATTACTTTGAATAAATAACATACTATAAAATCTTGGGGTGTTAAATAAATTGTTTTTATTTCCTTGAAATGTTTCATTTTTAAATGAATAGTGAAAAATAATAACTTTTATTGATAATTTTTTTTCATTTAAATAATTTAAAAGGTTAAATTATATTTTAAATTTTTTTTTAAAGAAACATTTTTTCACTTATATTACAATTTAAATAATTTATCTCACTAAAATCAATTTCATATAAATGTTTTTTATTAAAACATTGTGTACTTATGAGAATTTTCTCTTTAGAAACCTATTTTTTCATCATGTTTATAGGTATAGTTTTAAATTAGATTCATCAAATTTTTTATTTGAATTTTAAAAAACATATTTAATATTATAAATCGAAATAATTTATATTATCTAATAAGTTCAAATTACTTTTTTACTGTTATAATTTTTAAAAGTTTTAAAAAGTAATTATCATCGGTAAGGTAACAACTTATTACCGAGGGTTAAACTAAAAATACAAGGATTAAAATTACCAAAAAAGTTGTCCAAAACACATTTTATGGCCATATTTCATTCTTATCACCTATAGGGGATGATAATGAACCATTTTTGAAGATTTTTTCATGATAAAAACATGGGTGTAATTGATTCTTTTCAAAAAAAATGTCCATGTATTTCTTCGCCTCCACTTATAAAAGGTCATTGCCTCTCCTCCCCTCTTCACACATCCAAATCCAATTATTTTAAAATATACCTACCAAATCACTTTCTTAATCCCATCACAACATCCTAAATCCCTTTTATTGATCATAATTCTATCCTAGGATGTCTTTTGGGGAAAACATAAATAGGTCGTCTGAAGAGGATGTGACATTCCTAAATGATTGTTTTTAGTTTCTTTCTTCTTCCATCTTCTTAAAATATTATTCAATCATGTTATTATAATTACAATAGAATATCCTATATATTGAAATTTTTTATGTTAATTTATATCCTTTATCCATATCCTTCTTCACCAAATGGTAAATGAAATCACCAATCTTGGGTACGACGGACTACCGCCTTGCGAATCGATATCACTCATTTTCCATCAATGCATATCAAGATTGTATATAATGATGGATTTAATATATATATATATACAATTAATTGTATTATTATACTTATTTATTTATTATATCACATATACCTTCTTAATTTTCATTCATTTAAATTATCATAATGTCGCTCTTGCACATATCTGACTACCATCTCACGAAGCAATGTGATTGGTTTTTTACTTATTCATTAAATGGAAAGTAATAATGATAAATTTAATGAATATATGTGATATATATGAAATGATATTGATTCTATGAAACTAAAATATCATCCACTTATTTACCCTTTCACCTGTTAAGGAAATGATATCATCACTCATCCATAAATACAACCTACTATCCCCACAAAGCTATTTGATCCATTCTCCATGTTCAATTTCAATAATGATTATAATGATGTATATAATCAAGAAAAATTATATTTAAAACTTTAATATAATTTTGAGTATGATTTAACTATATAATCTACATAATAAATGTAACTTTCATGGAAAAAAATGCATGAGAAAACAAGGAAATTAACACCTAAAATAATAAAAATAATGAAATATTATTGACAATTGGGTTTAGAATGTTATAAGTTGATTATATATGATATTATAAATATTAATATGGTTCTAATATATTTTTATAACATTATTGAAACCAATATATTTAATTTTAAATCATTTTCAACCAAAAGGAAGTGTGATGTAAGGGATTTGGACTCAATTTCCATTTCATTGAGACATATTTTTTAATATGATCCTATTCACTTTTATATGGTGTATATACTAACCATTTGATGTATTTAAAAATAATACTTGTTTATTCATTATTTTTAATTTATCTTTCAAATTTTATTCTTTTAGGGGTTACAATGTTAATGTTACCATAGAGGTGAAAATATATTTCAGAATCTCACTTTATTTTGGGATTGTTTGCTTTCTATTGAAACAATAAATTTATTTTTATCATATTTCATTGGACACTAAATGTATTTTAAATAAATATATTCATTTATGATTTATATTATTATTTCATAAATCATATTCCATGATTAAATACGGTGTTTTATTTAAATGATATTTTATTAACTGGGGAAATATTGATAAATTTGTATCCTTTACCTTCTATGGATATTTGATGAAAATAAATATTGATTCTTTAAATAAATATATTATTAGATATATTAAGAGGTATTTATATATGAAGTTATAGTTGTGTACTAGTTATTGATATCTCTTCTATGAATCTATAATCTCATGATACGAATCAATTTTCTAGCCATTGTTAAATGAGTTTCAATTATATACTTGCGCGTCAGTTTTAAAATGTCTTGTGAAAGGTCTTAAAAGTATAAATATCATTATTCCCATGATCATGAAGTCTAATAATTAGGAATTTACTTCATTGAGAATTCCATTATTATTATCCAAGCTATTTTCCCAAGGATATTATCTTTGGATTAATTTTTATTCTTAGGTTGTCAATTTAATGGAAAGTTTTATCAGATATTTACCTTACTATATTTAATATGCCTCTGTTTTTATGGAAACAGGGTCTTTGTGATAGTTTTCTTTTTCTTACCAGTTTTAGATAGTTTTTCTCATAGAACCAAAAACACATAATTGTTCTATATCTAAAGGAACGTACTTTCCAAATGTAGGTTCTCATTAAGTGTTTTGATTGACAATGCATAAGTACTCACATTGGTTTAGAGGATGGGAGGTTAGGATTATCACAACATTTGGGGGGGGGGATTATTTCCTACTCCAGGTCTCTATTATATATTTAAGATATGTTCTTGAATACTTCATAAATTACGAAGTATGATGTTGGTCATCCCAAGATTATAAATCAATTATTATCATGTATAGGTATTAGAGTCATCTGTATATATATAAGGTTATTCATCAATAGATATATATATATATATATGAGGTTCTTCATTGACGGTAGTCTATTATTTACTAAATAGATATTCTTCGGCCATTATTATGATGATTCTATTTTTCTAGCCACATAGTGGGGAACTATGGAGTTTATTGTCATCTATGGAGATGAAGGTCACTCTAGAATTTATCCTCATCTAGATGGATGGAATTTTTTATGTTTGGATCAACCCAATAGATGGGATTCATATGTATCCTTCTGAAAGGAATCAGAACCCATGTAGTTCAGTTCCGCTTAATAGGATACATCATTCCTTTTCAGTTAATGTGATAAAGAACCAACTGTAAATTTTTATGTCATGTGGAATGGATTTCATGATGAAAGGTTCCCAGTCAATGTTTTGGGTGGGACTTACACTGAAGTAGCCCAGAGAAAGTGAGAGAGATCTTGATTCTTAGGTTGAATTAAACCTTATTGGGAATGTGGACTAGAGAGAATAGAATTGATATGGGGTGTTGGTTTTGAGTCTCATGGAGGCTTCCTATGTATCCCATTTGGAATGGAATCAAATCTTAATTAGTTTGATCTTGAGGACCCACGGCTATAGATCCCCTTATGGGAATATCTCATAGGGTAGTATGGAACTTTTAGATAATAATGTTAGGGATTATTCATAGAGAGGATATCCTTATAAAGGGGACCATTAATAATTCCTCAACTCATGGGGGTTTGTGGAATTAACTCGGGTCTTACTTCTAAGAAGGATTCCCAGATTAAAGGAATTATGATAAGGGCTTATTCATAAGGAGGTTTCCCATTGATCTTGGGCCTTAGCTAGGACTTCTTTGTATCCTGGTTAGAGAAGGAATAAAATTTCTTGTAGTAAAATTTTTTCATGTATATTGTGGGTGTCATGATCACCACTAACCTCTAATACCTCGTGATTCATGCTCGGTGTGAGAAACAAGAAGAGGCAGAAGATTCAATAAACCACAAAATCTTCTTTTGTCCATAGGTGGACATGGTTGGAAAAGAAAGGGGTTTAATCCTATGTAGGATTCCCATTTGAGGTTTGGTTGGGGCTTAATAATATGGAGTATTCCTCTATATTGGTTCGACATGGAATATGAGTTGGGGGATTAGGTTTTGAGGAGTTTATTGAGGAGTGTATATACTCAAGGTACTCGAGAAATCCATGAGGAGAGTCTCAACTTGTAACATGGGAAAGGAACCAAGAAGAGTATGTTGACTCAATGAATTTCAAGGAGTATAGAGGGTTATCTAAAATGATGGTATTCATGGGGTGGATGTTATGTATTTATAAGGTGTAACCCAAAATGTCCACGGCCTGACCTGAAAAGTTTACTGTGCGACTGTCCATTTTTCATGGGGTTCAGTGACCGAAGCAAAGGGACCACTCCGAAGGGACGAGACCATAGCCCAACAATAATCCCAAGAAAGGGTACGGGGGAAGAACCCACATGCTATGGATCATTAGGATCATGTATGTGGGTCACCCATGTGGGTCACATTGGTATGGGTCAGCCAGATGGGTCATGCATGGGCATCACCCAGCTATGGGTATTACGGGGGCGTCACACAGCAATGGGTCGTGCAGGTGTGTCACCCATCTATGGGTCACCTAGGTATGGGTCAAATAGGATTTAGGTCGTTTCCTTACCCTGGTGAGGGGGGGTATAGAAAATATCCCAATTAGGGATGGATTACTTGGGTGAAGGAGATGTGTGATTGGGGCCCTCTCCTGGATTTTTCATCCATGAGTGCCTTCATGCACTAAAGATTTGAGTCAGAGGGGTCTATTTATAGCCAATATGGGTACCTACATGGATGGAAATGTGCTAATGGGCCCACTTGGAAGGAAATTTGTGGATGGGAATGTATGGATGGACATGTTTGGATGGTCTAGCATGGTGAAACAAATTCCTTTACAAATATTTTTTATCTTCCAAGATCCATAACTTTTTATCTATGAGTCCATTTTGGAAAAGAGACCATTCAAATGGAATTTCTCAAAGATATATACACTTATTGATAAGTGTAATACACCAAATATTCTTATATTAAACTCATCAATTTCATTTCAATGTGTCAACACCTTTTTATCATCGATCATGGAAATCCACCTTCTACTCCTTAAGGGGGCATATTCGGTTATCCTACATTGTGAAGTATCCATGGAGCACATGGAAATATAACATGCATCTTATTTTTAAATGGATACAGATATCTACTAAATATTTACATATTTTTCTATATGAGGGTCACATATTGAATTCTACATTAAATTGCATGTAACACATTTGGAGGTGTCCAAAAAGCCACCCCTTAGAATTAGATTCAATTAGAATGAAAAGAGTCAAGTTATAAGGTAATTATAGGGCACATTGATATATTCCAACATAATTTTGTGAGTTTTGGAGCTATGTAAATTATGGTAAGATGCACTATATTTTTCCTAGGACATGGGGCCTAGCGAGTGTAGTTTGACTATTGCAAGGGTCATATATGAAACCCTTCAAACTCTGTGTATTTTGTGTCATCCCCAAAACAAATTCCTATGATTAGTATTTTGGGCACATAGTGGGTGAGACTTATAATTTCTTTAGTCAATCCTTTTTCAGGTTTTCTACCTAAAAATTTTTTTCTTTTAATTTTTTATCACTTGATATAGCTTAAACCATATATAATATTGGCTTATAGAGATGATATTTTCTTTTTTCTAGAGTTCCCTATACAGGTTTTCAAATTGGTGAGTACTATGTATCTTTTTTGTGGGAAGTTTAATGTAATGCATGTTAGACTAAAAAGGATAGTGTTTAAGGTTTAATATCATTGACCATATAATTTGAAATAATGACCCAAACAATGATTTTTGGTTTTGAATGTTCTAAAATTATTTAGATAATCCCATGGTGAATCTTAGGCCACTATTTTATGGTTCCAAAATATAAAACTTGATATTAGATAATATTGGATGTATCTACTGATAAAAAAGTTTCCACTGGTTGATAAACCCCTTATAAGGGTTGTTTTATGCAAGGAAAACTAGGGCACAAACTACATAGTCAACTAGCAGCATCTTTAGGCTGGAAGGCACGTTATGTAGGTGACTTATGCAAGGTCAACGGGTCAATATACTACATTGCATGGTAAATAACTTCAAAGGACTTGTGAAATTCTGCTGCAGATGGTCGAAGGAAGTTTATGGAGACTAGGATATCTCAAGACCACAAGGGTGGTTCTTCTAAGTGAAAATGTTTGAGAATTAAGGGAATATATGTGTTGTCATTGGCCATGAATGGGAAACATATCCTTCATGAGTATCTTGAGTGGAGGGAGGTACTTTTTGTGGGATGGACGCTATCAGGGGAAGGCCCCATTCTAAAAATGGTTAAATCATCATGTATTTTATTGTCATTTAATTTGGACATTGACCATGTAGTTTAGTATCTTGCGAGGAGGACGTTATGCTATGATGTTTAAAATCATACAATAAGAACATCACGTTGTGAGGATTAATGTCATGCAGTGAGGGAATCATGTTATGTAGTTTAAAGTCATGTAGTATGGACATCATACAATGAAGTTAAAATTCACGCACCAAGGACATCATGATGTAAAATTTAAAGTCATCTAGTAAGGAAATCATGTTGTGTGGTTTATATTCATACTGCAAGGACATCATGTTGTGTAGTTTAAATTCATGTAGTAAGGACAACATGTTGTAATGTTTAATGTCAGGGAGAAAGGACATCATGTTGTGTAGTTTATAGTCATGTAGTAAAGACATCATGTTGTGCAGTTTAAAGTCATGTAGTAAGGACATCATGTTGTGCAGTTTAAAGTAATGTAGTAAGAAAATCATGTTGTATAGTTTAAATTCATATAGTAAGGACATCGAGGGGGATTTAATTTATGGTCTTTATCTTTGACTAAATGTTTGATCGTTTCCTCATTTTTGATAATTTTTCTGGAAATGTTTTATTATATTTAGGTATAGAAGGAGAAAGTTGTAAGTTGTGATTTGGGGATTTTCCAATCTGAAGAGTGGTATAGGAAAAAAGTGGATAACAGAATTATAGGATGTGTCTCTTGAGAATGAAGTTACCACTACATGAAAACCCCCGTTATGTGGGATTTTTTATAAAAGGATAGTCGGGGAACCTACGGCATATTCAATAGTGGAATTCTTTAGTTGACAGACCCATTATAGGGGAAACATATGTAAGGAAAACTAGGCACATACTTCATAGTCATGAAAATATTATCTTAATGTTTCTAACATTCTAGTGATAAAATATGATGAAATGTTATAGATTTTCGGATCTTCCTAAGCATATAGATTGGTTTGTAGAGATAATTTCATGAATACAGATGGGTATTTCATGTCTTGATTTCCAAATAATCGGAGTAATAGGATCTTCTAGGAAGGTGTGACACAAACGTAAGATGTATGGTTCTTGTAGTTTTAGGTAGCCGGACTAGTACCATCACACCATGGAATTCATAGAGATGTATGGCCTTTCGGGTCAAGATTATCACAATATGATTCAAACACGTGGTGGATGAAATTGTAAACCATGGACTTGGGGTTCTTATATCTAGAGAGATAAAATTAGACATATATGTTGGATAACTGTGGATTTTTTTAAATCATGAGTTTATAAATATTTTCATCATTGCTCACAATGATAGAATAGTATTCTCCCCAGGGAGTAGTTACCACTAGATGAAAAACATGTTATGAGGGATGATTTATGCAAGGAAAACATGGGAAATGTAATATATAGTCAAATAGTGGTATCCTTTGGCTAATATGACTGTTATGTGGGTGACTTATGTAGAGAAAACTAGGATGCATACTATAAATTTAGGAAAAGAAGCCATCATGTATCAAGAATTTTGTCACCATAAACTAAAGAAAAATTATTATGATCTAAAAGTGTCCATGATTAAGTGTATGACTTGTAGTAGAAAAGTGTTTGAGCACAAAGTATGTTTCTGGACTGACATTGACTATGATTTCAAAATCCCTTTCATAGTGCTTCGTGGGGGACCTGGAAGTGATATGACTTCCTGGTATGAGTATGATCCTGTGAGGATGTGGCGTCTCAACGAAAATCAGGATGGATGTGAATAGAGTGTTGAGTTTGTACCATGGGGAGGATTCCTACATATGACATTTAGTTAGTAATCAAATCTGACATTGTTTAAAAGGTTTTGGGATTACACTTGAGGAGGATACCCATGGAGGTGGATCATGTGGTTTAGGCTTATTCATAAGAGTTACCTGTTTGAGGGGAAACAGTTGGGGATGACTCATTGGATGAAACCATAAAACATGAATGTTTGGGGATTACACCAAAGGATGATGCATGTTTGATAGGATATTTGATGTCATGTTTTATACTGACCTCTAAGTTCATGTGAGTCATTCTTAGTGTAAAAAACAAGAGTAAGTAGTGATCTTGTTGCTCGTGTCACGAAAGATGTGACCACAGAATATGATGTGGGGATTATGCATGGAAGCTACCTAAGGAGGATGTCATTCCATGTGAGGAGTATCTCATACCTTATGGGGAGGATCTCATCCCCTTTGATTCATACTTGGATCATCCTATTCTTGTAGAATAAGGTGTATGTGTATTACATATTTAAGCTTCCCTAGTGTTGGGGTAGCATCCCATGGAGTGGGGAAGGATTCATATCATGATAATCGTACATGGGGGCTTGTGTGTGAATTATGTGGAGTAAGATCATTGTTTTGAATCATGTGTTGGGACATTGGTGCTAATCATTTTTACATCATACAGTGTGGACATGGGGGGCTCACTTCTTACACCTTGGGAAAATGTAACTGCGGCTCATGCACCCTGGGTGGTTTATGGCTTTGACAATGCTAGGTTTTAACAGTGTGGAGGAGTGGTCCATCATGAGGTCCATGTTAAAGACCCTATACTGAGAAGAAAATGACATTATAATACATATTCTTAGAAGAAAATTATTGAGCAACACTTGCACTAGAGTCATAGGGGACACCTCAAAAGGTACCATGGAATAGTTGTGTGCACGTTTGGAGGGTTGTGTGTGAGAGGTGATCGTAAGGCATAGGGGTAGAGTGAAAAGTGTAATCATGCATGGGGATCTATCATAGGGGGTTCCCATTGATCTTCATAGAAGGGGTATGGGAAATATTGGAGGCTTATGTTCAAGGTCATGGTTTCAAATAGTAAGAGTTTATGCGACACCTAACATAGGTTTAATGATGTAGGGTGAGTATTATAAAATTATGGGACCCCTAAAGGGATGGAACATAGGGAACCTATTGCACAAGATATTATACCATTAGGGGGACAAGCTTTTATGATACCTCATAAGATCATCCTTATGAATAATAGAGAAGAGGTTCAATTTCTGTAGGATCACCTTGAATAAGGGGTGTCCTTCTACATATAGCTAAAATATTCAGTGATGGAGGAAAAGAATTCAATCATTGAATAGGTAATCTACAAAACCTCATCCTTAGTCATGAAGAACAATCATATAAGTGTCTAGTTGACATGGTATCTAGAACATAGGAGTGTTGCATGAAGATCATGTTTCTTGTGCACAATGATGACATCTTGCATGTAGATTCTCTTTCTGTTTCAGTGTCCTCTGAGGAAGGGTGCTAAATTTATGTTGTATTTGGAATTCAATGATCAGCTGTGTGGATATTACTATTTTTCAAAGGTGAAAAATATTGTATTCTTATTCCTTAGTTTTCATAGGATACTTCGTTGAGTCGGGTTATGGCTTCAAATTTTCCAAAGATAGCAATTTACAGATTCTGATAGATTTGTGGCACTAAATAATCCCCCCTCCTCATAATCTAGGTTAAAAGGGGACCAGAAGGACATGTTTTAAGGGAAAAATCAAATAAAGGGTTTGATTCTCATAGGTTCATGATGGACTCTCCATTCGGTGGGTAAGGCACTTACGTGTATGTGGAAGATCAGTTCTACAACTATTAATATGCATAGTGGGCCTCTATACAGTACCTTGATTATGTGTGATAGGCCACTTTGATCTCATGCTTGTACATTTGTTCTTTCTGGATGAAGAATCCTGTCTCGACCGCTTCTCTTTCACAACTTCTTCTTTCAGACATTTTCTATTACATAAATATTGACATTTTTCATTCCTACTGCCTGATATTGTATGCAACATAGACTTTTTCGTAATGATTCCTCAATATTATGTGCTTCATCCTTAGATCTTTCAAAAATCATTTGAAATGGATGACCAACAGAACACTGTTGATATTGATGTCATTTCCAATTCTTAAAGAATTGATATGATTAGAAAACCTTATATTCTTCATGGAAATAGGGTTGTATCAAACACTCAGATGTTTCTGGGTATGCTAAAATGGTCATAGAAGACTTCTCCAATGAGCGAATACCTCCCAATGTGGAAATTCGTATTACTAGATGAAGATATCATTCCATATTTAGGGGTTGACTCACCCCGATTATGGTTCACATGCAAAGAAGATATCCAATGCTGTAATATCACTATTCACGGTCATCACTATATAGATCATGCAGCTATCACAATTTACGTGCCTAATGGGCATACTAGGATGGTCACAGGGGATCATCCAGTGGAAAAAGAGTTCTCTACCCACTATGCCACTACATTCAAGAGTATACTGGAGAACAATAGATTAATCTTAAATAAGGACTACGATTTTTGATTGGGTAAAAATTTCACCAATGAGTTTGTGTGGGAATATTGGGTACTATATATATACCAGGATTATGGATTAGGGTTGTGAAACATAAGTATGTATAAAGCAGTATAGATTTCACAACTCCATTTTTTCCATCAGCAGGAGTAGGTGTAAGAAATCCTTAGCTGATGGTCCCCAGATACGAACATATTCCACCTCTATCACGAGGAAGTCGACATCAGAATATGGGACTTCCATTGCATCAGTTTCATTCAACTTGAGAGACTCCAGTATGATGAATTCCTTTCATCAGAGAATACCATGAGGGATAAAAAGAAGACTCCTCTTCTGGCACAATATCATTTGGATGCACTAAAGAAAAATCTAAAGGTTACTCACATTTTCTACAAGGATATCTTATTCAAGGAATGATTTGAAATGTTTTTCGATAAGGATCTAAGATTAAGGATTCCAAATTGAGAAAAATAGTTTCCAACTAAATCGCAAATGAAGAATTTAGGATCATATTGGTTGATCCTAGAAAAAGGATAGTATCAGAAGTGCAGGTATAGTATGGTGGGAGGCTGGGAACGGCTGGTTCACTATACTTGTTTCCTTTCCACATTTTTGAGTGGGTTGCTGCTATCAGTTACAGATACATAGATATGAATATATCTAGAGATGCTAGTGATGGCATTGATCCTCACAGCTTCTAACGGTGTTAATTTGGGGATACCCATGCTAGCAAGACTTTATAGCATATTGGGAAGCGCTGTGAGGGGAAACATGTCTAGAAGGATCTGAAAACCATTCTAGATCTTTCATGGTTGGATAATGGTGCATCTTGGTGGTTATTAATTATTGAATGCCATCAGTCCTCTGAATGTTGGTCTGCAGCCATATTTACTGAACGTCTTTGGAGCTCAAGTAGTGACACATGACAAGGCATAAATCATACTTCAGATTTATAAACCATGTGAACCTTAACTTCAACCCCTTCGTAACTCTAGTTGGTCCAATGGTGGACAAATTATAAGGATCATGGGAGAATTAAGAGTATTTACATTGTTTTAGGGGAGGGGTACTAGTGGCCCGAGTTGATAGAATGCTTTACAGTGAGCTATATATGATGTCCTATTTTTATAAGAAGTTTGGGTGCCTTCAATGATTGGAATATAGATTCTACATGGGGTCTATAAAAAATGCATCCATTTATCATTTTCCAACTACGGTACATGCTAGTGATTGTGAGCTCTAGTGAGACAATTTTAATGTCTCCAACCAACATTGATACTGGACTGTCAACAAAATATGCTAGAAACTAGGTGGATGCATATACAGATAAAATCCTATGAATGTGTATTTGGGTGATTGAACTACAGAGTGACGATCCATACCAGGGAGGAAGGATGTTGGCTTCTCTTCAAGATGTATTCCAAGCCTCTAGAAAATATCAGGATGGGACTGCAGTAGCGGTGGGGATGTCGTAGGGTGCTTCTGGACCCCCACCTCCTAAAAGAGAAGGCTCGTGAAATTTGTTTCACTTGATACAAAAATAAGGCTCCAAGGAAGAAGTTAAATTATCTTCTTCAACAAGATGCTAATTCTATCTTCCATTCTCTTTGGTCCTCCTGTAGGACACTGCAGAAATCTATGTCAACATAAGACCTATGGCAGAAGCTGAAGCGAGACAGGATCGAGTTTTCAGAAGTCAGACCCATTTGAGTCATGTATAGGGTGAACATCCGCTGAAGACATACATATATGACTACTATGGATGTCTACACATGTCAGCGAGGGGAGTATGAACCACCTTACACCCCAGTAAGGGTGATGCCTAAATATGAAAAGGATTATGAGGAGACACCAACTTTTGACGTCCCATAAACTAAAGAAGGGATCGCTAAAGATAAGGTAGAGGAATCCAGTGATTGAGAATCCTAGGGAATGACACCTCATCAAGGGATTCCCCCTTAAATGGGTAAATCATATCCTCTAAAGAAGAAGAACTAGCTGAATGACTTTAAGTGAACCTTAACTCACTCGCATCATTCTTTGACCCTTCCCTTTCCACAATCCAGATTCTTTAACTAAATATTGTATTGTACAAGAATATCTTGATATATTGAAATGTTCCCCAACTGAATGGGGTGATTTTTCATCAATGGGTTTAGATAAGAATATTCCAGGGCATGTGCCTAGGGTTGCGATCGGTGGTGGGCCTTCTGAGGAGGTTAGGGTAGAAACCTCAAAACCCAGGTCATCCCAGTTATCTATGGGGTACCTCATCCTATAGTTCGTAAAGAATAATCCACTATTGTAGAGGTGTTACATCCAATAAGTATCATAATAAAAATTTGTCCTCATAATTTTAAGAGAAAATATTGAATCATTCGGTCATAAAAAATTTTATGGATACTTTTCATCAACATGTACACATGTCACTTGAAGCTTCTACCCAAAAAATTAAAGAAAAATATATTCTAGTAATTTAAATATCCACCAGTGATGAGGGGTATCCTATGGTAGAAATATCTACTGAGACTCAGGGACTTGATCTTTCAACACTCAACCTTCATAAGTCTTAATACACCACATGCCCTTGAGTAATATTCTACAAAGTTAGAGGATTGGAGTGTTCATTTTTTTAACAGTGCTTGAAATATTTCACAGATGAAAAGAAAATGAGGCCATAGAATTCATGGTCCCTTATTTGAAAGTTTTCCTACTTCCTACGGAGCTGGTCATCCAAACTAATCTGGTTGTGGTCTCAAGTGAATAGTCTATTGAAGTTTCAAATGAAGCCACTAGTGGGGAGGGACTTGAGGCTGGTAGAGATAATGTAGTCGATGTAGGATCAAGTGAATATGACCGACCTCATGATCTACATCCTAGCTTATCTGAGAGTATTTCATTGAAGGATCCTACTTATGAACTTCTTATCAAATTTCCTAGGTACAACCTCAGACTTCCTGAAGAGTTGGAGAACTTTAACCCTAACACGGAAAAAGTTTACTACATCATCTGGCGCAGGGAATGGAAATTCATTCAATTATCCATCCATAGTACTCCATAACCACAACTGGTGGGCCAGATGGTTATCTTTACCATTGGATTAAAAACATGTGCCTTGTAGGGGTGCATTCTCAGGGTCCTCAAGCACTAGTTCGTGACATTAACATTGAACAGGTGCATGAAGAGATACAATATATGAAAATCACCTAGAGTTAGGAGAATTATGACAGCATTTGGAATATCTAAGAAGTTACATGTGAGGTCCAAAAACTAGGGGAACAAATAAAATTTCGTACTACCTTCATTGATACTCAATCTGAAGTCGCCATCCAACTGAGGGATCAGCAAGAGGAGGATTAGGGGAAGATAAGAAAAGTGGCATGTCAAGTAACCGATCTCCAAGATATGCAGAACTAGTTGAAGATCAAGTCTTACCAGCATCATATGGTAGCTAATGTGGAAGAGATGGAGCTCGGGAAGTGATATAATACCTTGGAGGCCACACGCCAAAATTTTGGCAGAGTTGCAGCACTCAATCACCAGATCAGTGCCACAGGATAACATTTTCCAAGACTCATGAGAGGATCCAATATATGGATGTCCCATGATACTAACAAGTATTTCTTCCATTATTTTAAAAAATTCTCATTGAAACATTTCATTTTTTCTATTTAATTATCACACTTCAATTATATTTGTGAGACAACTAATGATCAACCCCTAAGATCATTTGGTTCATGCCCAGTGTGAAAAATAAGGTATGATCACATGATTGATCATTTTATTGATAGTTATAGATAATCATCAAACACATATTTTCTTCTATTTTTGACTAACCACTATGTGTGTTTAGGATGAGATTGGTTGTGGCTATATAATATAGTTTATAGAACATCCAAATTTATTTTCTAACGTGTGAAAATGCACGAACTAGATAACACTTGTAGTGTTAAATTCAATTCAAACAAAGGGTACTGTGAAGTGTGAATCAAAATGAAAAAAAATGGAACATGAGGAGAGTGTAAGGGAGATTCAAGATAACTGTTGAACATATTGGGAACACAGTATTCTTATCATTATCTTCGAATGGGAACCAAAAAATGAGGGTCGACCACCAACCTTGTTCAAAACATAGAATAAGTCTTGAAATGTTTTCTAGAGCCTGTTGGTTCATTAGACCTGGATGGTAGGTAATCCAAAATGGCATGAGACCAAGCCATTAGAAGGTCCTTTTAGATGTGAATGTGTATGAGGATCCAAAAAAGGTTCCAACGAAGCATGGGAATGCAGTAATGGAATGTTAAAATGGATTTAAACTCTCTCAAAATTACACCACCATGTATTAGAACACATTTTTGCAGGCATATTGAAAAAAAAGATCAAACCCATCTTCAAGAGAATTGATATATTAGATACTGAGAGATAGCTAAAAATGCAGACAATGTGGTAGCCAACTAGCACAGGGGAAGATGACCTCTAAGACGTGGGCCTATGATGTTTTGTTGATTTAAATTATCCAATTGATAATGATAGAGATAGAGTTTAACATCATATTGTGAGAAAGATTAATGGTACTTTTTAACGTCATGTTATCTGGATGGGTTCCATAGTTTAGTATCATGTTACCAGGATGTTGCACAAAATTTATGGTCATACGACTTGGACCGAGGAAATAGTTTAAATTCTTGTTGCACGAACTATGCTTATTTGATTATGGTAGTAGATCTTGTACTATAAGATTATTCATATGGATTTCTTTATTTTGGTGATTCAAAAAACTCAACATGAATGAGGGTTATAGAGAACCAAACGACACACAACATATCCCCTAGAAGACAACCCACATACATTTCAAACTCATTATGCATAGAAATAGATTCTCGGTTTAACTTCCTGAAGATCGGACCTCTTTACAGTAGTCTATGTTCATGTTTCATGGACAATAGGATCTAATTTCATGATCATGGAGTTTGAACCTAGGGAAGGAGGATTCTCAAAATGGGCATTGTTGGGCCAAAATCCCTCAAGGTATCATTGAATCGTTTTTTGGGTGATTGTGTTTGTTGACAAAGTGGACATCTATGTTGTGATTGTTGAAAAAGAAAAACAATGACATAGAAATTTGTTGACAAAGGGGATTTCATGGTGGAATGTCGAGTTCAAGAACTATGGTCAATGATCCATGTTGGATTTAATAATTTCAAAAAAGGAATGGATGATCTAGAGGTAGTAAAAAAAGAACAGATACAAGGTGGCTCTATTTTCTAGTGTTTGCCAAATTTTTGGGCCTGAAAATCGTCACATGAAGGAAAGTAGTTTTTGGAAAAGGGACTTGCACACCGTGAACTTGAAGGCTTGGAAACTTTCGAGACATATGTTTTTCAAGATCAGGATATCAAAATATGGAAATGGAAAGAGGGTCGTATAAGTATTGGGTTGGTCGTGCAAGTGACTTGTGCACCGTGAAGAGACTTGCGCGCCGATTCCTAGAAGGATTGGAAACATGCGTGCCATTTTTCCTTCGGGATAAGATCATCAAAATATGGCAAAGGAAGAATGGACACCCATGTTTTTAAGTTGGTTGCGTATGTTTCTAGGGGGACAGAAGACTTTCGCACTGAAACTTGCACGTCGAGGGGAGAATTGTGCGCCGTCGCACAGGTTGTTCAAATGCTTATAAATAAAGGACCACCCCTCCTCATTTTCAACATTGTTCAAAACATAGAAAAATTAGAGCTCCCATCGAGCAGGTTTGGAAGTCGCGTAAGTGGTGTGTTGTCACGCAGGTAGACATTCATGCCAGTGGTTGATGTTGTGCGCCGGTTGGTAGTTTTGCGCCAATAGTTTTTTGGGTGTAAAAGGAGTTGTGTCGCGCAAGTTTGGAGGATCAGAGACTTGTGTCACGTAGGTAGTTGAGGTGGACCTGCACACCATTTGTGACCTTCACGCCAATACTTGTGCACTGGATTAGACTTGTACGCCAAGTAAGGTTGATTTCCGGTAGTGATTCAGGACTTCGTGGAAGCTGGAGGTTTTCCCGATACCTTCGGTTCAAAGAGAGATTCATTTACGGGTGAAATTTGGACTTCAATAAAGCATCCACATACAACATAGGATGTATTCATTAGATATAATGACGAGACCTACAAGTCTATAAACTGTGAGTTGATCCTTTCCGGTGTAGTGAGCAGAGGAAGAGGAATAAGGTGATCCTCTCCACTGGTTGTGATCCAGAGAGAGAGAGAAACAGGGAGTGACCCTTGGGAAATCAATGAGCTGACCATAAACATTGTAAAGGAAGTGAGCCTGGGATAGAGTGACTATTCCCAAACCTTATAATCCACATCTAGTGAAGTTTAGTGTAATTTGGTATGACTAACAACCTGTCGGTGTATGCTTTTTGGACGTAGCCCTTAGCGGTGAACCAAGTAAAAATTGTTGTATCATATGCTTGCTTTACTTTTTGTTTATATTTTGCAATAGGAAAGATATAAGTGAGTGTTTTTCTTAACAGCAAAACAAGATTAGAACGGGCTTTAATTTTAAATTAGTCATACCCTGATTCACCCCCCTCTCAGGGTATTCAGACTTGTGAACCTAATAATTAGTATCAGAGGGAAAGGTTTATATTTGTTCTTCTCTCAATGGAGGTCACTAATCATAAAGGGATTTCAATCTTCACTGGATGTAATTTTTAGATATGGAAGAATCTAATGCAACACTATTTTCGATCTTTGGGAATGGATTTGTTTTCAGCATCTATGCATGGTATCACAGCTGATATTAATTGTGGTGAATTATCAGAAGCTGAGTATAGAGAGTTGGATGTTGATTCCAAAGCAATAAATTCCTTAGGGGGATCCCTTTCCAATCCCATATATACAAAGGTGATGTCATAAAAAACATCACATTCCATGTGGGAAAATCTTTTGAATATATATGAAGGGGATACAAAGGTCAGAGAGGAAAAGCTGCAAGTATTGTAGAACAAGTATGAAGATCTCAGAATGAACCCGAATGAGTCTATTGATGCATTCTTTGACAGGGTAAATGTTGTGTTAGAAGACATGTGATGTCTTGGTGAAACTATCTAGGACATAAAAATTGTGAAGTGTATCTTTAGAAAACTTCCACCTCGGTTCAATTTGACAGTTTATGTTTTGTAAGATAACGACTTGAAATAATTGACATTAGTTAACCTGCACAACACCCTTGTTGCATATGAAATGATAAAGGATGATAACAACACTGTGGAAAAGGGGAAATCCAAATAGGTGGCATTTAAAGCAATGAAGAATCTCTCAATTGAAGATTCTTAGGAGGAATAAGAGACAGATGAGGTAATGTCATTCCTCTCCTCAAACCTTCAAAGAGGAAAAGGAAAGTTCAAAGGTAAACTTCCTCTTGCATGATTTAGATGTGGGAAGTTTGGACATCTCGCAGCAAGATGCCCCAAAATGTTTCAAGATGAAAATGATGAAGATGATTTTGAAATTCCCAAGAAGAAATATTCAGCCTATGTGAAAGGGAAGAAGCAGTTCAAGAAAAATTTATTCAAGAAGAAGAATCTTATTCCCTAAGAAATAGATAGTTTAGATGAGTCTGAGGTTGAAGAGGTTGAAGAGATTTAAAACTGCAAAGATCATGGATAAAATGCTATGGTGGTGTTTGTTGGTAGTTCTCATGAAAAGGAAGAAACTGATGCTGGAGAAGAAGAAGAATAAGTTGAAGGAAGACTTGACATAGAAGCCGAATTGGAAGAAACTCTTGAAGAGATGGATGTTTGGAGATCAATAACAAAGAAATCCAATAAAGTGGTTCGTGATGCCAAACTCTATATGCAACAACATGATGAAGAAAATTCTGAGCTATAAGAAGAAATCGAATGACTAAAATCCCCAACACCAGAGAGCTCAGAAAATATTGTTGAGTATAAGCTTAAAATTGAGGAACAAAATAAGGAAATTGATTGTTTGACTAACACAGGAACATAGCAGGTCAAACGTATCAAAGAGATTGAATAAGAAGTGGTCAGTCTACGATGAAAAATGAAGGATCAAGAAAAAAATCTTGACCTCCAATGTGATCTCAGGAAAGCAGGTCATTCCGAAGACTGAAAAGGAGTAAGAGGAGCCTAGTTTTTCAGAAGGAAAGAAACAGCAATTGATCTCAAACGTTAAGGCTGATTCAGGGCTTGATAAGAAGAAAAAATCTGTGGAAATTGAAGCCAGACCGCAAGCACCCATCTCAAAATTAAAGGATGATTTGGGCACAAATCAGAATCAGAATATTCATATATCCCAAAGGGAAACTCGTAGTGTTGATGCAACATGAAAGAATGCACCTTATATCAGGTGTTATTTTTGTGGGAAGATGGGACAGTCATAGTATGTGTGTTCCATAGCCAAGAGATATCGAAGGGAACAAGAACAGATGTGGTTTCCAAACATAGAATGGTTTTCCAGAACATATTTTAAAGGACACTGTTTTTGGTGCGGTGGATTTTTTCACATGGCTAGGTACTGAACTTTGACCATATAAAGAAATGTGCCAAATCAGAATCAAAATGTTCACAAGTAGTAGATCAATAAACCAATATGTGAGTTAAAAATGTAGAATAGATTTGCAGCTTTGCAAGATGAGGCTGGCCCATCAAACTCTGAGAAAGAAAAAAATTCTCAATCTATTCTGAGTGTGAAGGAAAAAGTGTGGACTAAGAAGAAGAAAAATGAGAATGTTGTGGTGGTAGAAATTTACCTTAAGGCATCAGATCGCTCTGGTGTATGGATCCTTGATAGTGGATTCACTTCCCACATGACATGTAATAAGGATCTTGTCACAGGCATAAAATATGACAAAGAAAGAGTTTTCAAAATTGGAAACGATGAAGGCCTGCAGATTGTTGGCTCTGAAAAAGCCAAGTTTGGGGGTAAAGAAATGAGAAGTACTGATGTATTGGTTGTAGAGGGCCTTAGTCATAACATTCTTAGGGTCAGTCAACTATGTGACTTGGGGCACTCTATCTGATTTACTAAGATGATGTGTGTTGTGAAAGGAAAGGATAAAGCAGTTGTTCTATAGGGAAAAAGGACAACAGGAAATCTTTACCATGTAGGTGGGGAAGAAGATGCGTGCCTTTTATCCAAAGAGGAAGAAAAATAGTTGTGGCATAAGCGACTTGGTCATCAATGCCAACCTTCCATGGAGGATCTGGTAAAGTGTGATGCTGCTAGAGACCTTCCAAAACTATCATGTGATCGCACTCATATGTCTGATTCTTGCCAACAAGGGAAGATCATCAGAAAGAAAAACAGGCTAACAGAACAGAAATCAACTAGATTACTCGAATTGGTGCATGCTGATGTATGTGGACCTATCTCACCATGAGCTATTAATGTTCAAATGTACTATGTTATTTTCATTGATGATTATAGCAGAATGGCCTGGGTATTTGTCATTTCCCATAAGACAGAGGTGTTCAGTGGCATAAAGCAGTATAGGAGGGAATCAGAAAGGATGTTTGGGGAGAAAATTATAAAGTTTCATACTGATAATGGTATGTAATTCACAAACAGCCAAGTCGAAAACAATCTCGAGAAACACGGGATAAGGCATCAATTCTCATTTGTGAGAACTCCCCAATAGAATGGAGTAGTTGAGAGGAGAAATCGGATCATCAACAACATGGACAAAATGATGCTTATTGAAAAGGACCTACTAGAGAAATTTTGGAAGGATGCAATTTTGACATCAGTCTATATTTTGAACAGGTCTTTATTGTGTCTGAAGGAAGGGAAGACTCTATATGAAATGTGGTACGGAAAGAAGACAATGGATAAATACTTTCGAATCATTGGGAGTAAGTGCTTCATTCTCAAAAAATAAAATCACAGGAAGTTTGAGACATGAGGAGATGAGGGGATATTCCTTGGCTACTCAGGGTAAAGTAAAGAATATAAATGTTTCAAAAAAGGATGGGAAAAATTGTTGAGAGAAATGATGTCACTATAGTTGAAAATGAATATAAAACTCAATGACCCAGTGAACAATTTCTGGATGAAATTGATGATGAGGTAAGAAAAACAGGGGGAGAAAAGGTGGCAGAGGATGATTTAGATGAAGATACAGATGATGAACAAGAAAGTGTCAAGTATGTGTCTGCAAGGAAGCCAAAGAGTAGAGCTGAAATTGATAGGCAGAATATCATTGGTGATCAGACAGCTCCAGTTTAGACTCGAAGAATGAAATCATTATAGCAAACATCGTTTTTATCTCAGGTGGAGCCAAAAAAAAATCCAATGTAGCTTAAGATGAAAACTAGGTTCACTCTATGAATGAAGAGCTTGATCAGATTGAGAAAACCAAACATGGGAGATTGTTTTGAGGCCAGCAAAAAATAATGTCATCAGGACTAAATGGGTCTATCACAACAAGATGAATGAAGATGGAACAGTGATTCGGAACAAATCATGTCTTGTGTGCAAGAGATACTCCCAGATAGAGGGAATAGATGTTGATGAGACATTTACACCAGTTGCAAGGCTGGAGACAATCAGATTATTTTTGACCATTGCAGTGCAAATAAAGTTCAAAGTGTTTCAGAAGAATGTCAAATCCGCATTAATGAATGTATTTCTAGAAGAGGAATTGTATATTGAGAAGATAGATGGTTTTATCATTCATGAGGATGAGAAAAAAGTTTTCAGGCTGAAGAAGGCGTTGTATGGGATGAAACAAGCACCAAGGGCATGGTACTCAAGGCTTGATCAGTACTTGAAGAAGCTTGGTTTTCAGTGTATAAGAGTTGATTACAATCTCTATTTCAACAATGACAGTAACCAAAGGATGATGGTGTTGGTGTATGTCAATGAAATAATTTTTTGGTGGACCAGATGAAGATCAGTGTATACAATTTTCCGAATTCATGAAAAATGAGTTTGAAATGTCAATGATTGGAGAGCTGATTTTTTTTTTGGTCTACAGGTGACACAAGGAAGGAATAGAACATTCATTTCTCAATCTAAATATTCCACGGAGGTTATGAGAAGGTTTGGAATGTATAATTCCAAGTAAATGAAGACTCTGGTTGCTACCCAGATTAAATTATCAAAAAATGAGAATGGAAAAGTAGCTAATATCACAGAATACAAGAAAATTATTGGATGTTTGTTGTACTTGACTGCAACAAGGCCTGATAATGTTTTCACCACATGCCAAGCAACGAGATATCAGAGTAATCCTAAGGAAAGCCACATGCTTGCAGTGAAAAGAATACTTCATTATATCAAAGGCACCATGGATTTCGGTCTGATGTATAATGACAAATATCAATCAGTTTCATTGGGTTACATAGATGCAAATTGGGCCGGATCAGCAGATGAAAAAAAATCAATGTCAGGAGGTTCATTCTGTCTTGGTGGATTGTGTATTTCTTGGCTAAGCAAGAAGAAAGATTTCATTTCATTGAGCAATGTGGAAGTTTAGTATATTGCGTCCACTCAAGCATGCACACAATTATTGTGGATGAAGAAGCAGCTTAAAGATATGGGAGTTGAAGTTAAGTCTCCAATCGAAATCTAGTGTGATAACTCAAGTGCTATCAATATTAGAAAAAATATAGTTAATCACTCAAGGACAAATCACATTGAGATAAAGTATTATTTTATCACGGAGAAAGTTGAGAAGGGAATCGTGAAGTTTGAGTATATGCCTACAGAGGTACAGTTTGCAGACATTCTGACAAAGGCCTTACCCAAAGAATCCTTTGAGAGACAGAAACTGGCTCTGGGAGTTCAGTCAACTCCCCACACTTAAAATAGTGTAGATATGGGACCCCCCCTCCCCAAGGTATGATGTGTTTTTCCCTAATGTACTGATATGTGTTCTCTACTCTGTTCCAAACTGCATAGGAGTGACCTTTGGGTTCATTGAAAAGGGGGGAGAAAATACTGATTGTTCAAGGGGGAGACAGTGTGGCCATTTGATAAATCATGATTGATATGGGGAGAAGCTTACAGGTGGAGCAGCCAGATAGGGGGAGTTGAAGCTAGTTACATGTGCTTAGCCAGAGCTTAGCTTGGACAACAGAGGTAATAATGCTGAAGAGGATTTACAGCTGACAAGAGTTAAAGCTGTAATAAGAAAGGGGGACAGTATTAAATCAGACGATTCTAGAAGTGATCGATCAAAGAATAGATATCCCGACAACTGATGATCATGATGAAAGAAGAAGAGTGATGTTGGAATGTGGTAATAATGTTTCCAAAAATTGGTATCAGTTTGGTAAAAATTGGTATTAGTTTGGTGTCAACAATGGATGTCAGAGTTGAAGTGATTCATTGATGAAATTTTTATTTACTCTTGTTTCTCACGCTGAGCATTGCTCATGTGGGCTTAGAGTATGTGTTGAGTAAATCCTAGATCACTATCAGAATCGCCAAAGTCGAATGGTGGCTGAAGAATTAATGATGTATCTTTTTATGGAAGAGTTTTCAACAAACCCAAAGGGGGAGATTTTTGGGAAAAAATCTATCAAGGTATCATTGAAGCATTTTTTATGTGATTGTTTTTGTTGACAAAGTGTCCATCTATGTGGTGATTATTGACAAAGAAAAATAATGACTTACAAATTTGTTGACAAAGGGGATTTCATGGTGGAATGTCGTGTTCATGAACTATTGTCAACGATCCATGTTGGATTCAACAACATAGACAAAGTAATGGATGATCTGGAGGCGGTACAAAAAGAATAGATACAATGTGGCACCATTTTCTAGTGTTTGCAAATTTTTGGGCCTGAAAATAGTCAAATGAAGAAAAGTGGTTTTTGGAAAAGGGAATTGCGTGTCATGTACTTGAAGGCTTGGAAACTTGTGTGCCATATGTTTCTCAAGATGTAGACATCAAAATATGTAAATGGAAAGAGGGTCGCTTAAGTATTGTGTTGGTCGCACAAGTGACTTTCACGCCATTAAGAGACTTGTGTGCTGATGCCTAGAAGGATTGGAAACTTTTTCACCAGTTGTCTGTTGGGATCAGATCATCAAAATATGGCAAAGGAAGAAGGGGCTCCAAAGTTTTTAAGGTGGTTGTGCAAGTGTCTAGGGGGGCAGAAGACTTGCGTGCTAAAACTTGTGCGCCGAGGGGAGACTTGTGCACCGTCTCACAGGGTGTTCAAATGCCTATAAATACAGGACCACCCCTCCTCATTTTCAACGGAGTTCAACACTTTGAAAAAACAGAGCTCCTGTCGCACAGGAGTGGAAGTCAACAAGTGGTGTGTGGTCGCGTAGGTAGACTTGCGCGCCAGTGGTTAAAGTTGCACACCGGTTGGTAGTTGCACACCAATAGTGGTTTGGGCATAAAAGGAGTTGCGTGACGCGTGTTTGGAGGAGTAGAGACTTGTGTTGCACAGGTAGTTGAGGTGGACCTGCGCGCCAGTTGTGACCTGCGTGTTGATAATTGCACATCGGATTAGAATTTCGTGCCATTTAAGGTTGATTTACGGCAGTGATTTAGGGATTTGTGGAAGCTAGAAGTTTTCCTGATACCTTCAGTGCAAAGAGAGATTCATCTATGGGTGAAAGTTGGACTTCAACAGAGCATCCACATACAATATAGGATGTATTCATTAGAGATAATGAAGAGACCTACAATTCTACAAACTATGAGTGGATCCTTTCTGGAGAAGTGAGTAAAGGAAGAGGAAGAAGGTGATCCTCTCCACTGACAATGAGCCAGAGAGAGAGAATCAGGGAGTGACCCTTGGGAAAACAGTGAGCTGACCCTAAACCTTGTAAAGGCAGTGAGCCCGGGACATAGTGACTGTGCCTGAACCTTGTAATCCACAACTAGTGAAGTCTAGTGTAATGTGGTATGACCGACAACATGTCGATTTATTCTCCTTAGATGTAGCCCTTAGCGGTGAACCAAGAAAAAATTGATGTGTCTTGGGCTTGATTTACATGATGTATATACTGTACTATAGGAAAGAGATAGAAGAGAGTTTTTCTTAACAGTGAAACAAGATCAGAATGGGATTTAATTTTAAATTAGTCATACCCTGATTCACCCCCCCCCCCCTCTCAGGTTATTCAGCCTTGTGGACCTAACAGGCATATATGGTGAGGTGGAGTGGCAAACTTGATGTGAATGAGGGCCTAGGAGGTCTGATTCCACATCAAACATTCCTAGAAAGGTTCACACATAGTTTAAAGTCATGATTCCTACACTATGGATCTTAGTTTAAGGTCATAGAGTTTAGAACAAGGTCCCCTTTGTTTGGATTGACCAAATCGGTAGACACTATAACATAACTCCTAATCCCATAAGATTCATGCTTAGTGTGGGAAATAAGATATGTTAAGGGGTTTTCTCAATATGAAAAAACATATATTTAGGGTGAAACCAATGGAATTTGTATTACACTAGGATACAATGGATTGGGAAAAGGTAAGTTAAGACTTTCACGATCTAGATAAAGGGGGAATGGTGAGTGGGTATCAATTGTTGACCATATTTGAAACGCAATGACAAAAACCATACAAGTCAGGAATGGGGGTAGTAAACATAGTACCAACTATTGACTAAGTTCGAAACACATGATTAGTTTTTTGTTGGCAGATAAGAATTAGGGAATTGGCCGAGCATGGGAGGTGAGCCAAAATGGATTGAAACCATCCTTGTTCAGGGGTCCTTCTAGATTTGAAGGATGTTGGAAATCTAAGCCAAGAAAGACTTGAAGTGTGGAATGGGGCATATCAGATAGTGGGATTTAAACCCAGGGTTTCCAAATAGTTTCTGGTTGTATCATGTGGACCGTAACTAGGGCCAAGGGGCCAAAGGGTATTTGCATCTAGGCCTAGATATGAGAAGTTTAAGCATCATTATGTATCCAATAGGGATGAGAATAAATCCATAAAATGTTCTAAAATATGGAATGATAGAAGACCAATGTCGATGAAGATGATCCTATTTGACAAGGTAACCTAGTTTAAAATAGGGTGGAATTGTATTTTAACATCTTTCATTGAGGATATTAAGATATGTAGTTAAAATCGTACAACTCGAACTATGGGGCCTGCAAATAGTTTAACGTTATAATGCATGGACCTGTTGTAAACAGTTTAAGGTTGTGTTTCCTAGACCATATAATGGCTATTAGTTTAGGGTATTAAATTCTAGATCACAAGTGATTTCCACAAATAGACACGTGTAGCATGGTCGAGTGAAAACCCAGCATAAATTAGGCTATGGAGGCCTAAATTGAACTAAATATCCCAATGAGAGGGCTTGCATGCAATTTAGATTCATAGTGATTGGAATATAGGTTCATACTTTAATTTTGTGGAGTTCGAACCAAAGAAGAGTGTCCAAAACAGATGTGTAGTTCAATGTCAAGATAGACCTGACACGAACAAGGGCCCATGGGGACCCAACACCACACAACACATTCTTAAAGAGACTCACATCCAGATTAATTCCATGATTCATGGAATTTTTGTAAATATTTTATGTTCATGATTTCAGGACCATAGGATAAAAGCATTGTTTAATGATTCTCGCTCGGTGAAAGGGTTAAAACTTGGCATGAAAGAGCCATATAAGGCTTCGTACTATATGTAGTGATCCTGATGCCAGTTTCATATAGTTTAAGTTCATATGGTCTTGACTGTGACTTAGGTCAAGGTTCCAAATTATTGATAAACTTGTGGATGGTCCCCAAAGATAAAGTGTCTAGGAAACACTTCATATCTCATAAGGATGGGAATCAATCCACACGTAGTATTGAAGGACATTGTGGCCAGAGACCAACACAAGAAGGGGAAATCCAGTTTGGTGAGGGAACTAAAGAATCCCATGATTATTGTGGGGCATCTAGAACATGTTCAACGTAAAATACCAGTTTAATGTTGTCTGTTTAGGATGTTAACTTCTAGTTTATGTTCATAGATTTTTGACCATATGGTTCTTGGTTTAAAATCATAAAATGTAGACTGTAGAATCCTCAAATGAAAAACATGTAGCATGGAGGATTGATAATACCTATGTAAATGAATACCTTGGAGGCCCAATTCCACACTAGATATTTCAGAGGATACTTTTGATATTGTCCCTATATAAACCTATATGGTACGGATATAAGAAATTCCCGACGTGAATGAGGATCAAGGTGGCCTAGTGTTCAATAAATGGGGCCTAAGGGTGAAACAATTTTGATGAATTTGTGGCTGGGAATGAAGAAAAAAGTATGGGCATTTTGAAATATCTTACAGGAGTAGAAATCAAGATGTATGTAATTCTAGTATGAAATCTTCATGTGTAGGTTTGATGGACACACATGGAGGGGGAATTTATTTTTGGGGTTGGCTAGACCAGGGTATAAAAATTCAGGCATCTCGACAGATCTTATGGGGATGGGAATCAAGTGACACATATTTCTTGAATATGACATGGTAGATAACTAATGTTGGAGGTGATTTACTCTCAGGTGAGAACATTATGGTGTTTTCGGTTTATCTTCATGCAGCCAAGATGATGGTTGTTATGTAGTTTATTGTTATGAAACTAGGGAATTGGTGCCATGAAGTGTGTCATCATGTATCTAGGGTGATAGTTGTTACAAATTTTATCATAATGCGACTATGATTTTGGTTTTAGGAATTTTATCATCATGAAACTAGGATTTCAGTAGTATAGTTTAACATCATGTTATTTGGATGATGGGGAGAAAGTGTTCCAAGGGAGATTTTCATGGAAAGAAAGCTATGTCCTGATGTGAACAATGACCCATGAGGAAAAACTCCACACCAAACACTCCCAAGGAATACTTTTACATATTTTATGGTCATTATTAATTGACAAAAAAATTTAGTTTAGTGTCATAGGGTCAGACCATAAGATGATTGTTAGTTTAAGATCTTAAATTTTAGACTGGGCACCTAGTTTAGCATCATGTTCCTAGGATGTTAGCCCATTATTTGAAGTAATACTTGAGGAACATATATTTGGTAAGATTATTAATTCATTAAATGTCCATAGTGACCAAATAATACACACCATTACAATAGACCTTGTGAATGATGAATGTTTCTTCCCACTAGGGTTCCCACATTGGTGGTTACCTACCGGGTATCATTGGCATTCTAAGATCCAGTAACTTGTCACCCTGGAGGAAATATCAAAGGCGATTCTTCATATGAAACCCTCTTTATATCTTATTTTGGTGCCTCTCAAGATTTTTCAAGGCCTAGAAAATGTTCTCTTCAAGGACTTCCAACTCAACTTGATGTACTTCTACCATTCTATCTAGCATCTTCTGGTCCTATACGGCTATTTGGAGTGATGGAAACTAAACCAAGATGGGTAAGACTACCTCTATTATGTACACCATGTAATATAGAGTCACTTAGGTGGAATTTTGAGTCATCTTCCGATAATCCTAGAGGGTATTGGGGAGATTTTCCAGCCAACTCTTCTTGTTCTGGCCCACTATCTTCTATAGAATATTGGAGATGGTTTTGTTTAATGCCCCAATCTGTCCATTTTCTTGCACGTGATAGCGGGAAGTATGGTTGGAATATGTATTTTACTTAGTTCACATATTTTTTAGCTCATTATCCTAGAAGTTGGTTCTGTTATTAGTGATAATGGTGTGATGAACTCTGAATCGATGGATGATGTTGGAACTCACAAATTCTATCACTAATCAGGCCTTGACATTCATATAAGGAACCATTTATGACCACATGGAGAAGAAATATATCACCATTATAATGATATTTCATTGGTTATTTGTTTCTAGTGGATATGGCCCTATAAAATTGAGTCCCCAAACTAAAAAGGCCCATGAATACTTGGTGGTGTGGAGGGGATCTGGCGGTTGATGCACATTGTTGGCCTAGAACTGACATGCATGACACCTCTTGGTGAACTTGATGCATTCATGGAACATGGTGGGATAGAAGTATCCTAACATTATAATATGGTGGGAGAGATTAAATCCTTCTTGATGAGCACCACATGACCTAGAATGAACTTCCTTCATGACATGCGGAACCTCACCTCTCAGTATGAAATGGGTGAGAATTCTATAAAACCCACTTCTATAGAGGGTCTTCTCAAGGTTTGGCCCACTCGGGAGGGTGAACTCTTCTATGTGTTGGTGGACTTTCTCAAATTTCAATTGTTCTGAAAGAAGTATATCATGATGGAGGTACTATGTAAAAGGATATCTCCAATTAAAGGATTCTTCTACTACGGGGGGATATGGAGGTCCTCATGTGGAGGCACTACAAATAAATTGGTTTACCTTTGGGTTGATATCATCATATGATATAATAGTTTTGATGAGCTTGTAATTCTCTATATGGATGAATAGATCATCCTAGTCAGGATATTCAAGAGATATAGCCAGACTAGTTGAGGTATTGGCTCAACTATTCTGCAACTGGGGAACATGAATTACCTATTGTTGAGATGGGAACCAGGCCATCACATGGAGAATGTGCTCCATCATGGGAACAAGCTCTGTCTTCCAAATGATATAGTCACCATTGATTTGTTTGGTGATTGAATCAGATTCCCTCTTCAAATGCATGTGGGGAACGTCAATCTTGAGAGCTATCTTGTGGCCTGTAATCCGATCCTGGTAATCTGCCTCGTTATTGGTGAAACATTTTGATATAAGGAATTAATAGGGTAGAATTACTAGTATAAGAGTAATGAAGACAATCCTCAGGCCCACATTTTTGATCTTGGGATTATTGATCCTTCAACCAGTTGGGTTCTATGATACACCATAAAAATTCATCTACCATCACAAAATATCCTAGTCTACTAAAATGATTGCCTCATCTTGGAAATCCATATTTGGAGGTGATTACTTAGGGCCAGATAGGCGGCTAAAAATTATTCTAGAACTTGGCCCTTGACATCATTATTCAGAAAAAACCTAATATAAAACTACAGAAATATCACTACCTAGTGTGTTATACATCCTATCAATGTAGATTGATTCATGATATACTTCAGCAGGTTTACTCGGGACAGCAGCAATATCTCATGATGCTATAGATAATGTAACAACTTCTGCGCTACAAAAAATAGTGCAGGATAACTATTATCAAGAGAAGATTATATGTACACTATATCCAGGATCATGTGACTGAGATAGTATAAAATGTTCTCTTTTCCTTCATTTCTCCTCTTGGTTAGAATATTTATAATAAATCTTTTTAGGTCAGTCACAAAAATGACCCAAGACTTCCCTGAGATGGGTGGCATCAGAACTAGAGTTTGTACTAGATACTGCTTGGTTTACATGAATGTGGCCTTGCACTCTTCATCCCATTTGTAGAAGATAAATTTATTCATGAGCTTGTAAAACGGATAACACTTGTCGGCCATATTTTTGATGAATTGGCATATGTAGGCATAAGTTTCCTTATAGGTCTCATAGATCTCAATGGTTTCTTAGAGGAGGCATCTAGATGATGGACTTGATCTTCTATGGGATATCTCAATGCCTTTGTATTTGAGAACTAAACTAAGGAAATTCCCAAAGGTAACCTATAATACACACTTCAAGGGGTTAATCTTCCAATGATAGGAGTGAAGGAAGTCAAACACTTTATCAATATCTCTGATATGGTCTTAACTCTGGCGGGATTTGACCACCAAATCATATTTTTTGAATTCCACTAGCATCCCTAGGATAAATTTGAATTTGTTTTTCATCGATCTTTGATAAGTGTCTCCTAAATTCATTAGACCAAAAGCCATTACCCGATAGAAAAACATTCCATGCAGTGCTCTGAAGGTAGTAGACTCCTCATCATTAGGGTCCATCTGGGTCTTGTTGTACCTAGAATATCAATACTAAAAAAATATCCTAGAACCCGGTTGTGAAATGTATTAACAGATATGTCGCTAAAAGGGGAAAATCATACTTTAGACAGTAGAGGTTGAGGTCTTGTAAGTCTATATAAACTCTTATCTTCTTATTATTGTTCCTGAAATGAATGATATTGGCTAGCCACTTGGGGTATTGAACATCCTTAAAGAATTTGGATTTGATAAGTTTATCTACATTGACCTCAACTATGTCACCATGAGAAGTGTGAATTTTATTAGGAGGATTCTTGAACTCGAGATGGATTGTCAAAAGATGAGGAAGGTTGATGGAGACCTTAGAGTCTAGTCTTGGCATCACATCTTAACTCTTGGTGAATACATAGTGGTGATTCTTCAAGAAATCCACATACATGTGTTGTTCTTCTAGAGGCATGGAATCGCTGATCATTGTTGGCCTCTTATCTATATTGGTGCCAAGTCTCACCTAAACTAAATAATCGACAATGGTGTAGATTTCCTCTTAGAATGTGGGAGGAGTGCCTTCAAATTCCTCTTCTTTGTCATATGCAGGTGAATCACTTGGGGAGATGGATCATCTGGACCTTCAAATTCTAAAAGAACATCGGTGCTAGCCTAGGGGGATTTGGAATCATCACTGGGGGGCTCAAGTTTTTTTGAAACCATGGTGACCAAAGTTGTTGAGCTTATTCCATCAGGCCTTTGACCATAGGGTCTATACTTGAAGTAAAATAAATGTTAAATGGTTGGTTTATGTTGGCTCAAATAGGCTCGAAGAAATAGATGAGTATGGTATATAATTGTAACCATGGGGTGAAAATCTCAGTACTTTATATGTGTAGGGGTTTTTTCGTATCACCTTGGTCTATCCATTATAGAAATAAAAATTTAATCTTTTGACGTTTTTTGTATCTGGGGACATGGAACCCCTTCCTTCTAGAAATGATAAAGATATTTCTCAATTCTAGGGCCATTGCCTCTAACCAGTGAATCAGTAGGATAAAAGCATTGTCCAAGTAGGTCCAAGGGCTAGCTGGGATGGTGGTGTGATCAACCTTGTTGGTGTGAACCTACTTATTTTTTCTCTTCTAATAAGCATCATCTATATAGTAGGATTCATATGAGTTTAAGGGAGATACATCACCTTGGAGTATTCTTATTTGACTGTTTAGGGAGTACTTGGGTAATTTCTGGAAAAAGGAATGAATTGTTGCATGAAGATGGATCTAGGGTCTACCCATAAATATGTTGTGGGTGATATCCATTAAAACAACCATGAATTCAGAATTTTTTATCAAGACACCGAACTAGATCTTAAAACAGATCCATCCACGTGGACTCTGCTAGGTCCTTCCATAACCTTGAATCTTTAGGTCAAAAGGTTCATGTTTTCATTATTCAGTCCCAGATTGTGATGCATCCAAGTCAGGATGAGATTGATCTCAGATCCTATATTTAATAGAAAACTACATATCTTCACTCCATTAAACTAATCTATGATGTACATCAGTTGTATGTTCTACTACTCGATGGAGCCCTCGTTGTCTCTGGAGAAAAAAATGATGGATTGGAATCCTTCTTTCTTGACCTCTTCATTATAGAAGGTCACTACAGATGATACATATACTTTAATTTGGAGCGGTATTTTCAAGTCATCTAAAATATCTTCATGAAAATATTCTAGAAATTTTATGGATTTGAGGATCAATAGTTTAATAGGTTTGTTGGAAAATTACTTCATCACATTATACTTTCGTGTTAGATGCATACTTTTTTGTCTATAGGGGTTAATCCTTGTCAGGAAGCATAGTGGGAACTGCTGGATAAACTGCTTGATTTTGGATGGTACTAGAAATGTTTTTTATACTCATTAGAAAACTCACCCAGAACAACCATTGGCTGACTATTGACTGACTAAGACCTGGATTTAGCTAGATGCAGTTGACCATGGTGTGACTGTGGTTGTTCTATTTGGATGATTAGCATGGTATGTTGTGGTGTCTTGTCTTCCCAAGTGGTCTAGTAGGACTATTCCTATTGATCTCTTCACAGAACAGGTTTTATACTCTCGGTAGCATTCTCATCTTTGATTGGAACACTGTACTGAGTATTCCTGTTATTTTCATACCTTAAATCATTTCTTCAATGGCATCATCCATAGTCACTCGAGAAACATGCATGATTTCTTCACAATATGGAACCATAAAAGGATCCAACAACTCAATGGTATCTATAGATTCCTATTCTCAATCATCATCAGAAGAATAATCCAATTCTTGGTGGAATCTGGGGTAGATTACCAACTCTGAATCAATGAAATCACCCAGATACAAGACGGATTTGGCCCTAGTGGGGTACTTCTCTTTTCCATTTGTCGGAAGCACCTACTCTTCAGAGTTGTAGAAGGACGTGAGGTGGATTAATAATAATTGGTTTGGGAATGAATAGGTATTTAAATTTTTTTAGGTTGTCCTAAGCGGGCACATATGATGCCCTGGGAACGAGTGACTGCTCTACGAGCTATCCAATAATCATACTTTTGATCCCCATGGTTTTAAACTTGTTTCCATTCACTAGGACCCTCATTGTCATATAGGGATCAGTGGAGATGTGTTCCACCTATGTCATGAAATTTCACAACATAAAAAAATAGTTGTGCACTTGGTCCTAGATCCAAACCTTGAACATGTATAATTGTTTGATGGTATGTCCAATAATCATATGGTAAAGGTAGTGGTCCGGCCGATTAGTGATATCAGCATTATGTGTCTTCTTAGACCATGTATGCTTTTGAATCCCTTCTTCCAAATAATTAAGAAAATAACCAAAAACCTGTGAATCCATGAAGGAGTAAGCCTAGTTTCTCCTATAATGGAAGGTAACTCTAGGATATTATCCCTAATGAGGGGATAGAGACACATTATCTCTTCTAGGATGCAACACTTGGGGAGGTGGTGCCTTCCAATTCTGCAATAGGGTGATTCTACGCTTGATAAGTCTATATAACTCTATGAGAATCTACTCAGTAGGGATCTACCCCCAAAAACTCTAGTGTCTTGGGATCCTCTACCTGTATTGTGATGATCATATATTCCCTAGGATCTCTTCTTGTAAGAGATGAGAGAGTTAATGGATGTACCTACAAATCTTATTCTAAGTCTTCCTCTAGGCATTGTGCCTTGTTAGAAAACTCTCATAACCCTCTCGGGATCTTTTGGGCAATGAGGGTAGGAACCAACTTAGTCTTAACATATCCCACACACATCATCAGTATTTTTTGTTGGGTCATCTGAATATGAAGTTAATGTTTGATGCCTCTCCACTGGGAGACAAAGTCCGAGACACACTCATCGGGCAGTTGTTTTCACTTGAATATGTCTTTAATGCTTGTCATGATTGTGGTGGAGATGAACATTTAAAGAAACTTCCTTTAAAAATCTTTCCAACCAATTATAAACCCTATAAGAAGCTGGTTATACCAGAAGAATATCAGTCCTTCTAATGTATAAACAAAAAATTGGAGCTTGGAGGCCTCCTACTACTCTAGGGTTTTTAACATGGTCCCACACCAAGAGATGTAGTGGGATATATGTTGCAGCAGGTCACCCATCCAGTTTAAAGGGGCAAAGCTACGATACCCCAAATATGGGGGTTCTCTCATATCATTCACCCAAACTGGATTGGGCTCTACATCAGGGTAAATTTCCAACTGTAGGGTCACCAAGGCCTCGATGAAAGTGACGAGAGAAGCTATCTCATCTTGGTGTGGCTTCATATCTTGATGATTATCCATGAACACTAGTGTGATAATAGGATCATCAACTTGGTAGGAAGGATTATTGTCTAGTGGAGTGGCTTGGTCTGGGTCTGAAGAAAGGTTATCATTCTACTCAACTGATTGTAGTGACTCATATCATGGATGTTTTTCATAATCTATCACCATATCTTTGTTAAGAAAAGTTGGGTCTTCAGGTTAAATTTGGAAAAATTTGTCGACAAGGACATTTGGATTACCATACCACCCTAGTAGAGGATGGAAATGATATTGTCAAGGAGTTTCATAGACTGAGAACCACTTAGAAATGAGATCATTAATGATCCTATTTTGATATGTGACCTACTGAAGTAAGGTGGAAACAGTGGTATCGACCTCTGTATTCCACACAATATCACACGGGTCGGGGAGCTTAGAAGTATTGATCTTCTCTATAAACTTATTGATGTTCTTAAAAGATGGAAATGATGTGGAGGGATCTCCATGGCCAGGTTTCTACCTTTACAAGTGGGTGAAGACACTAATATGAGGGTCTGTTTGATATTTCACTACCCCAGGGGTGAGGGTTTTCTCTATCAGACCCAGCATATGTGATATCATCTTTTGAAATCTTGGAGGCAACCATATTCATCATAATTATACAAATTAAAGATCCTCAAAATCAACAGTTAGGCCTGGTTATCGGAGGATGGGGATGAAGTAGAGAGTAGCATATTATCCCCATCCCCAGATCTGCACATGCGGGGAATGCTCTACCATGATTCTACAGAGCACTTTGAATCTCTTGACATGTCACTATTAAAGGCTTTGGTGGTAGATGGGAATCTTAGTGTGTAGATCCAATAGGTGTGCTGCTAACACAACCAAATAGTAGTGTTGATCAATGTTTTCATTGTTCTCTTGAAGGCCTGGGTAGACCAACTAACAGTCTCATAGGCATGAACATGTCACCTAGATAGTCTAGTGGAAGAACACAACATGTTCCTCATTGAGATACTCCAAGATATCAATGTTGGAATTCACATTCATATAGAGTACCAATAACAACTGACCATCAAATAGAGTATCCCACACAATTTATTATTAATAATCCTAGGTTTTTCTCTTGGTTATCCCAAGATTCAATCAGTGTTGGATGAAAGATCTGTAGGGGTACTACAGTGGACTGGTGTAGTGACTTTTGGGTCAGTGGAGGAGCCATTGCATGAGTTGACTGTTCTCTACGCACTCCGACATCTCTCAAGGGTTGTTCCAACCACATCATTACTTCCTTATAGGATTTTGTATTTACTACTTATTCATGTAAGAGTGAAGTGATGCACATTGGTGGGTCTACTAGATGCTCTTCATCTATACCATTTGAAAATAGATATCTATGATATCGAGTAGAGGTAGAGAATGAAACTGCAGATGATAGAAATGAAATAGTCATAAGACCCAGGAAGGGAACCAAATCTTCATCCATCTACATGAACATGTAAATGGATTTGTGGATTATTTGGATCTTTCCTTTTGGGATGATTAACTTCACATGTCATCTCCCAAGCCCAGACTCTAATTCTGGTGATTGGGGTGAAGTTTCTATCATTGTATCGCATTCTGCATCAAATTATGAGAATATAATGAGATTAGCAATGACTTGGAACTTCCTGGAATGTTTCCTTCGGCAGTTTTGGTTTATCCTTATACCCTGTGATGGCTCTTTTAGAAAGGAAATCTCTTCGGTATGGGTCGTAACTCTATTCTAGTGGGTGATTGAATAGGGAGGACCTCTGGTTTGATCAGTTGGGATATAAGGAGGGCCTCTGTATCCATTGTTTTCTGAGTGGGGAGTACCACCTCTTTGACTAATGTATGATTTGGGAGGACCTTCACTTTGGTTATCGATGAAAAGGGGAGGACCTATGCTTCTATCTATGGGAACATGGGGAGGACCACCATTTTGATTGTGAGAGCAGGGATAGCCTCCACTTTGATTGAAATGGAAATAGGGAGCACCTCTATGTTGACTATTGAAAGTGTAGGGAGGACCTCCGCTTGGATACGTGGGTACATGGGGATGGCCTCTATGGTGACTGTTGAAAGAGTGGGTAGGACCTCCACTCTTTTGGGATATGAAATGGGGAGGACCTCCATGTTGGTAACCATAAGTAAGATGAGGTCCTATGTACTAGATGTTCATGAAGCAAGGAGGTCCCCTCTATGTCTAATGCTGGGATCATGGGTAGGAACTCAATGTTAATGTTGAAAATGGGGATAAATTTCACTTTGGTTGTCGATGGTATGGGGAGGAACTTCATATTGAATCTAATCTCCACAAACTAGACTATAAAGACTGGTGGTGGTACCTTCGATTGGTAGAGTTAACCCAACCTTCTGATGGGGTGACTGAGGTCTTGATCCCCATAACATGTGGATGGATCCCTAGTCGTAAGTTTTAGGAATCTGGAGGAATGCGCATGTGGTGATAGGATCCACTAGAGTTTTAGAAGATGATTTTCATTGATAGTTGTTATTATAAGCTCATGCCTGACGTTAACGTCAGGTGGTGCGGACAAGAGCTAGGGGAGTAGGTGTGTATTCAACCTATACTTTATCTTAGAGGACCATCCATTATTGGTAAAGATGAGGCCTGATGGGAGCCCTTCTTGGAAGGTCCCTAACTATAGTCATATCCTAGGTGATGCAAGCCTACCCAAACTCTTAGAAATAGGGTAGAAAGTCATAGAATGACTTTAGGGAGAGGCTCCTAAAGCAATTTTCTATTGGAGTGTGGAGTAGTGGCTCCCTGCACATCCCTCAGGGATGGCAGTGTCGATAAGGAACTGAAGCCTCTAGGTCCTTGTAAGCCATATACCTTATGGTAATGGGCAGCTCTTTCTCATACCAGAGTATGATGGTGTCCATCACCTTAATCTGGATGATTTCAAAGGGTGAGACAGTTCGTGGGAACCCGGTAGTAGATGAAATAGAGGTTGTTGTGGTAGAAGTGGAGTTGTGAGGGATTTCATCATTGAAATTTCTTATGCCCCTACATCTATGAGCATTTGGAGTCTAGTATCTAATAGCTTGGGTCCTGTAAAACATGTAGATTCATATTTTAGTATGCATACAAGGAAATCAATGCCCACTTCCTCAGTGTTTTCCAATCATCCATGGCTACAGAGAGAGATCTGTGATGACAATGTCATAGACCAGAATGTCAAACTTTTAACTGACCCAATTTATGGTGAGTTCCATACTGGGCCCACTATTTTCTTAGTGATTCTAGTCTTCAGATAGATGGATCTAGTGACATTCTTATCTGCTGATATCTCGAACACTACTAGCTACTATGTTGAGGAAAATAGTTTCACGTCAGGTTCACCATTTCTGTTGGTGACCCGATGTCTGCAATGTTTGAGTACAATCCTTAATCTGATGACCAACATGGCCATTCCCCATGGTTGAAGGATAAAAACTTCAGGTCAAGCTCACAATTTCTTTTTCTGATTCTTTATTCTGGGGGCACCGCCGCCATGTTTCAATTTTTGTTGGCATCACATTGTGTTTCCCCATATTCCAGCCTTCTAAATGCAGGTGTATTCCATCTCTTTCACTGGTGATGTTTTCTCTTCGATTGAAATAGTATGATGGGATTTCGTTTTCTCCTTTTGTGGATTCCTCTGTGAAATTTTTCACATAGTCCGGGTCTCCCTCATAGGTTTGAGTCTGGTTCCTCAAACCAATTCCTAGTGTCATCTCTTTGTCGACGCTAGTTAATTAGACGTCTTATTTTTAGATATTCCAAAGGCTCTTGACCGAGTAGTAGTCTTCGGTCTGGAGAGTAGTAACATTGGGAAGCACTGGCATGTTTGGACACAAGGAACATTGGTCGCCTATATTCTTCCTCATGGGAGGGAATATCATGGTGGCATCTTAGG
This sequence comes from Viscum album, assembly GCA_963277665.1. Taxonomy (NCBI): domain Eukaryota; kingdom Viridiplantae; phylum Streptophyta; class Magnoliopsida; order Santalales; family Viscaceae; genus Viscum; species Viscum album. Next base: position 1,199,325,436 of record OY728157.1, read on the forward strand.
AATAGAACCCAAGGCATCCCTTTTTGATCATGAGGTATCTAATGCCAGATGAAGATCTTACAAGGCTTTTACCTTGGGAATCCCATGTTTAGTATGAGGTAGTTAATTTCATAGCCTTATTTATTCCCAAACATTCACCTCAAGCATCCCAGGTTTACCATGAGGTAGCATCATGGGACAAGTCACATGTTTAATATCTTGTGGAGATAGAGAAGTTTGATCAGAACACCCCACAAAGACGGATCAAATAAGTGTTCCCCTTGATGAGATCATTTAGAAGGATTCATCTAGAAGGATTACCATTAGATGAATTAAAATTCCTTATAGAGGATGATCTAGAGGGTGTGTCCCATAAAGGGAAGATTTCACACTGTGAAGGTAAAAAAACACCGTTGGTGGAGGATCAGGGAGGTGTACCCCTAGGAGAGGGCACCTAGGTCTACCATTGGTTAGGATTTAAATTCAATGAGACATTCCTTGTACCATGTTTAGAGGACAAGTATCAAAACCCACATAGTTTGATATAGCAGTTAAAGGCCGTGTAATAGGACCGGTCCATGTAGTTTAAAATCATTATGTATGCATGATCGCGCCGTGAATGGAGCATCAGTGGGAGATGGTGTGGGGATTACACATGGATGATTCCCTATTCAAGTGGATTTATCTTGGTTGTATGGTGTGTGGATATTACGCCTTGATCTTCCTAGGGGACCTATAAGCGATGTGACCTTCAAGTAGGGGAAGGATCTTATAAGTATGTGATAGCCAGAGGAAAATCAGTATGGATTTGGATGGAGTATTGGGTTTCAAAATTAATATGTCTTTATACATATCCCATATAGTTGGGAATAAAATCCCATGTATTTTAAAAAGGATGGTATTTACACCTGAGTAATATCCCTTTGGATGTAGAGCATGTTGTTGAGGCTACTCATAAGATCAGCCCATTTGAGGGGGCATAGTTAGGGCTTATGCATAAGAGTGACCCATTATGTGTATATGGTTGGGATTTACACCTAATAAGGATTCCCATTTGAGGGAATATTTTATTTCATGTTCACTACTAAACTCTAATCCCACATCAGTCATGCTCGGGGTGAAAACTAGAAGAAGTAGCGAACTGGATGCTCATGTCGCAAAAGATGTTCCCACAAGAGATGATGTGGGGATTATGCATAGAAGATACCCAAAGAAGATATCATTATATATGGGTAGGATCTTATCCAATGTGAGGAGGATCTAATTATTTTTTAGTCATACAATGATCATCTTATTCTTGTGGCACAGGGTGTGTGGGGGTTACACATTAAAGCTACCCCGATGTTAGGGTAGCGTCCCACGAAGTAGAAACTAGAGTCACGTGATGATCTTACATGGGGAAACCCATGTGTATTTCATTTATTAAGTTCAAATTTTTACATCATGTGTCGAGGACATTGGTGTTAATCATTTTTACTTCATGCAATGCGGACGTGGGGGATTCGCTCCTTACCCATTTGGCTTATATAACCACAACTCATGCATATAGAGACCCTTATTTTTTTATTTTACTATTAAATAATTTTAATTATAAAAACATAAAAACATTACACATTTATGATCAAAATTTTTATTTTCTTGATAAAATTATAACCATACATAATTTTTACCACATAAAACCTAAACATTTATTTAATTATTTCTTCTCTAGATTCTTATGGTCTCTTGTGTTCTCCATAATACAAGTAGTCACCTAAAAATATACATCAAAAATGGGTGATCTAAAAGCCTAGTAAAATGATAGATATCAATATAAAATCTGGTTAGCATAATCTTTATGAGCATAACATAGGCATATGATCATTGTCATGAGATGAAACAAATAAAGAATACTTGGTATGTGGCAATGCTTAAAAATGAAACATCATTTCTTAGTAGTTAACTACCACACATTGTTGTGAAAAAAGATAGAATCATGTTCACACATATTTCACATTAATAATGAGTTTCTTCACAGTAACCAATTAATTGGAGTTTTATATAATTTTGGTCACACCTGTCACATCATAACATTAACATTGCACTATATAATTTTGGAGGCACCTATCATATCATAACATTTACATTATCATGCATGAAATATAGAACTCATATCAATAATTAAAATAAATACCCCATGAAAATGAATGGGTTTAATCTCATAATCATAATATCATAAACATTGGATTATTAAATGAAATGGGTAATAACATGCTTGATATAAGAATCATCAACCTTGAGTTAGAAGTAAGAGGTGTGATTTTAAAGATAAGTTCTTTTGGAAAACATTATTATTGTCATAAACTCTAGTAGAAAACATGTATATCCCAAAAATGATAATATAATGATGAATAAATTATTTTTAATCAATATCCATACTGAAAATTGGGTGAAATAGGGAAAACCCAATAAAAGAGACTTGGGTTATAGAATTCCCCTTACCTTATGTATGAATGCTTTCCTCTCTTTAATGTCATGTATACTAACATTATATTCATTAATTAAAAATTCAATAACAGTTTATACATGAATATAATTCATTATTTTCTTATTAATTTCTCTTATTGTCCTTTATATGAGTTATAGAGTTTAATTTCACCGTTCGATATTTTTTGTTTTCATGGTTTTCATGATCGGTTTTTTCTATACATGAATGGAATTTTATTCAAAATGAGTATGAATGTCCAGAATTATTATTATATTTCATTAATGATTCTATATAATCTTAAATGGTCTTCTAAATAGTTTTTTTATATACCATGAGGATGATTTATTTGATAAAATTTATTGATTATCATTATAGGTAAATTTGAGTTGTTTTTCGATCACAACGAACATGTTTTGTTTTGTCATTTAGTATCATGTATATAAGTCAGTTACAGAATATAAAAAGGGTTAAAAAATAAATATTACAAACTTTTTTCAACCATTTTGTTGTTTTATTGAATGACTTTAATGAATTAGAGTAAAATAGTAGTGCATTGCCCACGATGTCGGTAAATTGGCACATTACGGGCAATGATTTAATTAATAAAAAAAAGAGAGGGAGGAAGTATTTTAATGATAAATCTTACATTATCATGATATAATCCTAATATATTTAAGTTAATGAAGTTTACCACTACATTTTGATGAAAGGGAGTTTAGGGGAGAGTAATAAAAGAAATCAATTTGGAAAAGAATTTAAAAGAAAGGGGAAGAGTATTTTACCTCTTAAATATCTCCTCCTAGAGAACCTCGTTAGGGGAAAGGTTTTGGTATTTTGATGAAACTATGATCTCATGGACGTGGTGTTAGGGGTAGGGAAGATAATTTGGAATAATTTAGACAAGTATTGATGCTTGGGAGGTCTGAGGAGAATAGGGTGTTGGGGATGTATTTATAGTGGAGTAGAGGTGTGTTTTCTCAATATTATTTTCATTAGTTTATTATTTTGTCTCAAGACTGTGAATATTTTGAGATTTATCTCAAAATATATTAAAATAATGATTTATAAATATATATTTTGTGCTTATATTATCCTTAAATAATCCATGACTCCATAATTCATGTATTTAGCTTTTATTATAAATTATTGTATTTTACTATTCATCAAAAATTCAAGTATTTTAGAAAAATTGTAAAAATTCACCCTAACCATTTTTTTATAGGTAGAATTAAAAAATAAAATCAATTTTATAAAAATAATTATCTAAATATTAGTAATCAAATTTTTAATTAAAATCATCATTTACTTGGAAGATATAGATTTTATAATTTTAACTGATTTTATAACACTTTGAAAATTTTCATAAGGTATCATAAAATTTTCATAAAATAATAAGATATAAAAATATAAATTTATTTCTAAAACTCATGAAAATATATTCTCTTTTAAATTAATTAATGAATTATAAAAAATTTAATTAAATATTTACGACTTTTAAAAATACCAACACTTAATTAATAATTTTTAAATTATTTACCTACTTATACTATAATATAAGTATATCATATTTTCGCTTATAAGAAGCATAAATTTTATTTATACATTATTGGGTGAGGTTACTATTTAGTTGGCTATTTTACTATTCATAAGGGTTATATTACTATTCCTAAGGTTAAGTTACTATTTCATCGGTATAGGTTCCTTAGCTTCATGAAATACATATTTTTTCATTAATACGTAATTTATAACGATTTTATCATGGTCTCTAAGAGATTTTAGGTGATTTATACAATGTGAAATTACTATTAGAAGGGAGAAATTCCTTTCATAAATGTTGGGGTAATCACATTCTTCACCCCTTTTGAAATTTCTCCAATGATATTTCGTTTTACATAAACAGGTGAGGGTACTTATCCTTTATCTCCTCCTCTAGTTCCCAAGATTCTTCTTTATACTTATGGTTCCTCCAAAACACATTAACATGGTGGGTTGTATTGTTGTGTAAAACCTTATCTCTCCAGTCCAGAATATGTACTAGCTTCTCCTCATAAGGGAGAACATCTTCCAGCTGTATCACCTCTAAGTTCAATACATGTGAGGGATCTAGTATGTACTTCATCAAAAGTGATTCATAGAACACATCACTAACTCAATCCATATTCCATGAATGTTAAATCCAATAGGCCGTAACTATTATGCGATCAAGGATCTCATAGGGGTCAATGTACCTTGGGCTTAACTTCCCTTTTTTCCAAACAGCATGAAACGCTTCCATAGAGATATCGGAACGAATACTTTCTCTCCAACATCAAACTCCAAGTACCTTTTATGGTTTTTAGAAAATCTCTTGTACCGACTCTGATCATATTTGATTTCTTTTCTAGGTGGCATGAACCTTATATATCATCTCTTTCACAAGATCAGTTCCAAATAGCTTTTTTCCCCAACTTCATCCCAAAAGATTGGAGTTATACATCACTTTCCATATAGATCTTCATATAGAGCCATCTGAATACTTGAGTGAAAGCTATTGTTGTATGAGAACTCAACTAATGGAATATTGGGATCCCATCCACCATTGAATTTTAACGAACGTGATCTTAAAATAACTTCAAGCATCTGAATAGTCCTTTCATATTAGCCATCAGTTTGGTGGGGATAGGTCATGTTGAAATTCAATTCAGTACTCAATTAATGTTTAAGACTACTCTATAATATAGATGTGAACCTGGGATCATGATTAGAGAAAATTGAGTGAGGAACTCCATGTAGTCTCACTACTTCCTTCACATTTGTATATTCTAGTATTTTAATAGATAGATCTTCTAAAATATAGGTAATGTGGGTGGTCTTGGTGAGTCGGTCAACCACAACCCATATCACATTATTTCCATTGTATTTATACTAGAGACCCATGAAAAAGTCCATGGTGACATTCTCCCATTTCTATATAGTTATAGGCAATGGTTGTATCATCCCTTTTGACTTCTATCACTATACTTTAACTTACTGACATATCAAACACCTTGAGATATATTCTGCAATTTTCTTCATCATATTGTCCCACCAGAAGTGTTCTCAGAGTTCATGATATATCTTGGTGATACCAAGATTGATAGATAGTGTTGATCTATGTGAATTATCCAATTGCTCCTTCTTTATCCCAGGTGATGAATGCACACAAAGCCTCTTTCCAAACCGAATTACACCCACATCATTGATATGGAACTCTTGGATATTCCCTTCCTTACTACATTAACCCTCTTTTACAACTTCATATCATCTATTTGGGCCTCCTTAATATTATCTTAAATAGATTTTTGGGATATAATTTGGGAAAGTTATGATTTTTTCCCTACCATTAGGATTTCCAAATCCATCCTTTTTATGTCCAAGAATATATAGTATTTCTCAATTCGCAACATGGATTGAGTAGTATGTTATTTCATTCTAAGAGCATCAACTACCTTTTTCCCTTACTAGGATGATAGTGAATAGAGAAATTTTAGTCTTTGATTAGCTATAACCATCTCCTTTGACACATGTTGTGCTCCTTATTTGTGAATATATATTTTGGATATTGTGATCGATATATATTTCACACTTCTCACTATAAAGGTAGTTCCTCTAGATTTTTAAGGAAAAAAACCTATTTTATAACTCTAGATCATGCACCGAGTAGTTCTTCTCATGAATCTTCAACTACCCTGAGGTGTAGGCTATCACATTATAATTTTTCATGAGTACACAACCCAACCCATTCATGGAAGCATCACTGTATATCAAAAACATTTCTCCACATTTTAGTAATGTGAGTACAAGTTCATTGATCATCCTTCTCTTAATCTCTTTGATTCTTTCATCACATTATTCCATCTAGATAGACATTACCACTTTCCATGGGAACTTATTTAGTGGCTTGAAAATTGTGAGAAATATCTCTCAAAATGTAGATATTACCTTGCTAATCCATGATAACTATGGATTTTCATGGAAATAGTGTTTCTGGGTTAGTCCACAATTGCCTTGGTTTTTTAAGGGTCCACAAAATTTCCCTCACTAGTGATCACATGTCCCAAGAACATGACTTGATGCATCCAAAGGTCACACGTTTTGAACATGGAGTACAACATCTCCTTCCTTAATGTCGGCAACACAAATCTTATATTTTCTTCATCTTCCTCGTTACTCTTGGAGTAGATAAGGATATCATAAATAAGCACTAAAAAAATTTAAGGTAATGTATAAATACTCAAATCATCAAATACATGATGAGTTTAAGGGAATTAATAAGTTATAAGAAAATCATCAAAACTAATAGTTCCCATACCTTGTATGAAAGGCAGTATTGTAAATATATTCCTTCTTTACCTATAGCTAATGATATCCAGAATGAAGATTCACCTTTGAGATGTACCAAGATACTTTCAACTAATCAATCAAGTCATCAATCCTCAGAAGTGGATACTTTTTTTATAGTTATCTTGTTGACTTATCGATAATCAATACATAGCCACATTGATCTATACTTCTTCTTGATAAAGAGCACCAGTGCACCCTAAGGTGATGCACTAGGGAATATGAACCCTTTGTCTAAATAATCATTTAGGTACTTCTTTAACTCCTCCAGTTTGATAGGAGCCATCCAATAGGGGCACTTTGAGATAAGAGTAGCTCCAGTTATGAGTTCTATTAATAACTCTACCTCAAAATCTAGGGGTAGTCTGATAACTCTTCAGGAAATACATCATTTTATTCCCTCGTGATGGGAATTTCCACATGGTGGATAAATTCCATTGACTCAACCATTAGAGAGAGGTATTCCTCTTTATAGGAAATCAACACCCACACCATTGAAGGATTTTTCAAAGGAGATTCATGATATTCCTTGCAATTTTAGAGGATCATTGGATAGTTCATAATATGAAAAGATATTTCCTTTTCCAAATAGTTTATATGTGTTCTATACAATGAGATACAATCTATTCCCAATATAGCTTCAAATTTCACCAAGGGAAGTATAATGAGATTTGTTGGAATAATCATCTCGTATATACTAACAGGTGAAGGTCCAACACTTGGGTTGTAATGATCGCACAAATAGGTGTTTTTATGAATATATCTACTTCATGGTTTTGGGGCTTTGATTAAATTGTTCTAGAAAATGTGTGATATATAATGGAATGTGTATAACTAGAATCAAATAATAATTTTTCCATTTTATGAGTGAATAGGAAGTGTACCTTTTACAAATTCATTATCTTTCTCAACTTATGTAGTAGTGACAAGAATAATACTTCCACTTCTCCTTTTGTTTTGATTTTTGATGGTTCTGATTAACCATTAGGACTCGAGGTTTAGTGAAATATCTTGCATAGTTACCTTGCTCCCTATAGTTGAATCATTGGAACTTGTGTGGTACTCTCTTTTCCTCCACCACATTGTCCTACATTTTCATGTATTTTTGAAATTCATGTGCATGGTGGAATTATCTCACACACTTGAAAATTTTTAATGCCCCTTTGTGGTAGTTCCTATGATGCTTCTTCCAACATTTTTGAAATGTGGTTGGTTGAGTCTTCTTTTAAACATTCTCATATTGAAAATCCATCTTTCATTTCATATCACCATATCCATGGGACCCTTCTCTAAACTCCATATCTACTTTGAATCATATCAAACTACTTCTTAATAACTCCCAAAGTATCCAATTTTAAGATGCTTTCAAATGTATGGTTTTAAATCACTAAAGAATCTATCATTTTTTCTATCATTTTTTATAACAAAACCCGAAGCATACCTTGTAATACTTATGAAATTTTCTTCATAGAATGTGATAGATTCTCCTTCCTTTTGGTTTATCTATATGAATTATTTCAACATATTTTTATGAATAGTTAATGTGAATAATTATTAATAAACATTATATTAATGTCTTACCACTCCATCTCTTCAATTTAGTCCCTCAACTTGGTGTTCTTAATAAAATCCAACCATTGATTGGACTCTCTGTCTATATGATAAACAACAAAATTCACCTACTCCATCTCATAATAGTGAATCAGAAAAAATATCTTCTCCATTGAGTAGACCCACTATTCAACATCTAGTGGATCGGAAGATCCACTAAAATTTGGTGGTTGTTGCTAAATAAAACACTCGATGTCTAGTTTCACCTTCTTTGGATAAGGAGGGTGTTTTGCATTATTCAGGTTATTACTCATAACGTGAGGTAACTAGGTAATCATCACCATGAAATTTTGAAATCCACCTCCAAAATCATTAGGGATGTCATTCGGGCTATCACTGCATTGTCCCTCGCATGGGTTGTTGATAGGATTTCTCCTGGTTCCCACCATTTTCGAAAATAGAAAAGATTATAAAAATTTATAAGTCAACAAGTCAGGAATATATAATCTATTCATTTTTGTAATTAATTCTAAATTCATATCTTGTACGATACCTATGTTTATAATTACCTAAAACAAAGCATCTTGGTCTCTAACTTATACTTAGTTTTATACAAATGGTTTTCACTAAGGTTGTCTAATCCTAATTCCCAAATTAATTAAACCATCCTATGATACTAACTATAGATACCCTAAATTTTATTACATTAAAATTACATTATTTTAAAGATAAACAACATAAAATCATTTTACATTGTGGATCCAAAGATTTAGTGTCTTGGGAAAATTAGGACCATACATAACTTTTACATCATAAAATATAAACATTTATTTAATTTCTTCTAGTCCATATTCCACTACTAAAAAAAGGGCATTAGCGACCGCCATTGGCGGTCGCTATAGGCCTATAGAGACCGCCTAGTGACCACCAATAGCGGTCATATCAGCTTCGTCGTTGTAGGACAATAGCGACCTCCATTGGCAGTCGCTATAGGTGGCCGAAATGCCGGCCTTAAGCGACCGCCTGGCAGTCACTAAACTGGGAAATTTTAAAAAAAAAATAATTCATACCAAAATAAATAAATATATCTATATATTTATTAAATAATATATATATATATATATATTAATGAAAATATTTATATATATAATATTAAATAAAATATTTTTCATTTTTTTAATGAAATGTACGAATTGTGTTTTTTTTTCTTCACGGTGCAAAATCAGAGATAAACAAGGTAACAATCATATAAAATGGAAAAAAATTTCAAACAGCATAAACATCACAATCATCATAAACGATAAATGTGCTTCAACGATCCGAGCAGGTCTATCTATTTCAATATTCTTCTTCAAAACCTACAATAAGACAAAAAAACAAAAAAACAAAACAAACGTAAATTGAACATAATTATTTAGTTATTATATACATATAATAAAATTAAATCTGACATCAAATCATGGTGTTATAATAATTTTAAACCCACAATTTAAGAAATGCTATCATTTCAGGTCATTTGAAGCACGTTTGCTCCGAATTCGACCGTCTCACGCCGTTTTTGGTGTTTTATAACACCAGAATCACGTTTCTGGTCACCGCGGTAAAACGACACCTCCAATTGACGTGTCGTCTGCCCGACCATTTCACAAATCACACAATGGCTATTCTCGTACGGTTTCATGGCATTCTGAGGTCATTCGGGTGGTTTTGACCCCCCAACCCGCCGTTTTAGTGCGCACCGAGCTGCTGAAAACAACACAGTCGGACGTACCGCGTGCACCGCACGTCTGATGGGCGCGCCGTCTCCTCCTATACGTCACGAATAATATTTCTAATGTTTTCATGTGTTTTCAGGTCATTCAGAGGATTTTTGTTCTGAATTCAACCGTCTCACGCCGTTTTTTGGTGTTTTATGACACCGGAAACGTGTTTCCGGTCACCGCGGTCAAAAGACACCTCTGATTGACGTGTCGTCTGCCCGAAAATTTTAAAAATCACATAAAGGATGTTCTCATACGTTTTAATGGCATTCCGAGGTCATTCGGGTGCTTTTGACACCCCAACGCGCCGTTTTCGCGCGCGCCGAGCTGCTGAAAACGACGCAGTCAGCCGTACCGCGCACACCGTACGTCCGATGGGCACGATGTCTCCTCCTACTCGTCCCGAATAATATTACTAATGTTTTTGTGTGGTTTCAGGTCATTCAGAGCACGTTTGCACTGAATTCGACCGTCTCACGCCGTTTTTGGTGTTTTATGACACTGGAAACGTGTTTCCGGTCACCGCGGTCAAACGACACCTCTGATTGACATTCCGTCTACCCAACCATTTCAAAAATCACACAATGGCTGTTGTCGTACGGTTTCATGGAATTCCGAGGTCGTTCGGGTGGTTTTGACCCCCCAATGCGTCGTTTCAGCGTGCACCGAGGTGCTGAAAATGACGCATTTGGTTGTACCGTGTGCACCGCACGTCCGATGGGTGCACCATCTCCTCCTACACATCACGAATAATATTACTAATGTTTTCGTGTGGTTTCAGGTCATTTGGAGCACGTTTGCTCCGAATTCGACCGTCTCACGCCATTTTTGGTGTTTTATGACACCAGAAACGCGTTTACGGTCACCACGGTCAAGCAACAGCTCCGATTGATGGGTCGTCTACCCGACCATTTCACAAATAATACAACAGCTGTTTTCGTACGGTTTCATGGCATTCCGAGGTCATTCGGGTGGTTTTAACCCCCCAACGCGCCGGTTTAGTGCGCGCGGAGCTGCTGAAAATGACGCATTCGGTCGTACCGCACGTCTTATGGGTGCGCCATCTCCTCCTACATGTCACGAATAATATTCCTAATGTTTTCATGTGGTTTCAGGTCATTCGGAGCACGTTTGCTCCGAATTCGACCGTCTCACGCCGTTTTTGGTGTTTTATGACACTAAAAACGTGTTTCCGGTCACCACGGTCAAACGACAGCTCCGATTGACATTCCGTCTACCTGAACATTTCACAAATCACACAATGGCTGTTGTCGTACGGTTTCACAACATTCCGAGATCATTTGGGTATTTTTGAACCCCCAACGCGCCGGTTTAGCGCGCGCGGAGCTGCTGAAAATGACGCATTTGGCCGTACCGCGCGCACCGCACGTCCGATGGGCTCTCCGTCTCCTCTTACACATCACGAATAATATTCCTAATGTTTTCGTGTGGTTTCAGGTCATTAGGAGCACTTTTGCTCCAAATTCGACCGTCTCACGCCGTTTTTGGTGTTTTATGATACTGGAAACGTTTTTCGGATCACCGCTGTCAAACGACAGCTCCGATTGACGTGATGTCTACCCGAGAATTTCACAAATCACACAACGGCTATTTTCGTACAGTTTCATGGCATTCTGAGGTCGTTCGGGTGGTTTGGACCCCCCAACACGCTGGTTTAGAGCGCGTGGAGTTGCTGAAAACGACGCATTCGGACGTACCGTGCGCACCGCACGTCCGATGGACGCACTGTCTCCTCCTACACGTCACGAATAATATTCCTAATGTTTTTGTGTGGTTTCAGGTCATTCGGAGCACGTTTGCTCCAAATTCGACCGTCTCATGCCGTTTTTTGTGTTTTATGACACCGAAAATGCATTTCTGGTCACCGCGGTCAAACGACACCTCTGATTGATGTGACGTCTGCCCGAACATTTCACAAATCACACAACGGCTATTGTCGTATGGTTTCATTGCATTCTAAGGTCGCTCGGGTGGTTTTGACCCTCCAACGTGCCGGTTTAGTGCGCGCGGAGCTGCTGAAAACTACGCATTCGGCCGTACCGCCCGCACCGCACGTCCGATGGGTGCATCGTCTCCTCCTACACATCATAAAAAATATTCCTAATGTTTTCGTGTGTTTTTAGGTCATTCGAAGCATGTTTTCTCTGAATTCGACCGTCTCACGCCGTTTTTGGTGTTTTATGACACCTGAAACGCATTTCTGGTCACTGCGGTCAAACGACACCTCCGATTGACGTGCCATCTGCCCGACCATTTCGAAAATCATACAACGGCTGATGTCGTATGGTTTCATGGAATTCTGAGGTCGTTCGGGTGGTTTTGACCCCCCAACGTGTCGTTTTAGCGCGCGTCGAGCTGCTGAAAACGACGCATTTGGCTGTACCGCGCGCACCACACGTCCGATGGGCACGCCTTCTCCTCCTACACATCACGAATAATAATTATATTTTTTTCCTGTGATTTCAGGTCAATACGATGTCTTCCTCTATGACTTTGACCGTTAGACGCCCGTTTTGGCCGTTTATGACACCAGAATGGCGTTCCCGGTCACCGCGGGCAAACAGCACATCCGATTGACGTGCCGTCTACTCTACCACATCACAATTCACTCACCCTTTGATGTCGTCTGATTTCAGGCCATTCGGACCTCGTTCGGCCCATTTGAACCCCCCACGCGAGTTTATCAAGGGCGTGCAACACTTAAAGAACACATAATGAGCCCTACCGCGCAGACCGCATGTCTGATTGTTGTGATGTCTGTGCATACACATTGAGAATAATAATTAGATTGTTTTCCTGTGATTTCAGGTCAATACAAAGTCGTCCTCTATGTGTTTGACCGTTAGACGCCCGTTTTGGCCGCTTATGACACCACAACGGTGTTCCCGTCACCGCAGGCACACGGTACGTCTGATTGACGTTCCGTCTGCTCGACCACATCAAAATTCACTCACCCTTTAATTTCGACTGATTTCAGGACATTCGGACCTCGTTAGGCCCATTTGGACCCCCCCCCCCCCCCCACGCGCGTTATGAAGCGCGCGCAACACTTAAAGAACGCATAATGAGCCATACCGCGCATACCGCACGTCCGATTGATGTTTCGTCTGTGCGTACACATCAAGATGAAAAATTATATTTTTTTCCTATGATTTCAGGTCAATCTGATGTCGTCCGCTATGACTTTGACCGTTAGACGCCCGTTTTGGCCGTTTATGACACCAGAACGGCGTTCCCGGTCACCGCGGGCACAAGGCACGTCCGATTGACGTGCCTTCTGCTCGACCACATCAAAATTCACTCACCCTTTGATGTCGTCTTATTTTAGGCCATTCGGACCTCATTCGTCCCGTTTGGACCCCCCCCCCCCCCCACGCGCATTTATGAAGCACGTGCAACACTTAAAGAACGCATAATGAGCCCTACTACGCAGACCGCACGTCCTATTGACGTTCCGTCTGCACGTACACATCAAGAATAATAATTATATTTTTTTCGTATGATTTTAGGTCAATCTGATATCGTCCGCTATGACTTTGACCGTTAGACGCCCGTTTTGGCCGTTTGTGACACAAGAGCGGCGTTCCTGGTCACCTTGGGCACACGGCACATCCGATTGACATTTAGTCTGCTCTACCACATCAAAATTCACTCACCCTTTGATGTTGTCTGATTTCAGGCCATTTGGACCCCCCCCCCCCCCACACGCGTTTATCAAGCGCGCGCAACACTTAAAGAACGCATAATGAGCCCTACCGTGCAGACCGCACGTCCGATTGATGTGACGTCTACGCGTACACGTTGAGGATAATAATTAGATTGTTGTCCTGTGATTTCAGGTCAATCCGATGTCGTCCGCAATGAGTTTGACTATTAGATGCCCGTTTTGGCCGTTTATGACACAAGAACGGCGTTCCCGGTCACCATGGGCACACGGCACGTCCGATTGATGTGTCGTCTACTCGACCACATCACAATTCACTCACCCATTGATGTCGTCTAATTTCAGGCCATTCGGACCTCTTTGGGCCCATTTGGACCCCCCACGCGTGTTTATCAAGCGCGCTCAACACTTAAAGAACGCATAATGAGCCCTACCGCGCAGACCGCACGTCCGATTGATGTGCCGTCTATGCGTCCACATTGTGAATAATAGTTAGATTGTTGTCCGGAGTGCGTGGAAGGCTGTATGAGGTGCGGGAGGGCTGTCTGGGGTGCGGGGAGGGGGGGGCTGTCCGGAGTGCGGGAGGGCTGTCCGGGTGCGGGGGGGGGGGGGCTGTCCGGGGTGCGGGAGGGTTGTCCGGGGTGCGGGGAGGGCTGTCCAAAGTGCGAGGAAGGCTGTCCGGGGTGCGGGAGGGTTGTCCGGGGTGCGGGGAGGGCTGTCCGGAGTGTGGGGAAGGATGTACGGGGTGCGGGAGGGCTGTCTGGGGTGCAGGGAGGGCTGTTTGGAGTGTGGGGAGGGCTGTCCGAGGTGCGGGGGGGGTGCTGTCCGGGGTGGGGGGCTTATCCGGGGTGCAGGGAGGGCTGTCCGGAGTGCGGGGAGGGCTGTCCGGGGTAGACCAGGGACTACAAATATTGAACTCAACTCATTCGTCAAAAACTTGTTTAATGATTTATATAAGGAATCATGTATTTTTTTTCAAAAATTACAGAACATGAAATTCTAAAAATTGAAAATTAAATGAACAAAAAATATCCAAATCAATAATCAGTTTCATGGTTACTTCTCAATTCGTGCACACAAACATTACATGAGGCCAAAACACACATGATACCCCCAAATCACAAAAAAACTCACTAGAAACCCAACATAAATATCGATAAGAACCCTACCATTAAAAGCAGAAACACACCTCATGAATATGATGCGTCATGTGTGTTCATCACTGACCTCTATCCGGTAGGCCAGGGGCCTACAACAAATAAAAATTATGAATATTTTCATAACAAAAATAATTTAAATTAAATAAATAAATACACTATAAACCTGCATCATGTGATCCCCTACACCATCACCTGGATGCACATATTCTTGCAGTGCTCTAACCTCAGCAGCCAATTGCGCATTTGCCTCCTCGGAAGCCCGCAGTCGTGCCTCGAAATCTGACAGCTGTTGTGTCATCTGAGCAACTACAGGACCGACAACCGCAGTGCGTGACACTACAGAACAAGGAATCCATGTTCCATAGGTCAAACTATATCCATGTCCATCCCGACCAATGATGCGATGAAAGATCTCATCCCTTCGCATGGGAAGCTGTCGCTGATCCTCTAGCAGATGTTCTAATTCAACTTCAAATTGAGCCTGTGAAATATTTAAATATATATACATATATTAATATAAAGATTTTATGTAAGTATTGGTAATGAGTACAAGCACTTACTATCAATGCTGCAGCCTCTGGATCATTGCGATCACGAGTCCTCATCCACACCAACATTTTATCAGTTGGTGTGCCTTGCTCCCGCAACTATATATGAATAGAATATAAACACAAAACCGTGTTAATTGAAAAAATTAAAAAATCAATAATAAATACCATATGTCGGATCTGAGACACGTGATGAGTCTCGAGCCTGTGAGGTGGTCCCTGCAACGCTCGATTCTCAGAATGGCGTGTAGACACCTCCAACATTCAATTCATTCAAATATAAAACAAATCACACATTCTTGAAAATATATATACCAAAATAAATATACAAACCACAACACCCTCAGTAGACCAATATGAAACTAAATCACACCACTGAGCCGGGAGGACACCTCTCGGGACTTTTTCTAGAATGTCTAGGGCACCCACATTTGGTACCCAGTGGTCCCTCTTGACTTTACCTTTATAGTCTTTCCACATCTTACGGCATTTTCTCATACACACTGGCCGAAACTCATCGGGAAATACTTTCAAATTTTTCTATTAATGAAAAAAATCACATATGTTATTGTTGTTTATACATATGGAATAAACTAAAATGGTCTTCTTACCTGAACCTCCCTCCAAAGACGATCTAATGTGTCATGAGGGATAGAATCCCAGTCATGCGTGGTCAATGGAAATCGATGTGGATCACATATGATATGACCCAACTGACGAATAAATGTAGGGTCATTCCGTCCCACAGTATGAAATACCACATCAAATGAAACATCAAAAGTCGTGTCAGAATTCCATGATAATATTCCATGACCAGGGCCTCTCCTGTGAGAGGAAGAAGCAGTCAGGTCTGATCCTGTTGAAAACAATTTTATATACAAATTGACAGATGTTATAAATATATATATATATATGTTTATTGATTACATAAAAAATAGAGACAATGACATTCCAACATACCTCGACTCTGAGACGTAGATGCCTTAGATGGATGATGTGGATCTTCTGCCTCTTCCCCTAACATGCCTGCAGTCATGGAAAACATTAGTAAGGGGACTATCCAAAGTTTCTAAATGATAAATTGGATTGTTTTAAAAAAAATCAAACTTGTATAGTTGTTAATAAAAAAAGGGATTGAATAATTAGTTGGGAATGAATTTTAAAAAATCGGAAAGTTCACAAAACCGATATACAAATTATGTACAAAACCAATCAATGCATAGCCAAATTTCAAATTGAATTAATAAAAATTCAAGCAACACATGAACTAAATGAAGAATACCTCAATGGGAAGATACACCGATAATAACATCAATATAACATGAGTTAAATCACCGTAAATATTTATAACTGAATAAAATTCAAAAAGTGAGGATTAAACTTACAAGGATTTATAAAATTTTTACATAATTTATGATATCTTAGGCTGAATAGTGGGAAAAAATTATACCTTTCATTAAGCATGAAAATCGACCGTTTCTCCTTCAACAGACGCTCTAACCCAATAAATATCTTCTTCACATTGAACTACGGTATGTTGATCAAGTTGTTGGGAAACAAAAGGAACAGTCTCGGGTTCATCTTTTTCAAATAAAAACACTCCTCACCGATACATTTTGACAACAACTTTCCAACTTGGATTCGAAGGCAAAGTAACGAAGAATACTTGTTCCGCTTATGATGTCAAATGAAAGGTTCATTTTCAACTCATTCATTTCTATATAACATATAGTTAAAATTCACCAATGAAAACTGATATTGATCGACTTTACATCCACGCACTGGATCAACCCAATTACACTTTAAAAATATGTACTTCAACCCATGTGTGTATACAACTTCAATGATGTCTATTAATTGACCATAGTAATAACCATAATCGACAAATGGACAACCGATTCCACTGTTTTGTGTTTCCCATTTGTCATTAACATCTTTAATGCGAAATCAAAAACCATTAGCATCTATAGATTTATAACGACGATCCGTTATAGATGGACCCTCAGCCAGTTGGATAAATTCTTCAGTTTGCGTGGGGTACCCTAACTCCCTCAGCTTATGAACCTACATAATTCATAGAATTCAATAATGATATATGAAGAAAGAAATTAGTATAATACTTCACTCATAATGAAAATCAATTTATATGTACATAATCCTTGAACCAATCATGAAATGACGCATAATGAGACTGTTGAATTTGCAACTCAGTCGCACGATACATCTATTCTTTTATCTCATTAATGTGTTTTCTGCAAATGATAACGCAATGTTTAAATGATCAACATATGCAAACAAAACATGTAAAAGTTAAACAATAAAAGTGATAAGATACTTACTACATTAATGGTGCAACTGATGGAGTATTGAACAAGATATATCGATGCGCTTGTATCCACTCGATGTTGTCCATATCATATGTGGTTCCTTCTCCAATTGGACCATCCTGAATCTGAGATGGCTTATCTAATTTTGTTTCAACATCCGTAAGATATTCTGCACAAAAATTAGTACACTCATCCATCAAATAACCATTGGCTATTGATGCCTCCGGACGAGCTCTATTGCATACAAATCATTTCAATGTACGCAAATACCGCTCAATAGGATACATCCACCTGAAATGCACTGGACCAGCAGCCATTACTTCATCAGTTAGGTGCACTTTCAAGTGGACCATAACATCGAAAAATGAGGGGGGAAATAGTTTCTCAAAGTGACAAAGCATAAGTACAATTCGGTCCTGTATACTTTTTAAATCACTCATTCGTTGATTTCTTAAACAAAGCTGTCTAAAAAAATTACTCATCTCAATAAACGGCTGACCAACATTGGGGGATAAACAATCACAAATGGCGATTGGAATCAACTGCTGAAGTAGTATGTGATTGTCATGACTTGTCAACCCTTGCAATGTCTTGCTCATCAGATTCAAACACTTTGAAATATTAGAAGAGTAACCATCAGGCACCTTGAGCATCTTCAAAATGGAAAGAAATGTCTCTTTCTCCTTTGTAGTCATCGTATACTGTGCAGCAGGCATATATGCCTTATTTCCCTTAGCTAACTGTAAATGCAACTGTTTCCTTAAACTCATTTCTTCCAAATCACGGTGTGCATTAACATGGTCCTTTGATTTCCCACTGACACCTAAAATGGTCCACAATATGTTATCAAAAACATTTTTTTCAATGTACATGACATCCAAATTATGCCTTAGCATGTTAGTTTTCCAATACAGAAGACTATAAAAAATACTTTTCTTTTTCCAATTGTGACTACGCTGCCTACCCGCAGCTCGAATATTACGTACCGAAGGAGCACCCAAATACTGAATTTCATATACCGTGCGGATGTTTTCTTCCTCAATCTGCGATAACATTTCGACTCCTGTCATGATCTTTGGTGCTGGGCTGAACTCTATAGAACCATCAAATGCCACTATGTCCTTTCTGAACCTGTGCTGAGGGGGGAGAAAACGTCTATGACCCATGTATGCCCATTTTTTGGAATGCTTAAGCCATACAGATGTTTTACTTTTGTTGCAACAAGGGCAAGAAAATTCCCCTTTCGTACTCCAGCCTGATAAATTTTCAAAAGCTGGGAAGTCATTGATTGTCCACAATAAAGTAGCCTGCAGTTTGAACATTTCATTCGTTTAACAGTCATAAGTCATCACACCATCACCCCAAAATTCATTCAACTCATCAATCAATGGCTAAAGGTAAACATCAATCTTATCCCCTGGACTTTTAGGTCCATCAATAAGAGTGGAAAGTAATATAAATTGTTTCTTCATACAAAGCCACGGAGGAAGATTATACGGAACCAACACCACGGGCCATGTGCTATGAGTTGCAGCAACCATAGACTTGAATGGATTGAAGCCATCGGCTGCCAATCGCAATCGTACATTACGAACATCTTTGGAAAATTCGGGATGTCTCTTATCAAAATCCTTCCAGGCATGAGAGTCTGCCGGGTGGGTTAACTTATCACTTTCATGAACTCTTTCTGCATGCCATCTCATTAAATTAGAAACTTTAGATGACATAAAAAATCTTTTCAATCTTGGTTTAAGGGGAAAGTAACGCATTTGCTTTACATCAATTGGTTTCCCCTGTATCACAATATGACTTTGATGAGTCTGATTTCCCCTGTTCTCTTTCCACCTAGAAGCACCACAAACCGTACAAATATCCAAATGGGCAGTTTCCTTTCTAAAAAACATACAATTGTTTGCACATGCATCTATGGTATCATATGTAAAACCTAAGTTCTCTGTCAGCTTACGATCATGGTAATATGACTCTGGAATCTTAGCGTCGACAGGAAGAAACTTTTTCAATAACACCAAAAACATGTCGAATGATGTGTCTGACCAATTATTCAAAGTCTTCAAATTCAACAACTCCACGATAAATGAAAATTTATTGAAAGAAGTACATCCAGGATATAATTCTGTTTTTGCATCATCAATTGCTTCATAAAACCTCCTCGAATCACGATCTACACCAGAGCGAAGATTTATCTCACCGGTCTCATGATTCTGGATGTCAATGCCTTCAGGATCCAACCCACGTACCATTTCAGTAAGCATTTCATGCATTGGATCATTCATCCTTGCATCAACATCCATCTGAACTGTATCTGTATTTTCACAACGAACATATTCTTCTCCATGACGAGTCCGACTCTTATAATTTCTCAGAAATCCATTAAAGAATAGGTGCTCCCTCACAATATCTCGTGTGAATTGATATTTGTTAGCACATTTTCTACATGGAAAACTAATATAGTCACTTTCAAATCCTCTCGTGAAGTCAATAAACTGCATAATGCCATTGAAATACTATCTAGACGTTCGATTTGGAAGATCAATCCAACTCTTATCCATAATAAGTTCCCTATAACAAGCATTTACACAAGACTTATTACATTTTCATTTTTCATATCAAATATATTTAAAATAAATACTAATTAATTGTTTGTGAACCATTTATAAAATAATAATGTAAGTGAAAGCCCATTTCATACCTAATTGCACTACAAACCTGGAAGGGAGGGGAGCCGAAGGCGGTGCTGCGAGGGAGAGGAGAGGAAGCGGTGGGGAGCCGGAGCCGGAGCTGGTGCGGCGAGGGAGGGGACGGTGAATGAGGGGACGGGTGGCGGTGGTGCGGCGAGGGAGGGGAAAAAGATGAAGGGGACGGGGACGGGGGTTGGCGGGGTGCGGGGGGGGGGGGGGAGTTTGGGGTGCTGGGGGGGAGGGACGAGGGGGCGGAGGGCCGAGGGTGGAGGTCGGAGGTCGGAGGGCAGCCCGAGGGCCGCCGGGCTGCCGGAGGCGGGTGGCGGGAGGCCCGAGGGAAGAGGGAGGCCGCAGGGCGGCCGCAAGGCGGAGGGCGGCCGGAGCCAGAGGGCGGAGGGCGGCCAGAGGAGGGCGGGGCCGGCGGAGGGCGTCCGGCTGGAGGGTGGGGTGGCGGAGGGTGTGGCGGCAGAGGGCGGGGCGGTGGAGGGCAGGGCGGCGGAGGGCGGGGCGACGGGGAGGGTGCGGCGATGGGGAGGGCGTGGGCGACGGGGAGCGGGGATATGGGGAGGGCGCGACGACGGGAAGGGATCAGGCGACGGGTAACAGGGCGACGGGGAGGGCACGGTGACAGGGAGGGCGCGGGCGACGGGGAGGGGGGAAGGGGGGGCACTTCGCGAGGAGGGAAGGGGGAGGGGGAACTAAAGCCCCCTTTTTTTAGGGAATTGTAGCGACCGCCATTGGCGGTGGCTATTGGTTACCTATAGCGACCGCCAATGGCGATCGCTATAGGATAAGGGGCTCAAAAGCCCATTTTTCTAGTAGTGTTCTTATTATCCCTTATATTATATTTATTACAAGTAGTCACCTGAGTATATACATCAAAAAGAGATAATCTAAAAGGACACTAAGAGGATATATGACAATATAACATGGTCTGACGATAATCCTGGCTAAACCCATCACATCATAACATTAACATTGCACTTTATAATTCTCGGCACACCCAAGTCACATCATAACATTTACATTTTCATGCATGAAAAATAAAAAATATATCAATAATGAACATAAATAACCCATGGAAAGGAATGGGTTTCATATCATAATAATTTTTTCATAAACTTTGTGATCCCAAATGAAAGGGGTAATAAGATACTTGATATAAGAATCATCAACCTTGAGTTAGAAGTAAAAGGTGTGTTTTGAAAGAAGAGTTCTTTAGGAAAACATTATGTTTTTCATAAACACTTGTAGAAAAAATTAATATCCTATAACATATATGATAATTATGGAGAAATAATTTTTAATAAATATACATACTTGAAATTGGGGTTAAATAGTGAAAACCCAAATAAATATAGTTGGGTTAAATAATTCCACTTACCTTATATATGAATGCTTTCCTCACATTAATGTCTTATATAATCACATTAGATTCATTAAATAAAAAATCCATAACTTTTCATACATGAATCTAATTCATTATGGTCTTATTAATTTCTCTTATAGTCCTTTTGATGAGTTATGAATATAATTCATCGTTTCAGACTTTTTTTCATAGTTTTCTTGATCGATTCTTTGTATACATGATTGACAGTCTGTTTAAAATGAGTAAGAATATCCAGATTTGTTCTTATATGTTATTAATGGTACTCATGAATATTAAATTATATTATAATGATCTTGTATTTATATCATTAGGAATTTTCATTTGATAAATGTTAATGATGATCATTTTAGGTTAATTTGAATGGTTTTTCAATCACAAAAAACGTGTTTTGTTTATCATTTAGTATCATGTATATAAGTTAGTTCGATAATATAAAAAGTTTTAAAACATAAATATTTCAATATTGTTTCTACCATTTAATGGTTTTATTGAAATCCTTGAAGTCTTTGAAGAAAATGTAAGTGCATCTCCCACGATGTCGATAAATTAACACATCACAAGTGATGATTTCATTAATAAAACAAAAGAGAGTGAAGCAGGATTTTAATGATATATCTTCTATTAACATGGTATAATTATAGTATATGTAAGGCACTCGAGTTTATTATTACATATAGATTACGGTAGGTGTGGAGAGGATTCTAAAAGAAATTAAATAGTAAATTAATTTAAAAGAAATAGGAAGATTATTATACCTCTTAAATCTCTCTTCCTTGATAACCTCATTAGGGAAAGGGTTTGGGACTTTTTATGACACCAAGAGCTCTTGGACGTGGGGGATGGGTAGGTTATTTTACCTGAAATAATTTAGACAAGGATTGAAGCTTGATAAGTTTGAGGAAAAGATGGGGTGAGAGGTGGTATTTATAGTAGAGGAGACATGTGTTTTTTCGATATTATATTCATTAGTTTAGTATTTTGGCTCAAAACTATGAATAGTTTTATAATTTTCTCACAATATATTAAAATAATGAAGTATAATTTTATATTTTGGGCTCACATCAGTCTTAGATCATCTATGACTCCATAATTCATGTATTTAGCTTTAATTTTAAATTATCATATTTTACTATTCATCAAAAATTCATGTATTTTAGAAAAATCTAAAAAATTCAACCTAACCATTTTTAAAAGTGAATAATTAAAAAATGAAATCCATTTAAATTATGATAACATTGCTTTTATGTATGGTGGAAAATCGCCTCACGAAGCGATGTGATTCATGTTTCACTTATTTTTTACATGGAAAGTAATAATAATAAATTTTATTAATATATTTGATATATGTGACATAATATTTTTTCAATAAAACTTTTATATAATTCACTTCATTAACCTTTCACTCGTTAAGTAAATGATAACATCATTTTTTAATATGTAGAACCTATCGTCTCCTCGAAGCGATGTGGTTCGTTCTATATGTTGAATTTCAATAATGATTATAAATTTATATCCAGTGAAATAAATGGTATTTATAACATTAATATAATTATGGATATGATTTAACTATATAGAATTATTAATGAATAGAAATTTTATGAAAAAACACACATGTGAAAACAAAGAAATTGATACATGAAACAAAAAAATAATAATGAAATTTTATTAACAATCGGGCAGTAAATGTTATAATAGGATCATATATGATATTATAAATATTTATATGGTTCTATTATTAATTAATAACATTATTAAAACAATTATATATGATTTTAAATCATGTTCAATGATAAGGAAGCATGAGGTAAGGGATTTGGTCTTAATTTCCATTTCATTGAGACATATCTGTTAATATGGACCTATTCACTTTAATGTGGAGTATATAATACACATTTGATTTTTTGAAAATTAATAACTATTTATTAATTATTATTAATTTTTCATTTAAATTCTATTCTTATATGGGATTCAATTTAAATGTTACCAAAGTGGTAAGCATTTAATTTACAATCTCACTTGCTTTTGTGATTGTTTGTTTTCTTTTGAAACAATCACTTTCATGTGATCATTCTTCATTGGACACTACACTTCTCTTAGATATCCAAATTATGTGATGATTTATATGATTATATTCTAAAACATATTCCATGTTTAGATATGGTGTTTTTTGAATGTTATTTTATTAACTGGGGAAATATTTATAAATTTGTATCCTTTATTTAATATGTATATTTGATGAAAAAAATATTATTTCTCGAAATAAATTGATTATTCAATATATTATAAATTATTTGTACATGAATTTATGGTTGTTTCATTGTTATAGATATCCCCTAGATTCAACATTAGTCTCATGATATGAATCAGTTTGTTGGCCTTTGTTACATGGGTTTCTGGTGTATATATACACATCAATTTTTAAATTTTTTTGTGAAAGGTCCTAATAGTGTATTTATCATGATTCCCATAATCATGAAGACTAATAATTAATAATTTACTTTATTATTAATTTAATTATTATTATCCAATATATTTTCTCAATTATATTATCTTTAAATTCATTTTCATTCTCAGTTTATCGATTTAATGGAATGTGTTTTTAATTATTTATCTTACTATATTGAATATTATGTATCTATTCATAATAGTCAATTATTGATTAAGTGGAATGTGTTTTATGATATTTAACTTTAATTATGGATTATTATTTATTTAGTATTTATATTTTTCTCTTTATGTAACTCTTACTGAGCATTTAATATCAAACTTATTTTGTTTCCTTTCCCAATAATCTAGGAAGTGTACTTCAAATGATATGAAAGGATATTCTATAGGGAATAATGATATTCCTGAAAAAAAAATATGTTATAGTTTTTCAATTCAAATTAAATATAAAAATCATGTATATATCTACTATACCAAGACTTCTAAATTATTCGTTCATTCTATATATAATTCCATGTATCTTATACTAATGTAATAAAGAAAACACTAGCTCTAGGTTACTAGGATCGGGGTCACTACCATTTTCATTTTACTATATAGTTTTAGGAACCATCTTCTCATGACTTATTCTCATAATTAAATAAAAATTATTTAAGTTATATTCAGGGTACTCACTTCCATTTTTTGTATGAATACACTTGAATAACTGAACAGATTCGAACTTCACTAATGATTTCCATTGAATGAAATCCTAAAATATATCATACATATGTTTTATAATTTCATCCAAAACATTTTTTTAGCATCATCAATAAAGGTAATAAAGTTTAGAGAACCAGTTTATAACTAAATAGATGAAGGTCCATAGATTTCTAGTTGAGCAAGATCTAACTTATGAGATTTGGTATTCCATCCATCTATATTTAAATAAACCCATCTATAATCCTCGATCACATAACCTTCACATCTTTTAATTTTTAGGTGACTTAGATTCAATATGAATTTTATCATTATGACCTTTATATTCATCTCACTAGGTTGAATAAATCTATAATATCAAATCTTTGAATCTTACAATGATTTACTTTTGACCATTATAAATTCATCTGGACATCCAATCAAGGAATTAGTTCTATATTTATATCTATGTACAATAACTTTGGATCGCCAGGTAACATTCCATACCCTATTTATAATGGTAGTCCAAACACCTTCCTTATCTAGTTATACAATAGAAATATTGTTTTTTATATATAATATGTATGTCCCCAACTTCCATGAGATTTAAGAATTCTCAATTATTTATTGGGACATTGGGATAATATTTTCCAAAAATCTACAAGGCAACACTATCTAATAGAGTCTCTTTCCGAAATATCCATGATATATAATTGACCATGAATCATTGATTATCAGTTTAATGATAGGATCCTCTTGAGTAAATCACCCAATATTCTACCAAAGTATTCACATTATGTAACACTTTGAAGCTATATTTCATTATTGAAATGAAAATTTACCTTAAGGAATTTTATGTTCTTCTCATATTCTCCTTGAATCCTTTTTAGTTCTTATTGATTTACCCTCTTTTCCAAAACTCATATATGTTGGACTCGAGTAAGCTGAATTGATTCAAATTCTTTCTTAAGTCTTTCCTTTTCATGATTTCTACTAAAAACACACTTCAATTGATTTGAATATCCCCATCCTTCATTACTGAGTGAATTATCGTAATGTACTTGGGATTCTCTCCACCTGAACTCCACATTCAAGATCATGTTCAAAATATCCTCATACATCAAGTCAGTTTTTTCACTTGAGTTATAGATAATGGTAACAATTACATCATAGATCTGTATATGGGAAAATAAAATAAGTATCTACCACACATCAACATCAAATTTTATCTTCATATATTCGGGGTACCATTAGATTATGTTGATGTCATTAATAAGATATATTAGTAGTCTTCCTTCTTCCTACCTTATACTAATCATTCACCACAACATGAAAACTTTTTTAAGTGTGGTTTTATTTTTATACACGACTTCAACATCATTCCAAACTTCTTATATAGTTTTATTTTGTCATATTTTAAAGGAAATAGTCCTTTCTAAATTTATTCTCACAACTTTCAATGTTTTTCTATCCAACAATTCCTATTCAATATTTATAATTTTCTCATAATATTCAACTATTATTGGATAATCTATATCCTTTTGAAGTAGATGATCCTCCAACTAAAATATCTATAATGGAAAATTAATTCCATAAAATTTATATATTTGGATTTTCCCTTAATTTAATTTAAAAAAATTTGAAGACAGTAAACTCCCTTTAAAAATAAAATATCATTAATGCAATGAGAGAACAAAACATGAGCTTACTCTAGTATGTTAAATTGTGACACAGAATATTATAGAAAATTTTAGAAGGAAAACCTTATAAATCACCTGGACTTCTAATAAATCAAATTGAAATTTGATCATTGATCCACTATAAATTAGAACATTGATCCAAGAGAAATCCACAAAAAAATCAGTGGAATGGAAATAACAAACCTACATATCCTTGCCTCCCATAAAATATGTTCCCCAGAAGTAAGAAGTATTTGTACCCTACCCACCACACAATTTCTACCTTCCCAAAACTCAATAAATTCTCACAAAAATTCAATGAAATTGAAATTATAAAAAATAAAAGAAAAAAACACAAAGTATTAACATGGTTCTTACAAGATGTCCATGGATCATGAGAGAAAAAATATTGATTTCTTTTTTATTTACTGAAAGTTCAAAAAAAATCAACTAAAAAATAGTCATTAATATTTTAGTATATATAATTAACTCAGGATAAAATTTTACATAAATAGGATATACTATTCATATCATTGAAGAACTCTCATATTAGTCCCCATTTCCTTTTAGATGACACATCATATGGTTTTCTCAATTTCATCACCTTCCAAAATTTATGGAGCTAACTGGAAATCTCAAATAACTCATTGAATCTGGCCACTTTAACTGGTAATCTATTCTAGGAACATCATCTGAGACACATCATTTTTTAGAGTTCTTCGAACATTTTGGACCTCCTTGATATCATAAAATGTACGAACTTCCAATAAAACTTATACCTCATAAATATTTAAAATATTATTGATTACACATTGAGTCCATTTACCTACCATTGACCAAAATTCTAGTAAACATATTTTCGATGAATAAATATCTGGTAGTATAAAACTAGGCTTCACATCCCAAAATATATATAAATAAAATATATTAACCCATTGTCCTTCCGCTATATATATATATACAATATTCATTTTAAAATATAAAACCATATTATTTTGTCATTCATTGAAAAAAATTATTTTATGATTCTAAAATATTAAATATTAATATAAATTCATATAATTAACGTTAATATTACTTAATATAAATATAATAATCAATTAATTTTTCATATAAATAAAAAAATAAATCTATTTAAAAAATATATATAACATTTATTTATGTAAAATAGACGGATATAAATTTAAAAATTCATATTATTATAATAATAAAATATTAATAAACCAGTATATCACAATCATCCCCAATCAGATTATAGGCAGTGGGTTCCTCTATTTCCTTCCAAGTTTACTTTAGCCTATCATTGCTCAGTGGTAACTTCCACAATTCTATATATAGGGAAACTATCTAATTTAATCTTTGTTGTATTCTCTAATATGTCTTCTCTTTTTTTGTATATAGGTTTTCCGATATTGGATGATTTAACATAGCCCAAATCTTAGGAAATAAATTTAAGAGACTCATGGTCTTTTTAGTCATATTCTTGCATTCAACCAGTGTACATTGGGTGGTCTGTGTAAGTAGAATGTATTATTATATAGTTTCACACATTCTTAAATAATGCTCAAATAACATAAACCAATTGATTTAATAATAGGATAATAGTACTATCTAGGATTTTTTGTTAATTAATTTATATTATTTAACATGGATTCATTTTTTGATGAAAGGGTGGGATATGAATTTTCATGATAAAAAAATTGAAATTGTATTTAACTATATTTTTTACATTTTTTTATCTGAAAATGAATATCAATGTTTCGTAGAGAACTAAGATTGAAAAATAGATGTTACTATATATTAAAAAAAATTTGATTAATGAACTAAGACCTTAGTTCCATAAAATCAATCATTATACATTTTTATACCTTTATTTTGGGATTAATTATAGATATTCATGAAAATAAATTTTTTAAAATCCAAAAATGTGGTATAAATATTATATATATTCCCTAATTCCTAATGTATACAAGATATACATATTGTTCTATATCATATGGTATGATATTTTTTTATCATATGGTAATACATAAATAAATCCAAGGAATACCATATTCTATGGTTTTTATATATCTCAGGGTGTAATATTTTGATGTCATGGAAACCCCCTTTTTCCATATCATATTTTTGGATATTAACATGTCATAATTGTTTTGATATGGATCAATTATAAAATGCCATTTATATTGGAATATGAATATCACTTTTCAACATTTGGTTTCACTTCTATGTAAACTATCATTGTTCATTGATGAATAATATGATTACATGATTGTGTAAATCTAATAATTCATTTAAAGTTTAAATTCATGTCTATACTCAGATGAATGTTTTAAATAATTCATAACTAATTTCATTACCCAATGGTTACATAAAATTTGAGTATATTATGTAATGGATTGAATGCATTCCTAGGGTCAATAAAAGGTGGTTCTATCCAGAATAATGTGTGTTGTGATTATTAATGATTATCCCTAGAAAAATATATATTTTCCTTCTTATTTTTGATTGAAAGGTGGTATTATATCATAGTCATAAGGGGATCTTTCCAATGTATTTAATGGTTTTTCAACCAATGGATACCCAAGTAGGAATTCATCATTTTATTTCTTCTATGTAATCCTCATCAAGCTCATGTGAATGAAGAAGCTGACTTAGTCATCATTAGGAAGTGAGGTATGAATTTATTTTATATTATATGTGGTTCTCATTTTAATGAATTTATGATCTTGGTTTATGGTTTCCTAATGTATTTATTATTGTAATAGATATTATTCAATCCTATGAAACCCAAAAATTAATATATATTTGATCAAAATTATCTAAAATATTGATTTCTTACACAACATTAACTCATATATGTTGTGAAAATTATTTTAGTACCATGTCATAAAAGTGTGTGTTTCAAATTTAATAGTGATTTTTTAAAAAAATAATTTACATACTCAAAAATGTGAAAATGTTAATAAATTTTCATGAAACTCTAAAATAATGGTTGTTAAATTAATTATGATCTATAGGAATGAACCACGTGTCATTGTAATATTATATTTAGTTTTTATAATTGAAAATTCAGGTTTTAAATTTAAATGTGAGATTATGTTTCAAAGTGTGTTTTATATAGTAAAAACTACGAAAACATGGTAGGACTATCAGGATACTCTTGAAAAGTGATCAATAATTCAATTTTAAACTATATGGATAAACCAGACTTTATTCTGACAATGTCTAGTTAGAATGCCTGAAAGTTCATGTTTTTAAATTAAAAATAATATAATAGTTCAAAATGTGTGTCACGTGTTCAAAAATAATGAATCAATATTAGACTACCATGAAAATATTGAATAAAGATCTATTATTGGCTTATGGCCTAATGGAGTGAACTTTATATCGTTTTGATGTGTTTTGTAGTTGGAATAAAAAAATTGTGACTTTTTTCATTTTATACCTTAAAAAAGTTCAAAATGTATAATATAATGAAAACAAATAAAACACATTCAATTTTTCAAAGAAAAACTATAAAAAATATCGATGATTAATTTCTGACATGTTTCAATTAACTCCATTCATTCAAATGTACGATGTGGAAATATGAAATAATGTATATGTTTTAAATTTAGTGAGATATTTTATCCCAAAAGATGCATCACATGATCAAAAATAAGAAAACATCAACTAATTATCTTGAAATTATAGTAAAATTATTGATGAATCATTTATGAATGGTACTAAATGTTCCCGTTGTGAGGTGTAGAAAATTTAAAGATATTGTTCCCTTTTATTCCTACTAACTTTGGTAGTAATTGAAAATCGGGGTCAATCCAACAAGGAAAATGAAAAGGTAGGAATCAGTACTAGTGAGAAAGTATCATTCAATTATCCATAAAAAAATTAATGAAGGTAAAAATGATGAAAATCAAAAATTATTTGTAAAAATTCAATTAAAATGGAAGAGGGGACCGAACAAATAGAAAACAAATGTGTTGGAATTTGTACTCAATTATGGTGTATTGAAATAATCATTATTTAGCAATAAAATTATTAATGATAATTCCTTACCATTGGTATTTAATTATATCTTTGTGTTGTGGTTCTAAAACCATAAATTATGTGTGAAAAATCACTACCCCCTGGTCTGTTGATTAGTCACTTAAAAATGTTTAAGTTCTTTACCCCTGAAATAGTATCAATAATATCACCAAAGGTTCATTGGTTAAATCATTATAATTTTTTTAGTTGTATCCATTAGTATCATTCCTCATCTGATACGGAACTAACAATAATTTTTTAATACAATTTGTTAAAGGAATTATAATACAAAATCATAATAAAAGAATCAAACTAGTATTAGAATTACAGCACACCCATGATCTTTATTACAACCGCAACACAAAAATCCTAGCCTCTTTTGATGATTTCCATGAGTGTAGGTTGAGAATAAACTCAAACCATGCCATGGATATGAGAGTGAAAAAATGGAATTGATAATTACACTAAAATATAAATGAAAAAAGAAGAATAAAACACATATTTAGATTCTGGTGAGATCAATCGGTAGAGAGTCAGCAGCACCCTCTTGGATTTCTAGCTTGGATCTCACATGGATACCTCTATATTAATGAAAAAATATATTACATGGTTTGTACATAAAAGTACACACCATGTACTCATGTCAAAAATTGTTTCCCTTGTTTTCTCCACTACTAGGTGAACCTTTGTCCCTCTCATTGAATTTGAAGTGTTAGTGGTTAGTAGTTAAGGGTATATGGAATGTTGTACCAACATAAATGAAATATATAAGCTCTATCTTCCACCAACCTCTTCAAAAAGGGTATATATGGCATGTAAATTGTGAGTACACATTGTGTTGTCTCTAGTTGGATGCATGGGGACGTACTTAGTCTGGTTGAAACGTGTCTGTAAAGGAGTATATAGTGTGTGTTTATAAAATACACACCATGTATATTTATATTTTCTGTCAGAACCCTCTTGATTTGTGAATTTGATCAGAAACACCTAAAAATCACCAAGAATAGAGAATTAAATTATTTGATCCATAAAATAATGTATATCCATTGAAAACATGTTATACTACTCAATAAAATTTATGAAAATTGTTTACACAAATAGGGCACATAAAACTCCCCCATATTTATTCGTTTTCATTCCCTCAAAGAAAAATATCAACATCTAATTTCTAGAATCCAAAATCTAAAAAGGAAATAATTCAACTAATTGTACTTATAAATATTATATCCATAGAGGGGAATTTTAAAAAGGCACAAAAAATATCTCAATTTCAAATATATTCTAATAATTCTTCTTATATAATTTAATTAAATACTTTAATCATATTTCAGTTACATTTTTGATCTTTTCATAAATATGCATGCCACATGATGATTTACATCACCATAAAATGTCACAATCATCAATCAAGATCATATAATCAATGTTATGCTTAATCTAAAGTGTATACACTCTATCCATAGACTTGTAAGTATTATTATTCCCCATATAGAAATAAAATCACAAAAATCATTAGGTCTTTCAATAATGCTAAAATATTTTTTAGGCCAATTAAAGGTAGGTAATGAGGTGAAAATAATCTCAAAGGCTTAAAAAGATAAATTTACTCTTAAATTATAAAGCATGATATTCAATACCAAATCTCAATGAAAAATACATCCCAATCAAGATTTATAAAAGGTTAACATCACTATAATATTTTCATACCATCATGGGTTTGTAAAGAAACAATTATATAATGAATTAATTTACTTCTCTTTTGAATATTCATTGGACCACTTATGAATAAAATGAATAGTGGTTTTGGAACCCTCCAGCCCCAAATGAAAAATAGGGTCTCTCCCCCACACTTAATTTCATGGTCTCCCAAAAAAATATACCATTAATAGCCAAAATCCATCTTTTAATCTCAAATAAAAAATTAGGAACTATTATCAATGAATTAAGGTAGTATGGATAAATAGTCTTGTATTGTGGCTTTGTATCAATTCAATTGATGGTTTCTATGGGTTCCCCAAAAGTTAGATTTAGGGTAGGTCTCAAGGTCAAAGGTGTGAAAATATCAAACAAATAATCAATCATTTTAATGTTGTTCAAAATATTCATGTTTTGAAGAGAAAAAATCACAAGTTATATAAGAAATGCATATCCCCAGAATATATCAAGAAAGAGTGTATAAGAAATAATATGACAAAGGAATAAGAATATCTCTTAAGAATGAGGATAATAATGGGTCATTTAGGTCAGGACATGAAAAAAAATTCATTCTAATAGATTCTAATGGCTATGAATTTAAATAAAAAATAAAATTATATCAGCAATCATTTTAGAAATACTTTAAAATTAAAATAAACATGTGACTTTTAAAATTATCATCTATGTATTTATTATTTATAGTTATAATTAATCAAATATTTTCCACATTTTAAAATTTTCCATCTATTAATGATATCTCTTAAATTAGTTTAAAGGAAAAGACTTGTGTAGTAAAGAGACTCTACCCATCACTTAATATCGCACCTGGTACTCTGATTGAAACACTAAGGAACAGAATATGTTGTGGTAAAATATAATTGGTCTAGGATGAGGAAGATCATTGAAAGAAGTAATCTAAATAAAAATAAGGAAAATAAAAACCAAAATAATACTCTCTTTGTGGAAAGCATGAAAAGGTGTGAAGAAGATGAGAAATATTCCCATGATGTGCCAGACTACCTGTGATTATCGATGAAATGGAAAAATAATTCTATATGAACACTAGAATTCACATCGCAATTAGAACATAAATAGATATATATAATTAAATAATCATTTTTTTAAAATAGTCACAGAGTACCCTCAGGAGAGGTGTTGTATTCTATATGGGGTCCAGGAGGGATGTAGTAGTTGTAGAGGATTTTGTAGGTGTGGGATAATCACTTTGTAGGGTATGTATTACTAGAATGTATTTGGACACTCGGTAGAAGTGGTTTCTAGTCCATCAGTTGATATTAGCGCTGAATCTATGGCCAAAGTTATGAACAATGCATGTTATGTGGAGGGTTGAGGATCTGATCAAGGTGCAAGAACTAAAAGAACGGAATGCCTAGGTGTTGTAGAATAAGAGCCAACATCCCCTATATTCTATAAATTCACTGATTCATAATAGCTTAGCAGTGCTCCATGATGTCTTAGTAGTGTTCATGGTGGCCATGTGTAGGGATATGGAGATATCAGCTGAATGTGTGGGTGGAGGTGGGGATGTAGATGGGGAATAAGATCAAGGAATGTTGTAATATGGGGAAACAGATAATGATGTGGGGAGGGGTTAATATGGAATGAATGTTGGTCAATGGGGTGGTATCGGATTAGCAGCACCATATAGGGAATGTAGGTCATCTCTCACTGCATGTGGTGTAGGGGAATCTTGCAAAAGCGCAAAGGTGCATCCTCTTCTCTCGATCATCCTCATGTAAATAAACATGATGAATTAAATCTGTTGGGGATAAACTAAGTGATCATGAGGGATTGATGGCTCAAACACTCCCATGTGGTATGCCAGATGGGTGGTGTAGAGTCATCCATTCGGGATTCCCTAATGGATGGTGATCATGGAATGGAAGTCATAGGTGGAAAAGAAAGGGAATCCATGGTAATTTATCTCGAATATATAGGTAAGGATCTCTATATCACATCTGTACATGAAACTTGTGTCCTCATGATGGGGGAAAATAATGGCACTGAAGCAATGATTGATTAAATAGAGGGTAAGAGAAATTATGCTAATGGATCTTCTATGAGGTGGGGTGTACTTGTGGTCATCTCCGCAAGCTCCTGCCAGATAGAAACTAGGTAAGAATTATCAGAGAGAGTGACAGATCAAAAAGAGGGTGGGATGGATGGATGGGGGTAGAAGCCTCACCCTCAGCCAAACTCTGTCATGGTAAGAGAAAAATGTCACTCGCCCAACCTTAATCTGACAGGATTTTCCATATCACTAGGTGTCTCTTGATATGTGGTCCCATCAAACTCAAATATAGTAGAAAACCCTAATAAAACATATTAATGTTGGATCATTGACCTATAGCATGTTAATAAGATGCGTGTTCCTGAAGAGCTTCTCAATATACCTCATACGCCCAAGTGCTAAGTAGCACTGATGTACATGAATCGGCTGCTCAACTGGATCATTAGCTATAAAAACTCATTGTAGTTTTTCTATCTTGGGATGTCTCACATAAAAGATCAGGTAGGGGTGTCACTGGGGTCGGGATGCTATAGGAACTAGGTGTGCTGGAGCATCAGCTGGTGATGTAAAAACCCCAATTGTCATTTAATAGGGTGGATCAGTTGTGGTCATAGATAGATCTGAATTACTAGAATCATTAGGTGGTGTCACTATATTAGTTATATTTTTTATAGTGTACATCTCAGAAGGTGAATTGTTGGAGCTAGATGTCACTTATTTCGGGAGTGGAGAGAAAATCACCAACGTTGTTGGATGGTGAGCTGGTTGATCAACCATGAAAGGCCATCTTTTTATCCAAAACTGGACTCAATGTAGGGCGGGATGATCCCCATTAGTAGTGGGTATGGGCCTCTTCCAACTGGCTTTACCATCATCTTCCATAATCTAAAAAGGTAGGAAAAGAAGAAAAAAATGATAAATAAAGGAAAAATAAATGAAAGTAGTGAGGAACCCTAAAATTAAAAGTATACATCATGTGAATATAGAGTACACAATTTGTAGTGTTCAAGTGTTGTGAACCTGTGTGTTATAGATACACATGTTGAGTCGGCATGTTTCTGGGAAGTATGTACTACATAGTGTGTGTAACATGTAAAGTTCATGTGTGAATACATAAGAACTGATCAACGTAGAACTGGGACACAACCTCTTCCAATAGGGGTAAAAAAACATAGTACATGACGTGTTGCGAGGGAACATGTGTTGTGTGTAAAATCATGATTAGTGAGCCCATGTATGTGTCCTGATATGGCCAAGTCAGTAGGGAGATGGTGTACACGACATTTACCGAATGCAAATGTTTTGTGGTGGTCATGGTAAGTATGGCCATTTAAGGGTCAATATATGGTTTCTCCTTCCACATGAGTAGTGTAATCTATACATGGAATGTGTCGAACACACGCACCATGTGTTTTAAAAATATATGAGGGAGCATGTGCGGCCATGTACATGAAGTGAACATCGTGTTTTCTTCATGTGTTCCCATGTAATGAAATTTTTTATCTGATCATTTACCTGATTCACAAATCACCTCAAATACAATGAAAACATTGAAACAAAGGTGTAAGAACAACATATTTAGATTGTGGAGTAAAATGAAGAATAAATCACTGCCCAAATAAAATCAAAATAGAGGATTGATGGTTGAGATCTTGAACAAAATAGGGTGGAAGCAAATAGGGTTATGGAGGGGCTAGACACGGGGTATTCCTGAGTAGTGTTCTTCATCCTTTATAGACAAACTACACAGTGTGTGGTACACAGTACACACCATGTCATTTTTTAATTAATATAAATTACTATTTAATATTTAGTTATTATTATAAACTATATATTAATTATAATTTATAAATATTTATATATATATATATAGATGAAAATAACCTTATACCAGTACTGTATCATAGAAATACATGTTGTGTTTTCTAAATATAGAAAAAAATAATTAAAAACATTGGTGTGGTGCTCAGGGCATGATTTGACCTAGTAACCGGGCCGATCCAAATGCATTCCCTCAACCACTAGATCAATGTTTGTGGTAAAATACTTTTTATTAACTCTTAATATTTAAATTATAGCTATATAACAACATGGTGAAAAGAAGAAGGCCTCGTGTATGGTTTTAATTCTTGATTATTGGGATGATGCTGGGAGATTAGTCGAGTTTGAACCTAGGTCTTTTGAGTCATTGGTTAGGACTCTGCCAATCAACCCACATCAATCTTGGGTGATTTTTTATCTTTTAAAATATTTTAATTTTTTTTAAAAACATGAAACTTGCAATTTACTGAAATACACACCATGTGGTTTTATTTTAGTGAAAATTGATAGAACTGAACTTGCTAGAAGGACTCAAAACTAGGTTTTTTGGATCTGTGGGCTATGACCTTGCTAGCCAATTCAGCACCGCCATCAGTTTTATTTTATTTAGAAATGGTTTTATTTACTTTTATAAAATATAACACATGTAACTTACTAAAAACATGGGATGAAAAGGAATGAATCATGTTCCAAAGGAGGGTATGGATCGATTCAAACTAGTGATGGATCAGAAACACATTAGCGACCTCTCCAACGGCACAATATTCATTCATATTTATTAACTTAATAAATATTTATTTATAAATAAAGATATATTCTAATATATATTAAAAAGAGAATAACTATCTATGTTTTAGGTGACACACATCATGTAAACTCATATTATTCATATTATAACATTGTCTAGAAGAAAGTGCATTACACAGTGTGTGGATGAGAAGTACGTGGCACGCAGTTTTAAAAAACTAGAAAAACAGAGTGGAAATTGGTTGGGTTGTCTCCCTGAATGTGCCTTTGTTTTAGGTATTTAGATCGACCTGAGATAAGTTACTTACCTATAATCCAAAAGAAGATATGGCTTGCACTGTTTGAACCATGACATTTGTTTGATGCCTTCATCATGCATCCATTTTTCTTGACCTTTAGTTGGTCTAGATGGTGGATTATAGTATTTGGTTCTTTGTTCCTATTAATCGCTGAAGAATGTCCTATGATTTGGTTTGATCATGTACGTCCTCCACCTCCTAAGAATCATGCTTCTTTATGAGAAAAACTTAAAAAAAATAGAGGAACCCTTTGGATATGTGAGTGATCAACTGAGTGTTTAGAAATAAAGGTTTAATGAAATTCAGTAGTAACGTGATATGAGGTGTTCTCATATTCAAAATTTGTTCTTTGAAAATTATTTTCTGAAATTATTAGTGAATTAACAGTGGGGACCACATCATTACATGACTCCTCAGTTGAAAAACAAATTGGAACACCTAGCCTCAAACTCAACTAGAGTATCCATACGAGTGAGTATATCTGAATGTTTCTTGACTATAGTACCAAGTCATCACATCCTTTCAGTTTGGTCCAACTTGTGTGTGGTAAAGGCATCAATCATCAATATTAATCTATTGGTATTACTCGAATCTAGTTTCAAAAGAGAAGAATGAATGGTCGGGGTGAGGAATGTATATAGGTATTCCTCTAATTGAAACTCATCATCCGTTTATGGATAATAATATTCTAGATAAGGGTATAAAAATTATAGATCATTCAGATAAAAAACCTCTCCAGGTGGATCATACCAATCTCAAGTCGAATAAAAATCCATAAGAAAGTGGTTTTGGGGGTCCCAATAATAGAATGAAAAAAGGAAAAGGAAAATTCGAGGTAAAAACCCTCAACTCAGACAAACGCTGCTACTTTCCATGTCCCCCTCAATGTACCATAATTTTACTACGCCCATTGTGAGTTTTAGTAAATTGAATGTTTTTATTCCTTTCTAATATGACTTACATTGGAAGCTAGTGGCAGTCAGGGTCGATCCCACAAGTAAAAAAAATCAGAAATCAGTATGGGTCAATTTGTCTTATCCAACTATACATATAAAAATTAACTAATGTAAAAATAATGAGAACATTAAACTATTAATGAAAATTTGATTATAATCCAAGAAGGGATATAGAAAACCAAAAACAAATGTGTCACAGAGGAAAATCAATTCAGTATTATTTCAATAGATATTATTTAGCATTAAAATTACTAATGATTATTTTTTACCATGGGTATTCAATTAAAATATTGTTTCTTGGTTTGATAACAATAAATTATGTGTATAAATGTATAAGGCCTTGGTCTGGTGATTAATCACATAAAAAATTATTAAGATCTTTACCCCTAAAACAATGGAAAAACTTACCTATTGGTCACAGTTTTTCTCATTTAAACTCCTTTAGTTGTCACCATTTGTTTCATTTTTGGTCTTATACGACACCAATACATATTGTGGAAATAAATGTGTTAAAGTTATTGTAAGAAAAAGATCATAATAAATAAATACAATTGAATTGTAATTAAAACATACCCATAACCTTTATTATAACCCCAATATAAGTGACTTAACTTCTTATGACCATGGTCACGATGTGTGGGTTTAGTAGAAACTCAACCCCTACCCTGGATACGAGAGGATAAAGGGGGTAAGGGGAATTTCACTAAAATAAAAATGAAAATGGATGAATAAAACTCATATTTCAATTTGGGGGAGATCATTTGGAAGAGCGGAAACACCTCCCCTATGGTATATCCAACTTGGATCTCAGAGGGATGACTCTCTGTTAATATAAAAATAGACTACATGGAGTGTACCCAAAAGTACACATTATGTACTCGGGTCAATAGAGTTTTCCCTTGTTTTCTCCATCAGTAGGTGACCTACTTCACCATACATTTAATTTTAAGTGTCCATAGTTGGTATGTTAGCATAAATGGCATGTTGCGCTGACATATATGGTGTGTTGTAGATCTATCAACCTCCAACTTCTTATGAAAGGGAATACACAATGTGTGAACATTGAGTACATGGTGTGTTGTATCTCACTAGATACATGGGAATGTACTCTGGGTGGTCGAACCATTTCTGGTCAAGGGTACACATCGTGTGTTTATAAAATACACTCCTTGTATATATCATTTTTCATTATGATCCATCCTGATTTTTGACTTTCACTAGAAACAGATTAAAATTTCCAAAAACACTAAATTAAAGAATATGATCCATAAAAGAATGTATATCGAGTGAAAATGTTTTTTATTTCTCACTAATATTTATGAAAAGGGTATACAAAAATTGGGAAAATCAACCTCCCCAACAATTAGTTATTTTTACTCTCAATAAAAATATCAACATCTAATTAATAAAATCTGAAACTCTAAAATTGGTATCATTTAACTAATTATACTTATAAATATTATATCCATATCAGAAGATTTTAAATAGGCATAAAAAATATTTCAATTTCAAATATATTCTAATCATATTGACTATAAGATTCAATTAAATACTTCCATCCAATTTTAGTTTCATTTTTTAACTTTTCAAAATTACCTTTTCCACTTGATGATTTACCTCTCTAGAAAATTTTAAACTAATCACTCAAGATCATTTAATCAATGTTATTTTAATTATAATGTATATTAACTCTATCCATAGGCTTTCATGTATTCTCATTTCCACTAAGAAATTATATCACAAAAATCATGATGTATTTAAATAAGAGTACGATGTTTTTGATCCTAAGGGTAAGAAAGTAATGATTTGAAAATAATCTCAGAGACTTAAAAAATGTGTCTAAAGTCTTTAATAATAAATCATGATATTAAAAAAAATATCAATGAAAAATGAATCCCCATATAGATCTCTCAAAGGTTACCATCACCATGATATTCCCTTGCAAACATGGGTTTGTAAATAACTAAAAAGTATAAAGAATTAATTTGTTCCTCTTTTGAATTTTTTTGACCACTTATCCCCAAATTAAAAAGTTGGTCTCTCCCCCACACTTAATTTCATGGTCTCTTTACAAAATAAATATCATGAATATCTAAACTCCCTCTTTCAAGATCAAATGAATAATCATGAATGATTATCTATGAATTAGGGTTTGTGAGGTAAATAGCATTATAATGTAACTTTCTATCAAGGTAGTTCATGGTTTCATGGAGTTCAAATTTAGGGTGTGTCTCAAGGTCAAAGGGATGAAAATATCAAACAAATCCCCAATCATTTTAATGTAATTATGAATATTTATGTTTTAATGAAAAAACTCCCATGTTCTATTAGTTATGCATATCCCAATAATCTCTCAAGAAAGAGGTTATAATAAAGAATATGAAAAAGGGATATGAATACCTCTCGATATTGAGGATAATAACGGGTCAATTGGTTTATGACGTGAATAAAAATGATCAGTCTAATAAATGAAAATGTACATGAATTTAAATCAAAAATAAAATTATATCAGCAATCATTTTAAAAATACTTTAAATTAAAATAAACATATAGAATTTAAAATTATCATCTATTCATTTATTATTTATAGTTATAATTATTAAAAAAACCTTCATTTTAAAATATTTCATATAATAATTATGTCTACTATATTAGTTTAAGTTAAAATATCAGTGTTTTCAAGAGACTCTCTCCCACACTTAATATTTCACATGGCCCTCTAACTATAACCCTAAGGAAGAGAATAGAAAATGGTAAAAAATAATTTTTCCACGATAAGAGAGAGTAGTGGAAGAACTAATCTAAATAAAATTACAGAAAATAAATACACACAAAATAATCCCGTCATGGAAAGTGAGAAATGGTTAAAAGATGTCGAAAAGAGAATCCCATGACGTTTCAGAGTACCTGTGACTGTCTATAAAAAAGAAAAATATTTATACATGCATAAAAACCATCACATCACAAGTAAAACATAATCGATATATATATATAATGAAAGAACCATGTGTTATAAATAGTCCTGTTGTATCCTCGGGAGAGGAACTGTATGCTACCGGGGGATACGGGAGGGTTGTGGTAGCTATAGTGGAAGCTGTAAGCTTGGGATTCTCACTCTATGTGTGGAATTAGCTATAATTGTAATGGCCCGGGTTTTTGGGGTCCATTACTTTGTGAAAAATATCATGTTGGGTTTTTTGGTCTAGGAATATCGGTAAAGATTGGCCAACGGTAGGCCTACCGGTAGCCTTAGCCTACCGGTAGCTCGGTCTACTAGTAGCTGCAGCCTCCCGGTAGCTCTATCTACCGGTAGCTCGGTCTACCGGTAGCTCAGTCTATCAGTAGCTTAAGCTTACCAGAAACTCTCGGCTACCGGTAGTTGTAGCCTACCGGTAGCTCGGCTCCTGGTGGCTGCAACCTACCGGTAGCTCTTAGCTACCGGTGGCTCTCGCCTACCCCCACGGGGTCTTTCTAGTAGTGCTCCTTTTTGCGCAAATTGGGTATTAAACCCTATTTTTACCCCTTTAACCTTGTTTAAAAATCCCGTAAATGCCCATAAATGTTTTAATTAAGTATTTAATGAATTAACCTGGTGTGTGCATCGATTTAGACCCTTTTAATGACGTGTGGGGTGTCTCAACCGCGTGGTCAACCCACGACCCCACTCCTTATGCGGTTCCAAGTTGGTATCTCAACTGTTCCCGGCCTTTATAAACTAAAAGGGTTCTCCTAGGTTTCTTTTCTCGATCACCCTATGTTGGAGTACCCTTCGTTAAAATGAGTAGCTTTTCATTCGGACGAGCCGCATCGCTATCCGTGAATTTCCACACCCAAGCTTAGCGTCGATCGTTGATAACAAGTAGGTAATTTCTCCTTCATCTATCACTTTTGTGTATCATGCGTGGTGGGCATGCTTAGATTCTGTAGAATTGGATGAACTAAACCAAAATAAAGATAAAGAACAGATTCTATAAAGAAATTGGGGGCTATGATTGATGACGTTGATGTGTTTTATGA
This sequence comes from Viscum album, assembly GCA_963277665.1. Classification (NCBI taxonomy): domain Eukaryota; kingdom Viridiplantae; phylum Streptophyta; class Magnoliopsida; order Santalales; family Viscaceae; genus Viscum; species Viscum album. Next base: position 1,199,367,759 of record OY728157.1, read on the forward strand.
TCTTCTTTTCTGAATTTTTTTGGACTTACGCCTACTGAAAATCATTGTCGTTGGTGGTCTTTCTTTGTGCATTAATGAACCCCCTAGTGATGTTTTAAATGGATTTTTTTGTAATTGTGAACTCCTGCTGTAAAAAGTAAATTGGTTAATCACGTATATTGGGCTAAATAAATTGAGGCACTAGGATCAATCCTTCTGTGATAACCCCGGTTAAGTACAGTGAATTTGAAATCATGGAGTGTGTTAAATATTATAAATCTGAAAATACTGGCATGGCCCTGCCTTGTGTTAGTGGTAGTGATTTGGTTGTTTTTCCTTTACGGGCCCTTTGTTGGGTGATGTGGGTGGGGATGGGATCCCCTGTTATTATACTCTCGGTGTTTGTGAAATTGGGGATGAGATCCCTTGTGTTATGCTTTCGGTGGTTGTGAATTTAAGACTGGGTGGTTACCTTGTTTATATCACGAATTGGGGTGGGATCTTCTGTTGTTGATAAACCTTTTAGATCCTGGATATTGGACATGGGGCTGTATCTTGGGGTTTCCCTTGGTTTTTTTGAATTTACGAGAGAACCGGGTGTGGATGTTGTAGTTAATTCTTGACTATTTTCTTTTCTAGACTTGTGCCTAGGCTTACTAGTTACCCAAGTAGGTGCAGAAACTTTTTTTAAATGTTATTATTGAACATGTAAACTAGGATGAGGAAAATGGGTTTTGGTTTGATGTGATTTGTGACTTGGAAATGGTAATGTTTTTGTTCTTTAGGAAGGTAGAAAAAAACCTAAACTTTGGGTGAGTGCTTGTTACCTATACATACACTTGTAGTTTTTTATTTCTTATTCGCACCCCACCCTAGTTGAGAACTTAGTGACAAACACCCCCATTGCATGGGGGAGGGTGTTTTTTCCAACACTATTATTAGTGGCTGGTTATTAGCTCTTTTTCTGCTCCCTTTCCTAGATAGCCCAAGTATCTTCGAGCAGACTGTGATGGCATGAAGTCCATTATTAGCCTAAGAACCTTCAGGCGGGGTTGTGTCATGGTTATGGACCAGTTGTGTGTGGGCAGGTAGTTTCCCAAGAATCTTCGGGATGAGGCCCAGGTGTCTTCGGGCATGGTAGTGGATCTTCTAGCCCAGGTGTCTTCGGGCGTGGTGGTGGTTGTTCTGGCCTAGGTGTTTGCAGGTGTGGTTACGTGTGACAGTTGTGGCCCAGGTGTGTGCGGGTGGGGTGTGGCAGTGGGACTGCGGTGAGAATGGAGGGATTGGTTCGATGCATAGGATGTCTTCAATAACCAGTGGGAAAGTGGTGTGGGGTACCCAAACATCGATGTGCTATTATTATACATTAATTGACTTGCATTATTTGGTTAGTGTGCCTTGGTGAGGCTTGGGTGGACAGCTTACCTTGTTAGGTGTTTGGTTTACTCTTTTTCTCGTGGGACTTAGTACGTTCCCCCACTTGTGCACGAGAGTCTTTGGTTTTTTCCTACTGAGTATACTTGTATGCTCACCCTACATATATAAAACTGCTTTCAGGTTTCTAGGAGGACTTCGGGGATCACGCGGGACCATACTAGCTCGGTCCTTTGGAGAAGTTGCAGTTGCTGTTTTTATTTCTTGGTACTTTATCTTTTTAGTCACTTTGTACTTTGTGGATTTTTACTTTTGTAACATGCATTGGGAATAGTTGTTGGGTTTACTCTTACTTTCTGCTTTTGATGTTGTTGGGATTTACCATCTTATCTCCCGATCCTATTAAAAGAAAAAAGGTAATTCCTTCAATTTAGTGTGTGATTATATACCCTTGGTGCTAGTCGCCACTCCGGGACCTATTGAAGGCGGGTCTTGGGGGTCATTATCTCTCCTTCAACTTAAAGAAGGAAGGGCCTGGCAATCTGCTGACCCTTCCCTCCTTTTGGTGAAGGCGGGTCATGACAGAATGATATCAAAGGTGATGGTTGAGAGATAGGATGGAGTATGGAGTTAGGTATAGTGAGGATTGCATGGTATGGTATGGAAACAGTTTTGGGTGACCTTGGTGCATGAATTAGGCCAGGGAAGATCAGCTAGGACACGGGATTTTAGGGACCCTGTGATCCGATGCAAGGACTCTGGACCTACCGAACGACCAAGTGAGGACACGCTGATTGTAGTTTAGAGACCCTAGGAAAGGTACATTCATCATAATTACTTGTGTTCTCATGTTTCTGGGGTGTCTTGGGAATTAATAATGAATAAAAAGTTTAAGAAGTTTTAAGAACAATATTCTGCACTACTTGGGCTTAGGCATTCCTTGTTTACCTTGCAGCTATGGCACCTGGAAGGAGACCACGATTGGTGCGGTTGATCGAGGCCCTGGAGACTAACTTGGATGATCAGCAGAGAGCTGATCGAGAGGAAGAGGATGACCAGTGGTAGAAGACCCTTCGGGCCTTCCAACGACAGACCCTCAAGAAGTATGAGGGCAGAACCTCTGATATGAAGATGGAGGGCTGGCTAGAGGATCTAGTGATAGCCTACTGCTTGATCCGGGCTCCAATCGAGTACTGGGTTCCTCTGCCCATCATCTAGATGCGGGGAGCGGTGCGTCAGTGGTGGATGCTTTACCTGGTGGAGAGGAGGGAGGCTGAGGTGGCATGGTCTGATTTCGAGAGGGAGTTCCGGGTGGAATTCCTCTCTTCGACGATGAAGGTGGAAAAGAGACAGGAGCTACTCTCCCTACAGAAAGGTAGTATGTCAGTAAGGGATCTTGGAATCTTGTCCAAGGACCTACTACATTTTTCTCAGGACCTCTTTCCTAAAGAGGAGTCTCGGGCAAGACGTTTGGAGGAGGTGCTCCAACCCACCCTCCAGTATGTTGTTACCCCCTTTACCCTGCCGACATACATGGAGGTCCAGAAGAAGGACAAAGTGGTGGAGAGGATGCATGCTCTAGGAGTTGTGTCATGAGAGGGGATCCAGCTGGGACCATCGAAGGGGAAGGCCGTCAATACCAGGCCTCCAGGGGCAGGACCCCTCAGGTTCCGACCAGCAGGGAGTAGGCCGCAGCAGTTTCAGTTTCGATCCCCTGGTCCTCGCCCTTTTCCATCGGGATCAGGACCACGGTGCTTCGTCTGTGGAAGCTATGGACATCTCCAGAGTCAGTGCCTGGACCAAGTATAGTATGGTGGTGGTGGACAGCCCTAGCACTCACCACAGCAGCAGTTCCAGCCAGGCCTTTCTAGCAGCAGCAGAAGGGACAGCGAGCTCCTGTTCCTCTGAGGGAAGACGTAGGAGGAGGAGGCCGACCTCAGGGTGCTCCTTAGGGACCACGATCGGGGCGTGGTTGGGGAGGTGGCCAATAGTCGAGGGGCAGAAGAGCTGGGCATGGACATCTACACACCACGGAGGCAGCAGTTCTAGCAGGGCCGGTGGTTGTTCGAGGTACGATCAGTTTGTTCAGTACCCTTACTTTTTCCTTGATTGATACCGGAGCATCGCGCTCCTTTTTTTCACCCAGTCTAGCCCATGCCTTGGGACTAGATGTTGGGAGACTTCCAGTTCCCCTGGTGCTGAGCACACCAGTATGAGGTCAGGCCGACTTGTTATATGTTTGTCGGGGATGCTGACTGATGATAGGGCCACATCAGTCGGTTAGGGATCTTCTTCTGCTACAGATACAGCCATACGATGTCATCCTAGGCATCGAGTGTCTATTCTCTGTGTGTTCCATCATCGACTACTTCTGGGGAAGGGTTGTGTTCTCAGACTTGGGTGTCTGGCGTGTTACCTTCACCGGCGAGCAGAGCAGTCAGAAGGGCAGCAGGTGAGAGGAACCCCTCCTCTCCTTGTTCGCCGAGCTGTCAGTGGAGTCAGTGGATGCTAAGATGGTGGAGGTGCCAGAGATCGTCTGTGAGTTTATAGATTTCTTTCCTGAGGAGGTGACGACTCTACCCCCTTGATGGGATATCGAGTTTGGGATAGACCTACAGCTCATCGCTCATCCGATCTTGATGGCTCCTTACCGGATGGCACCTTCAGAGCTACGGGAGTTCCGGATTCAGATTGATGATCTGATAAAGAGAGGTTATGTTCGACCGAGTGCATCACTATGGGGTGATCCAATCTTGTTCGCAAAGAAGGCAGATGGTGGTCTCAGGTCGTGCATAGACTACAGAAATCTGAATCAGGTAACAATCAAGAATTACTACCCTCTTTCGCGGATATACGACCTTTTCGACCATCTGAAAGGGTCAGGGTGGTTCTCAAAGATTGTTCTGCGGTCTGTGTATCACCAGTTGAGGTTAAAGGAGAGTGACATCTCTAAAACGGCCTTCAGGTGCAGATATGGACACTTTGAGTTAGTAGTTATGCCTTTCGGCATTACGAACGCCCCAACTGTGTTCATGGGGCTTATGAACTCCATATTCCGGGAGTACCTGGATTGGTTCGTAGTTGTGTTCATCGAGGATATCCTGATCTATTCAAGATCAGAGGAGGATCATGCGGATCACCTGAGGATAGTTATGGAGGTCCTCCGACAGCACTAGCTCTATGGTAAGTTGTCGAAATTCAAGTTCTATATGCGAGAAGTGCACTTCCTTGGTCACGTGGTATCCGAGAAGGGGGTAGCAAAGGACCCATAAAATGTTGAGGGAGTTGTTTCTTGTGAAGCACCGAAGAATTTGGTAGAGGTTCTTAGTTTCCTCGGGCTGGCGGGTTACTGTCGGAGGTTCGTACCCAACTTCCCCCAAGTTGCAGCCCCTCTGACAGCCCTGACCATGAAAGACCAGGTTTTCATGTGGAGCGAGCAGTGAAAGTCATCCTTCAACTATCTAAAGGGTAAGTTGGTTAGTGCCCCAGTACTATGGTTACCAGAAGAAGGGGCGGTGTATGAGGTGTTCTGTGATGCTTTAGGACAGGGCCTGGGATGTGTGTTGATGCAGCAGCAAGGAGTGATCTCTTATGGGTCTAGGAAGCTATGCCCTCATGAGCATAATTATGCTACCCACAACCTAGATCATGCAGCCATCGTTTTTGCTCTAAATTTATGGCGGCATTACCTCATTGGGTAACTATTTGTGGTCTTCACAGATCTCAAAAGTTTGAGGTATATCTTCTCCCAGCGGGACCTGAACTTGCGGCAGTGGAGGTGGATGGAGTTCCTCCAGGATTACGACTTTGTGATCTCCTACACTTCAGGGAAGGCGAATGTAGTGGTCGATGCCTTGAGCAGGAGGACGTAGAAGGATGTGGTCCGAGAGTCGGCAGACGCCAGGAAGGCGATGGAGGATTTGGATTCCTTGCACCTGGATGCGAGGATGGATAGTGGTAGAGGCTTCCTATATCAGATGAAAGTGCAGTCTTCTCTGTTACAGCAAGTGGAGGAGTATCAGTGGGGAGACCCAGAGTGCGAAGTGATGTGTGACCAAGTTGACCAGGGCAATACTATGGAAGGATGGATAGAGGATGGTCATAACCGGATGCTTTCCAGGGACGGTTGTTTGTTCCAGAAGTGATGCGCGGAAAGGTTCTTAGTGAGTTCCACAACTCACCCCTGGCGGTACACCCAGGAGTTTCCAAGATGTACCAGGGACTGAATGGACAGTTTTGGTGGCCCGGAGTTAAGCGAGCAGTGGCAGAGTTTCTGGCCAAGTGCTTAGTGTGTCAGCAAGTGAAGGCTTAACATCGAGTTCCAGGCGGCCTACTGTAGTCTCTAGATATTTCCGAGTGGAATTGGGGGGACATCTCGTTGGATTTCCTCACAGTACTACCGAAGGTTCAAGGGGGACACGACGCCATCTAGGTGGTAGTGGACCAGTTGATGAAATCAGATCACATTCTGGCGATCAATGAGTCGAGTGTAGTGGATGCTTTGGCATGAAATTACATGGATGAGGTGGTGAGGTTTCATGGAGTAGTGAGGTCTATAGTCTCGGATAGGGATGCACGTTTTACCTCACGAGTCTAGAGGTGTTTACAGCATGATTTTGGCACCTGGCTACTCCTTAGCACTGCTTTCCACCCCCAGATAGATGGATAGATAGAGCGCACCATCCAGACCATGGAGGATATGTTGCGGCCATGTGTTCTGGACTCAGGAGGATCATGGGTGCGACACTTTCCCCTGGTAGAGTTCACCTACAATAATATCTATCACTCTACCATCAGTATGGCCCCGTTTTAAGCCTTTTACAGGAGGCCATGCCGTTCACCTGTGTGTTGGACCGAATAAGGAGAGGCAGGTATCCTTGGCCTAGAGGTGGTGTAGATCACGACAGAGATGGTTCAGATCATACGGGAAAGGATGAAGGCGGACCAGGACCGAAAGAAGTCATATGCTGATACCAGGAGGAGGCCCTTGGAATTTGAGGTTAGAGACCATGTGTTCTTGAAGGTCTCCCCTCGGTGTGGACAACGGAGGTTCGGAAAAGGGAGTAAACTTTCTCCTAGGTTCATCTTACCCTTCGAAGTGTTGCGGCGGGTGGGAGAAGTGGCTTATCAACTAGCATTACCACTTCCGAAACTGAGGATACATGATGTCTTCCATGTGTCCCAGCTCCGTCGGCATGTTCACGATGATTCACACATCCTCGGTTGGGGAGAGATGGACATCGAGGACGACGTAACTTTTTTGGAGATACCAGTGATGATCGAGGATCGCAAGGATAAGGTGTTTCATGGGGGAACCATTCCCTTGGTTCGTGTGTTATGGAGACATGGTGGGCTTGAGGAGAGTACATGGGAGAGGGAAGAACAGATGCGTTCCCAGTACCCAGAGTTGTTTTGAGTTTTTTACTGTTCGTTTTATAGCTGTTGTGGTGGAACTTTTTACCTTGTTGGCTATAAAATACTAGTTATCTTTCCTCTGAATGTGTGTGAAAAGCCCTGGCTATGGGGAGGATAGAACCCGACCCCTAATCAAGATGCATTAAGGTGGATGCAATTAAACCCGTGCGGGTGAGTCAGTGCCGCCCAAAGAGGATAATATCTTGACATGGGGGAGGAGACTCCCCAACCCACAATCCTGGGTAGTTTGACATAGTATGTTGCTTTGTTCTTGACAGGAAAGTGTTAATTGTTAATGACGAGGTTCACTCCTAAGAGGTATCTTTCGAGGTGGTTGTTCAGACCCTCTCTTTCCTTCGTGATTATTTTGATTCTCGAGGATGAGAATCGTTTAAGAGGTATCTGATGTAATGGCCTCAGTTTTTGGGGTCCATTACTTTGTGAAAATCTCATGTTAGGTTTTCTGGTCTGGGAATCTTGGTGAAGATCGGCCAATGGTAGGCCTACCGATAGCCTTATCCTACTGGTAGCAGGCCTACTAGTATCTCGGTCTACCAGTATCCATAGCCTACCAGTAGATCTGTCTACCAGTAGCTCGGTCTACTGGTAGCTGTAGCTACCGGTAGCTCTGTCTAACGGTAGTTCAGTCTACCGGTAGTTGTAGCTTACCGGTAGCTCTCGACTCCCGGTGGTTGTAGCCTATCTGTATATTGGCTCCCAGTCCCTGTCAACTACCGGTATCTCTCGGATACTGTTAGCTATCAGTCACCGGCAGTTCTCAGCTACCGGTGTCTCTCGCCTACCCCCACGGGGACTTTCCAGTAGCGCTCCTCTTTGCGTGAATTGGGTTTTAAACCCTATTTTGACCCCTTTAACCTTGTTTAAAAATCCTAGTAACGCCCATAAATGTTTTAATTAATTATTTAATGAATTAACATGGTGTGTGAATTGGTTTAGACTACTTTAATGAAGTGTGGGTTGTCTCAACCGCCTGTTCAACCCACGAGCCCGCTCCTTACGCAGTTCCACGTTGGTATCTCAACCGTTCCCAGCCTTTATAAACTAAAAGGGTTCTCATGGATTTCTTTTCTCGATCACCCTTTGATGAAGTACCCTTCGTTCAGATGAGCAGCTTTTCGTTCGGACAAGCCGCATCACTATCCGTGAAGTTCCACGCCCGGGCTTAGCGTCGATTGTTGATAACAAGTAGGGAATTTCTCCTTCGTCTCTCACTTTTGTGTATCATGCGGGGTGGGCATGCATAGATTCTGTAGAATTGGATGAACCAAACCTAAATAAAGATAATGAACGGATTCTATAAAGAAAGGGGGGTTGTGATTGATGACGCTGCTCGTTTTATGATCTTATTTTCTGAATTTTTGCGGGCTTACACCTACTGAAAATCATGGCCGTTGGTGGTCTTTCGTTGTGCACTAATGAACCCCCTGGTGATGTTTTAAATGTATTGTTTTGTAATTGTGAACTCCTGCTGTAAAAAGGAAATTGGTTAATCAAGTATATCAGGCTAAATAAATTGAGGCACCAGGATCAATCTTTCTGTGATAATCCCGGTTAAGTATAATGAATTTAAAATCATGGAGTGTGTTAAATCTTATAAATCTAAAAATACTGGCATGGCCATGCCTTGTGTTAGTGGTAGTGATTTGGTTTTTTTTTTAATGAGCCCTTTTCTGGGTGATGTGGGTGGGGATGGGATCCCCTGTTATTATACTCTCGGTGGTTGTGAAATTGGGGATGAGATCACATGTGTTATGCTTTCAGTGGTTGTGAATTTAAGACCGGGTGGTGACCTTATTTATATCACGAATTGGGGTGGGATCCTCTGTTGTTGAGAAATCTTTTGGCTCCTGGGTATTGGACATGGGGATGTATCTTGGGGTATCTCTTGGTTGTTGTGGATTTACGAGAGAATCGGGTGTGGATGTTGTAGTTAATGCTTGACTGTTTGCTTTTCTGGAATTTTGTCTATGCTTACTAGTTGCCCAAGTAGGTGCAGAAACTTTTTGTAAACGTTATTACTGAACATGTAAACTAGGATGGGGAAAATGGGTTTTGGTTTGATGTGAGTTTTGATTTGGACATGGTATAGTTCGTGTTCTTTAGGAAGGCTGAAGAAAAACCTAAACTTTGGGTGAGTTCTTGTTACCTATACATATACTTGTAGTTTTGTGTTTCTTATTTGTGCCCCACCCAAGTTGAGAACTTTGTGACGAACACACCCATTTCATGGGGGAGGGTGTTTTTTCCAAAACTATTATTAGTGGCTGGTTATTAGCTCATTTTTTGCTCCCTTTCCCGAATAGCCCAAGTATCTTTGGGCAGGTTGTGGTGGCATGAAGTCCATTATTAGTCCGAGAACCTTCGGGTGGGGTTGTGTGGTGATTATGGCCCAGGTTTGTGTGGGCAGGTAGTTTCCCAAGTATCTTCGGGATGAGGCCCAGGTGTCTCTAGGCGTGGAAGTTGATCTTCTTGCCCAGGTTTCTTCGGGCGTGGTGGTGGTTGTTCTGGCCTAGGTGTTTGCAGGCATGGTTACATGTGACAGTTGTGGCCCAGGTGTGTGTGGGCGGGGTTTGGAAGTGGGACTGCGTGAGGTTGTGGCCCAGGTGTGTGCAGGTGGGGTGTGGCAGTGGGACTGCGGTGAGAATGGAGGGATTGGTTCGATGTGTAGGATGTCTTCAATAACCAGTGGGAAAGTGGCGCAGGGTACCCAAACATCGATGTGCTATTATTATACATTACTTGACTTGCGTTATTTGGGGAGTGTTTCTTGGTGAGGCTTGGGTGGACAGCTTACCTTGTTAGGTTTTTGGTTTACTCTTTTTCTCATGGGACTTAGTACGTTCCCCCACTTGTGCACGAGAGTCTTTGGGTTTTCCCTACTGAGTATACTTGTATACTCAATCTACGTATATAAAACTGCTTTCAGGTTTCCAGGAGGACTTCGGGGATCGCGCGAGACCATACTAGCTCGGGCCTTTGGGGCAATTGCAGTTGTTGTTTTTATTTCATTATACTTTATCTTTGTAGTCACTTTATAATTTGTGGATTTTTACTTTTTTAACATGCATTGGGAATGTTTTTTGGGTTTACTCTTACTTTCTTCTTTTGATGTTGTTGGGATTTACCATCTTATCTCCCGATCCAATTAAAAGAAAAAGGGAAATTCCTTCCATTTAGTGTGTGACTCTGTACCCTTGGTGCTAGTCGCCACTCCAGGACCGATTGAAGGTGGGTCTCGGGGGTCATTATCTCTCCTTCAACATAAATAAGGAAGGGCCTGGCAATCTTCTGACCCTTCCCTCCTTTTGGTGAAGGTGGGTCGTGATAATAATATCTATAGTTGCATCAGTATAAGTGTTTTCTTTTCCACATTAGATAGGACCACTGAATCTATAACCAAAACTATGAACTCTACCAACATTGCAGAGGGTTGAGGATCTGACCAAGGCACAGGTGATAGGGAGAGATTAATTCCTAGGTTATGAAGAATAAGTCCAAAAATTCCCATTATCTAGTCAACTCTCTGATTCATGACATCTTGGAAGTGCTCCATAAATTTCTAGTGGTGGTATATGGTGGCTAGGTGAAGGGTGGTGGAAAGATTAGTTGAAGGAGATGGTGGGGGTGAGGATGTGGATGGGACAGAACAAGAATGAATTGTGTAATAGTGGTAAACTGATGAAGATGTTGGAATGGGTAGAGAATGAATGACTATTGGTGGATGGGGTGGAATTGGAGAAGCAGCGCCATCGGGGGTAGGTGTGTCATCTCTCGCTGCAGGTGGTGTTGGGGAATTCGGCACAAGCACAATGGGGTCTACCTACCTCTAAACTATCCTCATGTGAATAATAATAATGAAATCCATCCACTGGGGATAATATAAGTGATCATGAGGGAGTGATGGCTCAAACACCCCCAGGAGGTGTGCCAAATTGGTGGCATAGAATCAGCTGTTCAAGATTCCCTCACGGCTGGTGATCATGGAATAGAAGTAGGTGGTGGAAAAGTGGAGGAAGATAGGTTAAACATGATTAAATATAAAACTAAGGAGCTTTATATCTGTACATGACTTAATGTCTTCAGGGCATGGCAAAATAATGGCATTATAGCAACAATGGATAAAATGGAAGGTATAATAAATGATGGGTGATCTCTTCAATGAGGTGGGCGTATTTGTGGTCATGTCTAACAAACACCCGCCACACTGTAACAATCTCAGAATTCTTAAGATGGGTGAGGGATGCAATAGGGGGTGGGTGGATTAATGGGGTTATAATTCGCACCCTAGTCGAAATTCCTCCATGGTAAGAGAAAAATATTTCCCACCCATACTGAATCTGATGGGATTCAATATATAACTTGTTGTCTTTAAATATTAATTCACATAAAACATGAATATAATATAAAACATTAAAAAATATATTGATGTAGAAGTGCGGACAAGTAGTGTGTCAATATGATGTGTGTGCCCACGGAGCTCCCCAATATCCTCCCAGACGCCCAAGTGATAAGGAACATTGATGTCAAATAATCGGCTGCTCATCTGGATTGTGCACCATGAAACTCACCACAGTTGATCTTCTATAAGATGTATTTCATTTAATATCAAGTAGGGGTGCATCTATGGTCTGGCTGTATCTTGTGTTTGGTGTGCTAGATCCTCATCTGCTGATGTAGAAGGCCTAAATGTCATGGAATTGGATGGATCATCTATAGTCGTAGATGTCTCTAAAGTACTACTAAAAGTATGTAGTCACGTATTATCAATGGGATCTATTGCACTAGATGTCTTGAAAGGTGAAAATGAAGAGTTGGATGTCACTATGGTTAGGAGAGGAGGAAAAATCCCCAACACTGGCAACTGGTGCAGTGGTTTATCTATAATAAGAGGCCCTCCTTGTGTTCGAAGTTAGGCTCAATAGAGGTCAGAACACTCCTCATTATTATTGGTCATGGGACACTTCCAACTATCTCTATATCCATCTTTCATAATCTAAAAAGGTAGGAAATTAAGAAAAAAATTAAAATAAAATTAAAAAGAAATGAAAATAGTGGGAAACCCTAAAATAAAAGTACATAGTGTGTGAATACAGAGTACACGGTGTGTATTGTTCTGGTTATGTGAACTAGTGTGCTCTTGATACACATGCTGAGTGTGAATTTGTGGGGGTAAATAGGCAGTACATGGTGTGTGAAACATGAACATTCCATGTGATAATATATGGGAAATGATCTGTGTAGTATTGGGACATGGCCTCTGTCAAGAGGGGGAAGAAAACATAGTACACAACGTGTTGTGAGGGAACACATGTCATGAATGAAAAAATTGGTAGTGAGCTCATGTATGAGCCCTAACATAGCCATGTCATCAAGGAGATGGTGTATACGGTGTGTAAAAAATGCATACATTGTGTGATAGACATGGTATGTATGGAAAAATAAGGGTTAAGAAATGGTTTCTCCTTCAAGGTGGGTAGTGGCATCTGTACACAACTTGTTCCGGCCTCACTCACTGTGTGTTTTTCAAATTTAGAAGGGATATTGTGTGGCTGTGTAGTTAAATTATATGGAATTTGTTCTTCATGTGTGCCTGTGTACTATAATTTTTCAACCGAATGATTACCAGATCTACAAATCACATAAATTATAATGAAAACATTGAAACAAAGGTGCAAGAAAAATGTACCTGGATTGTGGAGTGAAATGAAGAAGAATTTATAGCCTCAATCAAAGAAAAATTGAGGATTGAATGTGGGGAGCTCGAATGGAATATAGTGGAAGAAAATAGGTTAAGGGCGGGGCTCGACATGGGGTATGCCCAGATAGGGTTCCCTATCTTTTATATCCAAACTATACGATATGTGGTATGATGTATATATTATGTTGTTTCTTTAATTAATATATAAATTACTATTTATGATGTGGTTATTATTATAGACTGTATATTAATTATTATTTATTATTATAAATATATATATACATGAAAATAACCTTATATATGTAGTTTATCATTGAAATATACATCATGTTTATTAAAATTTAAAAAAGAAAACTATTATATTAGGTTTGGTTCTCAAGGAACAATTTGATTCGGCAACCGGACTCATCCAAATGAATTCCCTCAATCACTGGAGTAAAGGTTGAAGTAATGCAGTTTTTATAATATTTTAATATTTAAATTATAGATGCATCACTACAAGTTCAAAATATGAACGCACTGTGTGTGGGTTTAATTATCTAAGATTGGGAGGATGTGGGAAGATTAGTTGTGTTTGAACCTGAGTCTTCTGAATCCTATGTTACGACTCTATCAATCACTCGTATCACCCTCAGGTGATTTCATTTTTTTGAAAATATTTTAAATTTATATTTAAAACATGACTCAAAACTTTTACTGAGATTCACACCATGTTATATTATTTTTGTGAAAAAAAAGATGGAACAAAACCGGTTAGAATGACTTGAACCTGGGTATTTTGGATATTTGGGATTCGACCTTACTTTCCAATTCATCCCCACTGTCATTTTTCATTTATTTTGAATTGTTTTTATTTACTTTTTGAGAACATCACACACATTGTTTACTAAAAATGAGTAATGAAAAAGAATGAATCATGTACCAAAGTTCACTGAGCAAATTGAACTGGAAATGGCTTGAACACACTTCAGTGACATTGCCATCGATGTAGTATTCCTTCATATTTATTATCATAATCAATATTTATTTATACAAAATGTTATTTTATAATATACATTAAACAGAGAAGTACACTCTGTGTTTGTCGGGACACATGTAATGTAACCTCATTTTATTCACAATCTACCAGTGTCTAGAAGAAATTGTGGTGAAAACATGTGGAATATAAGTACACACCGTGTAGTTATTAAAAAAATAAAAGAGATAGATAGAGGAGGGAATAATTGGGATGCATCCCAAAAAAATGCCTTTTTTTAGGTCTTTGGCTCAACCTAAGGTATGTTACTTACACAAAATCTGAAGGTGGATGTGGCTTCCACTATACAAACCACCATATGTGTCTGACACCCTCGTCTTTAAGCCTATTTTCTCGAACATCGGTTGGTTTGAGTTGTGGCTTTCAACAAATTTCCTTATAGTCAGTACATGAAAATAGTGGGCATATTCCTTGGTCTGGTCATGTATGTCCTCGATCTCCTGGGGTTTCTAATTTATTGTGAAGAAAACTTGAAATAAATATAGGGATCATATGGGAAAGGTGAGTGATAAACTGATGGTTCATAAATAATGGTTTGATAAATTTAGTATTAACATGATAGGAGGTGTTACCATATTCAAAATTTGTGCATTGAAAATAATTTTCAGAAATTATTAGTGAATTCCAAGTGGGGCCCACATAATAACATGACTCCTCAACTAAAAAATAATTTGAACTCCCATTCTCAAACTCAATCAAAGTATCCATATGAATGATTATATATTTATGCTGCTCGACCATAGTACCAATTCATCCCAACCATGAAGTTCAATCCAACTAGCATGTGGTAAAGGCTTCCATCAATGATATTAATCATTCAATATTACCAAAAGATGGTTTGGAATAGAATAAAGAATTGGTGGGGTGAATATTGTATATAATTATTATATATATTAAAACTCACCATCCATGTATGGATAATACAGATCTGGATATGGGTATAACAACATAGGATCATTCAGAAAAAAAAATTCATCTATAGGTGGATCATAAAAATCTCTAACTGAATAAAAAATCCATAAGAAAGTGTGGTTAAGGTTCCCAAGAAAATAATCGCAAAAACAAAAATAAAAACTCAGGGTAAACCAACCTCAACTTAAACAAACATTTCTTATTTCTGTTTCATCAGCAACAACACCAAAATTTGACCATGACCATCATGATGCATGGAAAATTGAATGTTGTTGTTCCCTTATAATCCAAATAACATCGGTAGCTAGTGGTATTTAGTTTTGATCCCTTCAAGAAAATGAATAAGTAGCAATTTATGCGAGTTGGAAAGTGTTAGTGCATTATCCAGATAAAAATGAACGAAGGGAAAATTGATGAAAACATGAAATGATTTACAAAAAATCATTTAAAATGGAAGAAGGGACAGAAAAAGTAGAATAAAAATGTGTTGGGGTTGAAACTTCATTAAGGTTTATTAAAATAATAATTCTTTAGAATTAAAGTTATTAATAATAATTGTTTACCATAAGGATTCAATTAAATATTTGGTTCTTTGTTCGATAATAATCTATTATGTGTATAAATGGATAACCCCTTGGTTAGGTGATTAATTACATAAATCATGTTTAAGTTCTTTAGCTCTAAAACAGTGGCAACAAGATCACCCAATGATCATGGGTTTGCTTATTGCAACTCTATTAGTGGTCTCCATTGGTGTTGTTCATAGTCTGATAAAACACAAAAAGTGATTATGGAATTCAATTCATTAAAGGAATTGTAAGTCAAAAATTTTAATAAAAGCAACACATCGGAATTGGAATTAAAACATACCCATAATATTTTTTACTACCCCAATAAATGAAACCCATCCTTCTATGACCATGGTCACACTGTGTGGGTTGAGAAGAAACTCAACCCCTACCATAGATATTATAGAAGAAAAGGGGGAGGGTAATTACACTAAAATAGAAATGAAAATATATTAATAAAACTTATATTTAGATTCAGGGTAGACTGATTGGAAGTGCGGCACTACCTCCCCCATGGATGTCCAACCTAGATCTCAAAGGGATGCCTCTCTATTTATCAAAAAATATACTACAAAAAGTGTTCCCAAAAGTACACACTTTGTACTCATGTTAATTGACTTTGGCCTTGTTTTCTATGCCGGTATGTGAACTCCTTCATTGCCCATTGAATTTGAAGTGTTGATGGTTGGTAGGTGAGGGTACATTGTGTGTTGCATCGACATACATAATGTGTAGAAGCTCTATCAGCCACTAATCACTCTGGAAGGGCATACATGATGTGGGAATGGTGAGTAAACTGCGTTTTGTCTCTAGTTAGTGACATGGGTGTGCACTCGAGGTTGATTAATTGTGTCTTGGTAGGGGTACACAATGTGGGTTTATAAGTTACATGCTGTGTATATATCAATTTTCATTCGGATCCCTCCTGATTTTTGACTTTGTCTATAAACACATGAAAATCACCATGAACAACGAATTGAAGCATTTAATCCATAAAATAATATATATCCAGTGAAAACATTTCTTACAACTCAATAAAATATATGAAAAGTGTATACATAAATCAGGAACACCGGGTCCCGATAAACCAACATTTATGTCGATGCTTGATGTACCCAAAATGATTGAAATTTCAAGTTTTCCATTTAGAAAATACATTTTACACTACCACAAATGCGTTCAAGGGAATATCTTGGGTTTTATCAACATTAATCAAAATGCACTGATAAAAGGGGGACTTTTATCAACGCTAGGAAAAAACGTTTATAAATATACCCTTTATCAGCGCTAATATAAGAACTGATAAAGTCCCCCCTTTATCAGCACTAACAAAAAACACTGATAAAAAGATTACTTTATCAGCTCTAATAATAGCACTGATAAATGTTTTTAATAGAAAATATTATTAATTTATATAAAAATACTTTAATTATATTTAAAAATTTTGTTTTTATGTATACATTAAATAAAAAATATGTGTTTATTATGTTTATTATGTTTATATTTTACTTATGTTTATTCTGTTTATTAATTTTAGTTATATCATTATTATATATTTATTATAATGTATGTTTATAATATTATATATAAATACTTTTTAATATATATATATATACAAATACTTATTAAATATATATATATTTAAATAAATTTATGTTTCCTAACGAATTTTTCAATTGATGTGTACATTATTCTCATGAATATATGTTCATTGCTTACCCTAATGTTGTCCATATATATTATATTAATATATATACTTTATGTATTCATTCATTTCCTATATATATGAATCCTTCTCTTCTCAGAAATTCTTAAAATCATAATAAATATATTTAAATAAATAATAAATGTATTTATTATATTTAAAAGTATAAATATTTAGTTATATATAATTATTTACTTTTTAAATATATTATATATAATTATAATAATATATAACTAATTAAATATAAATATGTTTAAATAATTATAAAATTAAAAAATATTTTTTTAAATGACAAATATATATTTATGAATACTGTTTGAATATATTTATTTATATATATGTGTCTTTAATGAATATATACACAGACACAGTCATATATATATATATATATATATTTAAATACTTATGAAATTAAAACTAGAAATAATATATCCATTTATATTTATATTTATTTAATTATAATTTAAATTATAAATATATTAATTTAATAAATATATTGGTTATAATTTTATAATTATGAATAAATGGTATGTTTTATCAGTCCTAATTAAAAATCACTGATAAAAAATCCATTTATCAATGGTATTTTAGTTTTGATAATGATTGGCCTCTATCAGTGATAAAACAGTGCTGATAAAGGCATGTTTTATCAACGCTTTCAATTGTAGCGCTGATAAAACATCACTTTATCATCACTTTTTTAGCGCTGATAAAGATGGATCTTTATCAGTGCTAAAAAAGAGCTCATAAAGGCAAGTTTTATCAGTGATTTGTATCTAGCACTGATAAAATTGTCGCGAAGTTTTATAAATTAACCCTAACATTATCCTCCTTCTTCTCACCCCTCAAGATCTCATGGAAGAGGATCCCCATAGTTGTTGTAGTTTCCATTGGCGCTACCGTCGATGCCACTGTTGTTGTCACCTCCTCTCCTCCCTCTCTTCTTCCCTCCACCCTCCTCTCATGCCTCCTCCTCCTCCTCGTCTGCTCCCGCGAACTGAGCTTTTTCACACAATTCTCTTCTGCCACACCTCTCCTCCACCATTGGCTCTTCTCCACCACACCTCTCCTTCTCCATGCCTATCCTTCATCATTGACACTCCTCCGCGGAGCCTCTCCTCTGTCACGTCTCTCCTACACCATTAACGCACCTTTATAGCATGCTTAACCACACCTTTATGGTTAGTTTTTTCCTCTTTCACATTGGGTTCACTTATTATAGTTCGATATTGATGGTGATTTGTGAATTTTATGGGATAAACGCCTCTCTATAAATCATGGTCATTGGTGGTCCTTGTTTGTGCACTATTTATATTTGGTAAAATTCAATTTTCCTAAAGAATATTTTGTGTTGGTTGATTTAAAAATATTCAATGCAATGTTAGTTTTCATCATGGTCGAAAATAAATATTGTTACTACTTGAAACTTATGAATTTAAGTGGGTGTAATGTATTATAGTGGTTTTATTATACTAATATTTTGTTTCCTATATAAATTATGACATAGTTGAATATATTTTTTGATGGTATAATTATATGTGGTAAGATTACTTCATAAAAATATTTTAGGATGTAGTGACATTTGAATAATTTTCTTAAGCTTCAAAATAAAATTTAGAATTTTGTTAAATAAGTATAGAATGAGCTAGAAGTTAAAATATTCATGAAATCTACTGTTAAATGGGGAGCATATCCACTATAGGAGATGAAATATCAATATTCTTGAACTTTTTAATGGGAATAAAGATAATTCGATTTATATATAAGATTTGTGCATGTAATGGTAATAATGGACACACTATGAAGGGAATGTGTAAGAGTTATTCATGTTATGGAGAGTTTATACATTTCATGAAGTTTTTTTAGAATACCATGATGGTTCTAACTAATTTGTGATTTTCATGCCATATAAAACATCTAATTATGAATGATTAAGTATACATGGGGTCCATGTGAACACACTATGATGGAGAAAGTCATATTGTCATGTTCTAGAAAAAGGATAATTATGATATATTATACATAACATGTATTTTCTGTGTGAGCTATGAAATTTTGAGGTTGAAAAATACAATCTATAATAAAGAGTATCACACCATGTAGTAGATTAAGCTTGAGCCTCTGGTTTCAGAAGAGAATGTGATTCATATGGTGATGAAAATGATTATTCCTAGAAGTATTAATGTGAATATATGTAACAACCTAACACTGATCGACATGAAATTTCACCCAAGATGGCTCGGTATAAGGCCTGAATCCCATTCTAGATCACCGTGGTTTGGTGATAACCAAATGGGTATTGACATAAATTACGATGGTAATGATTTCACTATAAAGATAATAACTAAAATCACTTAAAATAATGGATGAAAATAAGGAATAACACACATAGAAAGTATGAGACCCTTACAATCCCCACTATAAGGACTTATCATCCCTGAGAAGTGTCTCTAGAGGTCTTCCTCGACCATCTTGGGACACTGAGCCTACACATCAGACTCCAGATTCCAATATTCTTCTTAAATATTCCCACTATTCTAAAAACTCAACTGTTAGGCCCCATCTTCCTTCTCAATACCTTTTCAACCCAATAAATAATTCATTGTATATGTTTCTCAAACAATGTCTAAATAATACCATGTTTTCTTAATCTCCCAATTTTAGATGTCAAAATAAAACTTCATTATTATTTTTCGCATGATTCAACCCATGATCTATGTGTCAAACAATAGGAGGTCTCATCACCAAGTTCCCTTGACAACCTAATCCCTACTCTATAAGTTGACATCATTGATTCATTCTTGATCTCCTCTAATTTATACTCATACATGAGTATCTATCATCTACCAGTGCAAATCAGCCACTTATGTGCACACAAAAAACCAACCACCTTTACCAACGGGTTAGGTTCACCTACACACCACTCCCAATGTGAACTAAGAAATTGCATCACTACCAAAACATAAGCATGAAAATATCTCATTGGCAGTTGAATATTGACACTCACAATCATTTCTAACAACTCCCATGAATTCTCACATCACTGAACCCAATGGAATAACTCAAGGACCTATCCACTTACCCAGAGAAGAATCTTACAGTTTGACTCTCCACATCCTCACATGGACTTATTAGTGGCCAAAAAATTTATATAATTTTCATGAATCACAACTAATCATTACTCAAATTACAAACTATCATGATGAGAAAACACCCACAATGAATTTTGAAACTTTGATTTTATCACCACACTACTCATCCCTTGATAGTTCCTAGATCGTTCCCCAAAAAAACTGATTTTCTCACACACCTACAACACCATTACTTAAAGGTCCCTTATTTAACACATTATAGAGGCCTTTCCCCATGAATACATTATTTCTTTTCCAATTTTTAATTATTAAGGATTCTATTAAAATTAAAAAAAATTAATGTATTTTTACTTCTCATTTTTAAAACCTTTGTGTCTATTTAATAAATTTTTATTAGGAACTATTTATAATAATGTTTTCAATAGTGATCTATTTCCCTTAAAAAAATAAATATAATTTTCACTTCAATGTTATAAAAAAATTTGTGAAAAGGTATGTATTTTCACTTATATTTATCGTCTTAGGATTGTTTTCCATGTAATGATATTTTAGTCACAATTTATAAGTTATTATTTTATTATTTATTTTGGAAAATGATAATTAGGATACTTTATGATTTCTTAAGTTCGTGTTATGTGATTTTGTTTTGAATTATTTAAGAAAATAATTATTTTTCCATTTCCATCATTCTTCCCACTCTTTTTACTTTATCTCCCCCATTCATCTACTCTTCTCAATTTCCCATAGGTTTTTTTCTCCCAGGAACTGAAATTCATTTTTCATGTGGATTTATGGATTTGGGTTTTTTGAGTGTTTTACATAGAAGGTGACATGTTGTGTATTGGTTACCATTCGGTTTAATATAGGTGTTTCTTTTATCTTCCTTAATTTTATAATTCATAGAATGTGTATACTTTATAAATTTATTTTCAATTAAATTATAGTAATGTATGAGTTCTTTGGTGAAATTATAAATTTCATTTTTTAATTATAGTCTTGACATAAGTAGTTTTTCATAATAATTTTACATACTATTTTTAAATTAGTTTAATTATCATGAAAATCATATTTGAAAAAGTTCATAGGGTCATTTAAATGTTTTTATTAGTAAATTTAGGTCTTATGCATTTTTTTCAGTTTTTCAAAGGAATTTTCCATGTTCTTGGAGAATGTTTTGGAAAAAAATGGATTTTTTTAAAGTGATTCCTAAATCATTTAAATGATGGGACTTTAAAAATGGGGATTGAGACTCTACATACTACACTGTTTTTCAAGTGAAGACCCATTTTTCACATTAAAAAGTAAATGGATTATTTCTCCTGTGACCCTCAATTATTTCCCTTAAACTTATTTTACCACTTATGGGTTATTGATTATTTATATGATGGATTTATGATGTGAAAATTGGATGTTATATGTGATGGTGTTGGAGGTGAGGTGCAAGACATTTTTTTAGCAATTATCTTGATTTCTTTCTCACCTCTGTGGTTGTTTCTTATGGTAACTTGAGTTTCAATGTGGGAGGTCTTGATTCATGCTACTATAGTAGGTACACACACTTTTATGGTCCCGCTTGTCATGTTTTAGACAATTCTAGTGGGAAGGTTCCATTATGATGAGTTAAGTATGGTTTAATTGGGAGGATTATGTTATTGTTGGATGAAACATATATCAGATGTTGGTCTATGTAGTTATAGTGTCGTTTTGGATTGTCACACATTAGTACCTATGGTATATCCCATGACATTTTGTTCCTTGAAAAGTGGTCCAATATAGATGATTAAATTATTATATTGATTACATCCCCATTATGCTTGATCGGTGGTTGGCCAGTCTAAAAGGTTGATGGGAGGAACACTAAAAACTTGATTAGATCTAGATAGGGGGTGTCATGATACATATAAGGCATGAGGTCATAAATGATTTGCATTATCTATACAGTGGTAAGTGAAAATGTCATAATGTGATTTTTTAGGGGTTCACATTTAAAATGATTCAAGTGTTTTGAAATGTTTCTTAAAAAATTATATGTGTTCAACATACCCTTTTTTGGTTTTAAATTGCATTAAAACTATTTAAAAAGAATTGGGGTTTTGAGAAAGGGCGTTTGTAATAAATTGGTTTATTTTAAAAAGGGTTTTGTTATTTTAAAGAGAAATTTGTGTAAATGTTTGGTTTTTTAAGGGGATTTCAACTGTGATTTTATAAATCATTTTCAAAGGAGATTGAAAGTATATAACTTTTTTAGCCTTGGTTAATTTTTAAATCAATGTTTTTTGTATTTATTTTGTTGAATGTTATTATCACTAAATCAAATATGTTGGATATGAATAAATAATGGATAGATTAAAATCTTCAGACAAAAGAGTTGCAAATGGAGTGAAAGAGTTCATCAAGTTTGCAAAAGATCATGCATATGATCCTTCTCAAATCCTTTGTCTGTGTTTACACTAATTTTATTCAAGACAAGTTAGTCTAGAGGAGTTGGAATCACACTTGATCTTTCATGGTATATATCATTTTTATAAATGTTGGAATAGAAATGGGGAAAAAGAGAATGTAGCTAGTGATTGGGATAACACTGTGTTTTATGGATCATTTGATATGATTACAAGAGTGGACAATAAATAAGATTGTATCAAGGATGTGATTATAGATGTGCATGATGATGAAGATCATATTATTTAAATGAAAAGTAAGGTTGATGATGAACATAGTGATTGGACAAAATAGTTTGAGCGGTTAAAGAGTTTTTCAAAGAAGCCCGTGTATGATGGTTGCAGTAAATATACAGCATTGTCAGCCATACTGATCTGTATAATTTGAAAGTAGGCAATGGATGGAGTGACATCAGTTTTATGGAATTACTTGCTCTCTTGAATGAAATGATCCCAAAAGTTAATGAGCTCCCAAGATGAAAATACAACACCAAATGAATGTTATGATAAATGGGTATGATCTCTAAAAGAATACACGCTTGCCTGAATGACTGTATACTTTTTCACAATGAACACAAATGAATTAGAGAATTCTCAAAGTCTAGTTCTTCTCGATACAAGAAAGATTAATCTAGTCCTATGAACATTGCATCATATTTTCCAATCATTTCATGGCTTAGACACCTCTATGGAATTGAGGAGAGTGTAAAGAAATTGGAATGGCATGTAGAAAGAAGAAATAAAGATGGAAAACTATGGCATCTGGCAGACTCTCCTCAGTGCAATAGAATTGATCATGAGTATATAGGCTTTGGAAATGAGTTGAGAAACCACCACCATGCATTATCTATAGATGGAGTGAATCCTTTTGGTTTTCAAAATAATAAGCACATTACATGAATAGTTATGTTGGTAAATTATAACTTTCCACTGTGGTTATTCATGAAACAAAAACACATCATGTTTTTTATGCTTATATTATGACCAAAATAATCGGTGGATGATATTGATGTTTATTGGGCTCCATTGATTGAGTAATTGAAATTATTGTGGGATTTAGGTGTTATGATGTATAATGGTTACAAAAATAAAGATTTAACATTGAGATCCATGTTGTATGAGACAATAAATAAATTTCCTGCTTATGGAAAATTTTCAGGATATAGCATTAAAGGAACTCTTGGGTGTCCTGTCTGCCAATATGGTATACAATCAATTAGGTATAAACATTCATCAAAAACGGTGTTTCTAGGACATCGTATATTTCTACCCCGATGAAATAAGTACCGATTGTGGACAAAATCATTCGATAGAAGTTTAGAATAATGTACACCGCCACATCTTAATAGGTGATAAACTATTTGAGAAAGTTACAGATGTGGACACTGCTTTTGGTAAACTTTTTTCAAAAAACCATATGAAAATAGGTTCAAAAATGAAATCAATTTTTTAAAATTACCATATAAGAATTGTATGTATGTCATACTTTTTATCGATGTTAAGCATGTTGAAAAACATGTATGTGATAGTGTCATCCAAACATATCTAAATGCACATGGTAAAACAAAAAATGGAATTAAGGCTAGGCTGGACATGGTTAACATGGGAATATGAGAAGAGTTTGCACTAGTGAAGGGTGAAAAATGAAAATTTCTTCCTCCTACTACTTACACTCTTTTTAGAAAGGAGAGATATCAGTTTTGAAACTTCTTAAATGATGTAAAGGTTCTAGTGGGGCATTCAACGAAAGTCAAGAACATTGTGTGAATGAATGATTTGAAGTTAAATGGTCTGAAATCACATGACTACCATGTTTTGATGAAATATCAAATTCTTATAGGTTTATATTTCATTTTTTCTGAGAATGTTTGTTATACATTAATGAATCTCTGTTTCTTCTTCAAATCTATATGTAGAAATGTTATAGACCTGGAAAAATTAATGACTATGGACAGAGACATTTTCGTTATATTATGTGAATTAGAATTGTTTTTCCTACCAAAATTATTTGATATGATGATTAATTTGATAGTTCACTTGGTGAGAGAGATTTGACTAAGTGGTCTTTTGTACTATATATGTTTGAACCCCATGGAACGGTATATGAATATTTTTAATGGGTATGTAAAAAATCGAAGTTGGCCAGAGGGTTGTATTGTGGAGTGATATATTGTTGAGGAATCCATTGAATTCAGTATCAAATACCAGTTTGGTGTGAAAAGAATTAGTCTAACAAAATCTTGTCACACTGGGTAACTTTCGGTAGAAGGAATTTCTAGAAAGGAGGTCATCACAATCAATATTACAGATCGGGAGTAGGACCACCATTACGTTTTTCATAACTGTTTGGATGTTGAACATATGTTAAAACCCACAAAGAAATTATTAGGCATTCAAATCCATCAAGGGATGAAAATTTATATCAAATAAACATAATCAAAATTTTATAGGATGGTTTTAGAACATTATTTTATAAGGAGTCAAATAAAAATCCAGACTCAATTTCAGAATGACTTCGATGTCTTGCCTGAGGACCAACTGTGTATGTATTATATTAAAATGGTTATGTAATTAATGGTTATACATTATATACTAATAAAAATGATGAAGACAGTACGAGATAGAATATTAGAGATATACTTGTGGCTCAAGTGATTCATGTTTCTTGTGATAAGGACAGAAATCCAATTTACTTGAATATGTCATATTTTGTCCTTATCAAAAAAATATGTGAGCTGGATTATATGACATTCTGAGTGCTGATTTTTCAATCTTAGTGGGTTGATAACAGAAGTGTTGTTAAAATAGATGTGTTGGGATTTGTGGAAGTTGATTTCAGTAAGTAAGGGTATAAAGATGAATCGTTTATAATTCCACCACAGAAAGTACAAGTATTTTATATTCTAGATCTTGTAAACCAAAACTGGTAAATTGTTCTATTATTGACCAAAACCACTAAAGAGTCAAATATAAATTCAATAGAGTATGAACCTTTCATAAGGACTTCGTAATCATTTTGTTGTGGTCCTAGTGTAGATGAAGTTTTTAATGTTAGAGGAGACCATAATGAAGGGATTTTGATAGTCAGTAGAGGGGTCAAAGAAAGACGGTGAAATAGTGACAGGACTGCTCAGATCATTTAACAGAAAAATTATGGACGACAGAGTCTTCTTAATACCAATGATTTAGGTGTGAAACTCTAAAATTTAATCATATCAACTATATTTTAATTTCATTCATTACTTATTCTTTTTTGTGTTCTTAAGAAGCATTGGATGCTCATTACAGTTAATATGGATACTCCAACTGTTTATTTTTTGGATTAAATGCATGGATATACATCAAATAGACCACAAATGATGGAGTTTGTCAATTTTTAATACACTACATCCAAAATTTATGAATTAACCATCCAATTATATAATTTAAATTATCTTTTAATGAGGATTCTATTATAATAGTTCAATGCATGAATATCATCAACATCATGGAATGAGGCCTGGGGAAAAGGACAAGAAATCAGAAAATTACTACAACTGGATACAAATCAAGGAATATATAACAAGATATATTTATCCAAACACTTAAAAAAAATACATATTTTTCACAATGTTTCTGCAGTACCCGAAACAAACAAACAGTAAAGAAAGTAGTTATTATATTTGTAAATTTATAAAAGGGATCATATTCCATGAACAAACTAGCATCCCTGAATTTGTATTTTTTAAGATAATTTCTATTTAATTTAAAATATTTACTAATCCTTTGTGTATTTATATTTTTTCAGTACTACCATGATTACCAAAAATATTCATATTCATAAGACGATATATATATTCTTAGAAATGAATGGGAAACATAACCAATGGAACAATGTACCATTGTAAAAAGATGATGGTAAACTTATCCAATAATTTAGACTTTAATAATCTTGTTTGCCTTATCTTTCTCTTTGTTTAATGGTAATGTTGTGATTTTTACTGGATAAACACCCCACTGAAAATCATGGTTGTTGTGGGTATGTGTTTTCGCACAAAATGAATTGCATGTTTATTGGTTTTTTAAAAGAAATTTGTGGTCCTCATTTATAGGGTATGTTTTTTGTTGATAAACCACAAAAGGTAACAAGTATCTATAAGGGATTTCCCCATCCCTTGTGTTTTTTGTGATATCTTGAGACATAACGGGAACAAGAGCATACTATACTCTTTAGTCGACCCAGTGAAAAACCAACTATCATATATTCATTCAGAGGTCTTGAATATATGATAGTTAGTTATTCACTTGGCTGACTAAAGCTATGCTGCAAAAGGAGGACGTTATTTCGTGTCAACTGTACAGGGATCAAAGTAGTCACAACAAACATAAGGTATGTGGAAACCCCTTATGGAAACTCATTATATTGTGTGGTCTATCAACAACACACATAACCTGTTGATGAGTACCACCAATTTGTTTAAAAAAACCAATCAACAAGCAATTTATTTTGGGAAAAAACAACTAACATACTGAAAACTAAGGAAATGAATTCTGATTCTTATAATAATTTAGAACAATGATCTATCTGTCATTTTTGATGTGTAGGAATCAGTTGAACCTTAATATGATTCACAGTGTCATCGGTATGACTACAAATGTGTCATTTTATTTAAAATTGACATTAAATCAAGTTAAAAAACACAACTGACATACTGAACCCTAAAAAATGCATTTGGATTGTTTTGATAATTTAGGAAATAGATCCATGAGTCTATTGTGACATGTAGGAATCAACCCCACCTTAATGCAACAAATGGTGTGACAAGGTTGACAAAAAGTGTTTGCTATCAGTTTAAAATTTATATTTTAGTTCAAAAAATGTCACTCACTGAAAATAAATAAAACACACTCTAATTGTCTTCAAAATTAAGGAAAGTTATTCCAATGTTCTTTGTGACTTGTATGAAATAGTCTTGCATCAAACTGACACACGATGCAACATGTATGACTCAAATTGTATGTTTTTGGTTTAAAATTAAATTTTAGTAAAAAAACACAACTAACATACTGAAAATTGAGGAAATGAATTCCAATTATTTTGATACATAATGAAAAATAATCATCAGTCATTTGTGATGTGTAGGAATCAACCACACCTCAATCAGACGCACGGTGTCACCGGTATGACTTCAAATGTGTCTTTTTATTTAAAATTTACATTAATTCAAGTAAAAAACACAGCTGACATACTGAAAACTGAGAAAACCTATTTTGATTATTTTTATACTTTATGAAAATGATCCATGAGTCGGTTGTGACATGTAGGAATCAACCCCACCTCAATCTGAAAAATGGTGTGACCGGTATGACTGAACGTGTCCGCTATTAGTTTTAAATTGTCATTTTAACTCAAAATGTGTCACTTACTGAAAAAAAAGTGCTCTGATTGTCTTCCAAATTAAGTAAAGTGATTCATAAGTCCTCTGTGATGTTTATGAAGCAGTATCACATCAAAATGATGCATGATGCGACCAGTGTGAATCAAATTGCATGTTTTTAGTTTGAAATGACATTTTAGTAAAAAAAACACAACTAACATACAGAAAACTGAGGAAACGCATTCCCATTGTTTTGATACTTTAGGAAATTGATCCATCAGAAATTTTTGATGTGTAAGAATCAATCACAACTCAATCCAACACATGGTGTGTCTGGTATGACTCCAAATGTGTCTCGTTATTTAAAATTAACATTAATTCAAATAATAAAACAAAACTGACATACTGAAAACTGAGAAAACTCATTCATATAATTTTTATACTTTAGTAAAATGATCCCTGAGTCAGTTGTGATGTGTAGGAATCAACCTATAACGACCCATACTTTACATACATTGTTAATACTTCGAAATTGAAGCACACTTATTACAACATATGACAAAACCACAAAGGACCGTATAGGTATAGTGTCTTTAGAAACTGGGAAACATAAACAACTGGTTCATAAATCTTCTACAGTGTCTCCCATTTATTTCATCATATCTAGGGTCCCTTTTAGCATATTCTACTTAATATCCATCTTCCTGACCTGGGGAAAAGAAAACATAAAAGGGTGAGCTCAAATGCTCAGCAAGGGAAAATAAAGGAAATAAAAATCATATCATATCTTTATCAAAACCTGCAAAAGAGATCATAATATCTTAACATGGAATAAATCATAGAAGTGAAAATGAGATCCCCATAATCATAACATAAAACTTTAAACTTTGTGGCATGCACACATAATCATGGAAAATCATTTCTTGTTAGTCATGACTCATTGCCAAGACTATCTTAGTGGACAAAGTCCCTTTCTGAACCGAGTTCACTCCTCGTTTCAGTCCTGTATCACTAAACCGAAATAACCTTCCGTTCCAGCCATGTCTATCTCATGAGATATAAAATCATTACCCAATGAATTGGAGGGAGATATAGGTCCCACCCATCTTATAATGAATCCTTTCTTATGTGTGCCACATAATCATAAAACATACATCATCGCATACACATGTAACAAAAATGGGATTCTTGAAACATCATGACATCATAAATCAATTCATATAAGATAAAGGAATTCATAAACATAATTCCATCACAACATAGTCAAATCAATGTAAAAATATGGATAGAACAGAACCCTTTTTTATCTTAGATGGAAAATAATTTTGATAAAACACTTGAATTGAATTCTTGAGGAAAATATCCTTTCTTCTTCAAAAACATTTTTCCTTTCATAACATGTCATACAACTTTAAAATAAAAGAAGTTGATTAAAAATAAACTTGAAAACTTGTAAAGGAATCTTCTTTGAAGTAATGTTTTAAAAATCCATTCATGCCGTATAAGTTAAAAAAACATTCTTCGTACTTTTGTCGGAAAAGTCAAAAAGTACCTCGTACGGAAAAACGACAAAAGATTCCTTTCATATTCTTTACTAAAAACTCACCTAAGGGTAAAATTGGATTTAAACTATTTCAAGTGGATGGAAACAATATTACATATTGAGGGAACATGGATGTGGATGATAAAATACACCCCAGTAAATACTTACGAATAAACAATCTCGGATAAAAATGAGACTGTGATATTTCCCTTACCTTAGGTCCGATTTGCTTTGTTCGTGTCTGAAGCTCCTGTATAATGGTTTAAATAATGTTATTGACTTATTCCAGAATCATACATATTGATATGATATCATATATGGTCATATTATTAGCTTCTTGTTAGTAATATTTCATTGTTACTTGTTACTCGGGTCTTTATAACTTTTTGTTCTTATGCGTGTTTTGTCGAATAAATTCTTATTCTTATCTTTAGGTTATAGATAATTCATTTAAAGAATGTTATTAGTGTAGTATATACCATATTCATTCATTCAATTCATTTATATAATCATTATGAAATGAAGATCATGTAGAACGAGTCGCATCACATCGTGGAGACGGTATTCCGTACGTACGCACGAGTGATGATATCGTTCCTATGATCGTGGAATTGTATTGGAGTATATATATATATTATTTCAGTATCAATATTACTTCATAATAATCATATATAGTTACTCATTAAACCATTTATACCCATCCTTGTAAGGTGATGGTGGAAAAATAGATTACACCACGGCGTGGAGACGGTATTCCGTACGTACGCACGCGCGGTGATTTCATTCTTCCGTAGGATGGATAGAAGGTGAATTAGGGTTGTTTCATATTTATAATAACATATCAGTATGTAAGTAATACTGATGTTATTACTTTATCATGAAACAACTAAAGAATAAGAAGTTGAAGAAGAAATAAATTGAAAAGATCGGTAATGGATATTACCTCTTCTTTGGAACGCCTCTTTGAATCCTCCACTTAAGGAACTAAGATTGGTCTTTGGAGAAGCCCAGGACCTCTAGGATTATTCTAGGGAAGTGGAGAGGAGAAAATGGCAGGGGTTGGCCGATCTTGAGTGTTCAAATTGGTGTGAGGAGGAGGGGGAGGAGGTGCCCTTTTATAAGGGAGGAGAGGGGCACCTTAGGAAAATCTCAAAATATTATTTTATATTAAAGTCAAAATCGGTTTATAATGGTTCCAAAGGGTCTTATTTCGAAGCTAAAGTGGGGATGGGTCGAAATCCTATCAACCAATAGGATTTAGACAAGTTTAGGGTATTATTTTAACCTTATCAATTAGATTTAACTCTAAGTTAATTAATTTAACTTTTACCGTGTCTTTTTGTTTTCTTTCACTATATGGTTAATACACTTACTATAACATGCCAAACGAACACCAAATTGTTTATTATTAATATATATATCCTTATCTAAGTCATTTGGCCGAACCTTAGATTTTTAGGAATAAAATAACAATTAATAATATAATATTTGATTTAAAAACTATTTTGTGTCAATTTTGACACTATTTGATATATGATTTTTGTGAAAGTCATAACAGAATTATATGTTCGAACCAAGTTGATTAAATCAATAATAATATATCATAGTAACCTAGAAAATTAGTGGAATTCATAAAAAGTCTCAAATTACATTTATTTTGGTATTTATATTATCAATTTTGTCAATATTTCATTAATAAGATAATTACTGCATCATCTTTGTGTCATAAATAAATTAACTTATTTGATGTCTAAAAATTACAAATAAAATACCATCATGTAGGAAATTTTTTTAGCTTTCTAATGAATATTTACAATCGAATTTAGCTTATGTATAACCCTATATTAAAAATGATTTACTTATTAAACTTTGATTTTAACTATTTTAACCCTTCTTTAAATAAATTAATAATAAATGTCCTAATCTAATCCAAGTGGACCTAAATGGTCATATTTTATTCCTAAGTTTGTTTTTGGTCGAATTACACTTGTCCAATAGAATTAGGACATGTGTTAGGGTAATATTAATATCATATTTACCCTTAGTTACCCTATTTACTATTAACCGCGGTAAAAATAGTAAAAAGTTACTATTCACCAAAAAATTATTTTCATCTCATTGAACCACATTTTAGTAGTTGATATTAACCGTGTCTCTCGGATTTTTGAAATTCCATTCACAGAAGCGGTAAAATTAAGTTTTATGCAAAATTCAGTTTTTAACCTACCACTTAGTGGTTTCACTATTCATCAAAAATTGAAAGTTTTCAGAAAAATACCAAAATTTCACCCTAGGCTAATTTCGATATTCTGAGTCCAAAAATGAAGTCCATTTTGAAAAATAAAATTTATAAAATTTCAAAAAGTGGTTATTACTATTCATAACGGCTAGTTTTAATAGCATATTGTTGTTTAGTGAAACACGGTATTGCGTACGACGCAAGCTATCGAGGAAGGTCGCGATTGCGTGTAAAGCAAGCCAAGCAAGTGTTGTGTAGAAAAAGATTCCTTTGATGATTTATATAACATAAAAGTCTCGTGTGTTACATTCTACCCCCCTTAAAAAGAATTTCGCCCTCAAAATTCGTCACTTTGCAACAAACAAATGAGGATACTTCTCCCTCATCATATCCTCAAGCTCCCATGTAGCTTCTTCAAGTTGGTGGTTTCTCCATAAAACTTTCACCAAGCGAGTGGTCTTGTTTCGTAGGACTTTTTCGCTACGATCCAGAATCTCTATCGGCTGTTCTTCATAAGAAAGATCTTGATCCAGCGGTAAAACTTCTGAGCTTAGTACATGTGAAGGATCTGGTATGTACTTTCTCAGGAGAGATACATGGAACACATCGTGAACTTGAGATAGATTCGGTGGAAGCGCCAATCGGTAAGCTACCTTCCCAACACGATCCAGTATTTCAAAAGGACCGATATATCTAGGGCTCAACTTCCCCTTCTTTCCAAATCTCATAACCCTCTTCCAGGGAGATATTCGTAAGAACACTTTATCACCCACTTCAAACTCTAGGTCTTTTCTTCGGTTGTCGGCATAACTTTTCTGTCGACTCTGAGCTGCTCTTATGTGTTGTTGAATAGATCTAACCTTTTCTGCCATTTCATCAACGAGATCAGGTCCTAATAGATTTCTTTCCCCAACTTCATCCCAGCAAGTTGGAGTCCTGCATTTCTTTCCATAGAGAGCTTCATAAGGAGCCATCTGAATATTGGAGTGAAAGCTATTATTATAAGAAAATTCCACCAAAGGTAGGTGTTGATCTCAACCTCCTTTGAAATCCATAGAGCAAGCTCTCAACATATCTTCTAGGGTTTGAATTGTTCTCTCAGACTGACCGTCTGTCTGGGGATGATAAGCAGTGCTGAAACTCAACTCTGTATCCAGAGTATGCTGAAGACTTCGCCAGAACTTCGAGGTAAATCTCGGATCTCGATCAGATATAATAGAAAGTGGTACTCCATGCAATCTTACCACTTCCTTTACATATATCCTGGCAAGCTCATCTAGAGAGAAATCCTCTCTAATAGCAATGAAGTGTGCAGACTTTGTAAGACGATCAATTATGACCCAGATAGCATTATTGCCTTTGGATGTTTTAGGAAGTCCTGTGACAAAGTCCATAGTGATGTTTTCCCATTTCCATTCGGGTATGGGTAATGGTTGTAACATCCCCTTAGACTTCTGTCTCTCAGCTTTAACTTGTTGACAAACCAAGCATCGAGAGACATATTCAGCAACATCTCTTTTCATGCCATCCCACCAGAAGTACTCTTTCAGGTCCCTATACATCTTCGTGCTTCCAGGATGAATAGAGAATGAAGAACTATGAGCCTCATCCAGCAGCTCTTTCTTTAATTCGGGGATGGGAGGAACGCAAACCCGATTCCTGAACTTTATTATCCCATCACAATCAAGGTTGAATTCAGGAACATTTCTCACCTTCTTTTGTAACTTGACATCTTCTTTCTGTGCCTCTTTAATCTTCACATGTATAGATGGTTGAACATTCATTTGAGAAAGATAAGATTTTTCCCTTTCCATTATAATTCCAAGATCCATCATTTGTAAATCCATAAATATTGGATCTTTTGTGATCCTCATCATGGATAAACTAGCATGGTCTTGTCGACTTAATGCATCTGCCACCTTGCTTGCTTTCCCAGGGTGGTAATGGATTGATCAGTCATAATCCTTAATCAGCTCCAACCATCTTCTTTGGCGCATATTCAGCTCCTTTTGTGTGAAAATATACTTTAAACTTTTATGATCAGTATAAATATCACACCTTTCACCATAAAGGTAATGCCTCCAAATCTTTAATGCAAAGATTACCGCAGCCAACTCCAAATCATGTGTTGGGTAATTTTGCTCATGGATTTTCAACTGTCGTGAGGCATAAGCTATCACCTTATCATTTTGCATAAGAACACACCCCAATCCCTTCTTGGATGCATCACTGTAGATCACAAACCTTTCTCCACTACAAGGCAGTGTGAGAACAGGTGCACTGGATAACCTTCTTTTCAACTCCTTGAAATTCTCTTCACATTCCTCTGTCCAGACAAACTTAACTCCTTTCCGAGTCAACTTGGTGAGTGGATTAGATAATCATGAAAAATCTTTTACAAAACGTCGATAATATCCAGCCAAACCAAGAAAACTTCGGATCTCAGTTACTGTTGTTGGTCTTGACCATCTTTCGATAACCTCTGTTTTTGCTGGATCCACAGATATCCCCTCTTTTGAGATTATGTGACCCAAAAATGCAACTTTTTGAAGCCAAAATTCACACTTGGTAAATTTGGCATAAAGCTTCTCCTTTCTCAGGGTCTTCAATATAATTTTCAAGTGATCTTCATGCTCTTCCTTGCTCTTTGAATAGACAATAATATCGTCTATAAAGACTACCACGAATTGATCAAGATAGCCTCTAAAGACTCTATTCATTAGATCCATGAAGATAGCAGGGGCATTAGTAAGACCAAATGGCATCACTATAAATTCATAGTGTCCATACCTTGTACGGAAAGCCGTCTTTGGTATATCCTCCCTTTTGACCCTTAATTGATGATACCCTGAACGAAGATCAATCTTGGAAAAGTATTGAGCTCCGCGTAGTTGGTCAAATAAGTCATCAATGCGTGGGAGAGGATATTTGTTCTTGATAGTGATCTTGTTAAGTTCTCGATAATCAATGCAGAGTCTCATTGATCCATCTTTCTTCTTAACAAATAGAACAGGTGCTCCCCAAGGTGACGCACTAGGGCGTATGAATCCCTTATCATGATTCTCTTGGAGTTGCTTCTTCAATTCCTGCAACTCAATTGGGGCCATTCTATAAGGTGTCTTTGAAATAGGCAAAGCACCCGGTACGAGTTCTATTGAAAACTCAACTTCACGATTTGGTGGAAGACCCGGTAATTCCTCCGGAAAGACATCATCAAACTCCCGTACAATGGGAATATTCTTAATCGTGAGTTTCTCACCAACTATTTGAGATAAATAACCTTCATTTAGTGGAATCAATACCCATAAGATGGAAGAAATTTCCACTGGAAGGTTATGTTCATCCTTGCATTGATAGACGATCGTAGGTTGATCTGGAATATGAAATGTGACTTCCCTTCTTTGGCAATTGATATGAGCTCCATGTAGAGAAAGCCAATCCATGCCAAGAATCACATCAAATTCCACTAAAGGAAGGATCACAAGATTTGCAGGAAGCACTTTCCCACAAACTTCGATCGGAGAAGAATTATAAACTTCTGATGCGATTGATGTGCCATTAGGTGTTGTCACAGCTAACTCAACATCTAATTGTTGAGGTAATACGGTGATAACCTTAGAAAAGTCTTCAGAAATAAAAGAGTGGGTGGATCCAGAATCAAATAAAACATTTTCTACTTTAGAGTGGATGGTAAGTGTACCTTTCACCACATCGTTATCGTACTCCACATCGCTGATAGAAATTGCATGTGACTTTCCTTTGTCTTTAGCCTTAAGATTTTGTTGACGTCGACCATCATCATCAACCCTTGGATTTGGGCATTGATTGGCATAATGCCCCATATCCTTGCACTTGAAACATTGAAGTGTAGTAGGTTCATTCTGTGTATCCCTTCCTTTGTTTGCATCATTAGACATCTTCTTCCCATTATCACAGCATTCAAATGCCCGATGACCTTCCTTTCCACATTTAAAACATTTACTTGTCCCTTTAAGACAACTCCCTCCATGTTTCTTTCCACACTTTGAGCATAATGGAAAGTTCATCTTCTTTTCAGTGTGCTCTTTAGAGTTTGCTTTGAATTCCATCTTCCTCTTCTTATCAAACCCATGTGACTGATGGGTTACTCCAATCTCCATCTCGACTTTGAGAGCACATCGAATGATTTCCTCGTAGCTATTGAAGTCCCTTATGGCTAACGCCCTTCGAAGACTTGGTTTTAAGCCACTAAAGAATCGATCGATCTTACTCTCAGGTTGGATAATAATACCAGAAGCGTACCTTGCAAGTCTTGTAAAATTTTCTTCATAGGTACTAACAGATTCATCATCCCTTTGCTTCAGTTCAAGGAACTCTTTCTCCATCTTTGTTCGGAGAATACGAGGGAAGTACTTATTGAAAAATAAGTTCTTGAACTCGTCCCATTCCATAGACTCAATTTCATCCCTTTGCCTCGTATTCTTAACAAGATTCCACCATTGATCCGCATCTCCTTCCAAATGATACACTGCTAGGATGACTTTATCATGCTCAGAACATTGAAGAACTGAAAATATCTTTTCAGTAGTACTAATCCATTGTTCAGCAACTAATGGATCAGTAGACCCGCTGAAAGATGGTGGACGCTGCCTCATGAAGGATTCAACAGAATGTTGCTCCCTCCTTTGTTCGTTTGGAAATCCTGCATGATTCATAGCTTGAGGAAGTTGTGTGAGCATGGCTACAAGATTTTGCATTCCAGCTCCCATATCGTTTGGTTTCTCAGGGGGACAATCATTGCATTGCCCATCGCATTCCGCATTAACACGATTCCTTCGGGTTCCAGCCATTGACTAAAACCAAGAAGAATAGTGTGAGCAACACTAATTATAATAGGAAACCACATAATTCAAAAAAAAAATCATGCTTATGGTCTTATCCTAGGTTATTCATGGCCATTTCTAAGATTGTGTTCTATGCTTAGACTTATCCTTAGGGTTCTTACTAAGGCTTTCACATCCTAGTTTCCAAAGGTTGACTATACCTTTCCTCTGATACCAACTATAACGACCCATACTTTACATACATTGTTAATACTTCGAAATTGAAGCACACTTATTACAACATATGACAAAACCACAAAGGACCGTATAGGTATAGTGTCTTTAGAAACTGGGAAACATAAACAACTGGTTCATAAATCTTCTACAGTGTCTCCCATTTATTTCATCATATCTAGGGTC
The DNA here is from genome assembly GCA_963277665.1 of Viscum album. Classification (NCBI taxonomy): domain Eukaryota; kingdom Viridiplantae; phylum Streptophyta; class Magnoliopsida; order Santalales; family Viscaceae; genus Viscum; species Viscum album. Next base: position 1,199,404,359 of record OY728157.1, read on the forward strand.
CCTTTTAGTATATTCTACTTAATATCCATCTTCCTGACCTGGGGAAAAGAAAACATAAAAGGGTGAGCTCAAATGCTCAGCAAGGGAAAATAAAGGAAATAAAAATCATATCATATCTTTATCAAAACCTGCAAAAGAGATCATAATATCTTAACATGGAATAAATCATAGAAGTGAAAATGAGATCCCCATAATCATAACATAAAACTTGAAACTTTGTGGCATGCACACATAATCATGGAAAATCATTTCTTGTTAGTCATGACTCATTGCCAAGACTATCTTAGTGGACAAAGTCCCTTTCTGAACCGAGTTCACTCCTCGTTTCAGTCCTGTATCACTGAACCGAAATAACCTTCCGTTCCAGCCATGTCTATCTCATGAGATATAAAATCATTACCCAATGCATTGGAGGGAGATATAGGTCCCACCCATCTTATAATGAATCCTTTCTTATGTGTGCCACATAATCATAAAACATACATCATCGCATACACATGTAACAAAAATGGGATTCTTGAAACATCATGACATCATAAATCAATTCATATAAGATAAAGGAATTCATAAACATAATTCCATCACAACATAGTCAAATCAATGTAAAAATATGGATAGAACAGAACCCTTTTTTATCTTAGATGGAAAATAATTTTGATAAAACACTTGAATTGAATTCTTGAGGAAAATATCCTTTCTTCTTCAAAAACATTTTTCCTTTCATAACATGTCATACAACTTTAAAATAAAAGAATTTGATTAAAAATAAACTTGAAAACTTGTAAAGGAAGCTTCTTTGAAGTAATGTTTTAAAAATCCATTCATGCCGTATAAGTTAAAAAAACATTCTTCGTACTTTTGTCGGAAAAGTCAAAAAGTACCTCGTACGGAAAAACGACAAAAGATTCCTTTCATATTCTTTACTAAAAACTCACCTAAGGGTAAAATTGGATTTAAACTATTTCAAGTGGATGGAAACAATATTACATATTGAGGGAACATGGATGTGGATGATAAAATACACCCCAGTAAATACTTACGAATAAACAATCTCGGATAAAAATGAGATTGTGATATTTCCCTTACCTTAGGTCCGATTTGCTTTGTTCGTGTCCGAAGCTCCTGTATAATGGTTTAAATAATGTTATTGACTTATTACAGAATCATACATATTGATATGATATCATATATGGTCATATTATTAGCTTCTTGTTAGTAATATTTCATTGTTACTTGTTACTCGGGTCTTTATAACTTTTTGTTCTTATGCGTGTTTTGTCGAATAAATTCTTATTCTTATCTTTAGGTTATAGATAATTCATTTACAGAATGTTATTAGTGTATTATATACCATATTCATTCATTCAATTCATTTATATAATCATTATGAAATGAAGATCATGTAGAACGAGTCGCATCACATCGTGGAGACGGTATTCCGTACGTACGCACGAGTGATGATATCGTTCCTATGATCGTGGAATTGTATTGGAGTATATATATATATTATTTAAGTATCAATATTACTTCATAATAATCATATATAGTTACTCATTACACCATTTACACCCATCCTTGTAAGGTGATGGTGGAAAAATAGATTACACCACGGCGTGGAGACGGTATTCCGTACGTACGCACGCGCGGTGATTTCATTCTTCCGTAGGATGGATAGAAGGTGAATTAGGGTTGTTTCATATTTATAATAACATATAAGTATGTAAGTAATACTGATGTTATTACTTTATCATGAAACAACTAAAGAAGAAGAAGTTGAAGAAGAAAGAAATTGAAAAGATCGGTAATGGATATTACCTCTTCTTTGGAACGCCTCTTTGAATCCTCCACTTAAGGAACTAAGATTGGTCTTTGGAGAAGACCAGGACCTCTAGGATTATTCTAGGGAAGTGGAGAGGAGAAAATGGAAGGGGTTGGCCGAGATTGAGTGTTCAAATTGGTGTGAGGAGGAGGGGGAGGAGGTGCCCTTTTATAAGGGAGGAGAGGGGCACCTTAGGAAAATCTCAAAATATTATTTTATATTAAAGTCAAAATCGGTTTATAATGGTTCCAAAGGGTCTTATTTCTAAGCTAAAGTGGGTATGGGTCGAAATCCTATCAACCAATAGGATTTAGACAAGTTTAGGGTATTATTTTAACCTTATCAATTAGATTTAACTCTAAGTTAATTAATTTAACTTTTACCGTGTCTTTTTGTTTTCTTTCACTATATGGTTAATACACTTACTATAACATGCCAAACGAACACCAAATTGTTTATTATTAATATATATATCATTATCTAAGTCATTTGGCCGAACCTTAGATTTTTAGGAATAAAATAACAATTAATAATATAATATTTGATTTAAAAACTATTTTGTGTCAATTTTGACACTATTTGATATATGATTTTTGTGAAAGTCATAACAGAATTATATGTTCGAACCAAGTTGATTAAATAAATACTAATATAGCATAGTAACCTATAAAATTAGTGGAATTCATAAAAAGTCTCAAATTACATTTATTTTGGTATTTATATTATCAATTTTGTCAATATTTCATTAATAAGATAATTACTGCATCATCTTTGTGTCATAAATAAATTAACTTATTTGATGTCTAAAAATTACAAATAAAATACCATCATGTAGGAAATCTTTTTAGCTTTCTAATGAATATTTACAATCGAATTTATCTTATGTATAACCCTATATTAAAAATTATATACTTATTAAACTTTGATTTTAACTATTTTAACCCTTCTTTAAATAAATTAATAATAAATGTCCTAATCTAATCCAAGTGGACCTAAATGGTCATATTTTATTCCTAAGTTTGTTTTTGGTCGAATTACACTTGTCCAATAGAATTAGGACATGTGTTAGGGTAATATTAATATCATATTTACCCTTAGTTACCCTATTTACTATTAACCGCGGTAAAAATAGTAAAAAGTTACTATTTACCAAAAAATTATTTTCATCTCATTGAACCACATTTTAGTCCTTGATATTAACCGTGTCTCTCGGATTTTTGAAATTCCATTCACAGATGCGGTAAAATTAAGTTTTATGCAAAATTCAGTTTTTAACCTACCACTTAGTGGTTTCACTATTCATCAAAAATTGAAAGTTTTCAGAAAAATACCAAAATTTCACCCTAGGCTAATTTCGATATTCTGAGTCCAAAAATGAAGTCCATTTTGAAAAATAAAATTTATAAAATTTCAAAAAGTGGTTATTACTATTCATAACGGCTAGTTTTAATAGCATATTGTTGTTTAGTGAAACTCGGTATTGCGTACGACGCAAGCTATTGAGGAAGGTCGCGATTGCGTGTAAAGAAAGCCAAGCAAGTGTTGTGTAGAAAAAGATTCCTTTGATGATTTATATAACATAAAAGTCTCGGGTGTTACACAACCCCACCTCAATCCGACAAATAGTGTGATCAGCATGACTAAAAGTGACCACAATCAGTTTAAAATTGACATTTTGTCTCAAAACGAATCACTCACTAAAAAACAAGAACACGTGATCCAATTTTCTTCCAAATTAAGCACTGTGATTCTTAAGTCCTTTATGACTTATGTGAAGTGTTATCATGTAAAACCAACAAACGATGTGACCGGTATGACACAAATTTCATGTTTTCGGATTGAAATGACATTTTAGTAAAAAAACACAACTAACACACTGAAAAATGAGGAAATTCATTACGATTATTTTGATGCATTATGATAGTGATACATCATTGATTTTTGACATGTAGGAATCAACCGTACCTCTATCTGATGCATGGTGTCACTGGTATGACTCCAAATGTGTCTTGTTATTTAAAATTTTTATTAATTCAAGTAAAAAAACTGACATACTGAAAACTGAGAAAATGAATTCAAATTATTTTGATACTTTAATAAAATGATTCATGATTCATATGTGACATGTAGGAATCAACCTCACCTCAATATGACGAACTATGTGGATGGTATGACTAAAAGTGTATGTTGTCAGTTTAAAATTAACAATTTAACTCAAAACATGTCACTTATGGAAAACAAATGAAATGTTCTTTGATTGACTTTAGAATTAACGAAAATGAGTCATAAGTCATTTTGATGTATATGAAGTAGTCTCACATCAAACCGATGCACGATGAAACCGATATGACTCAAATTGCATGTTTTTAATTTGAAATGACCTTTTAGTAAAAAACACAAATAACATACTAAAAACTAAGGAAATGTATTATTATTGTTTTGATACTTTATAAAAATGATTCATCAGTCATATTTGATGTATAATAATCAACCCCACCTCAATACGATGCACAGTGTCACCGGTATGACACCAAATGTGTCTTGTTATATAAAATTGACATTAATTCAAGTAAAAAACACAACTGACATACTGAAAACTATGAAAATGCATTAGGATTGATTTTATACATTAAGAAAACAATTAATGATCCAGTTGTGATGTGTAGGAAGAAACCCCACCTCAATCCAACGAACGATGCGATCGGTATGACTAAAAGTGTCTTCTATCAGTTTAAAATTGACATTATAACTCAAAACGTTTCACTCACTAAAAACCAAAAAAATGAACTTCGAATGACTTCTAAATTATGGAAATGATTCATAAGTCCTTTGTGATGTGTATGAAGAAGTTTCACATCAAACCAACACACGATGCCACTGGTATGACTCAAATTGCATGTTTTTGGTTTGAAATGACATTTTAGTAAAATAAACACAACCAACATACTAAAAATTGAGGAAATTCATTATGATTGTTTTGATACTTTATAAAAACAATCCATTAGTCATTTTTGATGTATAGGAATCAACAAAACCTCAATCTGATGCACAGTACCACCAGTATGACTCTAAATGTGTCTTGTTATTTAAAATTGACATTAATTCATGTAAAAAACACAACAGACATACTGAAAACTGACAAAACGCATTCATAATGTTTTGATACTTTATGAAATGATCCATGAGTCAGTTTTTATGTCTAGTAATCAACCCCACCTCAATCTGACGAATGTTGTGACTAGTATAACTAAATGTATCTGCTATCAGTTTAAAATTGACCTTTTAACTCAAAACGTGTTACTCACTTAAAACAAATAAAACACACTCTGATTGTCTTCTAAATTAAGGAAAGTGATTCTTAAGTCATTTTTAATGTGTATGAAGTAGTCTCATGTCAAATCGACACACAATGCGACCAGTATGACTCCCATTATATGTTTTCGGTTTGAAATGACATTTTAGTAAAAAAAACAATACTGACATACTGAAAACGGAGGAGATTAATTCTGATTACTATGATACTTTAAGAAAATTTTCCATCATTCACTTGTGACATATAGGAATCAGTTACACTTCAATATGATGCACGGTGTCACCATTATGACTCCAAATGTGTCTTTTTATTTAAAATTAACATTAATTCAAGTAAAATAACGCAACCGGCATGCTTAAAACCAAGAAAACACATTCTGATTATTTTAGTACTTTAAGAAACTAATCCAAAAGTTAGTTGTGACATGTAGAAATCAACCCCACCTCAATCTAATGAACAGTGTTACCGATATTCCTAAAAGTGTCCTCTGTCAGTTTAAAATTGACATTTCAACTCAAAATGTATCACTCACTAAATCCCAAGCAAACACACTCCAATTGTCTTTCAAATTAATTCAGAGATTCGTAAGTACTTTGTGACATTTATGAATAAGTCTCACATCAAACCGATGCATTATGCGACCAACATTACTCAAATTGCATGTTTTCAGTTTGAAATGACATTTTAGAAAAAGAACACAACTAACATACTGAAAACTGAGGAAATGGATTATGATTATTTTGATACTTTAGTATAATGATCCATCAGTCATTTGTGATGTTTAGAAATCAATTGAACCTCAATCTGATGCACGGTATCACTGGTATAACTCCAAATGTGTCTTGTTATTTAATATTGACATTAATTCAAGTAAAGAACACAACAGACATATTGAAAACTAAGAAAACACCTTCAGATTGTTTTGATACATTACGACAATGATCTATGAGTCGGTTGTTATTTGTAGGAATCAACACCACCTCAATCTGATGAATAGTATGACTAATAGGACTAAAAGTTTCTACTATCAGTTTAAAAATTGACAATTTAACTCAAACTATTTCACTTGCTGAAGAAAAATCAAACATGCTCTGATTAACTTCCAAATTAAGGACAGTGATTTGAAAGTACTTTGTGACGTTTATGAAGTATTTTCATGTCAAACCGATGCACGATGCAACCGGTATGACTCAAATATCATGTTCTAAGTTTGAAATGACATTTTAGTAAAAAACACAACTGACATACTAAAAATCGACAAAATGCATCCGATTGTTTGATACATTAAGAAAAAGATCCATTAGTCATTTGTGACTTAAAGGAATAAATCCCATCTCAATATGATGCACAGTGTCACTGGTATGACTCGATAAGTGTCTTGTTATTTAAAATTGACATTAATTCACTGAAAAAAACACAACAGGCATACTGAATACCATAGAAACATATTCTTATTGTTTTGATACTTTAGTAAAATGATCCATGTGTCATTTTTTATGTGTTGGAATCAACCTAAACACTATCTGATGAACGGTGTGACCAGTATGACAGAAAGTGTCCACTATCAGTTTAAAATTTACATTTTAAATCACAACATGTCACTCACTAAAAACCAACCAAACATGCTTCAATTGTATTTAAAATTAATTACAATGATTCATAAGTCCTTTGTGACATGTATAAAGTAGTTTCATGTAAAACTGATACACGATGTCACCAATATGACTCAAATTACATGTTTTTAGTTTGAAATAACATTTCAGTAAAACAACACATCTAACATACTGAAAACTGAGAAAATGCATTCCTTTTGTTTTGATACTATAGTAAAATCATCCATCTATCATTTTTGATGTGTAGGAAACAACCTCTCTTCAATCTGACAAACTGTGTCACCGGTTTGACTCCAAATGTGTCTTGTTATTTAAAATTGACATTAATTCAAGTAAAAAACACAATTGACTTACTAAAAACTAAGAAAACATTGTAGGATTATTTTTATTCTTTATTAAAATTATCCATGAATCAGTTGTGATGTGTAGGAATCAACCCCACCTCAATCAGACGAACGGTGTGACCGATATGACTAGAAGTGTCTGTTATTAGTTTAAAATTAACATTTTAACTCAAAATTTGTCACTCACTAAAAACAAAGATAACACACTCTTATTGTATTACATATTAAGAGCAGAGATTTGTAAGTCCTTTGTGATGTGTATGATGTAGTCTCGTGCAAACAGATGCATGATGCGACCAATATGACTTAAATAGCATGTTTTCTGTTTGAAATGACATTTTCGTAAAAAAACACAACTGACATACTAAAAATTGAGAAATTGAATTATGATTGTTTTTATACTTTAGGAAAATGATCTATTAGTCATTTGTGACTTGTAGGAATAAACCTCACCTCAATATAATGCATGATGTCACCGATATGACTCTAAATGTGTCATTTTTATTAAAAATGATATTTTTTAATGTATTCTTCATATTAATGTTTAATATATTTCTTTATAGTACTACTAACATAATATTTGTTTTCATATATAGGTGGAACATTTTTCTTGATTAGGGATCATTTTTTCGGCGACTATTACCATTAGAGGACATTTTTTTAAATTTGACCACAAACGTCAAAAGAGAAAACATTAATGTTTTTAATTGTTTATTGGATATTTTTGAATTTAATTTTATAAAAAATTGTTCAAAATTTTTATAGAAGTGTTTTTTTGGTATATACCATGAGTGAATAGTTTTTTATTCATGATTTTAATTAAATGTTTATAGCATTGTTTTCCAAAATTTTGTGTGTGTTGCTTGTTTTTTCATCATTTTCATCATGTATGTTGTTCTTTTGTATATATATACTATGTGTGTTTATTTTTTTTTACAGGTTGTTGGGTGTGATGTTATATAAACAATATGCCTAGAAAGGGAATCCTTTATCAGTGCTAGTTGAAGAACTGATAAATGGGGACTTTTTTAATGCTTTTCTGAGTGCTGATAAAGGGTACCCCCTTTAATAGCGGCTCGATTAACAACATTTTTTTCACTAATAAAGGCCTTTTTTAGGGTTGATTAAATAATTTTTTGTGGTAGTGTCAGTTCAAAATGTGTATAATGTTCTAAAAACAAAGTAAAAGATCTCAAATTTTTAATGAAACTCTTAGAAAAATATAGTTAATTCATTTGTAACATGTTGTACCAACCAAATATTATTATGATGTGTGTTGTAGTTGGAATGATATAAAGAATGTTTTCCCATTTCAAGCCATAAAAATTTTCATAACTCTTATATCATACTCAATACCAAGTGTACAAGATTAAATAATCATTAAAATCCATGGTTATGATTGATGATTCATTTTTCACAAGTAGGCATTTGATGCACGTTATTCTGAATCATGATGTGGGAAGTATACTAAAAGTGCAAGTTTCCAATTTAAAATTGTTATTTCAGTTCAAAACCTACTTCAAATACTAAAATTTGAACAAACACGGATGAATTTTCATTAAACCCTATGCCAAAAATTGTTGATTATGATATATATGAACTCAGTGCATGTCATTCTGATTTTTTTTGTGGTCAGCATGACCTAATTTATATTTTTCTATTTCTAATTTATGCTAAATTTATTAAGTGTTATTAAAAGAATTAATATGGATTATTATTAAATAAATATTATTGCTATAAATTATTGATACATTTTTATGATTGTATAATATGTTTATATTTTTTCTGTATGTTTTCATGTAGTTTTAGCATAAAATAATGGTTGTAGTAGAAAAATGATGTCATTCTTAGTGAATTTTTATTGATGAGAAAGCCAAATATTTCTCATTTATTTTTTATTGATGTAAAACATATTTTTGATTATAGAAAATGAGGAATTATGTAGTACTAAAATATATAAATATATGAACACAATATATATTAATAGAAATATGAAAGTTGTCATTTTTCTTCCTTCATTACTATTTATTATCATAATCAACATTGATTTATACAAAATGATATTTTATAATATACATTAAATAGAGAATTACACTCTGTGTTTGTGGGGACACATGGCATGTAACCTCATTTTATTCACAATATAATAGTGACCAAAAGAATGTGTGGTGCACATGTGTGGAATGGAAGTACACACCATGTAGTTGTCAAAAAAAATAAAAGAGAGAGAGGGAGATAGAGGAAAATTTTTGGGTTGCCTCACAACTTGTGCATTTGATTTAGATCTTTGGCTCAAACCTATGGTATGCTAATTACACATAATCATCAGGTAGATGTGGCTTCCACTATGAAAACCACCATATGTGTCTGACACCCTCGTCTTGCAGCCTATTTTCTTGAACATCAGGTGGACTAGGCGGCGACTTGTAGTATCTTTTCCTTATGAACAGTAAATTAAAAAGGCTTGACTATAACTTGGTTTGATCATGTACATCCAACACCTCATGGGGTTATCGCTTCATTATGCTAAAAACATGAAAATAATTATAGGAATCTTCTGGGGTAGGGGAGTGATAAACTAATGTTTTAGAAATAAAGGTTTGATTAAATTCACTATTAACATGATATGAGTTGTTGCCATATTCAAAATTTATGCATTGAAAATATTTTTTAGAAATTATTAGTGAATTTAAAATGGGGTCCACATAATAACCTGACCCCTCAACTGAAACAGAATTTAAACACTACTCCTCAAACTCAATTGGAGTATCCATATGAGTGGTTTTGTTTTAAAGCTGGTCGACCGTAGTACCAATTCATCCCAACCTTTCGATTCGGTCCAAATAGAGTGTGGTAAAGGATTCCATCACAGATATTAATCATTCGGTATTACCAAAAATTATTTCAGAAGAGAAGATAGATTTGGTGGGGTGAATAATTTACAAGATTATTCCTTATATTAAAACTAATAATCAATGTATGGATAATACTCATCAGGATACGGGTACAACAACGCTAGATAAGTTATTTTGTGTCTTTGGAAACGACGTCATAATTTGAACATGCCCATTATGAGGTGTGGAAAATTGAAATTTTTGTTCCCTTATAATCATAATAACTTTGGTAACTAGCGGAAGTCGGGGTGGATCCCATTGGGAAAATTAACAGGAAGCAATTATCGTGAGTTGGCAAGTGTGAGCCGATTATCCAGATAAAAATGAAAGAAGGGAAAAATGATAAAAATGTGAAATGGTTTGAAAATATTCATTTAAAATGGAATAATGGGAAAATATTTTAAAACAAATGTGTTGGGGTTGCAACTCCATTAAGGATTATTATAATAATCATTCTTTAGCATTAAAATTATTTATGATCATTGTTTACCCTAGGGATTCAATTAGATTTTTGTTTAGTTTTATGATAGTAATAAATTATGTGTAAAAAAGTATAATTTCAAACCCATGACTTTTTTTTAAATAAATTTTTCATTTAACTTCCATTCCTGATTTGTTTTGGGGGTTTACCACTCATTTTTGTGAAAATGGTGCATTTTGAAAATTTGGGTCAAACCGCGAGCCCAATTCCAGATTTAAAAACAAATTTTGTTTCATCTATAACTCCTTTATTTTTCACCATTTTATACCCATTCCACTTCCCAATTAGCATACCCTGATATATAAAAATTACCATATCCATTTGGACCACATACAAATCCAAAATCATGATGGATTTGGGTTTTTGATTAAGGTATTGGGCCTGCTAGTAAGCTCATTTCCTGCATTGAATTATTTTCTTAAATTGTCAATATCTCATTCATTTTTACTTTTTTTAGTGATTATAACTCCCTCGCGAAGCCACTATCCCTAGGATCACCCCCATTATTGGTTTTGCATTTTTGGAGCTCATTTGAACCCCAAAGGAGGGCGATTCTTCTCTAAATTTATCAAATCGCCCAGATTTGAAGAGGTAAATTCATTGTTTCATATCTCCTTCAATATCTACTTTTCCCCCTATTGTAGTCTCCACATGACCTCCTACTTATCAGTCGAACCTCACTAGCAAGTTTTGTTGCTTTGAGATTCAAAATTTGGTTAATTCGGGGTGATTGCTTCAAGTGTTTTCAAGGTAAGTGTTCCTCCCTTCCACTTCTTCCATTTCCTTTGGGTTTCATCCCTCTTTCTTGATGTTCCAAAGTGTCCAAAACCTAGGGTTCGTACCTAGGGTTTAACCATGAGTCTTTTTGGTGAAAATATGTGGTCTAGGGCTGGATTTATCATCTTTGTGGTGTCGGGGGTGGTGCAGTTGATATTTCGCACCATATTTTGAGGGATTTGACAATTTTGGTAGGTGATTCTGTGGGTAACCATTAAATGATGAGTTAGTTTTCATGATTAAATAATTTTGCATGTTCCTTATATGCTATGAATTATGAAAACACCATTTTTGGTAGCAATAGTAAATCATTTGGTATTAAAGATACATTTTTTTTTGAAGTGTGTATTTTTCAAATGTATTTCATGTGTTATCTCTTGTGGTAGTTTTGTAAAATGTGGAAGTGATTTATTAGTTATTGAAAGGGGCTGCCAATTTTGGTTGGGTAATGATATAGTGTCATGTGGACCTAAAAAGGGGGGTCTTTGAATGGGTTTTATGTGTGTAACCTTATTATACTCCTTGAAAGTGCTTTATGGATTTGTGTGTTCTCATGGGTATATTTTGTGATATTGTTCAAGGTGATTATACAACATTTGAAAGTGGATTATTACATGTTTATTGGGCTTCCAATTCTGTTTTCGTAGGGTCTTGGTGTGATTTTGGATTAAAAAGAGGTTTTTGAAATGGGTTTTATGTGCAAAGCTTGTGTATACTCCTTATAATAGTTTTATGAATGTTTTGAATGGTTTATTGAGTTGTGTAAGAGGTGAAACTATATCAGCAAACTGTTTTGGTAGGAGTATATTTTTAAAAGGTCTATTTCATTTTTGAAAAGTCTGTTATGTGATAAGTATCATCTTGGAAATATTTTATTAAATTGTTTGAAGGAGATATTGAGGTGTGAAAGAGATGTGAATGTGATGTGGACTGTTTTGTGTGAGTGTGATGTGAAAAAATGAATTTTTGATTATGAAAGGAGTGTTATGGGTCATGTGTGTGGGCTGTTATATGATTCGAAATATCTTATAATTGTTTTATAAAATTATTTAATGGTTTTTTGGAACTGTGAAAGAAATGTGAAATGTGTTGTGGGCTATTTTGGTGTGAGTCAGATTTCAAAGTCATTTTGAATGAAAAATGGACTTTTGTGACTTGTGTGGTATACATATGGGATTTTTGGTAAATCTGTGATATGTAAATAATATTTTCATGTTCAATGTATATTTCTTGACTTTTTAAACTTGTTTGAGCATAAGGGGAAAACCTGAGTATCTAGGTGGGTGGACGAGTACTAGTATGCTAGTGAATTCGTGGGGTTTGGCCTCAGTTTCACCTAGAAATATTGACGCTTACAACTCTAACTAGACTATGATGATGATAATGATTGAGTACCTCTAGGTTATGGGTATGTTCCCTACTAGTGGCTTCTACACGGGAATGGATATTTGTGATGGTTACTCTCACTGAGATACGAGGTACCGGGGACCCATAGCCAGCTAGTGCCTAGGGGTTATTTCTTATTTCTTATGCTCATTAGTTACAATATACTTACCATCGACATACGGTACATTTGGCTGGAAGAATCAGTATATTTGTTGTCTATTTTGAAACTATTAACCATTTAAAATAGCCTACTTGAAAAATGTTTTTATTCAAAGTTTCATCCTTTAGAAACTGTAACTAGGTTTTCATGTTTTTGGAAACATGCATGTTTTCATCTTTAGATATTTATCACATGGAATATCTTAGTGGCGGTATCCTACTGGGATTTTTCTCACACCCTACTTACACCATTGGGTGTAAGTAGACTTTCTTATTTTTTGTCACAGGTTTGGGTATAGGTTTTATGCCATTGGTTTGGGTTTTTAGCGGTCCGTCATGATGCAGTATCGTGGAGATGGCTTGATGGAGGTGCCTCTTTCCATGTGGATGTTCTTGGTAAATCTTTTCATTGTTTTGTATATTTTTAATGGTATTCATACATTGACTAATATTGTGTAATTCAGTTCTGAATTTTAGTAAAAGATGATTTGGTTTGAAAAATCCAGTTTGGTTTCTTTGTTTTGTTTGTCATTTTATATTTCCAAATTCAGGTAAATCATTCCCAGACTTCATTTTATGATACCTGGGAACTTGTTGATACCTGGGAACTTGTTCCAACCCGTGCGGATTGGTAACGCCCTTCGTTTCAAGCCACGGACCGGGTTGGGTGCTGATTTTGAAGGCGACCAGATTCAGTTCGTGACAAAATGGTATCAGAGGAGGTTTGCTCTATTTGAGTCATGTTATTTGGGAAATAGTCGGGATAGTTTGGAGTTAATATTTTTGGTACATGAAATTTAGGTTATGGGTAGTGTTGTTGATCACCACACCTCAGTATGAGATTCAATTCTCTAGGGGAATTCAGGATTTATCTATGTATTTTTGTTTTCTTGGACTGATGGTGAATAGGGGAAATGAAAAAAGAGTTGGGTTAATGGTCTCAGTGAGCTCACAGGGTCAGGAAAGCCATGTGAAGCTAGGGATATTCCCTAGAACACTCTCTGTGATGGTGAAGTGATTTAAATATGGCTTCCAACCATATTTCCAAGTTTCCCACTGAAACTAGTTTCCTCTCGCATTGTTTTGTGCTTTAGTATTGAAATATTAGAACTTTGGTTTTAATGTGACTTGGTTTTAAGAAGCGTAATGTTTTTGTGAAATTATTTTCAAATAAATTGGGAATGGTTTGATTTATGAAATGGTGTAAATTAATTTTCAGAATTTTTTTGAAATGGAAAATATTTTTCTTACACCTCTATTGAGAGCCGGAACCATAATGAAGTTGGTTTTCAAAAGTGTTTCCAATATAGTTTTCTAAACAATTAAAGGGTGTTTTAATGGGATGATATGTTTTGAAATTTATTTTAATAACTTGAAAGTGAGTTCTTTTCTAAATGTTTTTGTCCTTATGAAAAGTTTTGTAAGATTTGAATTGGGATTTTGATCTCACTGTTAGCAGTTTTGAGGAAAAGGATGGGTTGGTTGACCATTTTGTTTTTGAAAAGTAGAAAGACTTTTCATTTTAACATTTGGTATTTTCATGAGAGCCCACATGCATGGGGTTATATGGGATGATGGATGGTTGATGCCATGACTGGATGACTGTCGGGATGAATATGATGAGGGTACCCTGTGTGGCACAGAAACATGCATGTGTGAGGCCCATAGGGTACCATTTGTGGATACGCTAACCACTGAACCGTTGGTTTTCAAAGAAATGTTTTTAAAGAAAAACATGATGTCTTGATGAATTGTTTTGGATGGTGTATATTGTGTGTTTTTGGACAATGTTGATATTGTGGGATGTTTTCAGTCCAAGAACCCCTCCTTTTTGAACCGTGTTTTGGGTTTGTGTTTGGTCGGTAAGCTGGGTAGAAGGACCGATTAGTAGTCTCCTATGATATATGTTTTGGGACACCTTTACGGTGGTTCCATTAATGTGTTTGGATCTGTTTTTTGGAATGTTTTTACCAATGGACTAGCTTGGTTGGGTCCTTGGGTTCTCCTATTGGATAAGGTACGCCTCCATTAAGGGTTAGTACACAACTGAAATGCAACCCGGATTGTTTCGCCATTGGAAAATCCTCAAGTTGATCAATGTAAGGAATCTTTTCTTGATCTTTGTAGAATGAGTCTACATAATTTACATTATTGGTATTTTTATCCTCTTGTTATGGAAGAGTGCTCTTGGATGGTTGAAAGAGACCTTAGTTTCTTAAGCTACATGATTCGCCGTAGGTGGAAGTTGTTTGGGGTTGTCAGTATAGATAGTGTCTAAGAGGGCCTCTCAGTCCTTCATAGTCTCTTCGAAGAAGGGGTTTATGGTAAACCACCCGTGTGGGAAATCTGGCCACGAGAGGCTGTTATGGACACTTTATGGAATGTTGTGATGTTTGGGGATGTTGTATAAGGCCCCCTCCATGTATTATTTCTATCAGTCACTTTGGTCATGTTTTGTAACTCGTGGTGATGTTTCGTGCTCGTTTGATTGTAAATGTGAAATGGCACAATATTTTGTGAGTATTTTTTTCCAGAAGTGTTTCTCCTTTTGGGAGATCTCGACACCCTCTTTTTTAGAGGAAGGTGTTTATATGTTTCCTTTATTTCTGTTGTTTCTCACTCGAAGAAATAAGTTCTGATGTGAGTGCATTCTCTAAACCCTTATTTCGGTGAAATTCCAGGTTATGGTAAAGTGAGTTCTGGAGTGTGTTATGTCTTGGTGAACCCATACGGGATTGTGTGTAGTTGTTTGCTTCATAAAAAGAAGAAATTCTACTTAGGGGTTTCCAAATCCTAACTGCGAGGCCGAAGATGCTTCAATCATTCCAACACCAACCATAGGTCCCGGAGAGAATATGGCACGTAGTCAGGGGAAATACCAGTGTCATTTATAACCTTGTACAAAGAACTGTTCTCAGTATGATATATGGGAATAGTTTAAACATTTTGTGTTGTCATCTTGCTTCTGTTGTTCCCGTTCGGTGGAAAGAGGTGGAGGGCCTCATCCCCATGTTATCTCCCAATGACTTTCTTTTCCCCTTTGGTTTCCTTTGGGTTTGGGGGAAAGGTTTTAGATTTTTATAGACATGTTGAGTGCATATTTAGTAGTAACCATTCCCTAGAAAACCATGTAGCTATAAGGATCCACATGGTTAGCACACTGTTTCCCAAACTGTGCGGGCTAACTGTGCGGTCGTCCCAACTCTTTAAGTTTTGGGGTATTTCTATGCTGGCCCATATTGGTCAGTTAAGATGGATGGTTCTTATGGTGGGGAGACCCACTATTAGTCTCATGTATATTATTTTGAAAATGTATAATGAGATTATACCCCTTGTACTGGGGAGTTTGTTTGGGGCTCCCCTGTTAGTGTCTTGATTTTGTCTCGGAAAAATTTAAGTTGTCTCTTATGGTGGGGAGCCCGTTTGTGTATCCTTATACCAGTAACTCAATTTTTTCCTTGGTCTTGGCTTGGAAGTGGGTAGTCTCATTTGGAGCTATATAACCACCTACATCTTCCTTGGGTAAACTTTAGGATTGGAGAGTGCCCAATGTTTTAGTTATATCAAGGTAAGTGTAACCTTGTTCGATGTTCTTGTTTGTTTGGGTAAATTGCTTGAGCCTTGTTCAGATAGTGTTTGAGGAGTTTTATTTTAGGATAAATCCTGAATGTGCTTGATCATTTCAGTAAGTAGGTGTATTATTTGGTTGTGAAGTATTCCTTCCTTACTTGATTACTAGAGGTGTTTTGGCCTTTGGGGGTGAAGCTTAGCAATGGAGTCCATTTCTGCCTTTCGGTTGGGTTTGGTTTTTGCTTTGTCCTTGATGTGCCTTTCTGAGGGTAGAAAGTTTTATGTTGGGAAGAATTTTCACACCCATGACTTTTTTTAAATTAATTTTTCATTTAATTTCCATTCCTGATTTGTTTTGGGGGTTTACCACTCATTTTGGTGAAAATGGTGGGTTATGAAAATTTGGTCCAAACCACGATCCCAATTCCCGATTTAAAAACAAATTTTGTTTAAATCCTTAAGTTTTCACCATTTTATACCCATTCCACTTCCCAATTATCATTCCCTGATATATTAAAATCACCATATCCCTTTGGACCACATAGAAATCCAAAATCATGATGGATTTGGGTTTTTGATTAAGGTAATGGGCCTGCTCTTAAGCCCATTTCCTGCATTAAATTATTTTTTAAAATTGTCAATATCTCCTTCATTTGTTACTTTTTTTGGTTATTCAAACTCCCTAGTGAATCCACTATCCCTAGGATCACCCCCATTATCAGTTTTTCATTTTTAGAGCTCATTTGAACCCTGAAGGAGGGAGATTCTTCTTAAAATTTATCAAATCGCCCAGATTTGAAGAGGTAAAATAATTCTTTCATATCTCCTTCAATATATACTTTTTCCCCCATTCCAGTCCCCAGATGACCTCCTCCTCATCAGTCGAACATCACTATCAGGTTTTGTTGATTTAAGATTCAAAATTTGGTTAATTCGGGGTGATTGCTTCAAGCATTTTCAAGGTAACTGTTACTCCCTTCCACTTCTTCTATTTCCTTAGGGTTTCATCCCTCTTTCTTGATGTTCCAAAGTGTCCAAAACCTTGGGTTAGTACCTAGGGTTTAAACATGTGTCTTTTTGGTGAAAATATGTTGTCTAGGGCTGTATTTATCATCTTTGAGGTACTGGGGTGGTGCAGTTGATATTTCACACCATATTTTGAGGGATTCAACAATTTCGGTAGGTGATTCCGTGGGTAACCATTTAATTATGAGTTAGTTTTCATGATTAAATAATTTTTCATGTTCTTTATATTCTGTAAATTATGAAAAAACCATTTTTGGTAGCAATAGTAAATCATTTGGTATTAAAGTTACATTTTTGTTTGAAGTGTGTATTTTTCAAATGTATTTCATGTGTTATCTCTTGTGGTAGTTTTGTAAAATGTGGAAGTGATTTATTAGTTGTTGAAAGGGGCTGCCAATTTTGGTTGGGTAATAATATAGTGTCATGTGGACCTAAAAAGGGGGTCTTTGAATGGGTTTTATGTGTGTAACCTTGTTATACTCCTTGAAAGTGTTTTATGGATTTGTGTGTTCTCAGGGATATATTTTGTGATATTGTTCAAGGTGATTATACAAAATTTTAAAGTGGATTATTACATGTTGATTGGGATTCCAATTCTTTTTTGGTAGTGGATTGGTGTGCTTTTGGCTTTAAAAGAGGTTTTTGAAATGGGTTTTATGTGCAAAGCTTGGGTATACTCCTTATAATTGTTTTATGAAAATTTTGAATGTTTTATTGAGTTGTGTAAGAGGTGAAACTATATTAGCAAACTGTTTTGGTAGGAGTATATCTTTAAAAGGTCCATTTAATTTTTTTAAAGGCATTTATGTGATATGTATCATCTTGGAAATATTTTATTAAATTGTTTGAAAGAGATATTGAGGTGTGAAAGAGATGTGAATGTGATGTGGACTATTTTGTGTGAGTGTGATGTGAAAAATTGAATTTTTTATTATGAAAGGAGTGTTATGTTCCATGTGTGTGGGCTGTTATATGATTTGAAATATCTTATAATTGTTTCATAAAATTGCTTAATGGTTTTTTGGAAGTGTTTAAGAAATGTAAAATGTGTTGTGGGCTATTTTGGAGTGAGTCCGATTTCAAAATCATTTTGAATGAAAAATGGACTTTTGTGACTTGTGTGGTATACATATGGGATGTTTGGTGAATTTGTGATGTGGAAATAATATTTTCATGTTCAATTTATATTTTTTGACTTGTTGAACTTGTTTGAGCACAAGGGGAAAATCTGGGTGTCTTTGTGGGTGGACGAGTACTAGTATGCTAGTGAATCCATGGGGTTTGGCCTCAGTTTCACCTACACTACTGGAAATTCAGGCTATAGCCACGGTTCTAAACCTTGGCTATAGTTAATAGCCATGGTTCCTCAAATCGTGGCTATGTTTGGCGTGGCTATAGGCCTAAACCTATAGCCACGGTTCCAAACCGTGGCTTTAACACTATAACCACGGTTCAAACCGTGGCTGTATACCTAGAGCCACGGTTGAAACCGTGGCTATACTAAAGGCCGGACAGACTTAATTGCCATATTTAAAATCGTGGCATTATGTCTCTAGCCATGGTTAATAACTGTGGTAATAAACCAATATCCACGGTTTAAACCGTGGCTATAGGGTGTCCAAATCCATAAAAAAATACCCCCCCAACCCCCTCGACACCCCCTGGACACCCCTGGAAACCCCATCGACATCCCCTGGACACCCCCCTGCCACCCCCTACCAGTCCCCATGCCACCCCTGCCAGTCCCCCCTTGCCACCCCCCTGCCAGTCCCCCCTGCCCCCTGCCACCCCCCTCCTAGTCCCCCCTGCCCCCTGCTAGTCCCCCCTGCCCCCTGCTAGTCCCCCCCTGCCACCCCCCCTGCCCCCTGCTTGTCCCCCTGCTAGCCCCCCCCCCCCCCCCCCATGCCCCATGCTAGTCCCCCCCCCCTAGCCCCCCCTGCCCCCTGCCAGTCCCCCACTACCAGTCCCCCCCCTGCCCAAGGATGTGTTCATGCTGAAACTGGTAAAGCACAATTCTGCTGGATATATTCTATAAGCAGATCCTCAACTCGTACTCCCAACTTGAGCACCTTATCAAAGAGGGTTCTCTACCGCAACTAGAATTAAAATGAAACATCCTATCAACATGGGGTACCAACAACCAACATACATGAATCAAGAAATAGAAAATAAAGAGTTCCCAACATTTTTTACACAACCAGAACATGTCTAGGAGCATCATTACAGACCTCACCCTATAGGTTACACATGACATATACTAATAGGGCTTCCACATTTTACTCTACCTGTTGTTACACCTATTCATGCTCATTCTCAGCTAGACATTCCTCAAGGAAAGCCCCTCCCCCTCTGCTGGATAGCCCCTCCCCCTGCCTGGACACCCCTCCCCCCTACTGGACACCCCTCCCCCCTGCTGGACACCCCCTCCCCCATGCAGGACAGCCCCTCCCCCCTGCTGGACAGCCCCTCCCCCTACCTGGACACCCCTCCCCCCCTGCCTGGACACCCCTCCCCCCTGCCTGGACACCCCTCCCCCCTGCTGGACACCCCTCCCCCCTACTGGACAGCCCTCCCCCCTGCTGGACAGCCCTCCCCCCCGTGCTGGACAGCCCCTCCCCCCTACTGGACAGCCCCTCCCCCTGCCTGGACACCCCTCCCCCCTGCCACCCCCCTGCTTGTCCCCTACCTTTCCCCCCTGCCCCATGCTAGTCCCCCCCCCCCCCCCGCCCCCTGCCCCCTGCTAGTTCCCCCCCCCCCCCCTGCCACCCCCTGCTTGCCCCCTGCCAACCACCCCCCCCCCCTGCCCCCTGCCAGTCCCCCCCCCCTGCCACCCCCTGCCAGTCCCCCCTAATAGTCCCCCTGCCAGCCCCCCCCCCCCCCCCCCTGCCGCCTGCCAGCCCCCCTGCCCCCTACTAGTCCCCCTGCCCCCTGCTAGGCCCCCTGCCCCCTGCTAGGCCCCCTGTCAGTCCCCTGCTAGTCCCCCTGCCCCCTGATCTGATAACCAAGTTTATCTGATCTGATAACCACAACATCTTCATCACTTCCAGATTCAGGTTTAACAGGTACCAATTCACCAATTCTGACATGTTTAGCAGCATGAGATAAGACAGGAACAGACTAAACTACATCAGATTTACAGACCAATTTTAGCACCCCCCTCCCCCCTGCTGGACACCCCTCCCCCCTGCTGGACACCCCCCCTTCCTGGATATCACCCCCCCCCCCCTCCCTCCCCCCTAGACACTGGACTCCCCCTGCATATTTACCCCTGCTGGACACAGGACTCCCCCCTGGAAACTAGTTCTTGGGATGCCCAAATCATATTTACCCCTATTGGACACTGGACTCCCCCCTGGACACTGGACTCCCCCTGCATATTTACCCCTGCTGGACACTCGACCCCTGCTGGACACTGGCCCATACTATAGGTTCTTTGTAGGACCACCCCATACTATAGGTTCTTAGTAGGACTTGGGAAACACTTGAAACAAAATTCAGAAGTAGCTATATATGAGTAATCTAGGAAAACATACATATAATCAGTCTGGAAAATAAAACAGAATAAACTATAAATTGTTTATGGAAATAAAATAAAACATATTTGAAATTGAAAAACAATACCAGAAAAACTGTTTATCAACTAAACAAACTGCTTGGTGAAATCATGGTCACACATGCTCATCCTCAGATAAAATCTGCTTGCATTTCATGTAGTACTGCATTAAACAAAACATTTGAATTATGATTTGGAATAGAGTTACCAGATTTTATAGCACCGTGCTTACTGTCTATCGGTGGTGAAATAGTTATACCTGGTGCCTGTGAAGTATATGTGGGATGTTTTATGATATTTTCCAGATCTGGATAGCACTGCATTTTCTCTATAGAGACATTCATAACCTGCATGGGCTTAGGTTCCTGGACATCCCTCTTGCACCCCCTTGCAACCCCCTGGACAGCCCCCTTGAACACCCCCCTGCACCCCCCATTCCCCCCTTAGTCCCCCATGCCCCCCCTGCACCCCACTGGATAGCCCCCATGCCCCAACTGGACAGCCCCACTGGACAGCCCCACTGGACACCCCCTGCACCCCCTAGACAGCCCTCCCCCCCTGCCGGACACCCCTCCCCTCTACTTGGACAGCCCCTCCCCCTGCTGGACACCCCCTCCCCCTGCTGGACAACTCTGCCCCCTGCCCCCTGCCAGTCCTGTCCCCCCCCCCCAGACCCTGGGCACCCCAGGACAGACCCCCCCCCCCCCAGAACCTGGACAGCCCCCCAGACCATGGACACCCCCAGAACCTACCCCCCCCCCCCCCCAAACCCAGACCCCCTAGGACAGACCCCCCCCCAGACCCTGGACACCCCAGGACAGACCCCCCCCCCCATTGGACCCCCTAGACACCCCATGGAAAGACCCCCAGGACAGCCCCCCCCAGACCCTGGACACCCCAGGACAGACCCCCCCCCCCCACTGGACCCCCTAGACAACGGATGGATGTCATGGGCTATTGCTAAAAGACCGAATCCGGCTGCTGAAATCAGCAGTAAGTAAGAATAGGTAAATGAAGAAAAATGAATAAAATTTTCCCAATATTCTGGGGGAATTTTATTCATCAGCAGGAAGAAGAACAGAAGAACGGTAGCTGAGAGTTCCTTCCCCGGAGGTGGAGAATGATTTTTTTACATAGGATCTGTCTAATATTAAATGGAAGAAAGAGGGAGAGGAAATTAAGTACCTCATCACAAGTGGCAGCATCCAACAAATTCTCTTCCAATGGAATAAAATATTATAAAAAAAATCTATAAACCTTCTCTCTCCTCTTGTGGCTTCCAGGTGTCCAGGTGGTTAATAATTTGGTTGAGGTGAGGCTGTGGACTCATGGGGGAAAGAATGAGGGAAACTAAGTTGGACTGGATTTTAAGTAGTTTGCTCTTGTTTTTCTGAAGTGGCAGGGCTGATTGGGTCTAAAATAAGTGAGTTGGAACAGGAATTTAGATGAGGGCTTCAAATGTTAAGGGGTCTGGTTTAATTGATTAGAATTGGGTAAGGATTGGAATGGTTTTAAAGTGGGATGCCTGGTGGAAAATGTGGGGTTGGTGGCTTAGAAGTTGAGAGGTGGGTAGGCCAGATTGGTGGTCAAGTTGTGGATGGGTTGCCTAGGTGGATTGAAAAATGGTGGGGGACTGGGAAGGAGTTCATAGTGGCTAAATTGAAGTGGGATCTTGGAATTGTAGTAGGGCTTGAGTTTGGATTTTTTAGTGAGAGTGGAAATGGCCCTGGAATAGCTGGTTTGATTTTGGTGGGTTGGCTATGGGATTTTTATAGTGCATCAAAAAATAGTCACTAGAAGGGCTTGGTTTGGTGTGAAATTCAGTCAAACGGTTGTGGGAACCATCATGGAAGAAACTACCAAATACAGACCAGATCTAGTCTCCTCTACAGTGAATACCCTTCATGGAAACTCTTCAAGCAAACCAGGTCTCCAGTTTCATCTTTGTCCATAACAAACAAGCCCTGTTTGCATAGGCCCAAACAGACCTCTCTTTTCCAGCTTGTGGGGGAAATGTGGGAACTCCAGCATGAAATAGTCCCTCAGAATAGAACATCCTCTTTGTAATTTCATCAAACAGATTGTGTGCAGCCTTTAAAACTCAACTTGGCAGTGATGCTCCTCCTCCAATGAGTGCTACATGAGATGAGGGAATTATGGAAGGAATTTCATTAAAACAGCCAAAAGCAGAGATTGAATTTCCATCACAACAGGCTGATCCGGTTCAGATGACATGTGCAGAGGATGAGGATGATCTGGTTCGGACAACATGTGAAGAGGATGAGGAAAAAGAAGAATTACCGAACAAATATTATGTGATACATGTATAATAAAATATGCCAGACAATTCCAAACCAATTTTTTCAGTTGAATTAAGCCTTTGTACCACCTGCTATGCACGTTTTGTGGAAAGATGGATGAGAGGCAGCGCTGAGAGGAGATATAGTTTGGGAATGAGGAAATATGAAAAATTATAGAGCTAACCATTCAACGTTTCTCTAAGGAGGAGTAACCGCCGCAGGGTGTCGTCCTAGAGCAGGGCCAAATCACGGCATGACTGCGGTGTGACCGCGGCGTGACCGCGGCATGACTGCCGCAGGGTGTCGTCCTGGAAGAGTAACTGCCGCAGGGTGTCGTCCTGGAGCAGGGCCAAATCACGGCGTGACCGCGGCGTGACCGCGGCGTGACCGTGGCGTAACCGCGGCGTGACCGCGGTGTGACCGCGGTGTGACCGCCGCAGGGTGTCGTCCTGGAGGAGTAATTGTCGCAGGGTGTCGTCCTGGAGCAGGGCCAAATCATAGCATGACCCCGGCATGACCGCAGCGTGACCGCGGCGTGACCGCGGCGTGACCACAACGTGTTGGCCCGGTCCAGCGACATCCGCGGGGCAACATCTTCTACTTAGTTTCAAATAGGATGATATGGATGGCATGAGAGGATGTTTTCTCAGAAGATTTAAAGAAATGAATGCTAATATGTGATGACTAGAGGATTGGATAACCCCTGATATACCTAATTCGGTGAGGTTTGGAGATCTAGAAATGTGTAGGAATACCTAGAGGAATACCCCATGGGATCAGGAAAATCATAGGTTACATACCATGGGAATTATGGAAGGAATTTCATCTAAAACAGCCAAAAGCAGACATTGAATTTCTATCACAACAGGCTGATCCGGTTCAGAAGACATGTGCAGAGGATGAGGATTATCTGGTTCAGACAACATGTGAAGAGGATGAGGAAAAAGAAGAATTACCTAACAAATATTATGTGATACATGTACAATAAAATATTCCATACAATTCCAAACAAATGTTTTCAGTTGAATTGAGCCTTTGTACCACCTTCTATGCACGTTTTGTGGAAAGATGAATGAGAGGCAGCGCTGAGAGGAGATATAGTTTAGGAATGAGGAAATACAAAAAATTATAGAGCTAACCATTCAATGTTTCTCTAAGGAGGAGTAACCGCCACAGGGTGTCATCCTGGAGCAGGGCCAAATCACGGCGTGACCGTGGCTTGACCGCGGCGTGACCACGGCGTGACCGCCGCAGGGTGTCGTCCTAGAGGAGTAACCGCCACAGGGTGTCGTCCTGGAGCAGGGCCAAATCACGGCGTGACCGCGGCATGACCGCGGCGTGACCGCGGCGTGACCTCGGAGTGACCGCGGCGTGACCGCCGCAGGGTGTCGTCCTGGAGGAGTAACCGCCGCAAGGTGTCATCCTGGAGTAGGGCCAAATCACGGCGTGACCGCGGCGTGATCGCGGCGTGACCACAACGTGTTGGCCCAGTCCAGCGACATCCGCGGGGCAACATCTTCCACTTAGTTTCAAATAGGATGATATGGATGGCATGAGAGGATGTTTTCTCAGAATATTTAAAGAAATGAATGCTAATCTGTGATGACTAGAGGATTGGATGACCCCTGATATACCTAATTCGGTGAGGTTTGGAGATCTAGAAATGTGTAGGAATACATAGAGGAATACCCCATGGGATCTGGAAAATCACAGGTTACATAACATGCGAATTATGGAAGGAATTTCATCTAAAACAGCCAAAAGAAGACATTGAATTTCCATCACAACAGGCTGATCCGGTTCAGACGACATGTGCAGAGGATGAGGATGATCAGGTTCGGACAACATGTGAAGAGGATGAGGAAAAATAAGAATTACCGAAAAAATATTATGTGATACATGTACAATAAAATATTTCAGACAATTCCAAACCAATGTTTTCAGTTGAATTGAGCCATTGTACCACCTGCTATGCACGTTTTGTGGAAAGATGGATGGGAGGCAGCGCTGAGAGGAGATATAGTTTGGGAATGAGGAAATACGAAAAATTATAGAGTTAACCATTCAATGTTTCTCTAAGGGGGAGTAACCGACGCAGGGTGTCGTCCTAGAGCAGGGCCAAATCACGGCGTGACCGCGGCGTGACCGTGGTGTGACCGCGGCGTGACCGCGCCGTGACCGCGGTGTGACCGCGGCGTGACCGCGGTGTGACCGCGGCGTGACCGCGGCATGACCGCGGTGTGACCGCCATAGGGTGTCGTCCTGGAGGAGTAACCGCCGCAGGGTTTCGTCCTGGAGCACGGCCAAATCACGGCGTGACCGCGGTGTGACCGCGGCGTGACTGCCGCAGGGTGTCATCCTAGAGGAGTAACCGCCGCAGGGTGTCGTCCTGGAGCAGGGCCAAATCACGGCGTGATCGCAGCGTGACCGCGGCGTGACCGCGGCGTGAACGTGTCATGACCGCGGCGTGACCACAACGTGTTGGCCCGGTCCAGCGACATCCGCGGGGAAACATCTTCCACTTAGTTTCAAATAGGATGATATGGATGGCATGAGAGGATGTTTTCTCAGAAGATTTAATGAAATGAATGCTAATATGTGATGACTAGAGGATTGGATGACCCCTGATATACCTAATTCGGTGAGGTTTGGAGATCTAGAAATGTGTAGGAATACCTAGAGGAATACCCCCTGGGATCAGGAAAATCACAGGTTACATAACATGTAATCTGACATTACTGGTACTATGGGACCCCTGGGCTGTGGAACTGGGCTTTTGGTTGGATTTAAATATCACATGCCATGTGACATGGTCACACAACATGGGACCCATCTTACACAACCAGAACATGTCTAGGACCATCATTACAGACCTCACCCTATAGGTTACACATGACATATACTAATAGAGCTGCCACATTTTACTCTACCTGCTGTTACACCTATTCATGCTCCTTCTCAGCTAGACATTCCTCAAGGACATCCCCTCCCCCAATGCGGGACAACCCCTCCCCCCTGCTGGACAGCCCCGCCCCCTTCCTGGACAGCCCCTCCCCCTGCCTGGACAGCCCTCCCCCCTGCTGGACAACCCTCCCCCCTGCTGGACAGCCCTCCCCCCTACTGGAAACCCCTCCCCCCCTGTGGGACAGCCCCTCCCCCCCTGGTGGACAGCCCCGCCCCCTGCCTGGACAACCCCTCCCCCTGCCTGGACAGCCCCCCCCCCCCCCTGCTGGACAGCCCCGCCCCCTGCCTGGACAGCCCCTCCCCCTACCTGGACAGCCCCTCCCCCTGATGGACAGCCCTCCCCCCTGCTGGACACCCCTCTCCCATGCTGGACACCCCTCCCCCCTGCTGGACAGCCCTCCCCTGCAGGACAGGCCTCCAGCCTGACAGCCGCCCCCCTATCGGACAGCCCCCCCCCCTGCGGGACAGCCCTACCCCCTGCCTGGACACCCCTCCCCCCTGCTGGTCACCCCTCCCCCTGCTGGACAGCCCTCCCCCTGCTGGACATCCCTCCCCCCCTGCTGGACAGCCCTCCCCCCTGCTGGACATCCCTCCCCCCTGCTGGACAGCCCCGCCCCCTGCTGGACAGCCCGCCCCCCCTACCGGACACCCCTCCCCCTGCTGGATAGCCCCGCCCCCCTGCTGGAAAGCCCTCCCCTCTGCTGGACAGCCCTCCCCCCTGCTGGACCGCCCCTCCCCCCTGCTAGACAGCCCGCCCCCCTACCGGACACCCCTCCCCCCTGCCGGACACCCCTCCCCCCTGCCGGACAGCCCTCCCCCCTGGCGGAAAGCCTTCCCCTGCTGGACAGCCCTCCCCCTGCCGGACAGCCCCTCCCCCCATGCGGGACATCCCCTCCCCCCTGCTGGACACCCCTCCCCCCTACCGGACAACCCCTCCCCCTGCGGGACACCCCCTCCCCCCTGCTGGACACCCCTCCCCCCTTCCGGACACCCCTCCCCCTGCCGGATAGCCCGCCTCCCTGCCTGACAGCCTGCCCCCCTACCGGACAGCCCGCCGCCCCTGCTGGATAGCCCCGCCTTCTACCTGGACACCCCTCCCCCTGCAGGACACCCCTCCCCCTGCTGGACAGCCCTCCCCCCTGCTAGACATCCCTCCCCCCTGCTGGACATCCCTCCCCCCTGCTGGACAGCCCTCCCCCCTGCTGGACAGCCCCACCCCCTGCTGGACAGCCCGCCCCCCCTACCGGACACCCCTCCCCCCTGCCGGACACCCCTCCCCCCCTGCCGGACACCCCTCCCCCCCCTTCCGGACACCCCTCCCCCTGCTGGACAGCCCTCCCCCCCTGCTGGATAGCCCCTCCCCCTGCCTGGACACCCCTCCCCCTGCTGAACAACCCCTCCCCCCCTGCACCCCTCCACCCTGCCCCCTGCCCCCCCTCCACCCAGCCCCCTATCATACTTCAATACATCCCAAAGATATTATCAAAAACACTTCAAGACATAAAATGACTATTTTCAACAAATATAACAAAAGACCAAAATATATGATTCAATAACCACAAATCAAAGACCCCTCTCAACATACATGATGTAGTATGGTAAAAATAAATAAATGAACTTACCAAAATGTTACCATCATACAAAATGGTGCTTTATGAGTACTTTGGGTGCATATTTCTTTTTCACCCTAAGACTTTATTTTACCTGCAAGAAATAAAGAAAAAAAGTTCAAAATAAATCAGAAGTAATTATGTAGAGAATAAATAATTGATAAGAAATATATTTGCGTTTATGTGCCTGAATACAAACATGTATCCTGCAAAAATAGTAGATGCAGGAACCACAAATCAAAGCTTACTTGAGAGGAAAATGTTTTGTTTTGAAAAGTTCAACTATTAGAAATTAGAGCTTCAAAAATTTCATCACCAGTTGCACCCTATATTCATCAAACTGTAAAAGGTTTATAGAAGAAATATGGTGATACAATCATATCGAGCACAACAATTGAGTACCATAGAATTCAGCTCATAAAAAAGATTTTATAATTGGAACCATAAAACTATGATTAAATTTTTATTTTATGTTTGTAAAACTACATGGGAACAAAATAATATGTTAATATCACTCTAATAAAAACCAATAACTGAGAAGTGAAGTTCACATAGATTCCCATTACCAAGAATGGATATTCCCCCATGCTTGTCGGTTGCATGCCAACGTGCTCGCATTTGAACCAACACCAACCACCTCGTCCTATAGTAGAAATGATTAATTAGATATATGCATCAATTTGTAACAATAAAGAATTCTTTTATCTAATTACAAACAAAGCATATAACTAATATATTAAAAACAAAAGAAATGAAGAACATAGAGTTCAAAAAATCACACAAAATGCATGAATGATACCCCAAAATTTGAATTACAATTAGATTTTTTGAGTTTCAAAAGTTTCTCATCAGGTGTATTAATAACCTTCTCATGTACCTCTAGTAAATCATGAAGTTCACTTAAATCTACACAACATACATAGGGAGAAGAGAAATCAAAATCATACACAAAAAAATCACAATAATATAAAAGAAAAGCTTGTTCAATTAAATAAAAAACTTCATTAATTTGGTCATCTTGCTCTTTTTAAAGAAAAAACGGTGATCCTAGGAGTGTTTCTAAGTTACAAGTGATTTATTCAACCTCCTCCAACCTCTTATCAAAAAAAAATCCTCAATTTTATAATTTTTCAAAGTAAAGGAAAGGGTATCTTTAATTGGTTCATCATATTATGATTTCACAAGAATTTTTAAAGGATTATCAGGAATATCCCACTACTAAAAGACCACCTTGGAGAGGTGGGTTACATTCCTTCTATTTGTCCTTTGACATATTCATAGACCTAGTCCCCATTGGTAGAGAAAAATATGAGTAATCCCTTTTATCTTTCTAGTTGACCCTCCCTATCTTACTCTTCTCATACATGGATACATTTAATCCTAAACCTTGTCCTCTAAATCACCTAAAAAGTGGAAAGAACATTCATCACATGACCAATTTTCAGGGACCTGCTCCTCTCCAACGGTTCTGACCAGGCATTGTTCAAAATTATGGACTAGTTCATCATATGACAAAAGATCAAAATGGTTATCCATCACAATACCTCCCACTTATGTAGAACTCTTCATGAATGTGGCCTCACTCCCTTAAACCTATTCTGATACATTGTCGCTTGTTGAAAATGAGAAAACGGAGGGATTATTGGGACCACCCTCATCCATATTCTTCAGTTCCATAACCGAGTAATGCTCACTAACACCATGGAGAGGAGGGCGCGGCGTGGAGGGCACGGCGAGGAGGGCGCGGTGTGGAGGAGGCGTCAGCGAGGAGGCGTCGGGGAGGAGGGCGTGGCGAGGAGGTGTCAGGGAGGAGGGCGCAGCGAGGAGGAGGGCGCGGCGAGGAGGGCGCGGCGAGGAGGGTGCGGTGAGGAGGGAGATAAAAATACATTAGATAAATAATCTAGAAAATGAATTAACATTATATGTATTGTTTCAAAAGATATTAAGTAATCATCAATATTGACTTTTTATAACTCAACCACCATTATCTAAAGTATTGTTTTTCCCTTCCAATGAAAAATCTATTAATCAATTCTATAACAGGGTTCCAGGCCCTATCTTTTATGGATTGATACTCCAAGTATAATCAGACATGGATGGACCCCAAGGATGTAGAGTCTCCCATAATTATGGTTCCATAGGGGAATTTCTACTTTTAATTGATTCTCAGGGGATAGAATAAGGCATAATCCACTTATCAACTGTCCATGCACCACATCTTCAAGCCAATTATCATGAAATTTGTGGAATGCTACTAGGATTATTTGGTGGAAAAATCCTAACATATTTGGACCATCTCAAGGATCTTGAGAAATTGTTTATCTTCCTATATTTCATACACTTTAAGATAAACTCCCTGAAGTTCACATTTAGGGTTACCTCTATTAGGTTTCTCCACTTTACTACAAGATATATGGTCATCAAGATTGACCCAGAGATGATCAAGTCCATCAATCAGATTCCTCCCCCATGGAATCTCTAAGAGTTGTGGGGCCTCCAAGGTCTATTCACCTATATAAACTGATTTAATGTGAATCTAGTTGGATAGTGTAAGATCCTCTAGTGTCCAATGAATAAAGTACCTATTAAAAAATTGGATGAGGAGTTCCATATCGATTATTGATAACATTAAGCATTATCTTTTACAACTGTCAGTTTTGATTTCTTCCATTTTAGGAAAGACATTATTCATTTATGGGACTTCCTTGGAATGATCCCTTGTAACCCATCTAACCCAAAAAAACAAACAAGTAATAGAAAATTATTTATAATATAATAGTTGGATGCTCCTCGATATATAGAATAGATACTCCCCTATAGATAAGAGTTTCCTCGCAATAGTTTTTACAGTGTAGAAGTTGTGATATTATATATAGAATCATGAGACACAATTGGTGACACAAGTAAAAATCCAAAAGTATATCTTCAATTACCCTATGTTTATTGGATGAATGTTTTTTTGGGAGGTGATCCTCTAGTATTTCAACATTAGGTTTATCCCATATATGGTTGTCAAATTCTAGGCAATATAAGACTTCATGGACACACATCCACCCCTGAAGAACTACCCCTGAATGTTGATTTCCCAAATGAGGCTACCCTCTAAGTGGATCATGTCAAAGAGTATTAGAAAACATATTTTGATGTTGATTTTCAAAGATCGACTGAAATAATGCTTAATAATTCCAATCTTAATTGAGTAGGTCAGGTGGTTGTCTTTATCACACCAACACAAGACGTCCAATCATACTTTGTCCTATTTTTATAAGGTTTCACTGATGATGAGGAAAATTATTAGGCTCTCATTACTGGTCATAAGTTATCAGATGATATTTATTTCCCCCAAATGGATATGAAGGGAGAATCCAAGTTAGCCCTAAAATATATTAATGGTGACCACATTGTTATGATGAAAGAGCTCATGTCCCTACTGGATCATACCCACCAACTAATGGTACAATTCCCTTCTATGATGGAGGTGAATAAAATTCCCATGTTATAGAATGGTTGAGCTGAAGACTTGAAAATTTTATCCACATTCTTATATGATCCTGAAAATGATGATTTGATCATCCATGTGGCCTATCCAAGGGTCATTGTCCCCATTCCATTTGAGATTATGATAACAAGAACCTAAACCAACCTTCCTTTAGTGATTATATTCTATGACCCTAAAGTCACCCCATAGTAGAGGAAATAAACTATTAGATCCCTCCCTATATCGAGTATCCCTAGCATGGTACTCTCCATCACGACTGAGCTGAGCATAAGTGAATCCACTGGTAAGCCTTGTCATTTACACTCCAGAGTATGAATAAATTAATGCCACCCTAAAAAGATCTGGGTTTAATGAAATTATCGTATATTACAACCAAATATATGGGATACCTCAGGTTATTTTGGAGGTCAATGTTGGGTCCAAATTCACCCATCATGTGGGACTGAAGCACTCTCAACAGATACTATTATTGGGATACATTTAGCCCTCCATGCTCCATAACTACACCATTTTTTCTCAGAGTTTTCATGGGTGTTAGAGACATTCAATTATTTTCCATCAACCATTATAGATCCTCCACACCACCATGTAATATTTTCCTTTTGCACTATGGGGTCTCATATCATAGGGCCATACCCACTAGCAAAATATATCATGTTATAGTTTATTCTAACAGAAATAGTATTCTTCTCCAAGTGGGAAGAAGTAGTTATCGTCAATGATGTTAAATCTATGTTTGTGATCATGTTTTTGATCTACCACACCATATATCAATTTGGATTTCTTCATTCCATTCTCAAATAATAAGGTACTAAATTTTAGGATTAGGATTTAATGAAATTTTACACGAAGTACAAAATCTGGTCCAACGTTACTACTTACTAGAATTCATAGGAAAATGTGTAGATTGAAGAATGAAATAAGAAACAATCTATTATCCTATAGAAAACACTGGGTTATAAAAAATAAGAGTTATCCTGATAATCTCTTGAATTTCCTCTATACCTATTGGATTATGACTCTTAATTCCACCTCAGTGACCTCATATCCCTAGTATGTGAAACCAAGTATGTCATTCCCATCGAGGATTATATACCATAGATCTAAATAGATTTATACAACAACAATAGTCTAGAAATAATGAAAGAAGATCACTTGGATGATTTGGAATCCCTCATAGAGAACAACTTCCAAGCATTTCCCAATCTAGAGAGAAACCAAAACTAGATGAAAATATAATTCAAAAATATGGTTTCCTCTGCTCCATACAATACGGTGACATGGTACTGGATCTCAGAACAAGGATGATACCCAAATAAATAAACCGAAGTTGGTACCCAAGTGGGAATGACCTTACCTCATTCATAAGGTCTATTCCAATGGGGTATACTCTTTGATCACCATATATAGAGATCGTATCACACCTCCCACCAATGTGATGTTTCTGAAGTAGTACTTCACATGAGGATACCCATGGTCCAAGAAAGAAAACCTAAATTTTTTTTCAGGGTTCCAAGAATTATGAATATAAAATATTCACAAATGTTCCAAGATTTATGACCCTAAACTACTAGAAACCCCATGGTCGAGGTAGTATGACCCTAAAATATTCATAACTGGTCAAAGCAACAAGACCTTAAAAATATCCTTAATCTAAAATATTTGAACATAAACAAGGAGTCATATTCCATGAATTATGAAAATAACTATTTTCTACCAATATTGTTTGAGTTTAATGACTTGAAACTATAGATATTGACATCCTAGGCACAAAAAATTAAATAATGATCTTACTCGATATAAAATTAAGCTGACTCATATGATAACTATGGGATGATATGAAAGGTCTTACAATTTTTATAACCATGGTGCCTCATAATATATGTATGATATTGTCTAAAAAATCACCCCACTTGGAATCAATATGAATCATATGATATGAGACGAACTAAACCATCATCCATATAACACGATGCTAAACTCTAGCATTACCCATGTCATAAATTTGGGATTCCCTCACGAGAGAGGATTTCCCCCAATTTTGGAATTGAAATCCTACGATTACATAATTTTGAACCATGTGTGGATTGACTACCATTTTCATGGGATACATTTTAATTCCTATACCTCTCATTTATAGGTCTAGTTAAATATATTTCGACCCTACACCCCCTTAGTCCCATTTACACACACAACAGTATGACTTTAACTTGTGTGTAGTCCATCTCAAGGTGTGAACATGGTATATAAGACTATTTGGGTCCATTTACAGTAGGTTTTACCACTTCTATGACACATATATTACTGTGAAACCAAATTACACATATTCCAAGCATCATGAATTTAAAATATCATCTACATTTATCTCGGTCTGATCATTATAACATTATACGATATGGAATTTTTTTCTGAGGTATTTGTGTGGTGTGTGGGATGCCCTACCCTAAATTAAAATCAAATTCAACCTCATTCATTAATTGAATTTTTTTTCAAAATATACCTATTTCAGTAGCCCATGAATCATGAATGTAAATTGTTTTCTGTCATCCAAGAGGTATGAAATTAAACATTGATCAACCGTCTTCAGGATCACTTCATTTGTTATAGGACATCCTGATATCCGTTCACATGGGTTTTAAGCATTTTTCACTGCATTATCATCTTTAAAGATCCTCTGTATACTCAAATCATCAAGAATATAAACTATTTTCATTTTCACTAAGCTCCATGAACTCAAACAAGAAGACTAGATCAAGGCATTGTGAACCTAAACTATATGCATGCACCCATTATTCACATGGTTTTCACCATCTCTGGTGTTGCATAAATCTAACAGATCTACCATACAAAACTATATAAGGCTTGATTCTTATCCTTATCGGATGTGAAATGATGGATAGACCATCTATCTCTAGGAACAACCATAGATTAATTGTAAAATCATATGTTACATATGGTTATATCACCATGATATTCTCATATTTTCCTCCTTTTTGGGAATAAGCCCCATTAATTTCGCTTGAACAACTAGAAATCTAGTATTCCCTCAAAAATAGATATATGTGGTAGAAAATAATTGGAAGATTAAGGCATATCCTACACTAATGTTCCTAGTTCTTGATGTTAATCTACAATATTACCCTATGCAAAACCACGATGCCTCATACAATATTTAAGGGATGGAAATCAAACCAAAATCCATGGAACACAATTCTAAAATGTTGACATACCTTATATAATTTCTGGATGCCTCATATTTGAAAATGGTATGATTTAGTATCCTTATTCATGAGGATCGACCCGAGCAGCAGAAATATCTTACATAAAAGAGTGGAAATATTCTTGAGAAGGATCTAATTACTACTGATATGGATTTTGAAAAAACTATTGTTAAAGATAAAGATACTGGAAATGATAAAAAATGGAATGATAAAGATACCAGCAATGAGGTCGTCCGGAGGAGGCCGTCGGGAGGAGGAGAGTTCGTCGGAGGAGGATATTCCGTCGGGAGCAGGGGAGTTGCGGTCGTCCGGAGGAGGGGAGTCCGTCGGGAGGAGGGGAGTCCGTCGGGGGAGGAGGGGAGTCCGTCGGGGGAGGAGGGGAGTTCGTCGGGGTCTTCCGGAGGAGGGGAGTCCGTCGGGGGAGGCGCGGTCATCCGGGGAGGAGAGGTCGTAGGGAGGAGGGGAGTGCGTCGGGGGAGGAGGGGAGTCCGTCGGCGTCGGGGGAGGCGCTGTCGACCGGGGAGGGGGGAGGCGCGGTCGTCCGGGGAGGGGAGTGCGTCGGGGGAGGGCGCGGCGAGGAGGGCGCGACGAGGAGGGTGCGACGAGGAGGGCGCGGCGCGGAGGAGGCGTCGACGTGGAGGCGTCGGGGAGGGGGAGGGCGCGGTGAGGAGGAGGAATCGCGAGGGGGAGGAGAAGGAGCCCGATGGGTTTGAAAAAAAAACGAGACTGCTGGATATAGTCACGGATGAAATAATTAACCGTGGCAGTATAAAAGATATAGCCACGGACCTATAAAACTGTGGCTATAGGTCAGTGGCTATAGCTTAGATTTGTAGTAGTGCTAGCAAGATTGACGCTTACAACTCTAACTAAACTATGATGATGATGAATATAGACCACTAGGTTATGGTTATGTTCCCTACTAGTGTCTCGTGCACGGGAATGGATATTTGTGATGGTTACTCTCACTGAGATACGAGGTACCGGGGACCCACAGCTAGCCAGTGTCTATGTGTTATTTCATATTGCTTGTGCTCATTAGTTACAATATACTTACCGTTTGCATACGGTACATTTGGATGGAAAAATCATTATCTTTGGTGTTTATTTTAAAAGTTTTAACCCTTTAAAATAGCCTACTTGAAAACTGTTTTTATTCAAAGTTGCATCCTTTAGAAAATGTAACTAGCTTATCATGTTTTTTGAAAAATTGCAGGCTTTTCGTCTTTAGATTTTTATCACATGGAATATTTTAGTGGTGGTATCCTACTGGGCTTTGGCTCACACCCTACTTACACCATTGGTTGTAAGTAGACTTTCTTATTTTATGTCACAAGTTTGGGTACAGGTTTTATGCCACTGGTTCGGGTTTTTAGCAGTCCATCGTAATGCAGTGTCGTGGAGATGGCTTGAGGGAGGTGCCTCTTTCCATGTGGATCTTCTTGGGCTGTCTTTTCTTGGTTTTTTATCTTTGTAATGGTCTTCATACATTGACTAAGATTGTGTAATTCAGTTCTGAATTTTAGTAAAAGATGTTTTGGTTTGAAAAATCATGTTTTGGTTTTTTGGTTTTTTCTGTTGTATTATGTTTACAAATTTAGGTAAATCGTTCCCAAAGATCATTTTATGATGTTCGGGCACTTGTTCGAGCCAATGGGGATCGGGAACGCCCTTCGGGTCATGTCATGGACTAGGTCAGGTGCCGATTTTGAAGGCGACCAGATTCGGTTCGTGACAGATAACCCCTTGGTTTGGTGATTATTCACGTAAAACATGTTTAAGTTCTTTACCTCTTAAACAGCGACAACAAGATCACCCAATGTTTAGGGGTTTTCTTATTAAAACTCCATTAGTGGTCTCCATTGGTGTTGTTCTTAGTCTGATACAACACCAACAGTGAATGTGGAATTCAATTCATTAAAGGAATTGTAGGACAAAAATTATAATAATAGAAACACACCAGAATTGGAATTACAACATACCCATAATATTAATTACAACCCCAACACATGAATCCTAGCCCCTGATGACCATGGTCATGGTGTGTGGGTTGAGAAGAAACGCAACCCCTGCCATGGATACTAGAGGAGAAAAGTGGGAAGGGTAATCAAACTAAAATAGAAATGAAAATTGATGAATAAAACTCATATTGGGATTTGGGGGAGATCGATCAGAAGTGTGGCAGTACCTCCCCCTTGGACGTCCAACCTAGATCTCATTGGGATGCCTCTCTATTTATAGAAAAATAGACTGCACAAAGTGTACCCAAAAGTACACACTTTGTACTCATGTTAATTGACTTTGGCCTTGTTTTCTATGGTGGTAGGTGAACCGTTGCATTGCCTATTGAATTTGAAGCATCAGCGGTCGGTAGGTGAGGGTACACAGTGTGTTGCATGGACATACATGGTGTGAAGAAGCTCTATTAGCCACTAATTGCTTCAGGAAGGGCATACATGACATGTGAACAGTGAGTACACGACATGTTGTCTCTAGTTGACTACAAGGGTCTGCACTTGGGGTGGCCGAACCATGTCTCGGAAGGGGTACACAATGTGTGTTTATAAGGTACATGTTGTGTATATATCAATTTTCATTCTCATCCCTCCTGATTTGTGACATTGTCCAAAAACACTTGAAAATCACCATGAACATCAAATTGAATCATTTGATCCATAAAAGAATGTATATCTAGTGAAAATTTGTTTTACTACTCAATAAAATGTATGAAAAGGGTGTACCCAAATCATGGACATCAGGTATTGATAAACCTACCTCTATGTCGTTGGGTGATGTAGCCAAAATGATTGAAATTTCAAGTTTTCCATTAAGAAATTACATTTTAGTTCATAATGGGAATCATTTTCTCAAAACAAAGTAATGGATCTCAAAATTTTCATTAAACTCTTAGAAAATGATCTTTAATTCATTTTTGACATGTTGCACCAACCAAATGTCATTCTAATGTGTAGTGTAGTTGGAATGATCTAAAGTATGTTTTTCCATTTTAAGCCCTAAAAATGTTCATAACTCTTACAACATACTCAATACCAAGTATACAAGCTTAGATCATCATGAAAATCCGTGGTTGTGATCGATGATTCATTTTTCACAAGTAGGCATTAGTTGCACACTATTCTGAATCATGATGTGGCATGTATACTGAAAGTGCAAGTTTCCAATTTAAAATTGTTATTTTAGTTGAAAACTTGCATCATATACTCAAAGTTGAACAAACACACACGGATTGTCGTTAAACTCTACGTCAACAATTGTTGATTATGATATACGTGAACAAATTGCATGTCATTCTGATTTGTGGTGTGGTCAGCATGACCCAATTAATATTTCACGATTTCTAATATTCGATAAATTTATTAAGTGTTATTAATAGAATTAATATTGATTATTACTACATAAATATTATTGCTATAAATTATTGATACATTAGTATGAGTTATATGATTATATTGTTACAGTATGTTTTTGGGTAGTTGTAGCCGTAAATAATGGTTGTGGTATCAAATTGAGGTCGTTATCAGTGTTTACTTAATGTTGAAAAAAGGGGCGGGTGTGCATGCATTTATGGAAGAGAATGTTTAAAGCCTGTGGCTGAGATGCATGCATATATGAGGAAACACGTGATGGTCGTACAGAAACCCTCATTCTGCCGCGGACCCTAAAATCACAAGCTGATGATGACGGAATCATTAATTCAAAAGCTGCCTCACATTCACTCTTCCTTCCCCTTTGCTTCCTCCACTCCTCCCTGTCTCCCTCGGTCGTCAGATATCGAATTGATGATCCATAGGGACTGATCCAGCAGCGTGCCATGCCATGCACCCTCCCCCACTCCCCCTACAAACTGTACTTTTCACCCATACACCTTCATCTTTCTTCATTATATTACAGAGAGGGAGGGCACGGCGGTGCGGGGCGAGGAGCGAGATGTCGACGAGATGGTGTCCGACGCGGGAGCAGGTGACGATCCTTGAGGAGATGTACGAGCGCGGCGGCGTGCGGACGCCCAGCGCCGCCCAGATCCAGCGCATCACCGCCCACCTCTCCCGCTACGGCCGAATCGAAGGCAAGAACGTCTTCTACTGGTTCCAGAACCACAAGGCCCGCCACCGCCAGAGGCTCCGCCGCCGCCTCCTCTCCCACCCCCACGCCCTCGCCCATTGGGACCACTGCCACCACTTCACCCCCTGCCACCATTTCGCCCTTTCTCATCCTACATTTGCTCCATGCAGCCGACACCATTCTTTTAACCCGCCATGCGCCCACCTTGATCCCCAGGTACGCGCAACGCTTAAATCCACAACCCTGTCTTCCTGGATTTTTTTAGGGTTTTGAAGTACAGAAAACGTATTTGTAGGGTTCCGTGTCTGTGGGAGATCGTGCACCGTCTACCACGGCGAGGGAGAGCGAAATAGAGAAGAGTTCGATGACGAAGGGCGCGTACTTGGGCGACCCACGGACGGACACGACGATGGCGGAGATGGGTCTTCCCTCAAATCCCAACCCTAGACCTGTGGAGACCCTCCAGCTCTTCCCGCTCGCAGCCACACCCAGTCCATAGCCTCCACCATCAGCACCTCATGATCTGCCTCCCATTCCTTTCGCATTCTGTAAGAAAAGGATCTGAATTCTCTCTGATGGTAATCTCTGTTGTTTGGTATCTCCATCTTTTTTTTTCTCTAGCTTGATGGTTACAAAAAGCGACCTGATTTCTCTGACATTGAACAAAGAAAAAAGGAAAGAGAACCTGATCTCGGTACCCATAATAATAGTAATATTAAAACTGCGATTTTGATTCCGTCTGGTTTGGGTTCGTATGTGCTGTCGCCGTCTGGGCCTTTCCAAAAGGTGTGCATTGCTTAATGTCAGCGCCTGTTTGCATCAATCAGCTTTTTGTCGCCCTTACCAAGCCTACTTGAAACAGTCCCCCCTTCGGCGAGTCGATTCAAAATTGTAGGCTCTAAAAACAGATCCGTCTGGACGGCAGTGCCATGTGATACGATCCCTGGAGAAATCACTTCGTTAAATAGAAGGAAACTGACATTCACTAGGTTAGCTGATTCTCCTTTACATGTTGTTAATTTTTGTTATTCACTAAACCCTCGTTTGATGGTTGTTTTAACCTGTTGTTGGTTATGAATCGATTAGGTTTCCACTGTGTACGGGACACAGGTATCTTGCTTTTATTTGAGGGTAGTGATCAGAAGTTGGCACTCCATCAATATCTAGTGCAATTCAATTGTGGGGTTGTTGGAGAAGTATCTGATGAATATATCATCCACCCCTACAACCACCGCCAAGTGGTTTATCCCATGTTGCTAAATTTTGAAAAATGAGGAATACCATGGTGAAAAACAACTGTTCCCATATCTTCATTCTAAGGTTTGATGCAAAATTTGGAGATTCTGCATATTACATTGTGGACTGAAGAAGACTTGTTAAAAAGAAAAAAAAATACCCTAATTGAATTCATGGCCAAAATCATTGTTTTGACTAAGATTGGAAGAAATTAGTTGATTTTCGTTGGACCCCACAAAATGGAAAACCACATCATTTTTTAACATAGAATATCGTGGTTCTTATTGTGGTTTTGGGAAAATTGGGGCCTACTCGTGGTTTATGGTATAGAACTAAATAGTTTTTCTCATGAGTAGCTCTTGGTAATAAACTTGTATTCCATGAACAACACCAAACTTCTACCGTTGCAATGGAGGTTTGACAACTTCATTGAAGGCTGCTTGATGTGTGTGGATTTGGAGGACTGAGCAACACCTACCACACCAAATATGTGGAATTTTATTTTCCTCTATTTTGATGGTCGGTTTTTCCTATATGTTTGTATCCCTATAAGTTGATTTGTAGTTTATGGGTTGTACGATCAATCCAAGAGAACATGTTTCCATGTAGTCATTTTTGTTCCTACGATCACATTCAGTGATCTGCATCGGCTTCCGCGTGCTTTTGTGTTAAAGAAGGCTGCTTTACATGTGGGAATTTGGTGTATTGGGCGGCACCTACTGCAACCAAAATGTGGACTTTTTTGTTTATGTTTGGTTTGATTGTTTGTTTTATTGTTCTTGTGTTTCTATAAATAGGTGTGTTGTATTTAATTCCTAGAGAAGAAATAAAATCTTGCTACCTACTGCTGCTATGTTTATTTGGCGATCACCTCCACTGATCTGCATCCGTGTTGGCCGCTGTGAAATCCGCCTTCAGTCACTACTATAAATATGCATTTTATAAGTGCGCAAAAAGCCTTTAACAGTGCTAAAAATCATTATTAATCACAATGATGATAATGGTTGTCATTTATCAGCGCTACAAAAAGAACCGATAGAGTTCACAATTTATCAGCACTATCAATAGCACTGATAAAGACCCTCCTTTATCAGCACTTTCAATAGCACTGA
Organism: Viscum album; assembly: GCA_963277665.1. Classification (NCBI taxonomy): domain Eukaryota; kingdom Viridiplantae; phylum Streptophyta; class Magnoliopsida; order Santalales; family Viscaceae; genus Viscum; species Viscum album. Next base: position 1,199,445,319 of record OY728157.1, read on the forward strand.
TAAAGGGGGAACTTTACCTGTGTTCCAAATAGCGCTCATAAAGGCCCCACCTGCTATAATGTTTTGTTTTTATAACAACACACTACATCAACCTGTAACCTGAACAAAAAATATATAATTTAATTAAAATAAATTTTACATCACATTTAAAAAAACACTACCATATACATTTCAAATAATGTTTTTTATAATTACATTTATAGTCAATATCTAGAGACATTTAAAAACATTAATGGTTCATCGTCTTTGGAACCTGTGATCCCATCTCAAAAAGATCCGTCCATTGAATCTATTTCCAAACAAATCACATGAACCCAAGAAAAAGAATCCACATATATAAGAAAACAAATCATATGTTAGTAATATCATAAAAATATAAATTAAAAATTAATACGAAAGAATACATTAATAAATAGCAACTTTAAATAAAAATATAAACTTGGAGTTATGCCAGTCACATCGTCAATTTCATTGAGGTGCTGTTGATTCCAACACGTCACAAATAAGTTATGGATCATTATCCTAAAGTATCACAACAATGCTATTGCATTTGATCAGTTTTGAGTATGCTAATTGTTCTTCTTAATGAAATTAATGTCAATTTTAAATAAAGACACACTATGAGTTATATCGGTCACACAATTCGTGGGATCGAGGTGCGACTAATTCCTACACATAAAAAATTACTTATGGATCGTTGTCCTAATGCATCAAAACAATTAGAATGTGTTTGCTCATTTTTTAGAATGTTACTTGTGTTTTTTTTACTAAAATGTCATTTCAAATTGGAAACACGCACTTTGAGACATACTGGTCATAATGTGTGTTAGTTTAATGTTAGAATACTTCCTCACATCATAAATGAATTTTGAATTATTTTCCTAAATTATCAAGAAAATTGGAGCACATTTTCCTGGTTTTTAGTGAGTGACACATGTTTGAAACTAAAATGTAAATTTTAAACTGATAACGGACACTTGGAGTCTTACTGGTCACACCGTGTGTCAGATTAAGGTACGGTTGACTCTAACACACCATAAATGGCTGATGGATCATTTTCCTAATGTATGAAAACAATCTGTATAGGTTTTCTCGGTTTACAGTAGGTCGGTTTTCCATTTTACTAAAATAGATGTCATTTTTAGATAAAAAGACGCACATGGAGTCATATCAGACACACCGTGCATCAGATTGAGGTTCAGTTGATTTTTATGTGTCAAAAATGAATATTGGATCATTTTCCTAATGTATCAAAACAACCTGAAAGCGTTTCCTTGGTTTTGAGTGGGTCAATTGTCTTTATTACTAAAAATGATGTCAATTTTAAATAAAAAGACATACTAAGAGTCGTAATAGTTACATCGTGCATCATATTGAGATCCAACAGATTCCTATACGTATAAAATGATTTATGGATCGTTGTCCCAAAGTATCAATACAATATGAACGAATTTTCTTGGTTTTGAGTCAGTCAGTTGTCCTTTTCACTAAAAGTGGTGTTAATTTTAAAAAGACGCACTAGCAGTCATATTGGTCACACCGTTCGTCGGATTGAGGTGTGGATGATTCCTACACGTCTCAAATGACTTATGCATCGTTTCCCAAAAGTATCAATACAATACCAATGCGTTTTATTCCTTTTCAATGTGTCACTTGTTCTTTTTGCTAAAATTAATGCCAATTTAATATAAAAACACATATGAAGTCATATCAGTCACAACGTGCGTCAGATTGAGGTTTGTTTGATTCCTAAACATCAAAAATGACTTATAGAATATTGTCCTAAATGATCAAAATAGTATGAATGCATTTTCTCAGATTTGAGTAGGTTAGTTTTTCTTTTTATTAAAAGTGGTGTCAATTTTCACTACCACAAAATGAGGCAAGGGTATTGCCTCGTTTTATTGGTGCTAAACAGAACCACATGGCCCACCACCACTATGGTCAGATCGAAAGCAAGAACGCCTTCTACTGGTTTCAGAACCTCAGGGCCTACCACCTCCAGAGGATCTACCACCACCTCCTCTCCAACCTCTACCCCTCCCAGCCTCATCTTTCCCAACCCCACACCCTCTCCCATTGGGACATCTGTCACCACTTCATTCCCTCAAACATTTAACCATTTATCCTCTTAAATTTCCTCCATGCAATCGACACCATCCTTTCAACCCGCCATGTAGCCACCTTGATCCCTAGGTACACACTAATCATGCAATACTTAAATCCAAAACCTAGTCTTCCTAGATTTTTGTGGGTTTTAAAATATAGAAAACGTATATGTAGGTTTCCATATCTGTTGAAGATCGTGCATTGTCGACACCAGTGATGAGTATCAAAATTGAGAACAATTCCATGACGAAGAACTTGTACATGGGAGACCCTTGGATGGACCTGATGATGGAGGAGATGGGTCTTCCATATAATCCCAACCCTATAAAATTCGAGACCCACTAAGTCTTCCCTCTCACAGCCACACCCAGACTCAAAGAAGATTCCATAGAATCCACCATTAGCACCTCCAACTGCCACTCACGTTCTCTGTTTTCTTCTATCTCATGATAATTGATTTTAAATTTTATTATTCGAATGATGGAAGGACACCCTTACCCTAATACAAGAACCTAAGGTGGACGAAAGTGATGAAGCCCAAGAGTGTACCCAAGATCAAAACCATTACATTCATGTGGTAACGACCCCAAATTAGGAAAAACCAATATAGGTTCCTCGGGATGAACCCCACTAGACAGAGCGTCCGTCGCAAAGTTTCCCTCTCTATGAATATGCCGAACTGAATATCCTATAGAAATATCCAAGGTGCAGCTACGTATGATATACGTCACACTCCACGATGACTTGACTTTTTCCTGCAAGGCCCTATTCAACACCTTGGAGTCTGATTCCACTTCCGATAACCCCACTGAGATCCTTTTGCACAACATTATACACATGTGTTGGGATCTTACTTCCACACCCAACAAACTCCCCGACCCATGAATGCTGCTAAAAGCCAATAAAATTGAACCATTCTTGTCCCATACTAGACCTCCCCCAGGAATCTTCCCACCCATCAACGAACCGTCAACATTTTGTTTAAAGCCATTTATTGGGCGGGGGTTCCATCCTACCCAACAGCCCTGAGATACCAGTCGGGTAACATAGTTGTTCGTGGTATTGTCGAACAGAAGACATTGTTGACTCCCCATCACTAGCGTGCTCAGTTCATGCAGAAAATACTTCATACAAACTTGTAGCAGCAAGACCGTCGGGCACACCTTTGTTCTGGCCTTATTTCGGTCCTCCCACAACATTTAGAAAATTGCAGTAACCATGATGCTTCTGCTCTTATTTTCCATGCCCTACTGATCCACTCTCGTAAACATGTTCCCAATAAACCCATGTATGGACACGCACTCTACATCATATCTCCCCCATCTATCAATGCTCGACCATCTATAGGCATCCCATTCACTCCTAATAAAAAGGTGTACCACCGTCTCCACCTAAGGATTAGAAAAATAGTATCATTATGAAGCTAGATGAATTTATTTCTTTTGTATATTATCCTATGTGTGAATTTCATGGTGGAGAGCCCTCTACACTAGAATGTACATCTTCATGGGGACCTCCTTACACCATAATCATGCCCCCATTCATCCCTCTCCCATCCCAGCCAGATCAAGCCCCGATAATCAGACCCATTAAAATACCCTAAACTTGATTTTGTGAAAAAACATTTTTCCTACTCCTTAGTAAATACAACTTCTTTGAAGAGTTCCATCTGATTTGGGCTCAGAATAGCTTCCATTAACTTTGGCTGAATTCTGTCCTCTCTAACCGACATGTTTGGTCTATGACATAATTGAAAAAACAGCTTCTGCCCAGCCCAGTTGTCACTCCATAAATTAACCTCACCTCATCACACAAGCAATCAAGAAGTATCTTGAAGAATTTCTAGATGATACACCATAATGTTCCCCATCCTGGACATCTTTCTACTGTCCCAATCCTCCCAGTTTATTACATATATAAAACTAAGAGTTCTAGCCCAAATCGATTTCCCAACCATAAAGTCCCATGCCAATCAAGCTTGCATGGTCTGTATGGAGACAACTATGTCCCTAGGCCGATCCCTCCCTCCTCCACTGGTTGGTGAAATAGCATCTCTCACAACCACGATAGTTGTCGATATGCGTGATTGTCTCTTCTAAGAAAAGGATCTGAAATATCTCTAATAATAATTTGTGTTGTTTCGTGTCTCAATATCTTTTTTTCTCTAGATATATTGTTACAAAAAGAGACCTGATTTGTCTAAAATTAAACAAAGAAAAATGGAAAGAGAACCTAATCTGGGTACCCATATTAAGAATAATAATAATAGTTATTGTAAGGTCTAGTATTTACAATAAAAATAGGATTTTGATTCCATCTGGTTTGGGTTCTTATGTGTTTTTTCCATCTGGGACATTCTAAAAGGTGTGGAATGGTTAATGTCAGCACCTATTTGAATCTATTAGTTTTTTATCTCCCTTACGATGCCCACTTGAAACAATATCCCCTTTAGAAAGTCGATTCAAAATTGTAGTCTCTAAAAATATATCAATTTGGACCGCATGACCTTCAATTGCATTGCCATGTGATAAAATCCATACAAAAATCACTTTGATAAATATAAGGAAACATACATTCACTAGGTTAGTTGATTATTCTTTACATGATGCTAATTTTTCTTATTCACAAAATTCTCATTTGATGGATGTTTTATCCTTTTTTGGTTATGAATCTCTTGGGGTTCCATATTGTATGGGACACATTATCTTTTATTTATTTGAGTGTAGTTATCAGAAGCTGGCACTCCAACAATACCTACATTGAAAGTGTTAAAAAAAACCTTGTGAGTATTTTTGGAATATGTTTGTTTCCAAAGGGAGATCAAATTTCTCTAAATTTCATGATTTTTATTGGATAACCAATCATATGAAGTGTCATGATGTTTGGAAGATATTATAAAGATTTTTGTTGCAGAAACAAACACCATGTCATGGTTAATCTCATAAAAATTTGGGTACAACCAACAAATGACAACTCACACAAACTACAAGTAAATCCAGCCAAGAAAACGGTCCAGGAGCTCAACCCCATGACTAGTGCTCCAAACCCATCCCTTATGTTTTTAATGTGTTTTTTAATATATTTTTTTAAAATTTCAAGATTAATTATTTTAAAAAAATGCTTCAAAGGCGGCAGAGGGTTTCCCACCTCCACTCACCACTTTTGGCCTAGATTGATGACATGTCAAAGGCGAAAGGGGGTGCTGCCTTTGGCCTTTACGTTAGGCGAAAAGTGGAAGCAGGGGTTCCACCTTTTTCATTTATGTTAGGGGAAAGGTGGAACTTGCACTACCGCCTTTACCTCAATGCCATATAAATGGTCACCCCCATTCTCCTCACTTCCATTTTCCCCATTCTCTGTTCATTCCACTGATTCTCTCTCTAAAAAAATCCTTTTCTCATGCAGTGGACTCAGTTGTCTAAAAGAAGTCCCCATTTTTTTTGCGAAGCATCATTTTGAGGTATTTTTTTATTTAATTTAAAATTATTATTTTTATTTCGTTGAATTATTTTTAGTTATAAATATTTCATTTTTTAATTAGTTAAGTTAGTTCTAATTTTTTATGTAGTTTATTTAGTTATATATAGTTTGAAATAATAGTTATTAATAGTAATGATTAAGTATAGATGAACTATATAATAACTTTGGATTAAATGTTATAAAATTATGGACACCTAAAGAATATGTGGTTATCTAAGAAATCAAATCCCTGTCTGGATACAAAGAGGCGGATGTGGCTCTCCCACATATTTACTTAGGGGTAAATCCTGAAAACATCGCTTTGAGCTAGACTCAAATAGGAACTGGTGCATGACCATGGGCCTTGTGGCACTACTAGTTTGACACTCCTCAAGGATATGCTTTAGATGATTCCTATTTTCCTTATAAACTATTACAATACCTATGAACATAAAAATGAAATCAGTATATTTATAAATGATAAAATGATAATTGTGATGATATAAGTTGAAATGGACAAGGACAAAACATTAAAGAATGAAAGTTATTATTTGTAATTGAATTCATTTTAGTTAGTTTAAAAGATGTAATTTATTAAGTAGTTTAATTAGATATATATAGTGGAGAAATAATACTTATCATTAGTAATGTGTATGTATAGATTAATTAATGAATAACTTAGGATTTAAAATTTAATACATATAATGATTTTTTAATAATAATTAACTAACTAATAAAATATGATTAATGATTGAAAAAATAATGATTATAGATTGATTTAAGAATGATTAACTAATGAATAACACAGTAATGATTAACTAGTGATTAGAAATGGTTAACTAAATCAAAACTGTACTAAGAAACATTAGTATCATAGTTTAGGATATAAGAAAACATTTTAAAATTTTAGAATCATAAAATATATATAGTTTAGAAATAATATTTATTATTTTTAATGATTAATTATAGATTAATTAATGAATAACATAGGATTAAGAAATGAATACATAAAATGATTAGATAATGATACTTATGATCATTTAATGTGAAATGGAGAAGAAAAAACACATTAAAAAACACATGAATACTTTACAGCATACTGGAAATACCTTTACATTTTTCAATAGAATGTTGTTTGGAAAATATGAGCATCACTTAGGAAATGAGGTAAAATCTGGATTATTTTTGATTGGTAGCTTAATAACATCTTCGAAGGATGTGTACATAACTTTTGAACATTAAAATGTTTTCGGCCCTCTAATGAAATCTTAGATGACATCAAAGATATGTCATTAGAAGGCCAGAATATATTGAAAGGTCAACAGTTAAGTACATATCTTTAGAAGATGTTATTAAGATACCGATTGAAAATAAAGTGGATTTTACCTCATATCTGAAGTGAGGCTTATTTTATCCTAACCATATTCTATTCAAAAATTTCAAGGAATTTTATTGTATGTTGTAAAACATTCATGTGTTATTTAATTTGTTTTTTCTTCTTCATTTCACTTTATATTATCATAATTGTCATTTTATCATTTATAAATAAACTAATTTTACGTTTCCTCTTTTTTTACTTCGGTTTCCAAAAAAATCGGTGACTTATATTCTAATAAAAATTTATATAATGAAACATTACTATAATATTTTTGGGTATAAAAATACATCCTAAAATTTCATTCTAATAAATATTATATGTTCATCCATCATTGTCAATATTAGTTACACTATCATAATTTTGATCAAAAAACATTTTTGATGTAGAGAGTCATGTTTTCTTATGAAAACTACTATGGGGAGGTTATTCAAACAGAGTAATGAGATTATAACAGTACATAACCAACAAAAGTGGTTAGTATAATTGATTGTGTAATCATAAGTGAACTTCAAGATTGAATTTGTGGTTCCTTAAATCTGGGGCCCGATCAAGAAATTAAGTCCATTAGTTATAGTCATTTGAAATTCTTGGAAACACTTTGGAATCTAGAATGTCCATTGGTTTTTGATGCGTAGTGGGTCTAATAATTATATTTATTATCTCAATGGTCAGATGGTACCATTAGGGAGTTATATGTTGATGTTTCTATTATACAACAACAACACACAGTTGTACGAAGACATAGACTTACAAGAGAGGTTGAAGATGGTATGTCCCATGGAATTGAGCCTATTCCAAATGATGCAGAAGATGAAATACTAGATGTTCTATTAGATATACATGTCAATCTGACTTCTGATGAGGGATTTTGTAATGATGGAACAAATGGTGATAACATTACTGATGAGGAGGGAGTAGCTAAAGTTAGGAAGGATGTTTCTAGAAATCCGTTAGTTGTACAACGTCCTCGACTCACAACAAATCATCCACCACTATTTGCATCATGGTTCGAAGCAATGACATGTGTGCCTAAATTGGACTGAAGTGTTCTCACACCCTCGAGTAAGTTTTCCAATATTGTACCAGATAAGTTTAGTGGGCTGGAAAAAACCTTATATGTTGGAAGGAACATTTCATGTAAAGATGTATTAAAAAGAATGCTAAAGATATTTCACATTGAGAGGTAATAAAAATATACAGTTTAGGAATAAGGCCCCAATAAATATGTCATATGGTCTGAGAAGTGTCAGGATGATTGTAAATTCTTATTGAGTGTGATTCCAGAAAATTCATTTGGTGGTTGGGGAATCTTGAGGACTGAGGCAGCTCATACTTGTGTTCATCCAATCTTGACACAAGATCATAACTCATTGGATGCTGAATTTGTGTCTTCCATTGTAGTTGAGATTATTTGGAAATTCCAAGATGTTCTTATATCCCTTGTGCAATAGAGGATACAACAAACATTTAGTTATATGATTTCCTATAATAAGGCAAGAATGGAAAGATTGAAGGCAATTTTGAAGGTCTATGGTGATTGGGATGACTCATATCGACTGTTACCGCAATTGTCCTTCATAACGAGGCACAATAACCATGTTGTCTTCCATCTTAATATAAACTAAAATGTGTCTGAAGATAACCAAATTGATCCATCTCATGTTCAATTTCATCCATTGTTCTAGCCATTCGTCCACTGTATCTCCACATTTCGTTTCAGAAAACAGTTTATTAAAATTGATAGAAAATTTTTGTATGTAAAATACTATGGCATATTGTTGATTAAAATAACCCAATAAATGAGGAAATCAATGCAGACCCTGATACATGGAGACCCCCAAAAGAACATCATCAGTTCTATATTACACATTGCTAGAAATGTGAGGAAAACATTGCACAATTAACCTATGAAGAAGGAAATCATGAGGATAGGTATGAAATGCCTTTGTTATTTTTTCTTATTTAAATTTGAAGATAAAAAAATTTATATTAAATTTTATTACTTCTGTATAGAATATGAGTCAGATTAGCAATGGTTTGGAGAAATTTTTGAACAAATCAGCGAGGCTAATCAATAAGTGTATGATTATATGATGCAGATTTAAAAAAAAGTACATTGGCATATGATGGGGGAAAGGAACGAACACATGACCACAAACATTGTGGAGTGCCTCAATTCTATCTTCATGGGGATTCAAAAGTTACCTATAACTTCCCTATTTCATGATACATTATATCGCTACATGAAGTACTTTGTTGATAGGCAAAAAATAGACATGAATGGAATTCCACAGGGGCTAAGGTATAGAAGACATTTTCAATGAGGTATTGAAAATAGTATTTAAGAATCTTATGGTTATCATGTCATAATTTTATAATGATAATACTCTTGATTTTATTTTCAAGAGCATTCATACCCCATCAAAACAAGAATTGGTGAAAAAATTGTGGTATTACTGGAAGCAAGTCAATATTGATGTAGAAATTTTATGGACTTACTGTTTCCATGCACACATGCCATCGTAGCATGTGCCCTTGTGAACATATCATGAGAAGCATATTTTGATCCAATGTACAGGATGCACACCATTGATAACTGTTATGATACACCTTGGATGCCTATTGGAGAGTTTCTTTATTTCCCAATGCCCAAAGGCCAGCTGATAGTGATACCTAACCTCAACCGGTTGCGTACCCATGGGAGACATAAGGCCAGCAGGATGCGGAATGAGATGGATTGGCATTAAGAACAATAGAAAATTCTGAGATGCGCCATATTTCATCAATAAGTTCATAACCAGAAAAAATTCTGTAACATTGTTGGGTTGAATTCATACTCTCAGCCGTAATAATGTATTGTATTTATTGTGATATTCTTGTATTATAAATTATATGGTGTTATCTCTTCTTTTTAACTTGGTTTTCAAAATATTCTGTGACTGATATTCTAATAAACTTTTATATAACGAAACAATAGTATCATATATTAGGGTATAAAAATAAGTTATAAAATTTCAGTATGATAATGATTATACGATCAACCATCATTTTCAATATTAATTACACTTTCAGAAATAAGATCAAATACCATTTTCACTATAGAGTTAGGTTTTTCTTTTGTGTACTACTACAAGGAGGTTATTCAAACTTATCAAGGATATTCTTATAGTACACAACCAAAAAAAGTGGATTGTATAGCTGATTTTATAACAATAAGTGAAATTCATGAAAGAATTCATAGGAAATGAACCACCACATAGGAGGACCATTGACAATGATGACAATGATGACATAAAACCATTAAATCACCATCATCATTGTCACTGTTCCTCACGCATCGTGGATCATTTCCCATGATTTCTTTCTTGAATTTCACTTAGTGTTATAGAATCATATATACTAACCACTATTTTTGTTTGGTTACTATAAGAACCGCCTTTCTCAGTTTGGAGACATGCCCATTTTGTTTGATTTTTGATTGGCATCACAACATGTGCATATGTGAATAAGATTCTTTATTTCATATAAATGTATGACTTCACCAAATACTTTTACTATCAAATTACAACAAGCCTTTCATACTCACATTAAAAGTAATATGGTAAGTGCATTTGAGGGGACATTAACACATAATCTATCTGTCCCTAGCTAAACCATAAAGCATACATGTGCGAAGATAATCATGAAACATACCATCATGTAGAAAATCATACATAAATTAAAAAGAAAAACATTTCCTAATAAACATTTATATACTGAAGATAAAATTTATATATATATATATATAAAACACCATTTTCTAGGTAAAATCACACCTTAAAATCACTTTAGTAAAATGCATTGAAAAACATGAAGACATGATCCTTTCTTTTGGTAAGAAATAACTTCACAAAACAATGTGAATAAACATGTATGGTCTTACATTCTTAAAGTCATAACATTTTTCTGACCATAAAATTATATTTACATTTTACACTTAGGAATAATTTCATCTGTTTATATACCAATAAATGAAATAATCCTACTCACTTAGTAGTATGGGAATGTTTCTTAGGTCATGTTAGACGATGGTCAGGTTCGACCGATCAGGGTGCATCATGCACACCATTTTCATCACACGGTCCATCAACCTAAGATTAAACCATGCTTGCGCTGTGATGGATTCCATGACATTTCCGTTTTAGATTTCACATTTTTTGACCATCACCTGCTTACTTCCCTATTGAAGATATGGAGACCAGATACACACACATTCCACTTACCCGAGGGAGAGATGACTATCACCCTCCAGGATATGGCATTGCATCTAGGTCTTCCAGTCTCGGGGGAAGCCGTTATTGGACCCACCCATGCATCTTGGCCTAACCTTGTTCAGCGATTATTAGGCATCAATAATTTGTCCAACCATATTGATACATATGGAGGGTCGATATCTATGACCTAGCTATACGAGCAGAGCCCACATTTACCCAATGACACTGATGAGCGGACTATCATGTGTTATTCCCATGCATATATATCACAACTCATTGGAGGGACCCTATTTTCTGGTCACTAAGGGGTGCACATGCACATAATGTGACCCAATTTTCTGGTCACTAAGGGGTGCACATGCACATAATGTATCTATCTCTAATGGAGGACTTTGATTGGACTAGTATCTACAACTGGGGACTAGCCTGCTTGACATACACATACAAAGAATTATGTAGGGTATCCTTTAATGACCACAAAGATCTAAAGGGATGTTTCATCCTTCTTTATATGTGGGAATGAGAGCGCATCTCCTCATCATGCCCTCATCTTGCTGGTCCACTGCTCTCTATAGAGGTGTTGCATGATGCTCCACAGGGACACTATTTTGATCACTCATCTTTATTTATTTATAATTCTACTAGGAGTTATTGAATTTAATTTCTCATTATTTTTCACTTTCAATGATGTACTTTACAGGTGGTGTTAGAGACACAATTTCCACACGGTTCTGACACACTATTTAGGCGCATATAACATCATGTTAGACTATATCTTACTCTCCCATGTATATATATAAAATCTATCACTATCTACCAAATTTAATAATAGCATCAATTTTGGTTTTTAGTAAGGATATTATTTGAAAAAGGTCACATGTCCTTTTAGATTACATAGATTCCATACTAGACTGAATTGGACCAATTTCTACCATACTACACTGCTGGACTTGATGATATTATGGTTGAAGTTCCCCTCATTCACTTCCATATCATTAAGTGGAATCAACCTGAAAGAGTCATGCACTATGTTTTTTATGTTCAATCGATTCCATTTCCACCGAGAAAAACATATAATCTTCATGAAGTAAAGATGAAAGGGAGGCAGGATGAGGAATGGCACCGATTATATGCCAACTATCTCGACTACTGGAGTAGACATGTAGAGTTTTATATCCAAGGTATACTTACAATACAATTCATTCTTTTGGATCAGGTCGAGTATGAGCCATGGTATAGACTAAAGTCTATACTGTATCTTACCCAACATGGAAGAGATATTCATAAGATTTTAAGTTAATAAATTTCCATTAGTTTTTTATTGAACCATTATCTAATTTATTTTGAATCTTTTTATAGGGTACTCACTCAGAGCATCTCGTTCGCATTAGTGACGAAGTGAAGGAGGGGGTATTTAGCTAGGCAACAGTCAATGCTGAAGCGCTAGATCTGATAACATTTTATCATGAAATTTTTGAGAACATCTTCAATAGTCCATCACAGAGAGAGGAGGTTTCTTCCCTCGAGGAACATTCTCCAGGAGCCGCTGGTGTTGAGGATCCACGACGACGACGACGATGTAGAAAGTATCGTGCTACACGTGAGGCCTCACCTGTTCTAGGGGTCGACCCTCTTGCATTCCGACATCATCCGATTGAGGATGTGCCTCAGGCGGCATGGGATCCATCTATATTGAAAGGATATCCATATTTCTCTCCGACTTAGGGTCCAGATCCATTACAAACTTGGGGTTCAAATCCATCACAGTCTTGGGATTCATATCCATCGTAGGATTGGTTCCCTATTGCGATGATGTCTGGTCCTTCTACTAACCTAGTGGGAGAAGGATCATGAGCATAGTATGACACGCAGTTGACACATCCTCCCACAAACACATAGGTGGAGAATACGATGATCAACATTATGCTGCTCGAGGATCATCCCTCTCCAGTTCATGAGACTCCACCCCAACAAAGAGCTTAGCGGTCTCAGTTCGAGCATCCCTTTCACATACAACCATGTGGAACTGAATCTCCCACCAATACACATAGAAATAGTAATTTATTGTACTTGTTCATGTATATGTTTTATATCTATTGAAATGAATATAATTTTATTACTATCATCCATTTTTACATGCTTATCTAGTGTTTTAGTTTTCATTAATTTTTTAGGAATAGTTTATATTTTATAATTATTCAATGTTGACTGCTTGAAATAGATGATTAATTATTAAATTTAAAGTAGCTAACTTTAAAATCTTATAAAATATACAGTATAAAAATAGTCTAAATAAAATTTAAAAGATAGCCTAAACATCTATTTTTTTTGAAAATAAATTGAGTTTCATATATAAAATAAATAAATGAAAATGAAAGGAATGTAAAAACTATTATAAATACTATTTTAATGGTTTAAAACAATACTAAAATTTAATTTTTAATAAAATATTGATGAATATGGAACATTGTAGATTAAAATCAACCCAATATATTGAACCCTGATAATGACCAATTTTCTCTTTCAAGACCATTTCTCTCTTAAATACCCATTTTCTCCCAATGATATTTCTATCAATTTGAAGATCAACCAAAACCCATATGTAGTTCTAAAAAATATCTCAAATTTGAGCACCAAAAAATCTATTTTTTTAAAACATAACATCTGTACATTGATACTCTTTAGTGATAACTGGTTTGGGATATGATGAGTTCATGTCAAACACTACATACTGAATATGGGAACTGCATCTCCATCAGAAATGTACACTAGGATGAGATATCATTTAGGATTATAGAGTGGTGATAGGATATCCAATCAATGTCATTAAAAAATAGTTACGTAGAAGAAAATAAAGGTTCTCTTATGTCACTCTGGGGTTACTCATAAGTGATAGAAAAAAGAAAGAATTCAGAAGAGGATCTAAAGAAAAAATGATCGATTAATCTCATAAATAATAGGGAGAATGACTGTGGAATAATCAATTATCCTAACAAGGAGGTAGTGGTGAAATAAACCAAATGAACAACCAAATTCCATGTGCCATAGATAAATAAACTAAGTGGTGAGCATGGTCTTGGTGGATGGATAAGATGAAAAATTTTCATTGTATCCAATGCCTTATTATTATTTAAACCCTTTTGTCAATAGCATTTCATTATATCTATTCACTTTATCTTACAAGTCCATTTCCCTCATAAAGAATGATTTTCACCTAATTATATTTATACCATCTTGAAGATCAACCAGAACCAATAGTTAGTTCTTAAAAATGTCTCAAATTTGAACGCCACAAAAGCTATTTATTAAATGTATAACATTTTCAAATTCAAATGTTATTGACATAATTCTAAACAACATAAAACATACAATATATATATATATATATCATTATATAAAAATATATATATTTATAAATACAATAACATATTCTCTATATAGTTTATATTTTATAGTTTTTCAATGCCATATACTTGAAACATTTTTATATTTTAAGTAGGTGGTTTTGAAATTTTATAAATTATTTTTCAGAATTTTTTTTACTATAATATTTTGTAACTGTTTCTTATATATTTAATACATGTTTCAATTTTTATTTATATTGGTCTTATTTTTTATATTTTATAGTCATTCAAAGTCACATACATGAAGCATTTTTTAGTTTTATGTGGGTGGCTTTGGAAGCTTACAAATTATTTTTCCTCAATTTTTTTATAAAATTATTTTTTTATTCAACTATTTCTTATATGTTTAATTAATGTTTTAAGATTAATTTATATTTTTATTGTTTTTATATTTTACAGTCTTTTATATCCACATACTTAAAATATTTTTATGTTTCAAGTAGGTGTTTTTGAAAGCTTATAAATTATCCTTCATGAACATTTTTATGAAATTATTTTTATTTTCATCTATTTCTTATATGTTTAATCCATGTATTATGTTTCTTTTATATTGGTTTTATAGTTTATATTTTATATTATTTCAAATCCAGGTACTTGAAATAGAATCCCACATCAGAAATGCAGAATGTTTTGCATAGGAATGAGAGAACCAGAATCCTATATTTGAAATGCAGAATGATTTCCAGGGAAAGCCCTCATATAAAAGGGACCCATGGATGAGAGTTTATGTTAGAATCTAGAATGTTGTAATGACTGTACTACAGGATATTAAATATAAGATAAATTATGACGAATTATATATATATATATAAAGAAAACAAAATAAAATAAAAATAAAAATAAACATTTTAAATATATCTATAAAATATTTAAAATAGTAATTTTTAGGTGAAAGGTGGCAGCCCTGATGTCGCCTTTGGACTAAACCGAAAGCCAGTAGCGGGAATGCCACCTTTCAAGCATAATTTAAAAAATATTTTTACACCCAAATCATTAATTTTTTAAAAAACATAAAATAAACCCCACTCCCTCCCTGTCACCCCAGCCGCATGAGGGGGATAATTAATATCATAGTTGGATAAAAAAGTTCATCTTAAGTGGGGGATTATTGGAGAAAATGACGTAATTGAATCCATGGATAAAATCATTATTTTGACAGATACTTTCTAAAAAGTAGTTTTTTTCATTGGATACAATGAGATGGAAAATTATGTCATTGTTTAACTTACACTTTTGTGGTTTGTATTTTAGTTCTACAAAAATAGGGCCGAGCCCATGGTTTTTAGCATGGAGTTAATTTTTTTTTCTCTGGAGTAGTTACTTGATGTTTTATGATAATCCCATGTTCAGATTTGTATGAATCAATGTTGTGGTTTCTCATGGAGAATACTTTTAATAAAGGGGAATTGTTAGAAATTTAGTGATGTTGTGATTTGAAGGTTGTGGGTTTTAGAGTCAATGTGTTTTCCAAATACCAAATTGTTGTTAGATAGGATGTGTCATGGTTACCAACATTATTTCATAATACAAATATTGAAAGATAATTTCAAAGACACACATATATATATATTGATTTTATTTTTGGGATTTTTGTTTAATTTTCAATGGATTTGATGGTTTATTATGAAAAACATTTTATGGAGGGGAGATTTACTTTTTGGTTGGATATAAAAAATATCATTACTTTGAGGAATGAGATTTATATGAAAAAAAGATTGATGAAATTGGGAATCCATTCACAAGAGACACATTTTGGAAGATTTTTTATGGGTTTTTGTATATATTTTTTAATTGTGTATAGGTTATTTTTTTTAAATTATGCATAAAATGCGGCTGGGGGGGGCACATTTACCCTCCCCACCGCCTTTCCTTAGATCAATGACATGGAAATAGTGGTCAGGAGGGTGGGGGTGGGGGCTTTCACTTAAAGAGAAAGAGAAAGGCGGCTGGGGGGGGGGGTGCTTTTCCTATGGTAAAAGTGAAAGGTTCCCCGAGTGCCTTTTACTTAATTCCCTATAAAAGGGAATACCCCCATCCTCCCCACTTCAAAATCCTCCCCCATCCCTCTCATTTATAAATTCTCCCTTCCCTCAACTTTTTAAACACACACTCTCTCTATAAAATGTTTTCTTTATGTGTGGTGGATCTACTGGCCTAAAAGATGTCTACATTTTTTGAAAAGCATCAATTAGAAGTATTTTTATTATTTCATTAAAATTTTTATATGTTTTCAATTGAATTATATTTAGTTAGTTTAAAATATGTTATTTATTATGTTGTTTAGTTAGTTATATATATTTTATAATTAACAGTTATTATTAGTAATGATTTTGTATAGATTAAATTATGATTTAGTTATGATTATGTAATAACTAAACATTGATTAAGTATTAGTTACATTATGATTAAATTATGATTATGTGATGATTAAAGATTGAATAAGGAATTAATAAAGAATTATTGATTAACTATTGATTACGTAATGATTAAATAATGATTAAGGGATGATTGAAGAATGATTAATGGATGATTAATTATTGATTAATGGATGATTAACGAAAGATTAATGAATTGTTAACCTATCTTTAACTAATGGTTAAGAAATTATTAACTAATGATTAACTAATAGTTAAGTAATGATGAACGAATGGTAAACTAATGTTTAAGTAATGATTAATGTAGTCTTTTAGAATATAAAATAACATTCTAAAATTTTGGTAGCATAATGATTATATGGTTACCTAAGAAATTAAATCTCTATCTGGATACAAACAAGTGGATGTGGCTCTGGAACAGATGTACCTTGGAGTAATAACTATAAAAAGGTGTTTTGGGCTTGCCTTTAGGTAACTTGGTACATGAAAATGGGCCTTACTGCATCCGAGTTTGACACTCCCAGAGGATATACTTTAGATGATTCATTTTTTCTCTACAAACTACTAAAACACCTTTTGGACGATTAAGAATTGTACTAAGAAACCTTGGTATCATATTTTAGGATATAAGATGATATTCTAAAATTTTAGAATCATAAATATTATATTGTCAACCCTCATTGTCAATAATACTAATAAAATGATTTGAAAAGTGTGGTAAAAATAAGAGAACACCAAATCAATTTAATTATCATTGATAAAATGACTATTATGATCATATAAAGTGAAATGGATAAGAAAAAACACATTAAATAACACATGAATGATTTAAAAAATAAAATAAATACATCAAATTTTTTCAAAATAACATGGTTTAGATGATATGGGTCTCACTTAGAATGTGAAGTAAAATACAACTTATGTTCAGTTTGTAGCTTAATAACATCTTCAAAAGATATGTACCTAACATTGGAATTTTGAAAATCCTTCAACCGTATAATAAAATATAAGATAAAATATAAAAATTTTTATTAGAATTCCTAGAGATTTTAAAAATTCCAAAGTTATATACATAACATTAGAATATGTTTATAAGCTACCAACTGAAAATAAATTGTATTTTACCTCACATTCGAGGTGAGGCTCATGTCATCATAACCATGTTCTATTGAAAAATGTGAAGGTATATATTGGATTTTGTAAATAATTCACATGTTATTTAATTTTTATTTTGTTATCCATTTGACTTTTTGTGATTAGAATTGTCATTTTATCAATGATAATTAAACTGATTTGGTGTTCTCTTCTTTTTACCTCACTTTCCAAAACATTATGTGACATATATTCAAATGAAATTTTATATAATGAAACATTAGTATCATAATTTTGGGTATAAAATGTAGTTCTAAAATTTAATTATAATAAAAATTATATGTTTAACCATCATTATGAATATTAGTTACACTATCATAAGCATGTTCAAAAATCATTTTTGACCTAGAGAGTCATGATTTCCTATCTGTACTGCCACAATGATGTTATTAAAAATGATCAAGGAGCTTCTTACAGTACAAAACCAACAACAATGGTTAGTACAATTGATTGTGTAACCCTAAGTGAAATTTAAGATATAATTCATGATTCCTTATATCTTGGACCCAATCAAGAGATCAAGTCCATGAGATATAGACATTTTCAATTCCTTACTACACTGGGGAATCTAGCTTGTCCATTGGTTACTGATGCACAGTGGGTCCAAGAAATACATTTATTTTCTTAGCAGCTAGACGGTACTATGATAGAGTTATATGTTGATGATCTACTTTATAACAACAACATCTAGTTGTACGAAGACGTAGACTTACAAGAGTTGTTGAATATAGTCTGCCCCATGAAATTAAGCATATCGAAAATGATATAGAAGAGGAAAACCTAGATGATCTCCCTGATATAAGTGTAAATCTGATTTCAGATGAGGATTTTCATAATGATGGGACATATGGTGAAAATAGTGCTGATGAGGAGGGAGAAACAGATGTTGGGGAAGAAGTTTCGAGAAATGAATTAGTTATACCATAAGCTCGACCAATAATAAATCATCCACCACTATTTTTATCTTCATTAGAAGCAATGAAACATGTTCTAGATTTCAACTACAATCTTCTAATAGTTTCAAATGAGCTTCCCGAAATTGTATGAGATATGTTAAGTGAGCTAGAAAAAACCTAATATGTTGGAAGAAATTTTCCCAGAAAAGATACATTAAAATGAATGCTAAATTTATTTCAAATCGAGAGGAACTACAAATATATAGTTAAATAATAATTCCATAATAAATATCTCATATGGTGTGAGAAGTATGGGGATGATTGTATATTTTTTTGGTGGTAGATTCCATACATTTCATTTGGAGTTTGAAGAATCTCGAGGATTGAGGTAGCTCATACTTGTATTCATCCAATCCTAACAAAAGATCACACCTCATTGGATGCGAAATTTGTGTTATCCATTGTCATCATGATAATTAGGACATGCTAATATCTTCCTATTGTTCTTTTTAAAGAGATGATACAACAAGCATTTATTTATAATATTTCCTATAATAAGGCATGGATGAAGAAACAGAAGGAAATTGCGAATGTCTGTGGTGATTATATCGAGTGTTACCACAATTTCTAGACATACCGTGACATAAAAACCAAGTTGTATTCCATATTCATACGAATTAACATGTGTATTGAGATAAATGACTTGATCCATCTCATGTTTATTTTCATCAGTTGTTATTGGCATTCCTCTCATGTATCTCCAAATTTATTTTTAGAAAATAGTTAATACAGATTGATGTAACATTTCTATATGGAAAATAAAAGGGTGTATTATTGATAACAATAACCCAAGATAGAATCTTTTCAACTCTTATGCTTTCCATTTTCATTGCGGGGAAGGAAAACTATGAACCATTGAGTTAGTTTTTGGCACGTATCAGCAACCATTTTACCCGCATTCAGGGTGTCTGTTTGATATCTGATCGGCATCAGGAGATCAATGAGGCAATCAATGCGTACCTTGATACATGAACAACCCCAAATCCACATCATCAGTACTGCATTAGACACATTTATAGTAATGTTAGAAAAACATTCCAAAACAAACCATTTAATACAAGAATCACAACGATAGGTTTGCAATGCCTTTCTTATTTTTGACTATTTCAACGTAAAGATAAAATCAATTTACATGACCTATGACCACATCTATGTAGCATATGATCTGGATCAATGGTGTTTTGAAGAATTTTTCAAACATATATGAAATTCTAATCAAGAAGTGTATGATTATATGAAGTAGATTCCAAAAGAAAAATGGACATTGGAATATGACAGGGGATGGGGTATGGAAATAAGACCCCAAAAATTATGGAGTGTATCAATGGTTTCTTCAAGGGGAATCACAAGTTTCCTATAATTTCTATTGTTCTGGATACATTGTATCAATGCGTGAAGTACTTTGTTGAAAGAAAAAAACTATTCTCAGACTAGATTTAGCAAGGGCTATGGTACATAAGGAACATTCAATGAGACATTGAAAAGAACATTAAAGAAGCTTCTGGTTATCTTGTCTAGATTTTCCATTGATAAGACTCTCGATTTGAAGTTTAAGAGCGTTCAGAACCCATTATAAATAGCATCAGTGAAACAATGGTGGTATTATTGGAATCTAGACAATTCCAATGGGGAAACTTCCAGGCCTTACAGTTTCTCTATGCACACACCATCATAGCATGTTCATCTTTGACCATATCAATAGAAGAATAAGTTGATCAATTGTATGGGATAAACCCCATTGATAACTTTTATGTAGCACCATGGATGCCTATTGGGGAGTTTCAATATTTTCCAATGACTGAAGGCTAGTTGATAGTGATTCCTAACATTAACAGGTTGCAAAAACAAGGGAGACTAAATTCCAACATGATGAGGAATGAGATAGACTAGTCTCAAGAAAAAAGGAATAGTTTGAGACTCACCATATGTCATTAAAAAGGCAATAAATAGAAACGATTCCCTCATATTACTAGATATTGTTCACAATATCATCCACAATGATCTATTGTCTCTTATGTGATCTTCTAATTTTGTTAATTATATAGTGTTATTATAATATTCTTAATTTTTTATAATTATATACCATTGAAAAATAATTTTACTATCAAATTACAACATTCCTTTCATATGCACGTTAAAAAGAATATGACAACTGAATTTGAGGTGAAATTGACACATAATAAATATATAAATGGCTAAACCATAAACAAAACACATGAGAAAATAATCATGAAACATACCATCATGTGGGAAATCATATATAAATTAAAAATCGCACCATTTTGTAGTAAACTTTTAGATAAAAAAGACAAAAATTTTACATATATAAATATATATTACCATATCAAACATCATCATCAAAATTATTATTTGTATTCAAAAAGAGAATACAATGAATAAAAAACCAAGACTAAGGAGGATGAAAATAATAGGGGCCAAGAGCATCTCCCCAGATCAGGTTCACCCCCTCAGGATTAAATTGAGAAACATTAGAAAGACGCATGAACGAGACACCATGGGGGGCTAGAGAAGCCAAGTGATCCACCACCTTATTCCCCTCTCTCTAGGTGTGGGTGACACTAGTGTTCTTGTCAAGTAGGTCTTTGCTTTTCTTAATGTTGTAGGTTACTGACTAGGTTATGTTACTTTTGTCTTGAAGGGAATCATGGAATATCATGCAATCAGTCTCCACTTGACAAATGTAAATCTCCCTCTACATACATATAGTGATACCTATAAGAATAGAATTATCCTTCACCTGTATAGAATTTCCACTCCTGTAATGTGACATGAAATCTAGGATCACACTACCACTTGAATCCCGAACCACCCATCCACCTATCATCTCACCCTAGATTCAAAAACCATCTGTATTAAATTTAAGGCCAAACCTAAGAGGACTCCACCTGACCCATTTCCCCAGTGGTCTGGATCCTGTCTTCTGGTCCATGGCTAGAGGCATGTACACCACCTCTAGGGAGGGGTCTTCCTTCCAGTTTCCATCAAAGAAAAATATATCAAACAAGGTTCACCTTACTCTTATTATAATGGCTCTTCCCATGGAGTTAATCCCCTTGAAGACATGCACTTTTCTTTTGGTATGAAATAACATCATAAAATAATGTGAATAAACATGGATATATCTTACATTGTGCAAGTCATAACATTGAAGCGTCCATATCATTATACTTACATTTTTCACTTTCGACTCATTTAATTTTTTTACATACAGATGGATGACACCATGCTACTCACTGAGTAGGCTAGGCATATTTCCTAGTCCGTTCTAGACGACGATGATTTTTGAGAGATCAGGGTGCCTCGAGTGCACTATTTTCAACACATTACACCTCCACCCACCATTATAGCATACATGCATCATGATGGACTTTATGAAATTATAGTATCATATTTATCATTTGTTGACCATTAACTACTTGATGCCCTCGTGGAGAGGTAGAGACCAGAGACACACACATCCACCAGCCTGAGGAAGATATGACCACCCCACTAGAGGATGTGGAAGTGATTCTCAGTATTCATATATAGGGGGAAGCTGTTATTGGATCCCCACAAGCATCTTGGTCACACATTGTTAATTGGTTATTAGGCATCAAAATTTTGGCCAACTGTAGGGATATAGATAAGGGGTCGATATCGATGATCTAGAAAGAGTTTCTGTTTGGACAATTTCGATATATATGCAATGATGATGATGACCAGACTATCATGCATTATGCCCATGCATATATATTATGAATCATTAGAGGGAACCTGTGTGTTGATCACTTGGGGATGCACATTAACATGGTTTATCTAGGCATACTGGAGTACTTTGATCGGGTTAAGACGTACAGATGGGGATTAGCCTGCTTGGAATACACATATAGTGCATTATGCATGATATGCTGCAAAGACTACATATATCTCAGGGGATGCATCATATTTATTTAGATGTGGAAATGGGAGTGCATACCTTAATGCTTCCATGTTCTTAATGGTACTCCGCTACTGGCATAGGTGCTGGATGAAGCTGCACATGGAAACTGGTATGATCAATCATCTCTATTGGTTTCTGATGATAGTAGGAGTTATTGAATTTAATTTCTTATATTTTATCACTTTTGATGTGGTATTGATAGGCAGAGTTAGAGATACAGATTTCTCATGGTTCGACACACCATTTGGGTGCATATTGCCTCATGTTGGACAGTCTACTACCTAAACAGTTTAGTATATACAATATGTCATTGTCTAAAAAATTTAATAATAACATCAATTTGGGTTATTATTAAGGATATTTTTTTTGACAAAGGTCACATGCCATTTCAGGTTACATGGATGCCATATTATGCTATACGGTACCAGTTTTCAACATACTTCACTACTAGAATTTCTGACGCTATAGTTGTAGTGATTCTATTTCAATTCCATATTACTTAGTGGAAACATCCTGATAGGGTCATGTGACAATTTTGTTGTGTTTAGCTGATTACATTACAACTGAGACAGACAAAGTAGTTTCATCATGTAAAGAAGATGGTGAGGCAGAATGATGACTAGTGTCGAGTACATACCGATTATCTCGACCTCTAGGGTAGAAATGAAGAGCATCATCTCCAGGTTGTTCCTATGATGTGATTCTATCTATCAAAGAAGGTCAAGTATGAGCCATGGTATACACTAAAGTCTATACTGTATCTTACCCAACATGGTAGAGAGGTTAATAATATGGTAAGTCAACAAATTTATATTAGTTGGTTTATAGAACTATTTTATAATTAATTTTGAATATCATTACAACATACTCACTCAGATCATATTATTCACATGAGTGATCTAGAAGAGGAGGGGGTCCTTAGCTGGGCAGCAGTCCATGATGTAGTGCTGGAGCTGAGGTCATTCTATCGTGCGATTCATGAGATCATCTTTGAGAGTCCAGCCTATAGAGTGGAAGTTCCTTCCCCAGGAATAGAGGTTAATCCTCAAGAACATCCTCCAGTAGCTTCTGATGCTAAGGATCCATGATGACGATGACATAGACCGTGTCTTCATGCACGTGATCCCTCACATGTTCTACCGAAAAAGGTCGACCCTCTAAAAATCCAACCTTATCCGATTGTGGATGTTCATCATCCGACATGGTATCTGTCTTTATTGACATGATTTCCACAGTTCTCTCCAGTTTGGGGTCTATATACATTGAAACATTGTTTCCCCAATACGACGATTGAAGGTCCTTCTAATACCATAGTGGGAGAAGTATTGGGAGTGTAGTATGAAAACAAGTGGACACCTCCTCCCACTGACACACTGGTGGATCCTGCGACGATTGATGTTCTAGTGCCCAAGGATCATCCCTATCTAGTTCATCAGACTCCACCCGACCACAGAGATCGACAATATCGATATGGGAGTACCCTTCACAAACCACCATGTGGGAAGGACTCTCCTCCCCATAGAAATTGACTGTACTTGATCAAGTATATGCTTTATATCTTTTAGAATGAAGATATTATTTTTTACTATCAGACATTATTACATGTTTAGCCAGTTTTTTAGTTTTCACTAATATTTTAGTCACAATTTATATTTTATAAGATTTGAAAGCTGAATTCTTAAATCATAGGAAAACTTACTAAATTTCAAGTTGGTAACATTAAAATCATATAAGTTATGATTTATAAATATAATCTAAATAAAATTTAAAACATATCTTAAACATCTAAAATGATTTTGAATATAAAATTCATTTCATAAATATAATAAATAAATGAAAATTAAAGGAATGTAACAAAATATTTTAAATACTACTGTAATTGTTTAAAACAACAATAAAATTTATTTTCTAAAAAATATTGGTGATGTTAGAAAATTAGAGATTCAAACTTACCCTAGATATTGAACCCTAGTAACATGTATACATTCTATAGAAATTTTATTTTTGATGGATTTAAACATGGAAACTAATTTTTTTTTGCCTTGTACCTAATCCCTTATTATTTTTTATACCCTTTAGTCACTAGTATTTATTTACATCTATTCACTTTAACTTCCAGGGACATTTTTCTCTTAAAAAACCATTTTCACTCAATGATATTTATATTAATTTAAAGATCAACCAGAACCCATACTTAGTTCTAGTACATGAAATCCATTATTCAATTCATGGATTCTTTATATCTTACAGCTTCTGAGTTATCTATTGCCTCCTTATAAGAAAGAGGGTCATTATTTACAACCAATAACAATTCACCATCTTTAGTGACCATAATTATTTTATATAAAGGTTTGTATATATAATATAATTTAGTTTTCATTGGATATACTATAAAGATACAATTCATGACTTTGGGGACTACTTTTGTTTCACATTAAGCCCTTATTTTCTCAAATCCCAATGCATGCATGTTTGAAAAAACAACCTCCTCCAAAATCCACATATAACAAGTATGGGATACAATTTGGAACATTGGTTGGCATAAGGTCTAGTGTTTATGTTGTAATTTTTAATGAATATCTCTAAAATAATAATGAAATACGTAAATGGTAACATCCATGATATCCTTTCTAGGTATTTTTCTATTTTTTGCCTTTATTTTTCCATGTGTTTCCTTTTAAATTTTGGAAGAAAATTGGAGATATTTGGGTGGACAGGCACCTACACAAAGTTGGAGCATGGTTGGTAGTAAACATGTGCCAGCCTAACACACCATGTGGTAAGAGATAGAACCAACCACATGGCCACCACACAAGTGTGAATCTCGGTTCAGGTAACTGTGGGGAGGTTTCTTTGTGGATAGAATGGTCCACATAGTTTTTCAAACTGTGCGGACTAAACGTGAAGATCTGCTAGTACCTTAATTTTTTTTTCTTTTATTATATTCTCTCAGGTTTACCACTAAAGCACCCCATTTCTATACTCCTTTAGGATCTCTCACCCTAGGTTCGCCTCTCCCTCCTTCCAACTCCCTTAGAGATCCATTTTTGGGCTGGATTTGGTGAGTTTCCTCCTCAGTTATTCAAGTATGTATTCTAGTGGGTTATCTCTTCTTTTTGGAGGTTTCAACTGCTCTAGACCCAGGGTTCCTATTTCAGGGTTGAATGCTGATCTTTGGGGTTTTATATTGTTGATTAAGGCACAATATTGTATCTTTTTGGTGCGGTCAAGGTGTAGGTGGAGTTTCTCACAGTTTTATGGAACTTTTTACACCAAAGGTAGGTGATTTCATGATTAAAAATTTCTTGATGAATTTAATGGGATTTATTATGTTCTTTAACATTTTTTATGAATCATGAGTGTGATGTGAATGTTATTTTTTATGATTTTTGATATGTAATTGATTTTAAAATGGAATTTCAATGTGAAATTATTATGTTCTTAAAGTTTGGCCTTATTGTGTACATTTGGAATATTTTATGAATTGGGTAAATGATTTATTAAGTTGTTTTTGAAATTTTAATCATGGTCAGAATGGTTTTGGGTTGAGTTTGATTTTAAAAGGAGGTTTTGGGTGTAGAAATTGTAGATTCTTGTTTGCATAATACCTTGTTGGGATTGTGTGTGTGAATATGGTGTATCTTATGGCATGTGGAAATTGAGTGAGCACTAAGGGAAGCTCAGGTATATAGAAGGGAGAACTAAGACAAGTGTGCTAGTGATACAAAGGTGGATACAAACCAGTTTCACTTATCAGGATTGATAATGACAAAACTAACAAAACATTTATTTTGATCAAACTCTAATAGAATATAGGATTCCCATCCTCTCTAGTGTCTCATGCATGAGAATGGGGACGGGTGTGGTTCCTATACCACTTTACACCAATATGTGGGGTTCTAGGGTCCCATCACCTGCTAGTACCCATATGTCCTCTCCCATATTTTGTGTTCTTTATTACTTTGCGCTCACCATCTACATACGGTGTGGAATTTAGGGCTACATCAAAGATGAAGGTGTTTTCACTTATAATTTTATTCTTTTAAAAGGTGTTTTCATTAAAACTACTTTCTTTAAAATTGTTCTAAAATTTCCTTCCATTTATTAAACATTCAAGTTTATTTTTCAATTAAAATTTAGAGCATGGAATCTTTTTGGGTGGAATCATACTTGGAAATATCTCACACCCTGCTTACACCATTGGGTGTAAGAAGACTAGGTCATGTTTGATATAGGTAAAGGTTAATATTTTGGGGATGGTGGTTCATGATGTTAGTGATCCTCCTGGGTAGTTTTGCAGTGGTGTAATTAGGGAGATGCTCCCCTTGAATTGTGGTTGTTCTTGGAGATGGTTTTTTGTTCTCTTTCAGTTTTGTATGAACTTGTAGAATTAAATCTGAAACCTTGTAAAGTCTTTTTTGGTTTAGTTTTTCTAGCATGGATTTATTTTATGTTGTTAAAGGTTTTATATTTTTTTGTTTGGGTAAATAATTTCTCCTTGCTTGTATTGAAACCTGAGAACTTTTGCTAGCCCATGGGGATTGGGAATACCCATCAGGCCTTACTGCAGATCGGGTTGGGTGTCGTGTCGGATGGCGACTAGACTAGGTTTGTGAAAAAATGGCATCATAGATCATTTAGATTTTTGGGGAAGGTTATTTTAGATGACTATATATAGATAAGATCTTGGACTATCAGGATCAGAGTACTGGTTTCGAGTAGGGGGCCTGGCTAGCACACCTCGTGACAGACCTTGTGTCTCCATGGGATGTTGGGATGTTGGTTTGGATACACTAACAGGAGGGATGTGTTGGTTGCAGACTATACATGGACACTGGGCGGGGGTGAAGTGGTTTGGTCATTGTGTTGCTTTGGCATGTTTAATTTATTGGGTTCGCGTGTATTGTTATTTTTTTAGATTTCTTGTGTAATGATTTTCTCATGTGATTTTTAATTTCTATAGAAAAATGCCTCCCTAGAAAGTTCCCCTACAACTGAAAGAAGAATCTGGAGAGAGTTCTCCCTCACCACTTGATCGTAGGCTGGTAGATTTTGTGGTTCGAGTGGTTCATGCCCTTGGACAAGGAGCCTATGCTTCGCCTTCCCCATTTAGGGAAGCTGAGCTTGGATCTTGGAAGGATAAAACCTATGAGTTCTTGAAGAATAATCATACTTCCTTATAAGGTAGTTCAAAACTTCAATAAGAGGAGGAATGAAATGAGATTATAGATCATATATTCAAGTTCCTGGACACTCTTGATGAGGTCAGGGTGAAGTTATCTTTGTTTATGATAGAGGGTCCCAATCAAATGTGGTGGGAATCATTGATTCTAGTTGGGAAGCATGAGAAAATTAGATGGAAGGACTTCAAGTCGGTATTCAAGGACTAGAACATCCCTAAGTTCATGGCATATGCAAGATCCCAGAATTTCATGTATCTTGTCCAAGGGGACCAGTCAATGATAGAGTATACGATCTGTTTTATTGAGCTAGTTCGATATTCCCCTGATATAGTCCCCAATGAGAAGATAAAAACTCAAAAGTTTGAGAAAGGCTTACGACCAGAGATCTATTCTCAGATCTTCTTGTTCAAGCTAAAGACTTATGTTGAAGTTTTTTACCAACCTTGTATAGTTGAGATTGACCATAAGGGAAGGTCGGGCACCTCTGGGACTATGTAAGTAATGGTAAGTGACGATTATTCAGAGAAGAAGAGGAAGAATGAAGACTAAGGTAAGAAAAAAGGTGGAATCTTAGGACAACCTTCTAGGTAGCCTTCGTCGGTGGATTTGGATGTAGGGTCCATTGTGTGCCACCAGTGTGGGAAGGTGGGACACAATCAGCCCACTTGTATATCTCTTCCCAAATCCTATCATCGATATGGAGAGTCAGGGCACTTGTAGCAATTTTTTAAGGATATGAATTCTTATTATGGATGTGCATGATTAGTGGCTTCCAGGGGAATGAAATATCAATTACAGAAGTACAAGACAATGGAATCACATTTTCTTGGTTGAGAGAGCATGAATGAATCCTATTTTGGTCCGAGTCAGCTCAGAATAGAGCCGTAAGTAGTGGTCATGGTTAGATTCAGGCAGATACCAGAAACCTTAATACTGTGGAACATACACCAGTTAGACAAGATGCAGGCCCTCATCTATCTAAGGTACTATTCTGGTTGCATCTTCATTACTTTCTATTCTATTTGATACTAGTGTGTATGTGTATTTTATATCTATCCGTCTTGTGAAGTTTTTGAATATTACAACTGAGTGGTATTATTTTCGTTGGATTTGGTGATGCTATTGGGAAAGAAAGAGTAGTGCCTCATGTTTCCATCTTGTGTGATCTCCATGTTAGAAATTGAGATAGAGTTAAATTTCATAGTCCTGGATATGGATTTGTTTTATGTGAACCTTGACATGCACTGGATGATGCGTTTCTAGGTGAAAATTTATTGTTATCAATAGCGAATAAGTTTCATGGCACCTGATGGAAGTGATCAGGTTTTCTTCATAGAATGGGATCTTTAGTCAGGTCATTCCGAATCTCTACCATAGAGTTGGGTAGTCTTTCTTTTAAATTATCTTTGATCATGTAATCGAATGATAGTAGTGCTCCTGAGGATGCTTTACCTAAAATGGTGGATGAGTTCCCAGAGGTATTTCCTGTTGATTTTTTAGGCCCCCCCCCCAGAACAGAATGTGGAGTTTTTGATTGAATTAGCCTAAGAAACATAGCCTATATATATTCCCTCATATCATATAGCCCCAATGAATTGAGGGAATTGAAGATATAACTGGATGATTTTGAATCCAAAGGATTCATTTGCTAGAGCATCTCTCCTTTGGACTGCTCCTTCCTTATTTATGAAGAAGGTTGGTGGATCCCTCCGGTTGTGCATTGATTACCAGAAGCTAAATAAAGTAACCATTAAAAATAAATACCCTCTACCTCGAATTGATGATCTATTTGACCATGTTAACTAGGGAAAGTGGATCTCCACAATAAATTTGTCTTCGGGTTGCCACCATGTTAGGGTAAATGAGACGGATATCCTAAAAATGTATTTCCAAAGAAGGTACAACCACTTTGAGTATTTTTCCTGCCTTTCAGATTAAAAAAATACTGTATTATTCTTTATGGAACTCATGAATAGGGTCTTCTACCAATATCTTGACTCCTTGGTTGTAGTATCTGTGGATGACATCCTAGTTTACTCCAAATCTGAAGAAGAGCATGAGCATCATTTATGTATTGTGCTGGGAACTTTTCAGGATTGCCGTCTTTATGCTTAGTTCTCAAAGTAAAATTTATCGATCAGGTAAGTAAAGTTTCTAGGCCATGTAATATCAGATAAAGTTGTTTCAGTGGATCCTGAGATGATTAGTGTTGTCATTTCTTAGGAATAGTTGAATAATTTGTTTTAGATCAGCAGTTTTCTCAGTCTGACTGGTTATTACAGGCGGTTGATTCAGGATTTATCATGGATTGCCTCCTCTATGACCGTAATCACCTAGAAAGTGGGTATGTTTTAATGGATCCAAGAAGGTATGGTGTCCATTGAGGAGCTGAAGAGGTGGTTTACTACCACAACCGAGATGACATTTCTAGAATCAGGAAAAGGGTATGTGGTTTATTTGAACACTTCAGGTATGGGTCTCAGGTGTGTGCTTATGTAGGATGATCACATGGTGGTGTATGATTTTAACTAACTCTGACCACATGAGAAGAAATAAATTATCAATGAAATGAAATTAGTAGTAGTGATGCATGATTTTAAGACATGGAATCACTACTTATTTGGGTAGAATTTTGTTGTCTACTCTGATAATAAGAGTTTAGCCTACATCTTCTCCCAGAAGGATATCAACCTGAGACAATGCCTTTAGATCAAATATCTATAGGGGTTTGACTGTGATATAATTTATACCCTAGTAAAGGGTAAAATGGTGGTAGATTCCTTGAGTAGGAAAGTTCTAATGCATTCATTGAGGAAGTCTAATGATGAGTGGACCCTGATGGGGCCCTTTTCCCATATACACTTAGAGACCAAGGAGCATAGTGGATGTCAATTCCTAGAGAGTGTGTAGTTGGATCCATCTCTTCTAGAGATAGTTTTGTTTAAGCAGCCTGGTGATGAGTTGCGTCAATAGTATGTGAAGTTCCTTCATGGTGGGGATACATCCTCCAATTTGTCATTGTCTCCCAAGGGAACTCTATGTTTCAAGGGACGTTTCATGGTGCCGTTATATTTGTGTATGGTAGTGATATAGGATAGCAACCAATCTTATTAATCCATTTATAATGGTTATTTCAAGACCTATTATGATGTTTTTTGATATTTCTAGTTTCCTGGTATGATACGAGACATAGCTAAATTCATATCAAGATGATATACTTGCCATCAGGTGAATGTAGAGAAACAAAGGCCCTATGGTTTGCTTCATCCATTACACATTCTTAATTGGAAGTGGGTTGAGGTTTCCATGGATTTAATTATTTGATTACCACATAAAACATGAGAAAATAATTCTATTTGGGTAGTGATTAACTGCTTGTAAAAATCATCCCACTTCATTCCAATCATTGATTTAGTGAAAGTAGATGAGCTGGGCCACTTGTATGTTCCGGAAGAGGTCAGACTTCATGGTATGCTATCTGTAATTGTTTCTAAAATAGACCACCAATTTACCTCTCATTTTTGTGAAGGACATATATGTGAATTAGTCTCATATATCATATTGAGTATGGCATACCACCCTCAAATGGATGGTCAGAAGGAGTGGGAAATTCAGATTCTGGAAGACAAGCTATGTGAGTGTGTTTTGAAATTCGGAGGTTTGTGGGATATCCATTTGTGATTGGTTGAATTATATTATAATAATATTTACCAATACTCTATCCTAATAGATCAATTTGATTTTTTCTATGGTTGGACTTGTCCGTCTCCTATGTGTTGGACTGAGGTAGGTGAGACCTCATTTTTCAGACCGAGTAATGCGCAAGAGACGCCAAAGAAAGTCATGGTAATTAGGAATCATTTATTGAAAACTCAAAGACACCACAAATCATATAAAAACCAAAGAAATTTAGATCTTGAGTAATTAGTGGGTGATCAAGTTTTCTTAAATGTGGCACCTCATTTGGGTCCTCATCACTTTGGGAAGTAGGTAAAGCTAATGTTGAGGTGTGTCAGAACTTTCAAAATCTCTGTAAAGACTAGAAAGGTAGAAAACCATTTATCTTTTCCTTCTCTATTGATGATGATTCACAATGTGTTTCATGTCTCCCAAATAGATAGGTATAATCTAGAATCGTCTCATATGTTGAATTGGGAAGAGTTGGAGTTGGACCCGATTTATTAGAGTTTGAATGAAAAATACATATAGTGGATTCACAAGGGAAGGTGCTTCATGGTAAGTCTATCTCGTTGGTTTATCTCCTTGGGAATCATGGGAATGATAAACATGAGACTTGATTGAAAAATTCTTGTATTGAGCATGATTACCCATTTTTATTTTCTGATCAAACATTGGGTTGACATTCCAAGGGCAGAATGTTTTCATGGTGGGGAGAATTATCACATTCATGATCTCATTTTCAGTTATTTTTCTACTTTATTTTTAGTTTATCATTATCCATTGGTTTCATTTTGAATTTTGGATGAAAATTTGAGATAATTGGGTGGATATTCTCCTACGTACAGTTGGAACACGACTAGTAGTAATCGTGCATCTCAGCCCAGGTAACCGTTCGGTAGGAGACATAACCGACCACATGACCTCTTCAAGGTTGTGAATATTAGCCCAAGTAACGATGAGGATCTACCAACACATTAAATTTTTTCCTTTTTTTCTCTATCCTCTTGGGTTTAACCATCAAAACACCACTATTTCTCTCCTCATTCAAGATCTATCACCCTAAGATCACCACTCCCTCCTTCCACCTCCATTGGAGCTCCATTTTTGTGTTGGATTTGGTATGTCTCCTCTTCGTTTCTTCAAGTTAGTGTCTCCTCTCCTTGATTTCTTATCTAATCTAGGGGGTTCTCTCTTATTTTTTAGGGTTTAATATTTTACATACATAGGGTTCGATTTTAGGGTTAAATCTTGATCTTTGGTGTTTGATCTTGTTGTTTAGGGATCAATCTTGCCTCTTTGTGGTGTGGTTGAGGTGCGAGTGAAGTTTCACACCATTTTATAGAATATTCTACAGCAAAGGTAGGTGATTACCTATTTAAACGTTCAATGATGAATTTATTGGGATTTCTTGTGTTCTTGAACATGTTTTATGAATCGTGAGTGTGGTGTGAATGTGGTTTTTGAAGAGTATTGGTATGAAATTGATTTTAAAATGGAATTTGCATGCGAAATTATTGTATTATTGAAATGAGACATTGTTTTTTACATTTTGAATGTTTAATGAATTGATTAAATGTTTTATTAAGTTGTGTTTGGAATGTAAATCATGGTTGGAATTTTTTTTGGGTGATACTGATTTTTGAAAGTGGTTTTGGGTGTGAAAATCGTGGTTTTTTGGTGTCTGTAATACAATATTGGGATTGTGTGTGTGAATGTGGTGTATCTTGTGGCATATAGAAATTGAGTGAGCACATAGGGAAAGTCAAGTAGTTAGAAGGGAAGACTAGGATTCACATTCTATGGATAAAGAGGTGTCTACTACCCAGTTTCACTTAGCTGGACTGATTATGAGAACACTAAATAAATAGTGATGATGATCAAAGACCACTAGAATATTGGATGCTTCTCCTCTGTAGTGGCTCGTTCATGAGAACGTGGATGGGTGTGGTTCCTATAACATTCTACGTCAAGATGCAAGGTTTTAGGGTCCCATCAAAATATAGTTCCCATATGGCCTCCCTAATTTTGGTGCTCTTTGATTACTTTTCGATCACCATCAATATATGATGTGGTATTTGGGGTTACATCCAAGGAGTAGGTGTTTTCATTTATAATTGAATTCTTTTAAAATTTGTTTTCATAAAAAATTATTCCCTAAAAATTGTTATAGCATTTACATTAATTTATTAAAGTTTAATGTTTATTTTTCCATTAAATTTTAGTGTATGAAATCCATTTGTGTGGTATCTTACTGGGAAATAGCTCACACCTTGCTTACACATTTGGGTGTTAGCCAAATTGGTCATGTTTGATATAGGTTAATGTTATGATTTTAGTGATGGTGGTTTTGGATGTAAGTGATCCTCTTGGGAGGTGTTGCAGAGATGGAATGAGGGGGATGATCCCATTACCTTATTGTGATTCTTGGAGATGGGTTTTGGTTCCATTTATAGAATTATCTCTCTTTTAGTTTTTTATGAACTTATAGACTCAAATATAAAACCTTGTAAAGGCTTGTTTGGTTTGGTTTTTCTATCTTGGGTTTATTTTATGTTGTTGAGGGTTTTATATTTGTATTTGTGTAAATCATTCCCATTTTCTTTTATTGATACCCAGACACTTGTTTTAGCCCGTGTGGATCTATAATGCCCTTTGGGCCATGCTGCGGACTGGTTCTGGAACTGGGTTAGATGGTGACCTGACTTTGTTTGTGACATGCGTGACTCATCATCAACATCAATTTGGAAAAATTCTACAAGCTATACTTCCCCTTTTACTTTTCCACCAAATAATGGTTTGGTTATTTCTCCTTGAAAACAAGTGTGAAATTTTTAATTTATTTTTTTCTCAAAATAGTATAAGTAATCCTCTTCATTGAACTTTGTCAAATGCTTGTTGTTTACATAAACAATTTGTTGATGCTAATACTGGATCTGAAATGAGTCACACAAACATAATTTATTATCAATTTTCAATATTTGGTTTTCATAATTTAATATATAAAATCCATTATTGAGTTGTGATATACCATGAAAAATGTTATTGTCATAAAATTAGAATTATTTATCTTAAAACATGAAAATAATTCTTTTTGTTTCATGGAAATAAATTAATATGATGTTATTGGTAAAACTAAGAATGTAATAATAGCTCTTTAAAACCTAAATAAGTCATGTTAGAAGTATGTGGTGGCGTGATAAAATGGCTATAGCAACCAAATTCCTTCTATTAGAAACATTTAAATCCACTTATCCTCATATGATATTTATAAATCTATTTGGTTTTTGTATTTGAATATAAATTTGGGAAAAAAAAATCTATTTATTAACAACATAACATTTTCACTTTCAAATGTAAATGAAATAATTCTATAAAAAAAACAAAAACAATATATATATATATATAATAATATAAAAATCTATATTTTTATATATATAATAACATATAATTAAATAATTGTTTTATTTTTTCTGAAAGTCGATAGGGGGCCTGCTGCCTTTCATGAATAAGTTTAAAAAAATTAACCTTTTGACTTTAAAAAAATATAAAACACATTAAAAAATATATTCTAGAAATAAAAATAATAATTGAAACTCTTTAACTCATTTAACCAAACAAGAATAAGCTTACAAATAATATTATCAACATGATGATGAAAAAACATATTGTTACACCAATAAATGAGAAATTTTTTTGTATCTTTTTTTGTAAGGCTTGTTGGGTTCCCTTTTTTTGATAACCTGTTATTATTGGGAAAGAATGTTATGATATATTTATTGTTTAAGGTTATAAAACAAGTTATAAAGTGTGTTAGCACCATTTAATGAAATTCTCAACACTGGGGGGGGGGTGAATCAATGTTGCAAAATTTTAATATCATTAATAACTTTTATCCATATGTAAGTTTTTTGGATCTTTATTTTATTATTTATTTTTCATTTTCATATCGAAATATATGAAATAAAGTAAAGTATGGAACACAATGTTTTTACAAGGTTCACTACCTAAGAAGAGTAACTAGTTCTGGAGGTGTATGGTAGTGACTAGTACATAGATTATCCACTATAATTAGATATCAATTACAGTTTTTTAATAGAACATATTCTCGAGACTAATTGTTCTTCCCTACTAACAATCCTGAATCTCTAGAATAGGGATTACATAGTCTCACTTCAACAAATTTCTAGATCATTATACTTCTAGGTAAATGGTCTTCAAATTCTTCAAGTAATTTTTAACACTAATAATGTTCTTCACCAGATTTGAATTATTTCTAATGTCAATGTGCTACTTTATTATTCTTTCTTATTCATCCATTGTTTATTTTACAAAAAAAATTCAATAGTCCTCTCTTCTCCTTACCTTTAAAATGAAACATTCCACATTGAATTATTCTTTCTGACAACAAAGAATGGGAGTACTTTTTATCTTGAATGGGTGGAAGTTGTCTTTTTCATGTTAAAAAAATCTACATAAAAAATTAATTCATTTTTATTCAATATTTTTTCTTCAGTAAACTCGAATGACACCATATCGCTTTCCACAATTCTTTCCTTATATACTTCTCCAATGTAAAAAATCATCATTGGTTCTTCATCTTATATGAGTTGTCCATTACATCTTTATCTAGTATGTAATGACCCATAATGTTAAAAATAAATCTACCTTTATGTTATAATTAAATGTATTATTATGTAATATGGTTATATAAAGAACAAGTACTTATTTAGTTTTATTATATAATTTCATATTTAATAGACTATTGAAAATAAATACAGTTGATAATATAGTTGTTAAACAGTGATCACATGATTAATATAAATATAGGGTTTTAAAAATTTCAATTGACATGAAGCACATTTATCAGAGAATCCAAGGGAGATAACTTCTCAGGTATTTTCCCTCGATAATGTTCATGTTTATAGCCAACGACTTAACCATGATCGAAATCATTTACAAGAGAATCTCAAGCTCATCGAGATCATGACCCAAACCATGTTTGTTGAACCGCCCCATGAAATTCCCAACATCACACACCATACCCTTAGGGATTTATCTGGTGCATTAAAGGGATATGTATAAAAAACCTAGAAATATGAGTATGAATATTAATTTTATAAAATAATGAATATATTTTCATCCTATTATTGTTACTTTATAATTTGTTTTATTTTTAATAAAACACAATTAGAATTGTTTGTTAATATTCAAATTCTATTAAAGAATTTATTTTGATGAATTGATGAATTTTAGAAATGAATAATATTTTCATAAAATATTATTATTAAATAGTTTTTAATAAATATAAACGATCATATATTTTTTATGAAGTCAAATGTAATTTTTATAATGGTTGAGAAACTGTTATTGTCAAAAAAAATAGCATTACTTAATAAAGATTGATTTTATTTTAAAAGAAAAAATTAAAATATTTAGAAAAATATTTATATAAAATGAATATTTTTTAAATTAGAATTTCAAAATTATCCAACAGTGATTTTTTTCATGATTTTCAGAGATAGTCCAATTTTTGTGTAAAATTTAAATGCTGTATAAATATACTTTGTGTATTATGACATCATAATGATCCAAAAGTGATGTAATAAATAATATAAAAAGTTTACATGATGAAATATATATTTTTCCTTTAAAATAATGTGATATTACATTTATTTGGTATATTTTATAAATCCTTTATGAATCCTACAAAACCAATAATATATTTTATGGTTTTACAATCATTCTTTTAAGAGTATGACTCACTTACAAATAAGAAAGGGAATTATTTTATTAATTTTGGCCTTTAAACTTATAAAATAATAAAAAACACTCCCATTTTATAGAAACCATGGGAAAATACCATGGGATAGTTTGTGATTTTTGTTATTTTATTATATTGAGTCTAAAACAGAAATAATTAGAAAATACCCCTCTTTTCAAATATATACCCACATAAACTCTCATTCATCTTCACTAAAACTACTTTTATCTCATATATAATCTTTCCTACACACTCTAGAGTCCTATCATGGAACCCCAATATCTCAAGAAGCCCCTACCACATACTGGGAGTCAAACACTCCAATAAGGGATTTCTCTTCTCATTTCGATTCAAGCACTTCTTTTATGTTATGTCTCTTAAATTCCATTTTATTATAATAGTATATGTTCTTAAATATTATCAATACTATAAATTTAATGTATAAATGATGATATCCCACTTTCACTCTCATTAATCCTTCCATAATCCTTTATGTACACCCGTTAACATGCCAAAAATATAGTTAGGATTCTTTTCTTTATTCGTGTTTCTGCATTAACTTATGCTTTCAATTTCAAAATTATAATGTTAGTATATGTTTATAAATGTCCATATTTCAACATATATTATTTCTATTTGATGAAAAACCCCCTTCTCTCTCATCAATCTATTTTTATGAATCTTTAATTGATGCCATTTTGCTGTCGAAATTTTACCGTGATTCTTCATGCCAAAACAACTATATAGTGAATACCTTGCCCATTTCCTATCAAGGGTGTTCACATTTATGCTCATATGCTTTTTAAAAGGGGACTTAAATATATTAAATCCACACTACTTGATATTGGAATAAATTATGATGATAAATGAATCCATGTTTTATGATCTATGTGGCACACTTAAGCATGAGGATGAAAAGAATGTGATGGGTGCACCCAAAATTATACAGTTCTCCAATGAATTGGGTAATGTTTAGACTCATGAGATTTTATTTTAGGATATTAAGTAACCTCATTCTTTTTTGGTATTTTTTTAACCATGATTTCTTGGAAATTTAGCCTTGACCTATGTTAATGATGTAGTGCTTCAAGTTATTGCCACATTTTCCTTATTATGATTATCATGCTATATCATGTCTCATTGTTCATGTTTATGATTAATACTATTTTTATACCCCATTAATGTTCCTATTTTATAACCAGAATCATATTATTCCATGTTTATTACATTACTTGGATTTATAGCTCTCCCTTTTCTTATGTTTGTCCACAGGTTATCCCATGCAATTTTAAACGCCATGGAATTTTAGCGTATGTTAAAGATATTTTCAATAATGTTGTTGTATTCCATGTTCAATATGGTATTCTATGTACCTAATTCCCAAAGAAACTAAAACTATCAATATTTTGGGTTCTATTACGTATTGTTTTATGTAATAAATCATTAATTAATGTGTAATAAATAACATGGTTTCTATAGTTGGTATCATAGTAAATGATTTGTAATTTTTTGATTGGATTATAAATCTATAGATAAATACTTAGGGATAAGACTAAGTATAAGAAAAAATCCCTAAATTTTGGTATGTATAGAGTAAGTGGGTTTTCAAGAAAATACATCTATGTTTGGATACTACAAGTGGATGTGATTCTGGAATAGATGTACACAGGAATAAAAATTCTGACAAGGTGTGATAGGCCTAACTCAATTTAACCTGGTACATGACCAAATGCCTTACTCCACACTTAGTTTGACACTCCCAGAGGATATTATTTGGTAAATTCCTAATCTCATTATTAAAAATTATAAAGGGAACAAAAATTTCCCATAAGAATATACGCTTGGAAATAGATTTTGGATAACAAAGATTGATTCCTATAAATTTATAAGTTAAGAAATAAATGAAACTTATAAGTTATCCATTTTATTTTTTTGGTTTCCCTATTATATGTTTAATAGTTTAGAATAATCAACCCTAATTTTCCTTTTATTCTAGCCAATGACCAGAAATATGAGGAATCAGGTAAATAG
Organism: Viscum album; assembly: GCA_963277665.1. Taxonomy (NCBI): domain Eukaryota; kingdom Viridiplantae; phylum Streptophyta; class Magnoliopsida; order Santalales; family Viscaceae; genus Viscum; species Viscum album. The sequence goes on from OY728157.1 coordinate 1,199,485,001, forward strand.
TCAATGTGATGGTAAATTTGATGACTGCCCCGGTGAGATGCCCAACCCAAAGAGAGTAGGAATTGAAAAAATTATGACAATAATCTCATAGATGACTTAGGTTTGAAATAGAAACCCTAATTATGAGGAGTGATCAAATACCTCTATGAGAGAACAAGCTACAATTGAGACCATTATATGAAAAGGATTTCAAATTCCTATAGATCATCCTACCCCTTAATTAAGGAATAATGGATCAAATATATTAAGAATGTCTTCTCTATCTTTAAATGTTTTGAAGAAAGAGAAGATTAAACATGCTATATATTATATAAAGGGAGAAGCTAATCAATGGTGGACATTGATCAAGAATATTATTCATGAGGAAGAGATCAAAGTTAGATAGTGGAAGGAATTCTAGAAAATGATATTGATAAATATTTTACTTACACTATTTGAATTAAAATGGAAAATTATTTCAATACATATAAGAAAAAGGATAACTAATATATTGGGGTGTTTGATGAAAACTTTACAATAATTTCACAATATTCTTTTTACTTTTTTGTTACCCCCAAATTCATGGTTGGCTACTTCTTTAGTAGGATAAAACCAAGTTTATGAAAATCATTAGCAATCTGTGGCTTGTATAGATATAAGTAAATTGTTTGATGTTCCCTCATAGCCAAAATAGTGATTGAAGAATCATAACGGTATCACGATGATAATGAGTGGAAAGTGGAGTTTAATTCTAGAAGTTCAATGGAGAAATATAGTGGTTCCAATAAATATACACATCCCACTTTTCAAATGTGTGGAAAGAATAATTTTGGAAATTGCCTAAGGGGGACAAGGAAATGTTTTAGCTGTGTAAAGGAAGGAAACCTAGCTAATGATATTCGACAAGCGAAACAAACTAATGCGATAGGGGAAAGGAATGATCAATTCAACCCTCAACACATTGTTTATTGCTTCAAATCCAATGAACTAGGGCACTTTGCAATCCAAAGCACTAATCCAAGGGTTTTTGGAGATGACCAAAAACCTAAATAGAATAAAGGGTGAGATTTTTCCATCATAACCATTGAGGTGGATATCAAAAATGAAGTGGTCACATCTATTCATGTTATTAATTCAAGGACAGATAACTTACTTTCTGATTCTCATTACACGCATTCCTTCATATCATGAATGGTTAGTAAAACTATTAAAACACCACCCCAAAGCTTAGAAGTGGACTTATCAGTGAAATTAAAAAATGGGAAAATTATTAATTCCTATGTATATTAATCCAACCATATCCTAATTTTTTGAAAAAACTTCCCAAAGAATCTTTTCATACTCTATTTGGTAGAATTTGATGCAATTCTGGGCATGGATTGAATTTCCTTATATAGAGCCAACATAAATTTTCATGGGAAGAAAATTACTCTCTGTATTATGAATCGATCATCAATTCTATACAAGTGTAATGAGGAGGATGAATATTCTTTAGCACCAACATCCCAATAATGAATATAATTTCCCTATGATAAAGCATATCTAGCTCAAATTATTGAGTCTAAAGAAATAATCATCCTCAAAGACATGCCTATTATTAGGGAATGTGATGATGTGTTTCCTAAGGAATTTTATTATCTTCCTCCTAACCAAGGGGTTGAATCTTCAATAAAAATTATACCTGGGGCATTACCATTATTTAAAACTCTATATAGAATGGATATTGTGGATCTTGAGAAGCTAAAGAAATAACTATAAAATAATCTGGATAAATGGTTCATATTCCCAAGTTTATCACCATGGGGTGAATTATTCATCTTTATTAAGTATAAGGATGAGTCAATGTGACTTTGAATTTATTGTTAAGAGATAAACAAGGTCATAATAAAGAACAAGTATCCTCTTCCATATATTGATGAATTTTTCAATCTACTACATAGAGAACAATACTTATTCAATTTGGATATGCATTCACAATATTACCAATTTAGGGTGAGCATGGAGGATATCCCCATGAATTTTTTCATACAAGGTAATAGTAGTATGACTTCATAGTGATTCCTTTCAGCCTTAATAATACTCCAAAAATATGCATGTACTTGATGAATAGTGATTTTAGAGATTACCTCAAAAAGTTTATGGAAATCATTATAGATGATTTCAAATATATTTCAAAACCAAGGAGGAGAATGAGGAGAATATGATTATTGTGCTAAGGACCTTAAAAAAGGATAAGATTTATGAAAAGTACAACAAATTTGAGTTATGGTTAAAGGAAGTCTCATTTTTGGGTTCATATCATCACAAGAAATGGGATATCTTTGGACCCTTCAATGAAAAATGTAATTTAAGGATAGATGAAGACTACATCTATGAAAGATATCTATAGTTCCCCTGGATTAGCTGTGTACTATATTGGATTTGTGAAAAATTTATCACAATTTTCAAACCCTCTAAACAAGTTAACTAGGAATGGAGTTATGTTTTCATACAATGATGAATGTAAATATATCTTTATGGATTTGAAAAGGTGGCTTATCCCTACACCATTTATCACACTAACCAAAAGTAGAGAAATTTTTGTGGTATTCAACAATGCTTTAAATAAGGGATTTTGATGTGTGTTGATATAGAATGACAAAGTCAAAGCCTATTCTTCAAGAAAATTGAAAGTTCACTGACATAACTACCCGATGCATGATATTGAGTTGACTTCTGTAATCTTCTATTTGGAAATATGGTGGAATTATCTATTTGGTGTGAAGTATGAAATATATATATATATATATATAAATCCTCAAGTATACATTAACACAGAAAGAGAAGAATATGCACCAAAGAAAGGATTATGACTTCTCAATCCACTACCACACTAGTAAAGGGAATAAAGTGGATTACACTATAAGTAAAAAGGTTCGAGAAATTATATCACTAGTGATAATTTATAGGGATTCAGTCTTTATAGATTTTGAAAGCATAGAAATGGGAATCACAAAGGAAGTAACCTCATAATTCCTTTCACAAATGGTTTCTCAACCATCCCTTCTAGAGAGGTTAAAATATTCTCAAAGGGATGATGTTGGAATTCAAAATAAAGTGGAAACTATTAGAAGATGTAAATCCTAATAGTTCAAGGTTAATGAATAAGGATTTTTGAGATTTTTTTTCAAGACTATGTGTATCATAAAATTTTGAGTAAAAGAAAGACCTATTGGAAGATTAACGTAGATCAACTTTCTCCATCCGCTCAGGAATCAGAAAGAAGTATGAAGATCTTAGAGAACACTATTGGAAGGACAATATGAAGAATGATATCATGGAGGGTACATCAAGATGTATTTTATTCCATCAAGTTAATGTGGGAAAACAATACAAGGGGATGATTCAAACATTACCCACACAAACATGTAAATGAGAATCACCAGGTACTTTACCACCAGTCTTCCGAAGACAACAATAGGGAATAATTCTATACAGTTTGTTGGGGACCATCTTGCAAATACTGTGCACTTTATTGAAATTATAGGATTTACCACTAGACCAAATTGCACAGATATACATTAGTGAAGTGGTGAGGATGCATGAAGTACTATTATAAATTTTATCTGATCGAGATTCGATAATCCTCAATGTTCTGATAGAGTCTCAAACATGCTTTGAATATTGAGTTGAACTTCATCACAACTTACCACCCTCAAATTGATGGAAAATATGACCATACTATCCAGACACTTGAGGACATATTAGGATTATTACCAATTGAATTATATGGAGTATTGGACCAAAATCTTCCTCCGATCAAGTTCTCTAACAATAATAGTTTCCACTCGAGCATCCAAATATCTATACATGAATCTATTTATGGGAAGAGGTGAAAGACCCCTACATACTAGGATGACTTTAGGGAACAAAAACTGCTAGGTCATAAAATGATCAAGGAAATGGTGGAAAATGTCAAGACCACTCAACAACACATCATAGATTCTCAGAGTTGATAAAATAGCTATGTCGATAATTATTGACAAGACCATGAGTATGATGTTAGAGCCATGATATTCTTTCACATAGATCCATGGAATAAATTGACGAGATTTGGGAAGAAGGAAAGATTAGTCCAAGATACATCATACCCTTTGAGAAGTGGTGGCCTATCGACTAACACTCCCACCATACCTCTCTCATGTACATGATGTGTTCAATCTATCACTCTCGAGGATGTACATAACCGACCCCCCACATGTAATCAATATTGAGGTGGTACCATTGGATAATTATCTTTCCTATGAAGGTAATCCAGAAAATATAATGCACCTTTTTAAAGTGTTATAGAGATGCCACAAGTTTGAAGATGTAACTTGGGAACCATAGGAGTTGATGAGGAAAAGTTACCCTCATCTATTTTAGAATGGGAAAATAAATTTTTAAGGGAAAATATTTTTAATGGGGGAAGATTACAATAACTCGTACTGTTATAAATAAAATTCCCCTTTGTGATTTAATTAAATGTATTGTTATGTAATTTGGTTATAGAAAAAACACGAACTTATTTTTTTTTTATATTCTATCATATTTAATTGAACTTTAAGAATCATTAACATTAATAATATATTAATTTAACAATGATAACACGATTAGTATAAATATTGGATTCTAACAAATCCAATTGACATAGATAATGGAATTGATGGCCTCAACCAGGAGGATCATACAATATGTAGCCCATTTATCAGAGATTATGAGGGATATATAATCTATTATAGTTTCCCTTGACCAATACCAAGTTTATATACAACAAGTTAATCCAGATAGAAACCTTTCATGGGAGAAGTTCAAGCTCATTGATATCATAATCCAAACCATGTTCGACGAACCACCCCATGAATGTCCTATAACCACACACCTTACCCTTAAGGTGTTTTCTAGTGTATTAAAGGGATATTCATCAATAACCTAGAAATATAAGTATTTATATTATTTTTTATAGATTAATTAATATACTTTCATCCAATTATTGTGAATTTATAAATTATTTTTATTCTTAATAAAACATAAATATTGTTTTTGGTGAATATGAAAATTCAATTAAGGAATTTAGTTGTATGAATTAATAAATTTTTGTAATAAATAATATTTTAATAAAACATTATTAGTAAATATTTATTATTAGATATAAATGATCATAAAATATTTATGATGTCAAATGTAATTTTTACAAGTGTTCGAAAACTATTATTGTAAAAAAACATGACATTTTTAATAAATATTGATTTTATTTTAAAAGTAAAAATTAAAATATTTAGAATTTTTTTTATATAAAAGTAATTTTATTTTTGGAATTAGGATTTTGAAATTATCCAATGGTGAATTTTTCATAATTTTCCTAGACAATCGAATTTTCAGGAAAAAATTAAATACCGTATAAATATAGTTTGTGTATTATGGTATCATAATGACCCAAAATTGATGTAGTAAATACTATAAATGTTATAAAAAACCAAATATATATTTTCATTTAATATAATGTTACTTTATTTTTATTTTTTTAAATTTATAAATCCTTTATGAATCCTCCAAAACAATTAATATATTTTATGGTCTTAAAATCATTTCATTAAGAGTATGAATCACATCCAAATAAGCAAGGGAATTATTTTTTTATTTTCAGCCCATGGCCTTAAAAAATAATGGAAACCAGTCCCATTTTGTAGAAACCCCGGTAAGAAACCATAGGATGGTTTTTGGTTTTGATTATTTAATTATGTAGAGTCCAAAACAAAAATAGTAAATAAATCCCCCACTATTCCTATATAAACTCATCCAAGATCCCATTTATATACACTATAACTCTTTGTAGAATGTCTGTACTCTGAATTACACACTCTAGGGTCCAACCAGGGTTATATGAATCTGTCAATAATCCCCCCCCAAGTATTTGGTGTGTCACAACCCATCCCGGTGGGGCCCGACCCGCAACTCCCAAAGCCCACCTCAAATAGGCCAGAGGATGGTGACTAGTACCAAGTAGGCATATCACTAACATGGTAGGAATTGAATATAAACCTGTACAAATGCACACACATCTCCAATCCCACAAAGATGAAAAGTAAAAGAACTACTAAAAATGGAAATGCATGCATACACTAAAATCCCAACCAATAGAGTATGACAGGAATATAAAGTGCAGTAAGTGTAAAACCCTGGGCCGAATGTACAAGCCCACAAAAAGAATGTATGTAACAAAGTACAACCTATAAGGAAAGGTACTGGGACTGCAATCCATAGCCGTAGGAACAAACCTCAGCCTGTTTGATCTCACTGAGCATCGTCCGGTCCTGGTCCACCTAGAATCCTGTCAAAGGCTTGCTCGTCTGCACAAGACATGACACGTGCAGGAAAAGCCCATGAAGGGGTGAGTATAACAATACCCAGAAGGACACTCCAAAACCACAAAGAAAATACAACAAGGGAAATACCACAAAGGAAAGATACAATCACCTCCACCCAGTATATGTCTACAGAACATATAACAAGAATATCGAGATATACTCATACACGATTGACTATCGCAATACCACCACTAAGATCCAGATCACGGATTCCACTAACCACGTAACAAGGAGAACACACTCCTAAGTCTTAAGAGAGATAGGGGAAGTACTTGTTCTGGGAGAATACACTCCACAAGTACTTGAGAATACGATGTTCAAATGAGGATCACAAACAATTGCTATGGGGTGATTCCAAAAACACAGTCTGAACTAATCCATAAAGCAGAGGATCGGCACCCAGGTAAAGTTGGTCATGTCAATACCAAGAACTCTACTTTGGGTTCCAGGAATGAATAGAGGATCCGGCTCTAAGTCTCATAGAAGGGATTCCAACAACTATATTTAGAAAGTCCTTCTGATAGGATCATACTCCTATATGTAGGAAATGATACCAGAAACCTTCAGGAGAATGACCAAGGGGACAAACCCTAAGGAAACTAGTCGAAGTTGCAGAAGGAAACTGGCTCAAGCCATGTAAAATAGGTTACACGGTGTGTAGTAGGGTTACATGCCGTGTTCCTTGACCCCGGGTACTACCCATGTAATGGCCCGTGTCATCCGTCCAAGCTGTGTAAAACTCAACTACATGACATGTAGTAGGGTTACACGCCGTGTTCCATGACTCCGGGTGTTGCCCGTGTAAACGGCCCGTGTCCGAAGTTGGATTCATGTAGGAAAGCACATAAACGACATGTAAGTCAAAGCACACGCCGTGTCCTGTCAACTGGGAAACACCCGTGTACCCAGGCCATATGCCCGTACATGGTGTCCATCCATTTCACCTGCCCGTGTACCAGTACACAAGGTATCCCATGTATCTGGACAGGTCTGGCCAGGGAAAGGTGTACACGCCATGTCCTTGGCCATGTACCCAACCCGTGTCCATGTACTCCCAGAGTACACATCGGGTGGTCCGCCAACGAACACACGCCATGTAGCCCATAATACACATCGTGTAGTCAGAACAATTCCAGAACACCATCTTCTTCCTCAACGACTCGTCTGATCTTCTGGTTTTCGATTATTCTGTCCCTTTGCCACGAAACTCAAGATACTGGGTTGGCTCGTCATCGTGATGCTGAATCCATGGGTTTCAGGCCTTCGATCGGGTCCGAAATCCTATTCGGGCCACCCGTGAGGAAACCATTCGAAGAACTATATCTTCTGATCCGCTTCGATCCATCCACCAAAACTTTCTTCACACCTCCACAAGATCACTGCGGTGTCGATTCTTCAATTTGGGATCGTTGTTTCACAGAATGGATGCACAATGATCCGTTGTTTATCTCCCCTCAAATAATGCGAAGAACGCACCAAAGAAAAAAAAAGAAAAATCCAATGAAAAAAATTGAGGAACGAACCTCCGTCATCATTCGTCACGACGTTGATCCACTCCCATTAATAGACTTAAACGGAGCAGAAATCAACAATAATAAATAAACATGGATCAATTTCCCAAAATCCCTGCAAATTCCCATCTGGCAATTACAATCGATCCACGGGCTAATATATTCATGGATTAGTCCGCGCTCATTGTAGAAATCAAGAACGGGGAAAATAAATTACAAAGAGATCAAACACCCTACCTGGATTCACGACGTTCGTTGGCGGAGATCCCGTCACCGCGTCGTCGTCACTACGTCGGGAGGTTTTCTCCAGAGCCTCCAGAGCCTCCAAGGGTTTCAGGGTTATAAGGTTTGTAACCATGAACCCCTGTGTAAACCTTTATTTAAAAGGAAAAAAGATAAAGATTTCACTGCAGAAAATATTTTAATAAAAGATTTTTAATAAATATTTTATTACATTTACATCCAAAAACCAGATTCCACCACCGGTCTGCGCCAGTCGATGTTAGGTATTTTCTAGGGTAAACCTACTGATCTGGACACAACGGTGCCCTCCGATTTCCGATCTGAGCACCCATCCAAGAGTTATTCTATTTTTTCCTAAAAACCCCACGTGCACGTAAATTAAATTATCTAATTTAATTTAAACATTTGTTCTAGGCTCACTGGGCCTCGGAACTGCATGTCGTCTTGAAGCCTGGTCTCAAAATAATTCCCACATAATATTAAAATAAAACCTGGTAAAAATCCTAGACATTACATCGCACCCACCTTAGGGATCTTACATTCATGAAAATCCAAAACAAAGGCTACTCAGAAAGATGTGGGTACTGCACACGAATCTGAGCCTCCCACTCCCACGTGCTCTCCTGAAGATTTCCGTGCTGCCCCTTTTGGGTCAAAGCTGTCATGGGTGCTGAAATACTAGAGAAATCAAGAATGAATCTACGATAGTAGCTTTCCAATTCAAGGAAACTCCGTACCTTTGTCACATTCCGGTGTGGCTTCCATGCTAGCATTGCCTCTACCTTGGCTGGGTACACTGCTACACCATCTACTGAGATAACGTGTCCCCGAAAGTGGACCTCCTATATCCAGAACTGACACTTCAAGAGTTTCCCGTACAACTGGTGCTCTCATAGCGTGTCTTGAACCATCCTTAGGTGCCTCGGGTGCTCCTCCTTAGATGAAGAGTACACAAGTATATCATCGAAGAAGACCACTATGAACCGATCTAGATAGGGCTGAAAGATCCGGTTCATGAGTACCATAAACACTACCGGGGTGTTCATCATGCCAAAGGGAATCACCAAGTACTCATAGTGACCGTAGCGACATCTAAATGCCGTCTTCAGTATATCCTCATCCCTTACTCGCAACTGGTGATAGCCCGATCATAGATCAACCTTCGAGAACCATCGTGCCCCTCTTAACTGGTCGAAGAGGTCATCTATCCTTGGTAGTGGATACTGGTTCTTCAAGGTCACCAGATTCAAGCACCAGTAATCCACACACAGCCTCAAGCTCCCATCTGACTTCTTGGAAAACAACATTGGGTCCGCCCAGGGTGAAACACTGGGTCTCAAGAAGCCCTTCTTCTGTAAGTCTTACAGCTTCACCCTCAACTCATGAAGCTCCACAGGAGCCATCCGATATGCTAATGTTGATATCTGTGTCATCCCAGGTTGCAAATAAATGAATAAATCTATCTCTTGATGGGGAGGTAGCCTGAGGACATCCTCTAAAAAGACATCCTCATACTCATCCACTACTACTAGAAACTGGAAACTCGTAACATCTGCTATGCCGAGGGCTAGGCTATCCAACTGATGTGAAATCGGCTGTGCCCTCCTACGCACGAGTCCATCCTGCGCTGCCTAGGTATCCTTTTCACCGACGAAGGATAACCTTGTCCCATAACTATGGACACACCACACCCTTCGCCTAAAACAATCAATCTGGTCATGAACTGTGGATAGCCAATCTATACTATGAATGACATTTTAAGTCCTCAACACTACCACCAAGAAATTATAACCGAAACTCTCACCTCCAAGGGTTAGGTCACACTGTCTACAAAGGTGTGTGATCTCTGAATCTTCTCCAGTCGGTGTTTCTAAGAGTAATGTCCGAGTCAACGACTCAACAGAAATCTCAAGGTCTCGAACAAGATAAGATGCCAGAAAATAATGACTATCACAATTTTTTATCAGTATGACAAACAAAGTAGAAATGCCACAAATTGTACCTCTAATCATTCTAGGAGTACCTGGGTCATTAGCCTCTACTGCCTGAAGCTATCCCTGCCTTCATCCACCAGCTCCCTGAGACTGGGGTGGACATCCTGGGGGTGGTGGTGGAAAAAGGTCAAAGCGCCGACTACCTCCAGTTGATCTCCCATCTCCTCTACCACGTCCACCACCCCATGGATTTGTCTGATCCACACATTGCCTCTGCCTTGGTGGTCCATCCACTGCTCCCATGTCGGTAGTATGGCGGGTCCGAAAATCTAGAGAAAGATGTCCCCTACCATCGCATGAGCAGCATTTCCTCCCTCAAGGCTGGCAGGATGCTCCCTGTGAACCCTGCATGGCAGATCCCCTACTGAAGATGAAGAAGCTCCTATATACATACTTTTCTCAAGGTAACCAGTGAAAAATCCTCTCTGAAGAGACAATCAAACTCTGAACACGCAAGAGTCGCCATGTTGTTGGTCTGGATAACCATACTCCACCATCGTCCTGCCGAGCCCTACAGAAGGCTCGCTGCCAAGATCACCATCTGGTCTGTTGGTGTCCTGACCAGATGGAAGATTCTGGTCACCACCTCAAGCCACTCCTCTGTTTCCTGAGGGTTAGGATCACCTCGAAACCTGAGGGGTCTTTGTCTATGAAACTCTTCGAGTGCGCTCAGCCTGTGCTCTACCTCTACGGGTACAGCAGGAACTAAACACTGCTCCACAGGTGGTGGAATAACTGGCACACCACCCGATGGAAAAATTGGGGGATCTGGTCCCTGTATCGAAGGTTCATCACTGAGGGGGTCATCCTCGTGATAGAGATGCTGGATCCAAGCAAGGGAGCATCGTGGAGACATCCTGTAAAGAAACAAGATGTATCTTAGTCAGTGAGTATATCTGGAGAGATGACTCAAGAAGGACATGGAAATCACAACCCATTCCTATATGATGCATGTACCATTATTTCCCCCTGCAACTAGTGTTCTCATGTTCCGGGATGAAAACCAAGTTATCCGAGTCCTAGTGTATGGATACGTCAGCCGCCCGCACCAACACTGGGGTCCCTGGCTTGAAAGACGAACTCGAAACACTTAACACTATTTCCCCAAACCAACTCACAGACTCTCGGTCCTAAGGTAGAACTGACCACCTCTAATACCACTCTGTCACGACCAGTCCCGGTGGGGCCCGAGACACAACTCCCCAAGCTTGTCTCTAATAGGCCAGGGGAAGGTGACTAGCACCGAGTAGGCATATCACTAACATGGGAGGAATTGCCTATAAACCGGTATGCACACACAAACATCTCAAAGCCCACAAAGCTGAAAATTAAAAAAACTACTAAAAATAGAAATGCATGCATACACTAAAATCCCAACCAACAGAGTACGATAGGAAAGTAAAGTACAGTCAGTGTAAAACCCTGGGCCAAAAGTACAAGCCCACCAAAATAAAGTCTGTAACAAAGTCCAACCTATAAGGAAAGGTACTAGGACTATAATATGTAGCCATAGGAACACACCTGGGCCTATCTGATCTCACTGAGCACCATCCGGTCCTGGTCCACCTAGAATCTTATCAAAGGCTTGCTCATCTGGACAAGACACGACAGGTGCGGGCAAAGCCTGTGCCGGGGTGAGTATAACAATACCCAGTAGGGCACCCCGAAACCACAAAGGAAATAAAACAAGGGAAATACCACAAAGGAAAGATACAGTAATATCCACATAGTATATGTCTACAGAACATATAACAAGAATATCTAGATATAATCATACATGATCGACTATTGCAATACCACCACTAAGATCCAGCTCGAAGATTCCACTAAGCATGTAACAAGGAGAACACACTCCTAAGTCTGAAGAGAGAGAGAGAGTAAGTACTCGTTCCGAGAGAACACAATTCACAAGTACTTGAGAATACGATGTTTAGATGAGGATCACAACCAATAGCTATGGGGTGATTTCAACATCTCAGTCTGAACTAATCTGCTAAGCAGAGGATCGACGCCCGGATAAAGTTGGTTACGTCAATACCAAAAACTCTACCTAGGGTTCCAGGAATGAATAGAGGATCCGGCTCTAAGTCTCACAGAGGGGATTCCAACAAATCTATTCATGAATTCTTGCTGAAGGGATCATACTCTTGTATGTAGAAAATGATACCGGAAAGCTTCAAGAGAATGAGCAAGGGGACAAAACATAAGGAAACTAGTCCATGTAACAGAAGGCAACAGGCTCAAGCCCTGTAAAATAGGTTACACGACATGCAGTAGGGTTACACGTTGTGTTCCTTGAACATGGGTACTGCCTGTGTAACGGTCCGTGTCATCCGTCCGAGCTGTGTAAAACTCAACTACACAGCGTGTAGTAGGGTTACACGCCGTGTTCCCTGACTTCAGGTGCTGCCTGTGTAAAAGTCCCGTGTTAGAAGTCGGAGTCATGTAGGAAAGAACATAAAAAGCATGTAAGTCAATGCACACACCGTGTCCTGTCAACTGGGAAACACCCATGTACCCTGGCCGTATGCCTGTACACAGTGTCCGTCCGTGTCGCCTACCCGTGTACCATTACATAGGGTATCCCATGTATCTGGCCGGGTCTGGCCGGGGAAAGGTGTACACATCGTGTCCTTGGTCGTGTTCCCAACCTGTGTCTGTGTACTCCCAGAGTACACGTTGGGTGGTCTGCCGATGAACACACGCCGTGTAGTCCATACTACATGCCGTGTTGTCAGAAAAATTCTAGAACACCATCTTCTTCCTCCGTGCCTTAGCCAATCTTCCGGTTCCCAATTCTATGTTCCATTTACCACAAAACTCAAGACGCTGGGATGCCTCATCATTGTGATGCTGAATCCATGGGTTTAGATCCTTCGATTGCCTATGAAATCCGATTCGGGCCACCCGTATAGAAATCGTTTGAAGAACGATATCTTCCGATCCACTTCGATCCATCCGCCAAAACCGTCGTCGTACCTCTGCAAGATCACGACGATATCGATTCTTCAATTTGGGATCGTTGGGTCGCAGAACGGATGCACAATGATCCGTTGTTCATCGCCCCATGAAGAATGCGAAGAACGTGTAAAAGAAAAAGGAAGAAAAATCCAATGAAACAAAATTAAGGAACGAACCTCCGCCATCGTTCGTCACTACGTAGATCCGATCTCTATAATAGGCTTAAACAGAGTAGAAATCAACAATAATAAATCAACATGGATCAATTTCCCAAAATCCTCAAAAAAGCCCTATGAGACTCCGACCCTAGTTACCAAGAGTCGGTGCATTATTTTAATACGTTGGCATGATTACAAATAATCAAGTCCCAAAGGACCAATCATTTTAGCAGTCTTGGAAAATAGATTACATACATGAATGTTACATTACACTTTAAGACATACAAAGAAACATAAATAATCTTTATGGATGCCATTATTCCCTTGGCTTAACCCTGGATATCAATCAAAACACACTTCATGGAATCCTGGGAAAAAAATAAAACATAGAAAGGGGTGAGCTCAAATGCTCAGTAAGGGTAATCAATAAAGCAAAAAATTTCATAAATAAGCATAAACATTTAAGGAAATGTATAACTAAAACAAAAGCCGTTTAAACTTGAACTTCTGCATAATATGGTAGAAATAAAATGAAATATTTCCATTTAATCATTGACATGGATATTATAATAGTCGAATAATCACATGTAATATAAATAACCACTTTCATAATGATGGAATGCACAATGTTGAACTTTAATTTCTGTGTCAAGGCCTCGTGCCAAGACCTAAGGGATAACTGTAACCGGAACCCAACCCGGAGAGACTCTGTAACCGGACTCCATCCTGGAGTGTCTCTAATAACCAGACACCAACCCATAGTGCCTCTAATAACCGAACACCAACCTGGAGGGTTTGCTGTAACAGGACCCCAACCCGGAACATACTAGTCCAACACATTCATCTTATGAAGATGTAGAAATATAACATAAACATTCTTATTAAAACTAGCATATGGAATGCCAAAACATTAATTATAAACCATTAATGGAATAAAAATAAATTATCCATAGTCAAACATATCACAAAACCTTAAATAAAATATGTATGATTTGTATCATAATAAATCAACTTCAAACAAGTGTAAATTTTTTCAAAGGATGTTGACATAGATAAAATCAAAACTATTTGAGAGAAATATCTCTTTTGTTTGAAACCATTTAAAAGTCACATAATTATAGAGAAAACCATTATTTTGAAAACATTCTTATAAGATTTTAAGGGAAGCTTCGATGACTTTATAATGGCAGAAAATAGTCGCACCTGCCGTACAAGTTAAAAAAAACATTCTTACCTTAATTTTGTCGAAAAGGTTAAAAAGGACCTTGTTTGGAAAACGACGGAAAGATTCCTTTATAAACCTCTTGTAAAAATTCAAACAAGGGTATAAATGACTTTAACCCATATTTTATAAAATAGTAAGAATGATTTGAAATACATTTTTAAGAAACATTTATGTGGATGATAAAGAGGGCCTGATAGATAATTACGTATAAACAACCTCAGATAATGAAGAGATTGTGAAATAAACCCTTACCAATTTGGTAAATTATGAAACATACAACCCATGAAAGAGGTATCATATAATGAATATGTAAATACATATAAATTAAATTGTATTACACAAAAAATACAATTATATGCAGTACATACACCACACAAAAGGTAATAATGGAAATATGGCATGAATTTCACGGGAATAAGGAGTGAGATGAAAACCCCTTACCTTGTAATTTTACTTGGTTGAGGGTAGGTTAACCTCCTCTACAATGGTTAAATGATTTTTATTAAATTATACAAGAATAATATACATTAATATGATATCATATATGATCTTTTAACATTTATTTGTTAATAATATCTTAGTATTGTCATCTTTTCGGGTGTTAACTTACTCGTTTTATTTTATATGTTTTGTTACATAAGCCATGTTTGTTATGGATAGGATGTATATTATTCATATCCAGAATGATATAAGTTCCTTAAAAATTATTTTTAAACTTAAAATGATAATTATACTTGAATGTATACGATGGGGAATGAATCTCATCGCGTTTGTGGAGACGGTAGTCCGTACGTACGCACGAACGCTACTTCTATTTCATTTTTCATTTTAAAAGGAATAAAAACAAAATGATAAATTGTTATATTATTATTCCAGTATAATATAATATCTTATATATGATACTTAAGTTCATTAATACCATCTTTATACATTCCATGTATGGTATGAAGGAGTCATATCACTTTGAGGGGGCGGTAGTCCGCACTTCATCAAATGAAATTATCATATATATATAAAAAATGAAAAAAATAATGGTATGTTATAAAATGGCATTAAAGAGTCTTATATATAAAATAAATATCTTTAATATCAAATTTAATTATAGTTCCATCATAATGGCCACCATGAGAGGCGGTAGGAGATAATTGAACAATCATCGTTTCATGAGGTGTTTGGTTGTCATGCACAGAAACATTATGTTCTTCACCCATTATATAGAGGTGTGTGTAAGTGAAGTTTTAATACTTCTCATAAAAATATACTAGTATATTTAGGATACTGTTTTTGTTACAAAAGAAAATAATAAGAAGAGTTTAGGGGTTGGAGAAGTAAAATAAAATAAAAGAAGCTAAGAGGAATCATTACCTTTAATTTGGGTAACTTCCTTTGGTTTGAACCAAAAAGGACTCTTGAAGTTCCATATTCCTAAGTTAAGGCTTCAAAGAGGAGGATAGGGATGTAGGGAGCTTCATTGGGTAGAGTTTGGATGAGCCAAAAGGCTTGAGAGGTGTGAGGAATTGGTTATAAGTGGTGTCCTTTTATAAGGGAGAGGAGGGGCTCTTTAGGAAAAATTTAATGTATTATTTTATAATAAATTCATAATCGGTTTATAATGGATAAAAACTGAATTATTTAATGTCTAAGGAGGGGATGGGTCGAAAAAATTTCTACCAATATGTTTTAGACAAGTTTTAGTTACTATTTTATCCTTATCTTTTAGATTTAACTCTTAGTTAAATAGTTTGACACTTACCATGTCACTTTGTATTTTTATATTATACAGTTAATAAACTTACTATATACATCCAAGAAAACCCCAAGTGGTCCATTAATGATACAAATATCATTATATAAGTCATTTGGATGAACCTTAGATCTTTAAGAATAGAATATTAATTAATAGTATAATATTTGTTTTAAAAACTCGTTTTTGTCAATTTTGACACTATTTGGTATTTTGTTTTTGATAAATTCGTAACAGCATTATTAATTCGAACCAAATTCATATAAATTGTACTAATATGTCATAATAACATATAAAATTAGTGTAATATATAAAAAATCTCAAATTATATTTATTTGGGTACTTATAATATCAATTATTTTAATATTTCACTAATAAGGTAATTACTGCATCATCATTGTGTCATATATAAATTAATTTATTTAATGTTGAAAAATTATAAATAAAATAGAATTATGTAGGAAATCTTTTTATCTTTCTAATTAATATTTATAATCTAATTTATCTTATGTATAACCCTATATTAAAAATGTTTTAGGTATTAAACTTTGATTTTAACTCTTTTAACTCTTCTTTGAATTAAATAATAATAAATATTCTAATCTTATCCAAGTGGACCTAAATGATAATATTTTATTCCTAAGGTTGTTTTTGTTTGATATAAACTTGTCCAATAGAATTAGGACAACTGATAGGGTAATATTAATATCATTTTTACTCTTACTTACCCTATTTACTTTTAACCATGGTAAATAAAAGTTAAAAGTTACTATTCACCAATTTTTTTTATCTTATTGAACCATATTTTAGTCCTTGATATTAACTGTGTCTCTCAAATTTTCGAAATTCCACTCACAGAAGCGGTAAAATTAAGTTTTATGTGAATTTCTAAATTCTCCTAGGAGATGGGTAAAAGACGGTGAAAAGTTCAATAAAAATTTTATATGTCTAAAATTATTATAAACTAACTCCAATGAATTACATTGAACTTATATAGGTATTAGATATCTATTTTTACATAAAATAAATCTAAATAAAATAAATAATTATAAAAATTTGGTTTTAAACTATAACTCAGTGTTTTTCACTATTAATAAAAAATTAATAGTTTTCAGAAAAATACCAAAAATTTACCCTAAGATAATTTTGATATTATGAATTCAATAATGATGTCTATTTTTTCAAATTCAGAACATAGAAGTGGAATTGATTAATTTAAAATTAATTCCCGCTGTCAAAACCAAAAGGTGTATTTTTAAGAAATAATATCTACCAAAAGATTGACACTTGTTTATATCCAATTTCAAAGTGAAATTACTTACAATGACAATAATTGAATTAAATGATAAAAATATAATCTACTTATACTTTAAAACCAATAAAATTTATAATTTAACAACATAAATTATTTTGATTTAAAAAGTTGTTTTCAGTTAAAATATAGTATTTTTCTCTATTCACCAAAATATGACAGTTATCAGAAAAACACCAAAATTTTATTGAAACTAAATTATTATGTCTGGTTTCTAAAAAAGAAGTTTATTTTGTCAAATTGAATATATAAAAGTTCCAAATATTTTATTTGAAAAGGCTTCTCCATTAAAAGGGAGTAAAATTTCATTTTTTTATAAAATACTTCTTTTATCTTAAAAAATGTATTTGTTCTTACATTATGTCTAAGAAACTCATAATATGGATTCTAATATTATAAGGATTATATAAAGTTAAAAATTCAGTTTATACTATTCACAACTGCTTTTGAACATCTTGTTTGGTAGGTCATGGTGTGCTAGAACTCAGTGTTGCTTGTAGTGAAAGTTATTGAATTACTTTGAAGAAATAACGTACTACGAAATTTTGGGTTGTTACATTCTTCCCTCCTTCAATAAATTGCGTCCTCGCAATTTGAAATTATTTTTCGAAAATAAAAGGTTGAAAATAGAAAATACCTTTGGGAAAACCCACATCAGAGATTGGGTTAGTAAAATTTAGTCTTAATATGAGGAAAAGGGAAATGAAAGGGTCACCACCAAATTATGATCTCGACTAGGAGAATATTGGTGGTAATTAGAGATAGATAATTAGAGAAAAAATGTAAATATTTCTAGGTAGTGATTGAGGTCATCAATCACAAACAATTTTAAAATTAAGGGCCTTAAATTCATCAATCTATGACGATTTAAAATACCATAGGTTTAACAAAACATATGGTATTAGGGTAACACATTTTTTGTTTTAAGATCCATTCATTAATGTATAATAATAAATTTTTTCATAGAATAAGAGAAGAAGAAAAATATATACTTGAAAAGTTGAGTCCCATCCTCTAACTAATTTCTACCACAAACTCATCTTTCACTCTAAAAGATAATATAACTTAAAAGATAATATTATATTTATCCTATTCGTATAGGGTAAAAAAAGTGAATTTATAATTCATCTAGAAAAACCATTAAAAAAACTACATTATTAAATCCAGTACATCACGTGGGTTAGTGGTAGGTGATACACCCTTGTCGCCTTTCGGTTGTGGGTTCAAGTCTCGCGGCCTTTCCATACGCGACAGGTTGCCGCCCAACCTTCGGGTTGTCCTTTTTGTGGAAATCCAACAAAAAATTCAAACCAGACATATCCAAAATACTTCTGTCCAAACTCACAGTCCAAAATTTATAAGGTAGGTAAACAAAATGAAGATCGATTTTTCCACGTAATAGGGTGTGAACACCTTCATTATGTATTCCTTTAAAACACTGCAACATCCTGAAATACCATAAAACCATATTGATTACATTAATGATCCCTTATTCCTTATAGAATACTGGATATACTCCTTCTATCCAAAAATGTTGTAAACCCCAACAATGATGGAATATACAAATCATTAATCAGTTTCAAGGTAGTCAAGAATATCCAATATAATTTATCCAAATCAACCAACTCTTATTCCAAAATTACTACCTCAGTATCAAGACCATATTAAGGATTACCTTTCCTTCAACCATGTATTTTTAAAAAAAGAAAAATTTAACTTGCTATTGAGTCACATTTCATAGCACCATATAATCTTAAATCCTCAATGAAATAGTACTGTAGTACAATCCTTATTTATCTCCATAATTCATATAACCAGTACATCATTGATACAACACTCAAATGGAATAATTCTTTAACAACAACATAAGAACACTAGTCATTCCTCTTCATCTATGGTAGTATCATAACTTTATTGTTGTCCTGTAGAATCATTTGGGGCATACTCTGATGATTTGAAAATTGATTTGCATAGTGTCCCTACTCCTTGCAGATGAAGCATTGTACATTTGAAACCTTTTTCTTACACTCGCAATCACGAACGTGGTGCCCTTTTTCTCCATACTTATAACATACTCCCATTCTCTTCAAGCATTTTCCAAGGTGATTCTTTCCATAGTTATCATATATGGGAAAATCTTTATTTACCTTCTTTCCTTTATCTGTCCTTCACTCTACCATCCTTTCCTTCTCTAGCTTCCCTTCAAAGCCATAGGACTCCGAGAATTATTTACTTATCTTATCAATACATGATACTATTTCTTCATATGATGATAATACGTGGGAGACTATTTCCCTTATAAATTCTGGCTTAAGACCATGAAAAATATGATCCTTCTTACTCTTTGGATCATGCGTATTGCTGGAGTTCTCATTCCTTCTACTGGGCGCCATTTCTAAACAATGGAATACACTAGATTAGTTTATGAATAGAAATACCTAATCCCAAACTTGTAAAACATAAATTAAACAGTTTATGGATATAATCCATAATCATAAAATTTTTTTCATTGAGGAAGTATATAGTCATAAACCCTTCATAATGGTTTGTAAATAAAATGAGAATTATCCTAAGCATATCCCCAGGGAGTGTCGTAACCAAAAGTGCAGCAAGGCCCATTTTCGTGCACCAGTTCATGTTCGAGTCTATCTCAAAGTGATGTTTTCGAGTTTTAACCCTAGGTACATCTATGCCAGATCCGCCTCTACCTGCTCGTATCCAGACAGAGATATATTTCTCAAAAAACTCACCAAATCTCTACAATAACAAAATTCTAGGAAGTTATTCTATACTAATCCTCAAAGTCCATCTTAGGACATGTGATCTAATCAGAGTTTATCTAAATCTAGCTTCCTAGGTTTGTACTAAAATTCCTCTAATACCAACTATAACGCCCTGACCCTAGTTACCCAGAGTCGGTGCATTATTTTAATACATTGGAATGATTTGAAGGAATCAAGTCCCGAAGTACCGAATAGTTTAGCAGTATTGGAAAATAGATTACATACATGAATGTTACATTGCACTTTAAGACATACAAAACAACATAAATAATATTTATTTATGACATTATTCCCTTGGATTAACCCTGTATATCAATCACAATACACTTCTTGGAATCCTGAAAAAAAAAATAAAACATAGAAAGGGGTGAGCTCAAACGCTCAATAAGGGTAAGAAATACAATAGAAAATTTCATAAATAAGCATAAACATTTAAGGAAATGTATAACTAAAACAAAATCTTTTTAAACTTGAACTTCAGTATAATAAGGTAGAAATAAAATGAAATAATTCCATTTACTCATTCAAATGGATATTCTAATAGTTGAATAATCACATGTAATATCAATAACCACTTTCAAAATGACGTAATACAAAATGACGAACTATAATTTCTGTGTCAAGGCCTCATTACAAGACCTAAGGGATAACTGTAACCGGAACCCAACCTGGAGAGCCTCTGTAACCGGACTCCATCCTGGAGTGCCTCAAATAACCGGACACTAACCCAGAGTGCCTCTAATAACCGAACACCAACCCTAAGGGTCTGCTGTAACTGGACCCCAAACCAGAACAAACTAGTCCAACACATTCATCTTAAGAAGAGGATGAAATATAACATAAACATTCATATTAAAACTAGTATACGGAATGCCAAGACATTAATCATAAACCATTAATGGCATAAAAATAACTTATCTATAGTCAAACATATCACAAAACCTTAAATACAAAATGGATGATTTGTATCATAATAAATCAACTTCATGCCAAGTGTAAATTTATCAAAGGATGTTGATATAGATCAAATGAAAACTATTTGAGAGAAATATATCTTTTTTTGAAACCATGTAAAAGTCACATAATTATAGAGAAAATACTTATTTTGAAAACATTCTTATAAGATTTTAAGGGAAGATTAGATGACTTTATAATGGTGGAAAATATCTGCACCAGCCGTAAAAGTTAAAAACATTCTTACCTTAATTTTGTCAAAAAGGTTAAAAAGGACCTTGTTTGGAAAATGACGGAAAGAATCCTTTATAAAACTCTTGTAAAAAGTAAAACAAGGGTATCAATGAATTTAAACCATATTTTATAAAATAGTAATAATGATTTGAAATACATTTTTATGAAACATGGATGTGGATGATAAAGAGGTCCCAGTGGATAATTACGTATAAACAACCTCGGATAATTAAGAGATTGTGAAATAAACCCTTACCAATTTGGTAACTTACAAAATATACAACCCATGAAAGAGGTATCATACAATGAATATGTAAATACACATAAATTAAAGTGTATTACACAATTAATACAATTATGGGTAGTACATACACCACACAAAAGGTAATAGTGGCAATATGGCATGAATCTCACGGGAATAAGGAGTGAGATGAAAACCCCTTACCTTATACTTTTCCTTTGTTGATGGTAGGTTAACCTCATGTATAATGGTTAAATGATTTTTATAAAATTATACAAGAATAATATACATTAATATGATATCACATATGATCTTTTAACATTGATTTGTCAATAATATCATAGTATTATCATCGTTTCGGGTGTTAACTTACTCGTTTTATTTTATATGTTTTGTTACATAAGCCATTTTTGTTATGGATAGGTTGTATCTTATTCATATCCAGAATGATATCAAGTCCTTAAAAATTATTTTTAATCATAAAATGAGAATTATACATGAATGGATACGATGGGGAAATAATCTCATCGCGTTCATGGAGACGGTAGTCCGTACGTACGCACAGGCACTACTTCCATTTCATTTTTCATTTTAAAAGGAATCAAAACCAAATGATACATAGGTATATTATGTTTCTAGTATATTATAATAACTTATATATGTTACTTATGTTCATTAATACCATCTTTATACGTTCCAGGTATGGTATGAAGGAGTCATATCACTTTGAGGGGGTGGTATTCCGCACTTCCTCAAATGAAATTATCGTATATATATAAAACATGAAACGAATAATTTTATTCTATAAAATGTAATTAAAGAAGCTTATATATAAAATAAATATCATAAATATCATATTTAATTATAGTTCCATCATAAGGGCCACCATGAGAGGTGGTAGAAGATAATTGAACAATCGTCGTTTCGTGAGGCATTTGGTTGCCATCCATAGAAATATTATGTTCTTCACCCATTAGATGGATGTGTGTGTATGTGTAGTCAGAATAATTCTCATAAAAATATCCTAGTATATTTAGGACACTTTTTTTTGTTACAAAATAAACTAATAAGATGATTTTAGGGGTTGGAGAAGTAAAATAAAATAAAATAAGCTAAGGGAAATCGTTACCTTTAATTTGGGTAACTCCCTTTGGTTTGAACCAAACATAATTCTTGAAGTGCCTTATACCTAATTTAAGGCTTGTAAAAGGAGTATAGGGATGTATGGAGCTTAATTGGGTAGAGTATGGACGAGCCAAAAGGCTTGAGAGGTGTGAAGAATTGGTTATAAGTGGTGTCCATTTATAAGGGGGAGGAGGGCCTCTTTAGAAAAAACTTAAAGTATTATTTTATAATAAATTAATAATCGGTTAATAATGGCTCCAAACTGGATTATTTAATTTCTAAGGTTGTTATGGGTCGAAAACCA
The DNA here is from genome assembly GCA_963277665.1 of Viscum album. NCBI lineage: Eukaryota > Viridiplantae > Streptophyta > Magnoliopsida > Santalales > Viscaceae > Viscum > Viscum album. The sequence goes on from OY728157.1 coordinate 1,199,508,155, forward strand.
CTCAACCAATAGGTTTTAGACAAGTTTGGGTCACTATTGTACCCTTATCTTTTAGATTTAACTCTTGGTTAAATAGTTTGACACTTTCCAAGTCACTTGGTATTTTTATATTATAAAGTTAATAAACTTAGTATATACATCCAAGTGACCCAAAATTTGTCCATTAATGATACAAATATTATGATATAAGTATTTTGGCTGAAAAAAAGATTTTTAGGAATAGAATATCAATTAATAATATAATATTTGTTTTAAAAACTCTTTTATGTCAATTTTGACACTATTTGGTATTTTGTTTTTGATAAATTCATAACAACATTATTACATCGAACCAAATTCATATAACCAGTACTAATATGTCATATGAACCTAAAAAATTAGTTTAATTCTTAAAAAGTCTCAAATTATATTTATTTGGGTATTTATAATATCAATTATTTTAATATTTCACTAATAATGTAATTACTGCATCATAATTGTGTCATAAATTAATTAATTTATTTAATGTTTAAAAATTATAAATAAAATAACATTATGTAGGAAATCTTTTTATATTTCGAATTAATATTTATAATTGAATTTATTTTATTTATAACCCTATATTAAATATGTTTTAGTTATTAAACTTTGATTTTAACTCTTTTAACTCTTCTTTGAATTAAATAATAATAAATATACTAATCTAATCCAAGTGGACATAAATGATAATATTTTATTCCTAAGGTTGTTTTTGGTCATGATACACTTGTCCAATAGAATTAGGACAAGTGTTAGGAAAATATTAATATCATTTTTACCCTTAATTATCCTATTTACTTTTAACCTTGGTAAATAAAAGTAATAAGTTACTTTTCAAAAAAATTATTTTTATCTTATTGAACCACATTTTAGTCATTGATATTAACTGTGTCTCTTGGATTTTCAAAATTCCACTCACAGAAGCGGTAAAATTATGTTTTATGTGAATTTCCAAATTCTTTTAGGAGATGGGTAAAAGACGATGAAAAGTTCTATAAAATTTTTATATGTCTAAAATTATTATAAAATAACTCCAATGAATTAAATTGAACATATATAGGTATTATGTACCTATTTTGACATAAAATAAATTGAAATAAATTAAATAATTATAAAAATTCGGTTTTAAACTATAACTCAGTGTTTTTACTATTCATCAAAAATTAAAAGTTTTCAGAAAAATACCAAAACTTTACCCTAAGATAATTTTGATATTCCAAATTAAATAATGATGTCTATTTTACCAAATTCAAAACTTATAAGTTGAATTTATTAATCTAAAATTAATTCCCGCTTTCAAAACCAAAAGGTGTATTTTTAAGAAATAATAACTACCAAAAGTTTGACACTTGTTTATGTCCAATTTCAAAGTGAAATTACTTAAAATGACCATCATTCGATTAAATGGTAAAAATATAATCTATTTATACTTCCAATCCATTAAAGTTTATAATTTGAAAATATAAATTATTTTGATTTAAAAAGTTGTTTTCAGTTAAAAGGTAGTATTTTTCACTATTCACCCAAATATGAAAGTTATCAGCAAAACACCAAAAATTTATTGAAACTAAATTCTTATGTCCCGATTCTAAAGAAGAAGTTTATTTTTTCAAATTTAATATATAAAAGATTCAAATATTTGATTTAAAAATGCTTTGCCATTAAAAGGCGGTAAAATTGGACTTTTTAAAAAATACTTATTTTATCTGAAAAAATGTATTTGTTCATACATTATGTCTAAGAAACGCATAATATAGATTATAAAATTATAAGTATTATATAAAGTTCAAAATTTAGTTAATAATATTCATAACCGCTTTTGAACGACTTGTTTGGTAAGTCATGGTGCGCTAGAACTCGGTGTTGCGTGTAGTGAAAGTTATTGAATTACTTTGAAAAAATAATGTACTATGAAATATTGGGGTGTTAGAAGCCCATCCTGCAATTAAGATCGATCCTCAGGCTAATATGTTCATGGATTAGTCTTCTCTCTTTGTAGAAATCAAGAACGAGGAAAAGAAATCACAAAGAGATCAAATGCCCTACCTGGATTCGCGACGTTCGTTGGCGGAGATCCGGTCGCCACGTCGTCATTACTGCGCCAGGAGGTTTTCTCCAGAGACTCTAGAGCCTCCAAGGGTTTCAGGGTTATGAGGTTTGTAACCTTGGACCCCTGCGTAAACCATTATTTAAAAGGACCAAAGATAAATATTTTGCTGCAACAAAGATTTTAATAAAATATTTTTATTAAATATTTTATTACGGTTACATCCAAAAACCAGATTCCACCACCAGTCTATACCAGCCATTTTTAGGTCTCTTATAGGGTAAACCTGCTGCTCTAGACACAACTATGCCCTTAGATTTTCAATCGGAGCACCCATCTAGGAGTTATTTCGCACTTTCAGGAAAACCCCACACACGCGTAAATTAATTTTTTTAATTTAATTCAAACATTTGTTCCAGGCTCACCGGGCCTCAGAACTGCACACCATCTTGAAGCCTGGTCTTGAAATAATTTCCACATAATATTAAAATAAAACATTGTAAAAATATGAGATTACATGGCATCACACACTCAAGTAAGTGATTTCAATCTTCTCATTTCCATTCATGCACTTGTTTTATGTTTTGTCTCTTAAATTCCATTTTATTATGTTGGGATATGTTCTTCTATACCAAATTTTAGACTATTTAATTTATAAATTATGATATCACCCTTTCACTATCATTAATATATCCATAATACTTTATGTACACCCATTACCAAGTTGAAATATAGTTAGGATTATTTTGTAAATTCGAGTTTCTTCTTTAACTTATTCCATCAGTTTCCAAATTATATGGTTTTGATATGTTTTTTCATATCCATTTAACTTCCCATTTTATTTTTTGTGATGATAAACCACCTTCTCTCTCATAAATCCATTTTTATGAATCTTTAAGTGACACTATTATGGTGTCAAAATTTCATCGTGATTTTCAATTCCAAATCAATTAAGTAGTGAATACCATACTATTTTCATATCCGGGATGTTCACATTTATGCACATATAATTTTTAATTTGGGACTTACATATATTTATTCCAAACTACTTGATTATGGAATAAATTATGATAAAGAATGAATCCATTTTTTATGATATATGTGGCACATTTAAGAATGAGAATGAAATGAAAGTGATGGGTGCACCCAAAATTATATAGTCGTCCAATTAATTGGGTAATGATTAGTCTCAAGAGATGTCATGTTGGGATAGGGAGATAACCTGATTACTTTATGGTACATTTTCCACTATGATGTCTTGGTGTGTTATCCTTGACCTCTGTTTATGATCCAGTGTTTTATGCTGTTGCCACATTTCCCATGTTATGGTTATCATGCAATATCATGTATTACTATTCATGTTTATGATTCATACTGTTTTTATGCCCCATTAATATGACTATTGTCTAACATGTATCACGTTATTCCATGTTTATTCCCTTACTGGTCTTTATATATCACCCTTTTCTAATGTTTTTCCCCAGGTTATCCCATGATGTTTTTAAATCCACAGAATTTTAGGAGCATTTTAAGGAAGTTTTCAATATTGTTGTCATATCTCATGTTCAAGATGTTGTGTTATGGAAATAATTAAAAAATACAATAGACTTACTGATCTTTCAGGTTGTATTTTGTGTTATTTTATGTAATAAATGATGATTTAATATGTATTAACGAACATGGTTGTTATACAATACCTATCTACCAGAATTTATATGTCCGATAAAAGCTTATCCACTACTTGTTCATCCAATAGCATTTCATCTGATCCCTTATTCTATTCTTAGTCTAATACCATATCTATAATGTACTACTCTTTATGATAGTTCTTTGTCTGATTTTATTGTTTCTAATCATATGACAAAAAAATTCCCAATACTCTTCATCCAACACCACACTTCTTTAGTAATTCATCCAGTATCACCAACTTTCAAATCATTTTTTCAACACAACTAATCCTATTTATATATCCATTGTTCTTCTAAAAATTAGGGGAGGTGTTGAAAATTAAAATTCAACATTCTCAATTGATCATGGAATATTTTTGGAACCATGTTTTCAAGAATTTGTTTTTGAAAGATGAAGATGTTTGTGATGTATTTTGTCATCAAAGAAGGCAAAGAAGAAAAAAAAAATAAATTCACTTTGTAAAAGATTCCAATCAGACTATCCATCATATTTAGTATATAAAACTCACAATTCTTAAGAAAGTACATCATATTAAGAAGTTTTTTTTGAAGAAAAGGTTCATCAGACTCCCCTTGGGTCCCGAATGAAAGTACGATCCTAATAAGAATGAGAATCAAATTTTTCATGTATCGGATGTAAATTTTGTGATTCATTTCTAATCTTGGATTTATCATAAATAATAAGTTTTTTAAAAAATGTGATGTAAGCTTTATTATAGAATAGGAGAGTTATTTTAATTATATTGAGGATCAGAATGGAAAGAATAAAGTTTCTTAAAGGAATGAGAAATTACAATAATTTCCATTATAGGTTAGATGATGAATAAGCTGATCTTAAACATATTCAAATTCATGTGTATGTCATGAAAAAATAAGAAGATTGCGAAGGAAGAAAATTTCTAGAAGATGAAGTTTTCCAATCTCAGTCCATCAGTGTGATATCACCAAACATAGAAAGAATGAAGACTGTAATGTGTTTATCAGAATGTGGACACATGAAGAAGATGTTTTTTTGTCATACCAATAATCCAATAAGAGACAAAATTTCATTGAAATACATTGTGTTAATTGTAGTCATACAAGGAAAGACGTTTCAAAATTTTAAGCTTCTATAATTTTCCCATTAGATACAGAGTTCCAAAAAATACTAGATTCATACTAAAAACTATTATGATAAGAAAATCAGTGGCAAAATTTTTTTATGGGGAATTTTTAGGAATAATAAAAATATAAGAAATTGGAAGTTTTTGGGACCAAGAAATATAGAGAAAATGAAATTTCTATTGTTACTGATGTGAAGAAGTTGATCAAATATCAATAAACAATATAATCAACCATTTTCATCATGATGAATTATTTATTATTTTTCAGATGTGAAATTTGTTTTCCCTATCAAGGAAGTCAAGAGAAAATTAATTCTCTATTATTTTTCAAGAGGGTTAATAGAGAAATAATAACTATTTTGTATGGTAACAATTTGGTCAAGATCCATCGAACTAGAATTGACATCAATTATCAATGTTAAGTAGAGACCGATTCATCTAACATAGGATGAAACTAATAAAAAGTATAAGATGTAGAGACCTTGGTCCAAAGAAATATAAATAAATGAATAATTGTTTCAACCAATCAAAAAATAGTTTTAAAGGGGGATCATCAAAGGATAGCTCAAGTAGTTTTTGAAGCATTTTCAATGGGGATATTAGATTAGACAGATGGTTCCAAGGATAGTAATGGGAATTTTTTTTCATTTGTTTTATTGTTCATTTTTCAATTAGTGTCAAACAACATAATAATGAATCAACCATCTTCATCATAATGATAAAATTAGAATGAAGAATCAAAATCAAATTGAAGATTTCTAGGAATATATGAAGAAAAATGAAGTAGTGAGAATATTCAAGATGTTTTGGGAAGAGTTGATAAGAATTGAATAAGTTAAGATGCACTAGAAATTCAAGGATTATTTTTGTTTTGGAAAATTTGTTTGAGCGAGAAACATTTTCAGAGTCCTACCCAAAAAATTTCTGGTCACCTATAAATAGTGGAAGCACATTGTACTTTCTGACTTAGATATACTATTGAAGAGAGAAGGAGGAGCACTGAGGAATTATAGAGAGATACTGTTTCAAGATTGATAATTCCTGAGGAATTTTTACAGATATTAAAAGAAAGTATACTAGATAAGATTCTAATAAAAGTTCTATAATTGGAATAAGTATTAAAAATGGTGTTTCCAAACAAGGTAAGAATATGTTCATATTTGTTTCATCTATATGCTGGCAGTATATTTTATTATATTGAGAAATTTGACATGGTAGATTAGATTAGGAAATCAGTCCAAGTATCATTATGATGTCCAAGATGTTATTTACTTTTTCAAGGTAAGAAAGTGAATTTTTATTGAATAATAAAATTTTGATTGATTACAAGGAAAAAAAGTAACTTGTTTCATAACTTTTTATACAAAATTATATTATATCATTTGTTCTAGAAAGAGTACACATACTATTATATTGAACATAGTGCTACACGAGTGTAAAGGAATAAAAAATCACTATATTACACCAAAAATCATTATTTTCTAGTTGAGCGTGAGGTATCATATTGTTTTCATACCACACCGAGGATATACCTACTCTTGTGGAGTAGAAAATCTTGTAAATTATTGTGTTCCTCTAGAATAGTGAGTATTTTGGAGTGAAATTGATAACTTTTTAATAATAGGTGGGGGTTGTTTCAGATATAAGGAAACATAAAAGAATAACATATTATTGATTCACTACTCCCCCTCTCAATGATACTTTATTTTTATTGAGAACCATAAATTGGTATCAAAGTTGAATGATCCCTTTGTTTACTCTTTTCTGAATCTTTTAATAAGAAGTTGTGGTGGATAATCTCAATTGTGTGAAAAGTATGTGGATTAAAGTATTCGATGGTAATAAATATAATATCTAGAAAGATAGAATGTTTCCTTTTTTTATGTCTATTGGGTATGAGGTTCTTGAAGTTGTCATGGATAATCTGTATTGTTTCTTTTTTTGTTTGTTGAAAAAAATAATCTTGAGACTGATGGAAGGGCTTATAATATTTCACTATCATCACTTTATGAAATTGATATTTTAATAGTGTAGGGTGTTTCTAATTATAATGGAATATAAGATTATCTGAAAAACATTTATGAAGGAAATACTAATGAAAAGAAAGAAAATTTACAAATTTGGAGACTAAATTACAATGATCTATGGATGGGTGAATAAGAATCTATTGGTGGCTTTTTTACCATGGTGAATGAAATTTTCAACACTATCAAATGTATTTGTTAAAAGTTATAATATTCTTCTGTGGCTGAAAATATCTTGATAATTCTCCCTAAAAATTTTGATGCTAATGTTTCCTCATTGGAAGATAGAGATTTGCAAACATTATCTCGAGATGATTTTCATACCACTCTCATTACTTATGAAATGAGAGGGAAAAAATTTATGAAAGGAATAAAATTTTATAGAGAAATATATTTTAAGGACTCTAAGAAGGAAAAGTCAAATATGACTCTTATTTAAGAAGAAGCTGGTGATTATGATTCTGAAAATGTGGTATGTTAAAATATTGATGAATTTTTATCTTTTTTTTCTTAAGATGTGAAAATATTTTATTGTAAATACAAAGGGATACATTAACTAAAATGTTTTGAATGTGGGTTCATTGGTGACTTTTCGGAAAATTTTCCTCAACGAATTAAAGAATAAGATAGTGAGTAAGATGATAGAAGGCATAAAAGATCATAGAATAAATAGGGTGATAAGGATAAATTTTATTACAAATAAAATGATAGAAAATTATACAAATAAAAAAGGAGAAGTCTCTTATATAATAATGATGAACATGAATGCAATGAAGCTGAATATGAAAAATCCATTGTGAAGGATGAGAATAATTTTATTGTAATATTTAATTATAAAGATTTCAGAAGCAACAGTTCTGAAAAATAAAAAACTCAATTATAATTTCATTTTAAAGAAGAATTAAAAGAATATATGTGAAATATTAGGAGGATTGAGAAAGAAATTTGGATGCTGAAATGTGAACACCGTTCAATAAACAATCAATAATGTTATATTGTTGAGAATGCCAAACTTATTGAAGAGATTGATGATTTGAGAAAATATTTTGAGAAAGAAAATATTGATAATGAACATCAAGAAGTAATGTTAAAGGAAAAAGAAGAATATTTGGAACATTTCCAACAAAAACTTTCTAAAGCTGAATAGAGTGTCACAACAATCAATAATTATATCTCTAAAGTTACTAAAATCTCTATAAAGGGTTAACCTGAGAAGGATAATTACATTTAATGTTTTAAAAGATAGTTGAAATTATTTATATAAATAAGAAATATGGGAATGTTATGTATTCGTACAAGACCAACAAATTGAGGAAGTTAAAAGTTTTTAAAAATTATGAATCTGATTTTTTTTGTTTATTAATTTTTTAATATGTTTGAAAAAAACATATCTGAATAAGAAGATTTCGGTTGAAAATATAATGGTTGTTTTTCAAAAAAATTCAGATAAGAAGGTTACTAAGAAACATGATCACAACCCCAGTCTGTATGGATGTTTTAGAGGAAAATATTATTTAAATGGATACTACTAGTATTGTTGTGGATTATAGAATATAGTGAATATGTTTTTTGTTTAATAGAAAACATTACAACTATTCCACATACTATGAAAGAAAAAGTTTGAGGAGGATTTAATCTTTTCAAAGGAAGTGGTCTTAGAAAAATATTTTGATGAAGCCTAAGATGTTTGTTTTAAAAATTGAAAATAGGTTCCACCCTTTGGAAACTATTTGTGAAATATGTGAACAACCTGGAAACATTTTAAAAGTATGTCTGTTTTTGTTATCGGCACAACAAAATCTTGTTAACAAATCTCAGAGGCTAGAAGTAGAGAAATATGAAGGGGAAGAAAAAGATGTTACTGTAAAACCACTTTTAAATGAACAAAAGGTGAATGAAAGTAGATTATGGATAGTGGGTATTCTTTTCATATGAAAATATTTTTGAAATTATTAAAAAATATAAAATATTTCAAAGAAGGAACAATTCCATTTTACAATTATTAATCCCTTAGAATCAAACATGTTGGATCTTATATCATTGGGGAAGAAAAGTTCAAATATAAGAATTTTATTTATCTGATGGGATGAAACACAACATGATAAGTTTTTCAAAACTCTATAATGAAGTTAAAATAGTTATCTTAAGATTATATGGGTTTTTTATGAAAAATTAGAAATATGGAAAAATAGTTACGAGAGGACAATGTAAAAAATGACACTTGTTACATATCGGTGAGGTTCAATAATCTTGTTATATGAGTATGGTGGATGTGAATCCGGTGTGGAATAAATGGTTGAAACACAGGTGTCATAGAAACATGAGCTTGTTATCAAAGTAAGACAACGTACATTGTATTCTTGATATGTCAAGAAAAAGATATTGGTGTTGCAAGATTCATCAGAAGGAAATGATAAAAAACGCTATTCATAATATGTTTTCACTTATTCAAAACAACCCTTGGAACTTATTCATTAAGATATCATTTTTCTGATGGTTAAATAATAAATTCATAGATATAAGTACTTAATTTCATTCATTGATAACTTTACTAGAATTACTTGTGTTATGTATATGAAACATAAGTTAGATTCTTTGAAAATGTTTCAAAGTATTAACATGAAAGGTGAAAAGGAATTTGAGTACCAGTGAATAAGTTAATAACTAATAATAATGGTGAATAAAAAAATAAATTATTTTAATTTTATCTTGAGAATCATGGAATTCATATTGAGTTCATCACACCATACACTCTTTAATAGAATTTCCTTTCTGAAAGGAATAATAGAAGTTTGGTTGAAATGGAAAGTACTATGTTACTTGAACATAGTCCCTATAATTACTTTTAAAGGCAATACATGGGCACTACTGTGTATATTCCAAACTAATGTCTCTGTAGACCAAGTTTAGATATGGCTCCATATGAAATATTTTATGAACAAATTACATGAATGAAAAACTTTATATTATTTTGGACTCCATGTATCATAAATAACAAAGGTGGAAACCATGAAATGTTTTATAATACACGAGATGATGGAATTTTTCTTATATATGCTCAAGATATAAGAGGATATATTAGTTTTAAAAAATAATTATACAGAATTTTTTACTCCCTTGATGTGAAAGTTATTGAAAAGGGTGAGGAAGATAAACACACGCATGCAGATAAGTAAGATGAAAAGGAATAAAGAAATTCTGATAAGGATAAAAAAAATAATCCTTCTCATGAAGAATAATCAGACTCAAATATTTAAACTGATGAGGAAGAATCTAAAAAATATCATCCTAGGATGAATATGAATGTGGAAGCTCGAAACATTATTGGTGATCAACATCAATGGGTTCAAACCATAAGAACAATTCCACAAACTTATTTGTATTCAAAAGATGAGATGAAATATGTGAATGAAGATTTTGAGCATCTGGAATGGTTTTAATAAATTAATTAAGAGCTTGAAAAAATTGAAAATAATAATACATGTTAAATCATACATAATCCAAATGAAAAGAATGTTATTTATGAAAAGTTTATTTTAAAAAACAAGCTAAATGAAGATAGTAAAGTAATAAGAAAAAAATATTACTATGAAAAGGTTACTCACAAATTGAAGTCATCTACATTGATAAAAAATTTTCTCTAGTGGAAATGTTAGAATCAATCAAAATATTTCTTTCTATAATTGAACAATGAAGTTACATTTTTTAGATGGATGTAAAATCAGTGATCTTTATGAGGAAGTTTACATTGAAAACCCATATGTTTTTGTTGTTGTTAAAGATGAATTTTATGTGTGTAAGATGAATAAATACATGTATGGGTAAAAAAGCTCTAAAATAATGGTATTACAAATTGGAAACTTTCTTAAGGAAGATGAGTTTTATAAAAGGAAGTGTTGATAATAATTTTTACATTAAAGAATGTCAAAATTTTTCCTTCATTGCAATAGTTTATATTGATGAAATTATCTTTACTGGGAATGATGAAAGAACTTGTGAAATATGTTCCTAAGATATGAAAAATTTGTTAGAGATTTCCATGATTGGAGAAATGGAATATGTTATTGGGTTGAAAATTTTACAATAGAAGAAACAGATTTTTCTTTCCCAAGAAAATTATGCTAAGAAACATCTTAAAAAGTTTTTCATGGAAAAATTAAAAACCTATTTGAACTCCAATTTTAGTGGGATCCATGTTGAAAAAAGATGGAGAAGGAAATAAAGTTGATTTTAAAGTGTTTCGAAAGCTGACTGTAATTTTGTTCTATTTGAGTTCCACAACACTCAAAATTGTTTATGTTGTCACATTATGTGAAATATTTCATAGTTATACAATTGAATCAAATTTTTTGGGTAGAAAAATAATCCTCATATATATTAAAGAAAAATAAAATTTTGGAATTAGATATGACTGTTTAGAAAGTATTGAATTTTTTTAGGCATTCCGATGCTGATTAGGTAGGTAATGTTGTAGATATAATATCTACATTTGGTGGAGTTATCGTTCTGTGAATTTTTTGGTTAATTGGTATACAAAGAAACATTATTTAGTAACTCATATAACTGATGATGTTGATTATGTTACTTCCAATCAAAAAGTTACCCAATTTATGTGGATGAACAATCAGTTGTATGATTTACGTGTTTATGGAACTTACTCTTGATATTGGGTTGGGGTAGTCAAAGGGAAATCAAAATTACAAGAAACCTAGTACAAAATTGTCATTAATAATATATTTATATCAATTACCATTTCATAGAAGATCATGTGGAGAAAAATGAATTGAATATGGAGTATGTTACTACATTGGAACAAGTTGTTGAGATGTTCAAAAATAATTTACAAAAACAACCTTTTCCAAAATTGAGGTTAAACATGGGTGTCTAATGTATTTCTCATAAATGTTTAGGTATTTGTATTTTTCCTCTCTCCCATATTTCCTTTGGATATTTTCATAAAATGGGGACAATGTTTCATAAATCTATCCATTTTTACATGCTAAACCTTTTAAGGAATCATGTAAAAAGTGATAGTTGTGGGTATGCTATTATTTCCATATTATAAATGTGTGAAATATTTTAACTATTTGTTGGATCAGTTGTGAGAACCTTCTTTTACAGGTTTTTAGAAGAATAAAAGGAAATAGGTGAAGAAATATGTGAATTAAATCTAATGTTGTTTTCACAATACCCACTTTTAGAAAAATGAATTTTCATTCAATAATTATTATTTTCTAAAATGAGTTAATTCACATAGTCATATGATTATTGATAATTAATCCATTTTATGAGGTTACAATGTTCAATGATTTATGAACCTTGGTTTACAATGAAATCCATAGGGGGAGATTGTTGAGACTATGTTGGCCAAAAATTGATTTTGAAAGATTTAGATGTTTGTGTAGACTTTTTTTGTCAAATAAGGTAAATAAGAAAAGAAATAAATTCACTTTTTAAAATATTCCAATAGGACTGACCATAATATTCAACATATCATACATACAATTCTTAAGAAAATCCATCAGATTGGGAAGTTATTTTTAGGATGAAATTGTTCATCAGACTCACCTTGGGTCCGGAATGAAAGAAAGATCATAATGAGGAATAAAATCATATTATGAATGGATCCAATGTAAATCTGATGTTGTTTTTCTGATCATGGAGTTCCCATAAATCTAATGTTATTTGAAAAACATATAATGTAGGATTTATGTCAGAAAGGGGGAGTTCTTCCAATCAGATTAGGAATCATATTGGAAATAAAGAATTTTCTAGAAGTAATGGGATGTTATAATACTTTTTATTAGAAGTTAAAAAATTCATAATCTAATATTAAATGTATTAAAATTCATAAGTATGTATTGATACAAGAATAAGATTGTTAAAGAAGAAAAGTTCCTAAAGATAATGTTTTCTGGTATTAGTCAATATGTGTGATATCACTGGATACCGAAAGCATGATAACCGTAATGTGTTTAGTGGAATGTGGATGCATGAATGTTCTGGTTTTCAACCATACTAATAATACATGAGAAAAAAATATGAAAAGAAATAAGTGGTTTGAATTTTAATCCAAAAATGAAATAAAATTCTCAAGTCAAAGCTGCTAGAACTGGTCAATCAGAGGTGAAGTGACACTGAATATCTGAGTAATACTAACACCGATTATTAGATGAAAATCAGGGATAAAATTATTTTTTGGGGATTTTTTGGGACTAATAAAAATAAAATAAGTTATTTGTTTTTGGGACTAATAAATATAGAGAAGAAAAATAGTTATTTGTAACAAATGTGTAGAATAAGTTAAGTGATCAATCAAAAATATAGTCATCGATTTTCATCAAGATGAATTATTGAATATTTTTTAGATGATAAAACTGTTTTGCTTATCTGGTGGGTCTTGTGAAAATAAATGCTCTAATTTGTTTTCATGAGGGACAAGAGAGAAAGAAGAACTGTTTTTTCTTTTAAAAATTAGGTCAAGAGCCATTAAAATGAAAATTACAACATTTATTTAAGTGAATCAGTTAATAATACATCTAATAATAGTAGACACTGATGAACATCATCAGATATAGTTTCTTCGGTGTGAATAAATAATAATAAAGGAATAATTTTTTCAACCAACCATAAAGAGTTGTGGGGGGGGGGGATCTTGAAAGGATGTTCGAAGTAGTTTTCAATGTTTTTTCATGGGGGATATTAGAATAGGTAGATGGTTACAAGGATTTTAATGAGAATACATTTGTTTTTCATATGTTTTCTTGTTCTTTTTTCAATTTGTGTAGTGAAACATAATGAAAAATGAATTATCATCATCTTAAGGAGAAAATTGGTATAAATAATCAAAATACAACTGATAGTTTCTAAGTATGTATGAAGAGATATGAAGTTGTGAACTGAATCTAAAAGTTTCTAGAATAGTTGGTTAGGATTGCAGAATTCAAGACACACCTAAAATTCATGGAGAATTTATGTTTTGGGAAATTCTGTTGAGCGGGATACATTTTTTGAATCTCTCCCAATCCATTTTTATTTAACTATAAATAGTAGAAGTACTTTTTACTTTTTGACAAAGATGTGTTGTTGAAGAGATAAGGAAAAATGTATAATGATTGTAGAGAGAAGAAGTTTTTTGATTGACAATTATTGATAAAGTTTATTATACATAGGAAAAAAAGAGAGGAGACGAGATCATAATCAGAGTTTGTAGAATTGTTTAGAAAAACTAGACTGGGGTTTCTCAACTAAGAAAGTGGAAGATTAGATTTATTTCATCCGTATTCTTAAATAATATTTTATCAGATTGAGAAATTTGACTGGGTAGTTCAGATTGGGAAATTACACTGAGTATCATTACGATGTCTAGGAAGTTAGTACCGTAATAATGTGAAGAAATATTTTGAAGAATATATCTGTGGAAGTTAACAAGGAAACAAAATAACATTTTTCTGAACATATAAAAAAAAAATTATATTACATAATTTTTTCTAGAAGGAGAATACACACTATTTCATTGAATTTAGAGCTATAAGAGAGTAAATGATTATCTTACTCATTTTATTCCATACAAAAGGATTATATTATAGTGGATTATGTGGTATCAAATTTTTTCCATACCATAATAAGGATGTAGATACTCTTGATGAGTAATAAACCTTTTAAATTATTGTATTCTAATGGATTTGTGATTATTTTGTTTAATGTGAAATATTAACTCTTTAATATGAGGTGAAGGTTGTTTCATATAGAAGGAAACATAAAAGAAAAACAAATTACTCTTTCACCCCTCCACCCAATAATGATACTTTATATTGATTGGGAACATTAAAATATCCGATTCAAAAACATTATTCAGTTGACAACCACTAAACCTTTAAGTAAATTCAAGTCATTATATATTTATAAAAACAAAATTATATCTCAGTATCAATGATCTCGTCAAACATCCTAATATCTCAGCTAGAATCATAATCCTTCCTTCTAGATTATTGGAATGTGGATTTACTAGATCATCACCATCATCATATATATGAATTAAAAAACCATTGTAAAGTTTAACAAACATTCATCTTGTGCAACATCAAAGGAAATTCTCTACCCAGTAATTCTATGATCAATTATTTTAATAATTTTTTATTTTTTTAATATTTTCACATTTAGTTTATCTGGAGAACTTATAGGTTGTATTTATGAATATTTTAATTGAAAATATTTGTCTCATGGATTCACTCAGAAGTCTCAGTTTGATGGAGGAGTGGAGATGAGATTTTGATTGCATTTGGTGTGGGTTTGTATGTGATGATTCTAGATAGGACACTCTAAAAGGCGTTAAAATATTAATATAATAACATATTTTCATCTATCATTTTTTATTCTAACTTACTAAGCCAACATGAATCAGTCCCCACATCACCAATTTGATTCAAATTTATAGGATCAAAAAATAAATTAGTAAGGACCACAATCCCTTCAACTACATTTCCATGCGATACAATCCATATATAGACACATTTGTAGATTAAAAAAAAATCAGTGAAGTGGTAAATAGAATGAAACTGGGTGTCACTGTTGTCCAATTGAGATTCATTTGGTTAGTTTATTCTAATTTAGTTGTTTTAAATTTTATTTATTCACAAAATTCTCATTTTATGGTTGTTTTAACATTTATTTATAAATTGATTGGGTTTCCACTATATATGGTAAAAATTTATCTTTATTTTATTTGGGGGTAGTGATCAAATATTGACACTCCTTAAAATACCTACATTGAAAGTGTTATAAAAAACCCATATATTTTTTTTGGAATATTTTTTTCTCTAAAGGTAGATGAGAATTTTCTAAATGACATAATTTTTATTATTGATCCAATTATATGACGTTTCATGATTTTGGGAGTATGTTCTATGGATTTAGATATTGAACCAAAAACCATGTTGTGGTCAACCCCATAGTTTGAGAAAATGAATGTAGTTCATGTGGGAGTTATAAGAGAAGTATTAGATGAATTTATTTTCTGTCACAACCAAAAACTATGTAGTTTTTTTATCAAGTGTTGATTTATTTTAAAAAATGGGAAACTAAAGGGAGAGAAATAATTGTTCCAAATGATCATTCTGATGTTTGACAAAAAATTTGGAGACTATGTATATTACATTGTGAAATGAAGACGTTTTTATGAAAGAAAAAAATACATCATTTAATTCATTTCAAAAATCATTAGATTGAGTGAATATGGTTAGAAAGTAGTTGTTTTTCAATATAAACCATGATAAGTAAAACTATGCCATTTTTTTCCATTGAATATCATGTTTCGTATTGTGATTTTTTGAAAATAGGGACTAGCTCATGGTTTCTGGCATAGAGATAAAATGTTTTTCTCTAGAGATACTACTATATATTTCTTGATAAAACCATATACCTATTTGGATGAAGCCATTTAGTAGTTTATAATGTATAAGAATATCATTAAATAGTAATTTTTATATATTTAGTGAGTATGGTATTTAAAGCTCATGTATTTAAAAGTCAAATCATTTATCGAAAGAAAACATTGTTATAAGACATGATGTGTCAAGGTTATCAAAATAATTTCACAATACACTGATCATAGTATTTTTTAAATTATTGACCTATATATATTTTAAATGGTGTGTTTTCATTAAATTTTTAGAAGGCTTATCTGGTTAGTTTATTGTAAAATTTAATAGAGAGGGAATATGTGTTTTTTGGAAGGATATAAAATATATCAATTATTTGAGAAATGAAATTTAAGAGAAAAAAAGATTGATGAAATTTGGTAGATATTCATGGGGTACAAATTTTATAATTAAATAGACAAATTGAAACTCTTTAACTCATTTTTCAAAATAAGAAGGGAAAAAAGATGTTCATCTACCTGATGATGATAAAAGTTATTATTTCACCAACAATTGTTACATTATTTTTTGTCTTTATTTGGGAGTATTGTTTCAGTAACATGTTATGATAATATGTTATTATTATGAAGTATATTTATGATATTTTTTATGGATCGAGGTTATAAAAAAAGTTATAAAGTGTGTTGGGACTACTTCAGGATATCCCCAATACTGGGGGAATAAATGTTTGGAAATTTTAATCTAATTATTAATATTTTATCCCTTTAACTCTTGAACATGTTAGTATCTTGATTCTATTATTCTTTCTTAATTTTCATATGCAAGTAGATGAAATCAAGTAGAGGAGGGAACATGATGATTTTATAATCTTTATTACCTAATAAGAGTAGCTAGTGCTTGCTGATTATGATGGTGATTGATACAATTAAAATACACTATAATTAGATATAAATATTACAATGGTTTATAAAAGGAAAACTTATGTGACTATGTGTGGTTACCTAAAATTTAGTTTGGGGGATTTAAATAATTATGAGTCCCTAGACTAGAGACACCCTAGTCTATTTATATCACCTTGATAGATCTTTATAGTACCAATGTAAACCGTCATCAACTTCTTTAAGCGCTTTGGAAAACCAATAAAGTCTTTCACAAGATAAAAATTTTATTTAATTTCATAGTTCTTATTTATTATTTCCCCTTATTTTAATATTTTTACTTTAACATTACCATGAAAGTTTCATCGATTATTCTTCTCTTATATGCAAAAAATGAACATTACTTTCTTCTTCAATGTAGAAAACTGGAGTGCTTATTTTCTTGCATAGGATCAAGAATTATTCTTTCTATTCAATAGATATACACAACACGTTCTTTATTTATTATCTTGTACATTTTCTTTAGTTAACTTGAGTGACACTATATCTATTTCCACTCTTCGTTCATTCTTTTGTTATTTCATGAAAATAAACTTTACCTGTTTTTTTATATGATTCTATTTTCCTAGTACATCCCTTTCTAGAACCTGTCCATCAAAAATTTCTCTGTTCAATACCATTCTATCCACTACATATTTATCCAATACCAGTTTGTATAACCCTTTCCTATCTAAATTTCATAAAAAATTCTTTTTCCGATAATGATATAATTAATTGTTATATTTCCACTGCTACAGTGTCTGATGCTATGAGGAAAATGATCCCAAAGGATAATCAGTAGATACCTCACTTCTATAGAAATTCTCTCAATAGTTGCAAATTATAATTCCAATTGTTATCACACTAACTCCCTATTTATATAGAAATAATTTCTCAAAAAATCAAGGGAGAAGTGAAAACATCAAATTCAATGTTTCTGCTCGATCATTTAATATCATGACCAAAAATTTATTTAGTTGAACACCATCAAACCTTTGAGTAAATTGGAATCAATCAATATTTATAAAATCTTACTTATATGTCAATGTCAATGATATCTTCAACCCTTCTAATTTCACATCTAGAATCAGTATCCTTTTGAATTATCAAAACATTGAATGACTTGGAATCATTGAATTTATGAATTTAAAATCAATTTTAATGTTTCTAAAAACTTTATTGGGTAAAACCTCGTAGGAAAATCTCTTCCCATTAATTATCTATAAAGTGATATTTTTAATTGTTAATTTTGTAATATTTTCACATTTTTTATATCTATATCTCATCAAGTTACTCTATCCAAAAACATTACTTAGATATATGTGTATGATGGATTCACTTGGAAGGGTCATCCATATAGCTTTGATCAGAAATCTCTTTCCAATGACTCATCACACATTCATTTTTTGATGAATTTTTTTTTGAAATTTCTATCCAATGGATTCACATATATCTTCATCTGTTATACTTTATATATAATTTCACACCCTATTTTTTAATAATGTGAAATTCCCCTTCTACCCTATTTGGATTTTAATACCCAAATTCCACATTTCCTAACATATTGGATCATGTGACACTCAGTAGCCTATTTATTTCCTTTCCATGAATTTCCTAATCCTCTAGCGGTGGATCCATGTGATTTCTTCATGTTTTTGGGGGTTTATATTCTAGATAATATTTTCCCTCATTCTTATATTTCTTTCTTCATTTTTCTTCTGAGTTCCACTTCTCCTTTGTTATTGTGGGAATAAGATTTTTGTTACGCTTGGTTTTAAATCAGTTATTTTTTTATTAAGGTTCCTTGCGGGTGATCTTCCATCTTTATACCCCTATGGTGTTGCTTCATGTTTCCGTCATCGATGTGCTTATGGTTTGAGGTAGTATCCCTTTGTATTTGGACATTAAATTTAAGAATACACTAATTTATTGTTTTTCAAAACTTAATTGAATATTAATTAGTGATGTATGATTTTTAGAATAATAGTTTTATATGAAATGAGTTGATTTATACTTGGTTTTAATTATTTTTAATGGTTATTATGTTTTTCAAACCATGTGTTTGATGAAATTCTTGGTAGGACCTTGTAAACATGTTTTGAATTTTAAATGGTGGTTTGTATCTACTGAAAATATTTTTTATTGATTTTCAGTTTTGAAATTAGTTTGTGTTTGGTTCTTTAAGAAATGGTTTGGCATGTGGATGCTATGTGAGGCCCAGTTGGTACCATCGAAGTAGTTTCATTGGAAAATCATTATTTTAATGATATTATTATCTTATTTTTTGAAAAAATAATGGAGTATCATTAGCTTGGGACTCCCCTCATGATTATTCGATTTGAAGGGGAGTGATCATTACTTGAAGTGGATGGGGTGGTGCCAGTTTGTGATGAATTTTATGTATGGTTGTTTCATTGATTGTTAGGAACAACCTATTGTGAACATGACATGGGAACCTATCATACACATGAGGAATTATGTGAATGCCTTCTAAAATAGTTTAGTACTCTACTCTTCTTAGTGGCATTTAATAGTACCTTTCCCTTCTTTGGGTTTGTGGCCCTCAGTTATCTTAGGAAGTGTAGGTCTGAGCCTTTGGGCTGGTTGATGGAATCGCGTTTGGCGTGCCTTCGAGATGAATTATGATTTTGTATGTTATGGGTTTTCCTATGAGTTCTTAGGTATTCCCATTTTTTTCCAACACATGATTATTTATAGTGGATAGTCCATGTGCCTTTCTAGTATGATTACCTGAGTATCATTAGGCTATTACACTCATTATGATGTTATGGTCTATGATTTCTTGTTTGGCGATTCTATTCATATAAATAATAATATTTTATTCTCTTGAAAAGGTTTCATGAAAAATGTTTTGAAATAATTATTTACACCCATTTCCCTTTTTTCACGAGAAATGAAAATCTTAGATTTTTGTTTTCTTCTCACATTCCCCTAAAAGCTAAATCATCTTATTTTGATAAGAATATTATTTGAAACTAAAATAGAAATGGATTTTGATTTGTTTTCTCTAATGTGGAATGTGTTAAAATCCTATGTTTATATATATATATATATATTATTTCAATCATCAAGTTAATGAATATTTTATTCAAAGGTAATGAATTTTGAATATATTGTTCGAGCACAACTACTGAGTATTAATACTCACGACTATAATTATTTATTGTTTTAGCTTCTGGTGTAGGTTCAAATGTGGTTTTGATCATTGTGGGAGATTTTGGGTTTTGGAAGTGGAGAGTGACCCTTGGGGTGACATGGTTATATTTTAGGTTCATGTTTTGATGTTAGGTTTTTTTTGTATTTTAAGTTTATATATAGTTTTTGTTCAGTTGTTTTATTTATTTATGATTTGGTTGATCTATTTATTTCCTCTTATATGTTTATTTTTTCTGGGTGAAATCATTCCCATTATTTCTCACTGATTCCCTTAGGTCTTGTTGACAGCACAGGATGATCGAGAACACCTCTTGGGACTTGGTGTGGGCCAGCCCAGGTTACTGGTTTTGGGTTGACCTGGGTTGGTTCATGAAAAAACTGAATCAATGTGAAGGTTTTTTAGAGGACTTAGATTTTAGAGAAACCTTTTATATTTTTGATGTCAAGGTAGATGGATTGGTACTATTGGAACATGTGGTGTAGGTATGAGGAAGTGTATGACCAACAATTTCTATTCTGAACCCCAGATCTCCATTGGAAGTAGGTTTTTTCATGGTTTGTATGATTTATTTGGTATGTTTCATTCATGGGAAAATGAAATTAGATTCATGATGATTGTCTATGTGAAATCGCAGGGCTTTTCTAGCCATGTGGAGCTAGGGAAATGGTCCTAGAAGACTCTCTATAATGATAGCATGATTGGCATGTACCCGCCAATCATATGGACAAGTCACCCCTAGACAGTAGTTTTCAATTTTGAGAGCTTATTTTGAGTCATATTGATTTTAATAGAATGTTGATTATTTTTAAAAAAATTGTTAAAAACAAGTTTTTATAATATAATGTTGTTATATTTAGAAGATTGAAAATTATTTTTCAGACTTGTCTTAGAAATATCATTAGAAAATGTATTTTTAATAAGATGTTTTTTGGTAAAATAGAGGTTGGTTTATCAAAATTGGATTTATATAATTATAAGATGGGGTATATCAAAATTGGTTTTAATAGAAACCAAAACTAATTTCGAAATGGTGAAATTTTGGAAAAATTTCCAAGGAATTTTGGAAATGTTTTGTGGAATTTGAAATGGGGAGTAGATTGAGAATTTGAATCATGGGTTGAATTTTTTGTTTCAAAAATGGAAAATCGTTATTCTGAAATTCATAATTTTTATGAGTGCTCACAAATAAAGAAGTTTGTGAGTATGTGGGTGAATGATAGAATAAATGGATGGGTTCTTAAATTTTCATGAGATTATACATGTGCGAGGCTCCATGGAATACAATTGGTGAGTGTGAAACTAACCAAATTTGTTTTAATTTCAGGAGCGTTTTTAATAGGAAAATTGTGATGTTTTGATAATCAGTAGCTATGTAGGTTATTTTATTATGTTTTGGTAATTTTTTTTAAAAAATGTTTCAATTTTTTGTTCTTATTAGAGAGTTTTTTTGATTTATTTCTTGGATTCCTTATTGTTTAGCATGATCCCCCACCAAAGATTTGATGGATATTGACAGTGAAGCTACGTGAGTCTCAATGATAGTAGAACCTTTATTTTATTAAAATAAATACCTTATTTTTTAAATTATATGTTGAATCCACATATGTTTTAAGGTCTAGAGGATCATTTTTAAGTGAAAGAGTGGATGGATAAAATAAAAAGGATATTTAATTGCCTCGAGTTGAGGGAGTTTATAAAGGTGAAGTTTTCTACCATTATGATTGATTTTACGAGTAGAAATTAGTGAAATTCGGTTATTTGTACCAAGCCTTAGGATGCCATTTTGTGGGAATTTGTCAATGCCTTGTTCATATGGACATTTTTCTCTAATACAATGAAGGCGAAGAAGGCAATGGAGATGTGATACCTTCATCACAAGGATGGATCAGTATTGTAGTTTGTTCTTCATTTTGAGGAACTATTTCCTTATCTACTAAAGTGAGATAAGGAATATTCTTGGAAGGCTCAACATTTTGAGAATGCGCTTCGTCCTTATCTACATCCAAATGTGTTGGAGTTTGGTTTAACCTCTTTTGTCGATGTGGTGAGGTAAGCCATTCAGGTTGAATCTATGTTGGTAAGAGTGATCAAGGTATCTAATATTAATTTTTTCTCTATAAGAAATGAAGGAAATTCCAGAGCATTTATCTAAAAGTAATCTGATGTTGGTGATGATTGTAGTGGAATTAAAAGGCCTGCTGATATTTTGTTAGCGCCTTTCGGGCATAAGACTCTAGTGTGTCATAAATACAAAAAGTTGGGTAAAAAGAAGCTATAGTTTCCAAACTCTCAAAATACTTATCATTACTATGAATTAATAGGTCATTTTGAATTTTTCTATTTGTGTGTTTATAGGAAGAGACATGGAGCTAGATCTTCCCTTTCAAGTAACACCATTTCCCATTTATAAGAGTAGTGTGCTGATCTGAACTTTGTTTCAAGTCCTTTTCTGATGTAATCATTTCTATGTTATAAAGGTGGTGTCGTGAGGTGTTGTGTTTTGATTTATATGTAAAAGTGGTGTTTTAATATTGGAGAAACATAGTTTTTAAGGAATCATTCCTTTTGAGAAATTATAAATTGATATATTTAGAGTAGATGATTTTCTCATTGTTTGTCTCATTCTTTAAATTTATCTTTTTAAGTGGAATAGGATGATGTGTGTATATATTTTGAATATATACTTGGGTGGAAGTTCCATGTTGGAGTGGAGAAAGACTCACGGTGAGTTTTGTTTTTTTGGTTTATTTTAGGGGTTGTGTTTGGTCGTTATGGATTGATTATGCGGTGTTGCTGGGTGATGTTGGTTGGGTACCCGACTAAAGTATAAAATGGAGAGGAATATATTTTATCCTATAATTTTGGTAATTCAGTATGGTTTCTAGTGTTAGATTTATATTAGGTTGTTTCCTTTAGGGTTTTCTGACTCATATTCTTTTCCACCTGTTTATATGTTGGCATTTTGGTGTGTGTCCAATGATTTTTTTGGGAAATGGCTATGGAGTTTTTAGTTAATGTTTTTCATTGTGTATTGACAATTCATTTGGGATTATTGGTTTGTGTTAGTTGTAAGGATGTATTTTCTTCTTAGTGGTGGTTATGTCACTCCATGGTTTTAATAATCATATAATCGGAGTGTCCAAAACTTTTCCATTGATCGATAAACTAGAAACATTAAGGATTTCTAGGGGTAAAAAGAATAATTGTGCGAAGAATTGTCACCCCATGGTTTTTATTCTATTATTTTATTTCAACATATCTTTTTTTCATGGATTCTCTCTCTCATGTTTTGATTGTTACAAATATGAAGTTTTAGATTCAATTAGTTTTACCTATATTACATGGTTTATGTGCATGTTTAAGGGGTAACCGTGCGGCCTCATAAGGACGAGCCTCTTTTCAGTTCACTTAGAACTTGAATATTTTGAGTTTCATGGGCTGTACATGGTTTGGTCCAAATATTGTGGCTCCCATAAAAACCCATGAAGGTCCTTGGGTGTCTATGTTTGTGGGAGCATGACTTGAGAACAATTAGTCAAATAGTACGGAAGGCGTGGAAACTGATCTATAATTGTTTATAGAACTATGTCATATGGTTGTCACACAATTCACCAAACAATAAAGACAAAATTTATGGTTACCCAGTGTGTCTTATAATGGGTGCACGATTGGTATATGGTATGGGAAACCCTATGGCTTAACCATGCACAATTCCCACATGTATGAAAAATGTGAAATCATCTTTCTACCCTCTTTATATTTTAACCCCCATATTCCCCTTTTACTACCCTCTTGGATCGTGTGACACTAGGGAGCCTCCTATCCTCCTTTCCATGACCTCCCTCCTCTTTCATGTGTGGATATAGGTGATTTATTCAAATTTAGGGGGTGGATCATTAATGTAATCCCCTTATTAATAATTTCTATTCCTTCTTAATTTTTATTCACTTGAGTTCCTCTTATCCTTTGGCCTTGTGAGTATAGGGTTCATATTTCCCTCTTTCTGAAATTTGTGGGTTTTCCTTATTAAGGATCCTTTTGGGTGTCATTTTATATTCAAACACCCATGGATTTGTTTCAATTTTCCATCATCAAAGAGATTGTGGTTTGAGGTAGGATCCCTTTGCATTTGGCCTTTAAATATAAAAATACATTGATTTATTATTTCTCTAACCATGATAGGATATTAATTTTTGATGATTGACTTTTAGAACTGTATTTTGATATGAAATGAAATGATTTAAACTTGGTTTTAATTGTTTCTAATGGTTTTATTATGTTTTTCATTCTAAGTGTATGATAAAATGCTCGATTGGACCATGATACATTTTTTTTTAATTTTAAATGGTGGGTTATATCTCTTGAAGATATTTTTAATAGGATTTATGGATATGAAAGTGGTGTTTGTTTGGTTATTTGTGAAATGGTTGGGTGCTTGTAGGCTACGTGAGGCCCAGTTGGAAATTTCAAAATAGTTTCATTGGAAAACCCTTCTTGGAATAAGACTCTTGAATTGTTTGTTGACAATAGGAGAGAGTGTCCTTATCTTAGTGCTTACCTCATGGGTTGATGGTTTGATGGAAAGGCATCATTCCTTGGACTGTCCAGGGTGGTTTTGGTTTTTGATGACTTGTATGTATGTTTGTTTCTCGGATAGTATAGAACACCCCATTGTGAACATGATATTGAAACTAAGCATAACTATGTAGACTTATTAGAATTTTTACTACACCAGTTTAGTATTCCACTCTAGTTATAGGACCTTAGTATAACCCTTCTCTACATTGATATTTTGCACCTTATTTAGGCTAAGAAGGTTAGAAAAAAGTGTTTGGGATGGATTATGGCATCAGGTTAGGTACACATATGGGATGAATCATGTTTAGTGTGTTTTGTATTTTCCTCTGAGATCCCAAGTGGTCACATGTTTTCTTATAACACTTGATTATCTACAGAGTGTTATTCGAGGGTATTTTAGGTATGATTACCCGAGTGTCATTAGCTCATTTACCTCATTGTATAGTATTTGACTCATCTTCCTTGTGTGGTTTTATTTTTTATATAAATAATAATATTTGGTTTTCATAAAAAGGTTTCATGGTAAATGTTTTGAACAAATTATTTACACCGTTCCCATTTATTTTCATGAGAAATAAACAACTTCTATCATGGCTTCCTTCTCCCTTTACCATAAAATATAAATCAACCCCTTTCAAAAAGAACATTATTTTAAACTATGGGGGAAATGGATTGTGATTTTGTTTCTCTAATGTGAAATGTATTGAAAACCTATGTTTATATATATATATATATGTCGTATTTTAAACATGAAATTGATGAATATTTTATTTTATGATAATTCATTAAGTATTGATTGTTCATGAATGCCTTCTGAGTTTTATTACTCATGCCTATATTTATTTCTAATTTTTAGCTTCTGGTGTAGGTTCTAGCTTGGTTTGAATTTCCAAGGGGAATGGTGGGTTTTGGGATTAGAGATTGACCCTTAGGGTCACATTTTGATTTATTTTTTATCAGGTTCTATTTGGGTTTTAAGGTTAGGTTTGTAGTATTTTCATATTATATATTGATGTTTTTCATTTTATTTATTTATTTATGTTTGGGGTTCTCTATTGATTTCCACTACTTTATTTATTTTTACTGAGTAAAATAATTCCCATTGTATCTTGATAATTCCATTAGAACTTTTCCCCATCCTGATAGTATTGGGAATACCTCTTGATCCTTATTGTGGGTCGGCCCATGTGATTGGTTTGAGGTTTAACCATGGTGGTTCGTGACATAGAACCCATAGTTACACCATGTTATATAAAAATCATCTTTAGATAGAAATTATCTAGAATAATGAATATCTTTTTATAAAAATTAATATAAGTACTTTGATGATCTAGAAGTCATGTGATAATTTTTCTTTGCAAAAAATTGTCAATCTGATAGAGTCATATTTTTTATGGTACTATTTCCTTCTCTCTGGATCACTCTTCACCGAAAATAAAATATAAATAATCACAATGAACAATGTCATTATATTTTATATTTAGAATAAAACCTAATTTTTCAACAAATGACATACTTAAATTTTAAAAATGTTTTTATCAATTTAATATTTACCTTAAATCACCGCCCAAAGTCATTTTGATGTTCAATTAATGTAAAATACATCACCAACCACTGAATGGAAATATTTTTTCGGAACACTCAGTTTGATAACATGTGAATACTTTCAAAAACATTTCTTTCAAATATTCCCTCCGACCACCTTAGTTATTTTGGATATATCTGATTATATTAATCCATTGGACTCTATCTAATTACTATAGGCCAATAGCCTCTATCATATTACTATTGTTTTCTATAATCCTAGTTATCTATCTAAAAATCCATTCAAAATATTCATCTTTATTATTAATTAAAAATATTTCATTCTCCCATCATTATAATACATGTTGTAAACATAAATATCATCTCATAAATCTTCATATGAAATAATAATCATCCTACTTTTTTTTACTTCCAGTAAGGAATATATTCCAAACAACCAAAGGTAAGAACACCATTTTTCTAATTCCAAGATATCAAATCTTGGGAGATTATTCAGTTCCTACTTTTCTTCTCCAACAAGATTGGATTATAAATTTTTTTCTTCACCATAATCATGATTTTAATATCTTAATTCAATCATCCATGCCACATATACTTCATTAAGAGGCTTTGATACATCAGCCAAACATCCAAATAATGTCTTCTATAAAACCTATTATACACATTGACATCAATTAATTCCTTCTATTACTTTAAAAATCATTGAAAACCATTTAAAAACTATATAAAAAATTCAAATTAGAGTCTTCAATCTTTAACTTTTATTTTTTGGCAATATCTTCCAAATAAATATGTCAATATGAGAATATTTTATTCTTTATTCCCTCTTTATTTTAAAAAAGTCATTTCAATATATCTCCCCATATTAAAATTTTATATAAATTATTTTGGAAAATTCTATAAATTCATCTTTTACCAGCATTCCATCAATCATTTCACAAATATTTTACACGATCTATACTCAGTGTAGAATACCATATGATATTATTTAGTCAACAAAACTATACATTTAAAAATGAACATAAAATAAAATGTGATAATAAAGAAAAATAATGTATTTAAAGGGTATTACACTTATATTTATGGATGAAGATACCAATTGTGATATGAATGTTTTGTTGAATAAATCATAATAAAAATTCAGTATTCACTAAAATAAATAAATTGAAAACATTCAAGTAAAAATTGTAATATTAACAACCTCGATACATTCTAATTATTCAACATTAATTATGTCATTAATAAACTAAAATTTCCCACATATTTGTTGTGTTTTTTATTCTTAATAACCATGTTTTTAAGGTTAATAATTGTATTACTTTTCAAAGACACTATATCAATCAAATTCATGAATAATCTAAATTGTATGAGATAACGATTATAGAAGCCCATTTTTTCTTGTTTCCGTCTTAAATAGATATTCCACATGAACTTCATAATGGTATATATATTCTATAGACATTATTTATGATATTATTATTTATAATAAAACAAAATTGACCTTTTACTTGTGGTTGTATAGATTTAAAATCTCCCAAAACTACACCAATGATTATTATATGCAATATATTCCTTGAGAATTCTGAAACTAAGATAAAAAAAGATGGAATATTCTTTACTTTTCTATCATGTGTTGATCTAAACCAATTTAACCTCATCTATAATTATCCACTAATTTTATTTTCCAATATATCAAGTTAAGAATTATTTCATGATGGTAACCTCTTTAAAGAATATTTTCCAATATTGAAAACACATCCATATCCTAAGGTTTCCCCACTAATATCATGATTCAAATTTAATTCCCTATATTATTATTATAAATAGGTGTCCCTTCCTTGCATCTAAATGTGAACAATAAGGATGAGATAATTTTCCCAACCACGTTTCTCCATTTTTTCTACTCTTCATGCTTGAACATCTGAACTTCAATTTTGATTTATTTCTTGGCTATATAGATCATGTTATTTTTCTAACCCCTTTGTATAGAGAGTGTGCCTTTATATAATCCATAATTATTAGTTCATTTCTTATTATTTTTAATGCATATTCTTATTCTATAAGAATATTTAAACAACCTTTACATTTTTTCCAACTTTATTACATCTCTTATAAAAAACATCTTCAAAAAATGGTCATTTTTTAATAACCACTCATTAAGTTTGATATATTCATATAAAATATTATCTTCACCTTTAGAAATATCTTATATATATAATTTTACCATACTTATTATCTTTTTTATATCCACTGGAAAAAATTTTAATATATATTTAGAGTAATTGGAATCCTTTTTTGAGTCTCCACTTGGATTATTTTAACTGAATTTATTTAAAATAATTATTTTGATACATAATCCCTCTTAAAAATATTATATTTGGTATCCAAATACCATTTGTTTCGTTTCATTGATATATTCTTATGAGAGGTCTGAATTTCAATATTCTTATATCATATTCCCAAGGATGATTCTTCTTTCTTTATCAAATTTTGTGATCTTCTTTTCCAATGAACTCTTGATACATGTGGAGTTGTTATTGATCCAATATTTTGTGCACCATTATTGTGTAAATAAAATTTATTTACAATAATTCCAAATAATTTTCAAGTATATGGATTTTCTTAATATGTTGAAGTGGAATATTCATCATTGGATTTCTCCCCCTTAACACGTACCTCCCTTTTTTCATTATATTTTTTAGTATTTTACCAAAAATCCAATAATAAATTATCATACTTGTTTCATCACCAAAATTGACCACAAATCATGATAATTATATATCTACTACATGATTTTCAAGATTTTAAAAAAAATGGGCATGATTTTTTTTGGTTTTCTTTAAATATTTTTAGGATAATGATGGAAAACCAACTTACAAACTACTTCTTCCCTCTACCCTTGATTTTTTTTGATCCTCCCCACTCTTCTTCGTCCATACATATAAATATTTTTTATTTAATAATACAATATTACTTAACAAATATTTTGATAAAACATTATAAAAAGGTATGGATAGAACCTCATTCTTCATAGAAACTTTAGATAGAACATTAAATGATGTCATTATCTTCTGGTCATTTTATAGAGGCATTTTATCATAAACGTACTCTATTGAGAATTTTATTATAGTAGTAACTTTATTATTCATCTATGAATAATAAACATTTTTCTTTTCAATATTGATTAATTTTACTTCCATTTCCATAAACATCATATTGAGGGTGGTCTTACAAACTTAAATAAAAATTTACTTTTATTAATAATCCTTCTTTATTATTAAAATTTCCACTTATTACATTTATACTATTTATCAATGTAAGTTGAAAAGTTCCCTATTTTTTTTGACTTCACATCTAATAGAGCATTTTCAACATTAACATCATTATCTATTTTTCTTCAACTACATGGATCTTCTCATTATGAGTCTTTCGCACTCTATATTTCTCTTAAATTTCATTGAGAAATTTATTTTTGAATTTTTGGAACTTACTTCATGCTCAACATCTCTTATATCAAATACTTTAATATACATAGCGTTCTTCATCTATTTTAGAACATATTCTTGTAAATAATTCTTCAAGTAATTTGTTTTATATTCATTCTGGGTAATTTCTTTCTGAATACAGTCAAATAATCTACAAAAAGAGAGAATAATTATCTCGGAAAAAATAAAGAATATAATTTAATATAATAACCAATATATCTTGATATGTTATAGATATATCATTACCAATAATTATTCTAGGGTCTTATAATTATATTTTTACTCATAAATCCACATTCAATAAAACTCTCTTCTTCTTCCCTTATATGCACAAAAGTGCACAAAATATTTTCCTTCTTCCCAATAGTAAAATAGAGTGTTGATTTTCATACCCAGGTGTAATTAATATTCTTCTTGTGAAACTAATATGCATAGTGAATTATTTATTATTGTTTTTTATTGTTTATTTTTGGAACTTTAATGGAATTATATCTTTTTTTCCTATTTTTTTATCTTGTTATTCAAGGAAAACAATACGAATTAGTTATTTCTCTATCTGACACTAGTCTATCTAATACCTATCCATATGATAGGTGCCTATCTGATAATATTTCATTTTATCCCATAAAATTTCTTTCTCATGTAACTTCTTCATCCGAAAATTCCTTGTTTGATACTTTTGTATATAATGATATTGTATCCGATTCTATGAGTAAAATAATCTCCCAATGTATCCAGTCGACACACAATTTCTTATGAAAATTTCCCATTATAAAAAATGTTTAAATAATTTTATTAGATAATATACTGCCCCTTTATATAGGCATTTTTTCCAAAAAAAATCAGTGGAGGAATATGAACTTCAAATTTAATGTTCCTGATCATTCTTTGAATATACCACTCAAAACAATATTCTACTAACCACCTTTAAACATCTATGTAAATTTAAGTCAATAATATTTATAAATATTTCCATATATATTGACATAAAAAATCTAATAAAAACTCATAATATATTTTCTATAATCATGATATTTCATTCGCAATTATTGGAATGATCATAATCTAGCACTGCATCATCAAATTTATTAATTTACAAACCTTTATAAGGGTTTTGAAACTATTTACTGGTAAAACTTCATAGGAACTCCTTCATCCAATAAATATTATTTCTAATGATATTAATAATTTTCTCTCTATTAATATATTTCACATTTCCTCTATCTAAATCTTATCTAGTTACTATGATTGTTGGTTTCACTTGGAAAATTCTATCTGATATATTCACATTATAATATCTATATAATGGCTTCAATGGGAAAATTTTATCAGATTCCTCTATGCATATTATTCATCTAATATAAATTTTATGGAAATATATACATGTTGGACTCATATATCTCTTCATTAAGTAGAATTCATATGTCTATCCATATAATACTTAACCAATAATTCTCTATTAGATTATCTTATAAATTTTTTCATCCCAAACCCATATTTCCCTCAAGTTTCACTAACTTATTATTTTGAGAAAAATTTTCTATATTCAATAATATATATTTTAAACACGATTTTTGGTACATTTATGATTAGAAAAGAATCAACTCATTTCATTTTTTTCATAGAATTAGATTGAGAGAGTCATACTACTTTGTATGGTAATGTTTACTTTTATCAAAGTAACTTTTCACCTAGAATATTATATAAATAATTGTAAAAAAATATCCTGATACTTTATCTTTATAAGAAAACATAAATTTGAATTTAATGACATACTTCTATTCCACATAGTCATTTCTTATAAAAATATTCCTTTTGAATAACAACCACTAGAAATTGTGATGTTTTATCATTGTGGAATACATTATTTATAATCTAATAATAAAATTTTTCAAAAACACTCAGTCTGATATCCTGTGAAAAATTTTTTAAAAAAAAAATAGTCTTATATCTAATAACATCATTCTACTAGACTCTATACGATTACCTTGATCCATAATTATCTGTCTAATTACCTTAGTCTGATAGCCTATATCTGATTACCTCTGTTTTCTAGACTCAAAGTTTTCTCTATATTATTCCATTCAAACGATTCCTATTAATTTCTTAATTAAAACTATTTATTCACTAAAAACCATAAAACATTTTATAAAAATTAATATCAACTCATCGATAATCATAAATAATCCAAAACAATAAAAAATATTTCACATTCAAGTAATAAATATATTATAAAGAATCCAAATGAAAGAACACCATTTATCTTCTTCCAATAAAAAAATACTTTATAACTCCTTAAATTAATTATTCTATTATTATAAACTCATGGAATATATATTATATTATTCTTCATAGTTAGGAATTTATCATCTTCATTAAATCATCCAATCTATATCTTCATCATTAATTATGTTGGATACTACCACAAAACATCCAAGAATATTTTTCTATACAACCTCTTAAACATATTAACATCCTTTAAAGACTTATAATTCCTTGTACATCAAAAAAAACCATTGAAAAAAAATACAACAAACACAACTTAGACTCTTAAATGTATGTCTAGTCAAGATAATATACAGGAACTAAACATTGTAGATTTTAGAGTATTGGTGTATAGTCATTGTATGCACCTTGAACATATCCCAATGAGGGTGAACTAAGTAAAATTATTTGTGTGTAGAGATTTTACTAATTTCATACAAAATTATGTAATATAGATGATTTTAAATAAATTATGGTATAATATAGATTAATATGATAAATTTATATACCCTAACTCACCCCCTCCCAATGTATCATGCATAATGTTCGAATCAAGTGGTATCAAAACTAACGATTATTCTATTACGATGTTTTCTCTATTTATTGGAGATGGAAATAATTAGTAATCATTAATTAATTGTGATTTTTTAATTAAAAACTTTAAATTATAGATGAATAATATTTTTTTATTTTTTTAATCACATAGAATAGATTTCTACATGACTGTCTTTCTTGGAATCGTGGTAAACATTTTTTTATAACCAAAGGAACACAAACACACCCTAAGAGGGATGGTGGATTATCTTGTGTAATTTTTATTCTCAACATAAAAAAGATCTAGTTCTCACATGGGCATGAAATATATTATCCTGTAAAAAAATACATCCAATATATTTTGGAATGAAAAGGAAAGGTAGAAGGACTATAAATTCAGCTTGTTCACTACTAAGGGATACTCTAAAGAACTTACACCTATAATTTATTACAGTTCTAGAGAATCCACTCTCACTATAACGATTAAAATAGTTTAGTAAAGTTTTAAATTAGATCCATTGGTCAATCATTCATTCTTCATATATAAGAACTACTTCAATGATGTGATATAGGAAATAGATGACACACAGGTCACTCTTAGGAATATACAAAAAAATTATTTCCACTAATAATTGAGGTTGTTTCCTTTGGGATTATATCTCCTCTAAAAAAATCTATATCAATAATATAGTTCCTTATAGAATCTCCCAATTATCTTTGAATTCTTCGTGGATTTGATCATCACTCTAAAAAACCTTCTCTAAAAAACACTAAAGATTCTTATTCAAATATGGGCACTTTAAACATTCAAATTCATCATACGTATAATTACATGAGTTACCCATTTATTTCCATATAAATAAATCTATCATAATTTATTTTCACCAATAAAAACCATTTTAAATTTTAATATCTAGATCAACAAAAATCTCCAATTTTTTAATTTAACTGTCCACCACGACATGATCACTCTTCCACCATAGCATGTTCATCCTATAGTTTTACCCTGAATTGTAAAAAAAATATGATTCAAAAATAAAACATCTGAAATATTTTCTAATTATAGTTTTGAAATATTTAATTATCTCAAACCAACACATCATCGATTCCTTGATTCTATATTATAGTCAACATAATACAAGATTAACATGAAACACCAAGCTCTATGATATGTTTTCCCATTATTCCATTTAAATAGTCGTCACAAAAATAATTTACAAGATAAATTGACATTCTAAATGGAATATTATGTTATATAAAATAACAATAAATTCATTAAAATACACCCATAATCCAATAACCCATTTTATAATGTTAAATTTTCAATAATCTATTTCATGTGATAGAGTATAATCCAAATAATCTCACTTTTTTTAATCCTTGACATGGATCATGACAATTAAACATGAAACAAGATCTACAAAACCCTTTCCCTCAATAATATAGAGAAAAATTGATAAAAAATATCATTCAACCAAGATAGTAACAAATTACAACATAAAAATCAACTCATGATCAACCACGAAATTCCCAAAAAATGACTTCCCCCATGGGAGATGGCTTTTTCAATTTTTATGGCCAGATCCACTACATTTTGTTTAACACTACATGACATGGTGTGATCCACCAACATAAAAAACATATAAACATTCCTCTTCATCTCCTTTCTTCTCTATTCCATATTCCATTTCAATATACCATTTGAATCACATTTTACCACCCTTTGTTTACATGGAATATAGCTCCACATACAGGGTCACCAAGATACATGGGTTCCAAATTCGTCCCCCTAGGGGTTTATTAGTAATTATTGTGAAATTAGGGACTTATAAACTATATTAATGGAAAAATAGAGGAATAACAAACCTTCTATCACTCTATTTTCATTTGAGTTACACATGGTATAGAAATAAAGAAATCTTGAAATAATTATATACTTCAAACATAACACTTTACTACCTATCTAAGAACACATCCATTTTAATATTTAAAAATCCTTCAAAATACCATTGGATTTATTCACACACACACACAGATATATATATATCATATTCTAGAGCAAACCCATGGATTATATCTACCCTTTCTTCTTAATAACAAACCTTCACTTTGTTGTTCTTAGGATGTTGTTTGAGATTAGAGGTTCACTATGATGTGTTCTGTTTAAAAGGGGAGATTGTTGGTTGACCTAAATATTTTTGTGGAAATTATATATGATGTTAGAAAATAAATTTCCTATAAAAATAATAATCAATAGTAGTTCATCAAATAAATAATTTTCAAAATTATTTTTCTTTAAAAATTATAGTGGTGATGAAAATATTTTGGATGTTTGAATTTAATTAGAATATGGATCATGTTTAAGATTGAAATTTAATAGAGTTTGAGATAAAATAGATAAAATAAACCAAAAATGTTAGTGATCATGACATTATTTGGTTATATAATGTGATTATATGATCTTTCATGCCATAAGTATCACATCTCAATTGGTAGAAGTTTGTTTTTTATGTTCGACATGTTTTTAGTTTGAGAAAATATTTGTTTTGTATGAAGTAATATTTATCGGTGACTTCATCAGACACACCAAAAATTAAATGGAATTATATATTTGTGATTAATATGTTTGAAAATAATAAATTATTATGTTCTATATATTCTCAAATGACATCTTAATGTTGATAAAGTGAACATTCTATGCTCTTGTGGATTATGATGGATTTCATAGGTGACACCACAATAGTGATTGTCACACCACAATGTTCCAATTTTTTTTTTGAATATTTTAGTATTTATAGGTAACTATATTGGTATACACATGATATGCCAAACTTTTTTATGAATTTGATTGTTTCCCATAAATGAAGAAAAACACATAGTGATTTTTGACAAAAATCCATATTCGAGTGTTCTTGATAATGTGTCTTTTTGGATGATTCATTATGAAAAGCCTTCTCTTTATTACATGCATAAAACATGATTTATTACATTAAATAACCACTTTATACAACATAGAAGATAGAGATGTATAGTGTCTTTGGGGATTAGGAATATTACATAATGACTTAAAACATGAAACACGACATCTTTATTGAAAACATTATTTACATGACCACTACATTCCCTCATACTTTTCATTTAATGGGATAACCCGAGGACATGCATAAGAAAAGGGTGAGCTATAAATCTTAGTAAGGGATTAAAAAATGAATAAAATGAATAATAAAATACATTTTAAACAATATACATATTATTGGAGCATAAAAGGAACATGAACATAAAGGCATGATATAACATGATTTTCATAAAAAGGAAATGTGGCAACAACACTTAACATGGTATTAGCCTGATCCAAGGCTCATTACACATGGAGCGTGATTAAAACCTAATTTAACTTGAATTATAATTATTAAACCCTCATTTCACTTAACTTATCATGATACTAATCTTTACCCAATGAATTGGAGTGTTATTAGGGCACACCCTTCATAAACATTTCGTTTCATGCATAACTGGGCCACATGGATCATACAATATGGAATCTTGACAGATCACAATTTATTCCAAAATAAATGAATTTATAATTCATACATGACAATATATAATAAATATTTAAATGCGAAAAAAGGTGAATACCCTTGATAGAGAAATGGTCATTGTATTCACGACACAATGACTTTGGCTTGGAAAATCATGGTGCAATTTCAGCTGCATAATGGCATGACAAAAGAATTATTTAAAATGTTTAATGAGAGAAAAAAGAGTGTATCATCATATTTACATGATATTTAAAGTAAGGGGGTCATATGGATACTTTTTCCAAAATAAGTAATGGAATTTTATATTCATAATACAAAATAGTTTCTTGAATATAAATAAGGAGAGGGAAATTCCTTACGGAATTTCAGCATGGTAACGGGTGTACATGGGAGTGGTTAATGAGAGATAAAGGGGTCACACATTATTCAAACATAAATATGGAAGTATGGGGGAAGTGTGAATCCATACTAAAACATTTATAATTGAAAATAAAAGGGCATAAAAATTTAAAAAACTTGGATAAAATGAGAAAGGAAGGAATCCCTTACTTGGAAGTGTGATCCCTAAGGATTGGGAGGAGCTTGTGAGTGGATTCTTAGGAGCATAGAGAGCCTTGATAGGATTATATATAAAGGAGGTAAAAGTTTGGAAGAACTAAAAAGTATTTGAGCGAAGAGGATGTGGGTTATTGAGTGAGTTTACATAGAAAAGGAGAGGATATTCGTAATTATTTTGGTTTGGGTCACCAACCATTAAACAAATCCATAACACAAAACAACCCATGGTTATTTCCCATGGTTTTCTCCAAATAATAGTGTAAAATAATATTTTATATGTCCAATGTCCAAACTTCTTAAAATATTAGGCTTTCTTATGTTGCGTTGGGTCACACTCTCAAGGAAATCATTTTAAAAAGATAAAATGTTATATAAGCCTTGGAGGGTCCACAAAGGATTTAAAAAAAAAAAGAACTTAAATCACATTATTTTAATCGTAAAACATATATTTTCTGAACATAATGTTTATAGTATTTTATTACATAACTATTGGGTCATTATTAAGTCATAAAACACATTATAAATTTAAATGATATTTAATTTTAACATAAAAATTCGACTGTCTCAGAAAATTATAAAAAATTTACCGTTGGATAATTTCAACGTCCGGATTAAAAGAATAATATAAAATTTATCAGAATAATTATATAAATATGTGATTTTTTACTGAAAATAAAAACTAACATTTATCGAAAATTCATGGGTTTGGATAAAAACAGCTTTCAAGACATAATAAAAATTACTATTGTATTCATAAAAATTATACAATCATTTATAATTAATAAAAAGTAATTTAGTAATAATATTTTATTAAAATATTTTTTAATTCAAAAAAATCTATTAATTCATCAAAATAGATTTCTTAATTGAATATTAACTAAAAATTCTATGTTTTTTCATTAAATACTATTTACAAAGTAACAATAATAAAATTAATTTATATTATATATAAAAAATGTGCATAATCATAGTGATAGGGTCTTGTTACATAACACATTATAACATCTGCATAAGACCAAAGGATAATATGTGATATAGTGATAAACTATTGGGGTGCCTTAGATAACATTGTTCAGGTTATAATCTCTATCATCTTCAACATCTCCCATAGGCAGTTCTGATCGAGCTTAACGTGTTGAAGCTAGGATTGGGATTGGTTAATAAAGAAGCCCAATGACACCAGCTCCTTTCCGAGCTCCGATAAATGGGGTTTGTAAGGTTCAATTATACTGGATGAGGCCATCACTTCCTTTGTCTGAGTAAATTGGATTTGTTAAAGCCCTATATTTATAATAATCACGTAATCACTATTAAATGAATATATTAGCAATGGTAACAATTCATAACTGTATTTTAGATACAAAAAAACATAAAATGAAAGTAGTGTATTTGTTTTGTATAACCATTTTACATAATAAGACATTTAATTATATCAAGAAGAATTTTCATTAATAAAAGTTTGGTTTGTTAAAATATTCCCCCCTTAATAAATTTAACCCTTGAAATTTTATTCCCACCCTAAAATAGATGCCGGTAACTCTACTTCATCACTTCCTTTGATTCCCATATTTCCTCTTCAAACATGTGGTTTTTCCCCAACACCTTGACAAGGGGAATTATCTTATTTTGTAGAAATTTTTCCCTATGATCTAAGATCTTCATTGGATTCTCTTCATAGGAGAGGTCATTATCCAATGGTACCACCATTGGATTGAGTAACTGTGATGTGTTGGGTATGTACTTACTCCAGAGTGATACATAGAATACATCATGTACTTGATATAGGTTCGATGGGAGTGCAAGTCGATAGGCCACCACTTCAATGTGATCAAGGATCTCAAAAGGGCTGATATACATTGGAATAAGCTTTCCCTTCTTCTCAAATCTCATAACTCTCTTCCACGGTGATATGTGGAAGAATACCATGTTCCCAACACCAAACTCTAGGTCTCTTTGATGATTATAAGCATAGCTATTTTGTCAACTATGAGCATCTTTAATGTGCTGTTTGATAGTGTTAACCTTCTCCACAATTTATTTGATCATTTTTGATCCTAGTATTTTTCTCTCCCCAAAATCATCCCAACATGTCAGTTTTCTTCACCAATTCCCATACATGGCTTCATAAGGAGCCACTTGGATTCTTGAGTGGAAACTGCTGTTGTAAGATAACTCAATTAGAAGAAGATATTGATCCCATCCTCATTTAATGTCCATTGATAATGATCTCAACATGTACTAAAATGTTTAGATAGTCTTCTCATATTGGACATCAGGTTGAGGATGATAAGTCGTGCTAAAGTTCAGCTCAGTATCTAGAGCATGTTGAAGGATCTTATAAAACATAGAGGCGAATCTTGGATCTCGATCATATAAAATAGATAGTGGTACTCCATGCGGCCTTACCATGAATTTGATGTATATCCTTGCTAGTTGATCCAGTGATAAATCCTACCGAATAACAATGAAGTCTGCAGTATTTATAAGATGATCCGCAACAACCTAGATAGCATTGTTTCCTTTGGATATCTTCGAAAGTCTAGTGAAAAAGTCAATGGTGATGTTCTCCAATTTCCATTCTAGTATGGGTAATGGTTGCATCATCCCCTTAGACTTATGCCTCTCAGCCTTCACTTTCTAACACACTAGGCAATTTGATGTATACTCAGCTATCTCCTTCTTCATGTTATCCCACTAATAATGCTATCTAATATCTCGGTACATATTTGGGTTTCCTGGGTGAATGGTGAAATTCTTACTATAGGAATAATCCAAATGTTCCTTCTTCAGCTATGAACATTATGGAACACATAGTCTTTTTCCAAATATAACAATTCCTTCTTTATTGAAATTTAACTCCAAGGATTTCCCTTTTCAGATAGTTTCCACCTTCTTCTGAATTCCCATATCATCATTTTGGGCATCTTTTAACCTTTCTAAAAGCGACAATTGAGAAATAATTTGTGAATGGATTGATGATGGTCCCTTATTTATGAATCCCTTTTCTATCTTCATCAAATGTAATAAGATTATATCCTTTTCAGTTCTCATCAATGATAGAATCACTAGGTCCTTTCTACTTAGCACATCATCCACCTTGTTCGGTTTCTTAGGGTGGTAATGGATTGAGCCTTCATAGTCTATGATCACCTCTAACCATATTCGTTGGTTAATATTCAACTCTTTCTATTTGAATATATACTTGAGGATTTTGTAGTCCGTGTATATTTCACACTTCTCCCAAAAAAGGTAATGCCCCCAGATTTTTAAAGCAAAGATCACCACATCCAACTTCAAATCAGGTGTTGGATAATTTTTCTCATGAAATTTAAATTTCCTTGAAGCATAGGCAATGAATGTCATTCTTCATCAACAGACAACCCATAACCTTCTTTGAAGCATCACTATATACCATAAAAAGTTCTACACTTTTGCGTAATATGAGAATAGGTGCAGTAATAATCCATCTTTTCAACTCCTTGAAGCTCTATTTTCATTTATCACTCCAAGAAAATAGTACTCCCTTCTAAGATAGATTGGTTAGAGGGTTTGACAATCCTGAGAAATTTTTCACAAATCGGCAATAATATCCAGCTAACCTAGGGAAGCTACGAATATCCGTTACCGATGTTGGCCTCATACATCCCTTAATTGCAGCTATCTAGGAGGGATCCGCAGATATCCCATGGCTTGTGAGGATATGATTCAAGAAAGATACTTCCTTCAACCAGAACTCACACTTTCTATACATTACATAGATCTTATCCTTTCGAAAGGTATCTAGTATAGTGCTTAGATGCTCCTCATTCTCTTCCTTGGTTTAAGAGTATATTAGAAAATAATCTATAAAGAGTACGAAAAATTGGTCAAGGTAATCTCTAATGATTCTATTCATCAATTCCATGAAGATTTCTAGAGCATTAGTGAGTCTGAAAGGAATTACAATGAATTCATAGTGGCAGTATCTTGTAAGGAAACTAGTATTGGGGATATCCTCCTTCTTCACCCTTAATTGATAAATCCCGACCACAAATCTACCTTTTAAAAATATTTTTCTCCATAGATATGGTTGAACAAGTCTTGAATTTTCAGCAGAGGATACTTTTTCTATATCATGATTTCGTTGAGCTCACGATAATCAATGCAAAGGCGCATTGACCCATCCTTCTTCTTGATGAAGAGGACTAGTGCACCCCATGGTGAAGCACATGGGAATATAAACCCTTTGTCCCGATTCTCCTGTTGTTGTTTTTGAGGATCCTCATTCCCCCAAAAATCTATTCTATACGGAGTCTAGGATATTAAAAATTCCCCAGGTATAAGGTCAAATAATAATTCAACATCTCTTCTAGGAGGAAGACCAAACAATTTCTCAGGAAACACTTCAGCAAATTTCCTCAGAATAGGAATG
Source organism: Viscum album (assembly GCA_963277665.1). Classification (NCBI taxonomy): domain Eukaryota; kingdom Viridiplantae; phylum Streptophyta; class Magnoliopsida; order Santalales; family Viscaceae; genus Viscum; species Viscum album. The sequence goes on from OY728157.1 coordinate 1,199,549,425, forward strand.
TCATCAAGGATGATTTCTTCCTTAAACTCAATAATTTGAGCTAGATACGCATTCTCATAGGGTAGTAATATCCATTCTTGAGATGATGGTTTAAAATAAAATTTATATTAATCCTTGCACTTGTATAGGATAGGTGGTTGATTATCCACATGGAGAGTGATTTCACTCTCACTGCAATTTATGTTGGATCTATATAAAGAAATCCAATCCATGTTGAGAATTGCATCAAATTTCACTAGAGGGAGTATGAATAGGTTCACCAGGAATTTCAATCCACAAATTATAACAGGGGAGGATTTATATTAATGTGATGTAATAATAGCTCCATTTTATTGTACTTACCGACATATTTACTTCCATGATTTTTGATGTTGTTTGGATTTCTCTACTAAACATTTTCGATATAAAAGAATTTGTAGAACTAGAATAAAAAATTATGTTCTCTATTATTGAATGAGTAACTAGCGTACCTGTCACCACTTCGTATACAGGGTTCACTTCAGTGGTAGGGATGGAAAAACCTCACCCTTGCTTCCTTGGAGGTTGTTGGTTTCCATGGAAAACCCTTGTCTTAGGGCACTAATTTTCTAGGTTCCCTGGTTCTTTGCAGTTGAAATAATGAACAACACATTTCATGTCTAACAAAGCATTCCTTCCCACTTTTGTAGCCATAGGTTTTTCTTGATGATAGTTTATGGATAGGTTTACTTCTCTTCAACACCTAAAGCATTTCCTTGTCCCCTTGAGGTAATTTCCAGGGTGATTCTTTCTGCACCTTTGGCATGTGGGGTGATGGATTTTCTTATCACCATTGGTTTGATCCATCAGACCACTAGAGTTAAAGTCTACCTTACACTTCTTATCTCCATGATACCCTTGAGATTCCTTGATCTCTATTTTGAATTTTAGGGCACACCGGACAATTTCCTCATAGCTATAGATGTCATGGATCTCTAGGGAATTTTGTAGGCTAGGTTTCATCCCACCAAAGAAGTGGTCAACCTTGAATTTAGGGGTAATAAAAAATGCATAGTCATATCGTTCTATCCTTGTGATGTTTTCCTCGTACTCTCTGATAGATTCATCATATTTTTTTCTTGAGGGCAAGGAATCCCTTTTCCATCTTAAGTCAGAGGGTGTGCAGAAAATATTTATCGAAAAACATCTTCTAGAATTCCTTCCATTCCAATGCGTCAATCTCCTCCTCAGGCTTAATATTTTTTATTAGTGTCCACCATTGATCAACTTTACCCTTCATACAATAAGTATCCTGAAGAACCTTATCTGGTATGGAATATTGAAGTATGTAGTTGATCATTTCAATGGAGTTGATCCACAGTTCAGAAATTCAGGGATCAGACGATCCATTAAAAGTAGGAGGCCTTTATCTCATGAAACTCTTGATTGTGACTTGTTTTTTCTTGGGGGGGAGGGGGGTTGAACATTCCACTTGACCCATATTTCTATTCAAATATTGAGTTAACTGAGAGAGTATCATGACAAAGTTCTTGATTCCTACTCCCCTAGGATTGAGCTTCTCATTATAACATTCATCACATTGAAATTCACATCAGTTATTAGCTTGAGTCCTACTATTACCAGCCATTGGCTGGAAGAAAATGAAATTTAGGGGTAACACATAAAGTAAAATCAAAACACAACAATATATGACTTATAAATAACTTTTACATCCTTAACACAGGAATATATTGTATTACATCTCTGTTAACCATGATATAAATCCCATGATATATTCTTAGAGCCTTTTTATTCCCTTAATAATGTTTCATATTAATCTTGTGAATTTACCAAAGCATATCTCCCAAGAGTTTTATAACCAAGAGTTCAGCATGGCCCACTTTCGTGTACCAGGATACCCAGGGTTAATCCCGAAACTCCATGTCAGAGTTTTCACTCATAGGTACATCTGTGTCAGAGCTGCCTCTACCTACACGTATCCATATAGGGATGTGTTTTCATGATAAAACACTTTCATAATACTCACCAAAACTTATGGAAGTTTTTATTATACATAATATTATCCCTATGGCTTTCACTAGGGTTTTATAATCTTAATCTTAAAAATAACTAAACCTATCATATGATACCAACTGTGACAACCCTTCTCTTTATTACATGATTAAACACAATGTATTACATAAAATAATCACTTTATAAAATACATAAGATCAAGAGGTATAGTGTATTTGGGTATTAGGAACATTACATAATGACTTAAAACATGAAACACAATATCTTTATTGAAAACCTCTTTTACATGAACACTACATTCCCTCGTACTAAGAATTTAACGGGATGACCTGAGGACATTCATAAGAAAAGAGTGAGATATAAATTCCATTAAGGGAGTATACAGGGAATAACATGAATAATAAAATAAGTTTTAGGCAATATAAATATCAATGTAGCATAAAATAAACATGAACATAAAGGCATGATATAGCATGATTATCATAACATGGAAATGTGGCAATAACACTTAACATGGTATTAGCATGAGCCATGGCACACTGCACATGGATCATGAGTAAACCCTCATTGAACATGAATTATCATGAGTAAACCCTCATTTCACTTGATTTATCATGATACTAATAATTACCCAATGCATTAGAGCACTATCAGGGCACACTCTTCTTAAATATTTTGTTTCATGCATAAGTGTGAAACATGGATCATATAACATAGAATCATTAAAGATCATAATTTATTCCACAATAAAGGAATTTGTAATTAATACATGAAACTATATAATCAATAAGTAAAAATGAATAATGGTGAATACCCTTGATAGAGAAATGGGCATGGTATTCACGACACAATGGCTTTGGCTAGGAAAATCATGGTGCAATTTTGGCAGCATAACGACGTGCTATAAGAATTTATAAAAATGGTTGATGAGAGATAAAGGGGTGTATCATCAAATTTGCATAAAATGTATTGTGAGGAGGTCATATAGATACTTGTACCAACATAATTAATGGAATTTTATTTTCATAATACTAAATAATTGCTTGAATATAAACAAAGAGATAGAACATTCTTACAGAATTTCGGCATGGTAATCAGTGTACATGGAAAGAATTAATGAGAGAGAAGAGGGACCATCATTATTAAAAAATTAATATGTCAGTATGGGAGTGGTGAGAAATCATACCACAACATTTACAATTAAAAATAAAAGGGAATACCAATATTAAGAAACTTGGATAAAATGAGAAAGGAAGGAATCCCTTACTTTGAAGTGTGATCCCAAAGGCTTGGGAGGGGCTTGAGAGAGGATTCATGGAAGATTTGGGCACCTTGGGAGGATTCCATAGAGAGGAGGGATGATTTTGGAATAACTAAAAAAGCTTTGGGTGAAGAGGAAGTGGGATCTTGGGTGGGTTTATATAGGAAAAGAGAGGGAATTCTTTACTATTTAGGTTTGGGTAACCACCAATTGAATTAATCCAAAACACAAACCACCCCATGGTTTTTGTCAAAGGGGAGTGGAAAATATTATTTTATAAGGACAATGGAATAACCTCTTAAAATATTAGGCTTTATTATGTTGTGGGGAGTCACACTCTCAAGGAAATCATTTTAAAAAGATAAAATGTTTTATAAGTTTTGGAGGGTCCACTAAGACTTTGTAAATAAATCAAACAAAACTAAAATCACATTGTTTTAATGGTAATATATATATTGTACAAAGAAAACTTTTATATTATTTTAATACATAACAATTGGGTCATTATGATGTCATAAAACACATTATATATTTAAATGGTATTTAATTTTTACCCAAAAATTCAACTGTCTTAAAAAATTATGAAAAATTTACTATTGGATAATTTCGACATCCTAATTACAAAAATAATATTTATTTAATCTAAATAATATTCTGAATATGTGAATTTTTTTACTTTTAAAATAAAAACTGGCTTTTATCGAAAATTCATGGTTTTAAATAAAAACAACTTTCAAAACTTAATAAAAATCACTATTGTATTCATAAAAATTCAACGATAATTTATATTTAGTAAAAATTAATTTATTAATAATATTTTATTAAAATATTATTTAATTCCAAAAAATCCATTTATTTATCAAAATAGATTTATTAATTGAATATTATCTAAACATTCTAATTTTTCTTTAAAAAACATTTACAAAGTAACAATAATAAAATGAATTTATATTCTCTATAAAAATAATGTACATAATCCAAGTGATAGGGTCTTGTTACAAAACCCCCAATAACACTCGTATAAGACTGAAGGGTAAGGTGTGCGATGGTGACAGACTCTTGGGGTGGCTTAGATAACATCGCTCGGGTGGTAATCTCTATCAACTTCCACTTCTCCCATATGCGATTCCACTTGAGCGTAACATGTTGAAGCTCGACTTGATGTTTGTTAAGAGCGGATACCAATGACACCACCTCCTTTTCGAGCTCCGAAAGATGGGCTTCGTAATGAGAAATTCTATTGGATGAGGCCATCACTTCCTTTGTTTGAGTAAATTGGATCTTTTAAAGCCCTATATTTATAATAATCAAGTGATCAATGTTCATTGGCTATATTAGTAATGTTATCAATTCTTAATGGTTTTTTAAAATATAAAAACATAAAACCAATGAAGTGCATATGTTTTGCATAACAATTTTACATAATAAGACATTTAATTGGATTAAGGGAAATTTTCATTAATAATGGTTTGTGTCTTTACATTCATAAGCTACTAGAAATACATCTTATAATTAATTAGAACACATATTTTTTCAATTTAATGTCAAGATTTATCCCAAGAATGAATTTTATGTTTTAAAAGTTGGAATAATCTATCAAATGTGGAATTTGAAAATAAAAATTAAATTTCTTATGAATAATGAATTTTTGATAATGTGAAACAGATTAAATAGTCTATATAGAGATGGGTGGTATTAATTAGACGTAGTGATTTGGAGGAAGAGGAAGGAGAAAACACCCAAGAGAGAAGATAATAGTATAATATTAGCCTGAAAATACTACATTAATGTTAGAACAATTTGATTAGATAATAGAGTATTCTATTGAAGAGGATGAATAACATTCCGTGCTGGCCAAGACGGGCCGTGCTAGATGGGCTGGGGCATGCCCAACCGGGCCGGACCCGGACTTGGGTCGGTTCGAACCAGTTTGGGCCGACCCAGTGGTGTTGGGCCAGGTCGGACCGGGCCCAGACCCCATATTTTCAGGCCGTTTTCAGTTAAACAGACATATCATGAGCTACAGACCTCTGATCAATGCACCTTCAATTGCATAGGATTCCTTTGATTGAGATGTTCATTTCAGTATATTACATTCAATATTTAGAGGATGTTTGGGTATGGATGGGTTCGTCAAACCCGAAACCGAACGGGCCCTCGGAGCGGAAACACATATAACTTGAGGACCGGACATCCGATTGATGTGTTGTCGACTGTGTTGGATTCCTATTGATGAGAAAATTCTTTGGAATACTATACGTGGGTTTTAGATGATATTGGATTATGGTCGGGTTGGTTTTATATTAAAAACCAACCGGGCCCCTGGAACGGAGAAGCTAATAACTCACAGACCGGGTGTCCGATTAAGGTGTCGTCTATTGTGTTGAGACCCCTATGATTAGGCGGTACATTGTGACACTTATTTGTGAGACTTCATGAAATTTGGAAGTAACGACCAGTATCTTGTGGAGCGGACCCTCCCAGAGACGAGCGTACGGAGTGCGGAGACCTAGTAGCTGTAGACCGGACGACTGCTTGACCGATTCAAATCAGAGTGATTCGATTAGCCGAGTGGATGGAGCGCCTAGAATTTCACGGCAGAACCATGGTGGACGAAGTGCCTGGTAGTTAGAAGCAGACCCACTGTACTCGACAGGAGGAGTACCTTTGTAGGCTATTAGAGATAGTGCTCAGTATTTGGCGGCTGTCCCTCAGTGAACGGAGCGCCCGGTATTTGGCATCAGACCCACGATACTCGACAGGTGGAGTACCTCAGTAGTCTAAGGTTAGGGGGGTAGCGCCTCGAAGTCGTGACAAGGCCACTATACTCGACAGAGGAGGAGTTCTCCAGCAGTTGTGGTTTTGGAAATGAAAATCTTGGTTTGAGCTGAGTCAATGAACTTGTGTTTACCTCATGATTGATATGGGTTACTTGATAACTTAGGTATATGTATTAGCATATACCTGAGTAAAGGTTATCTGTTGAGATCTTTCTTTGTGGTTTATCCTTATTGGTTTTAGTAAGACCTTGAGGGGCTCGAGGTCCCTACTTAGTATCATTATACTCACCCCTACAAGGGCTATGCCTGCACCTCATTATGTTGGTTGCAGATGATAGACAACACTGATCATGGTTAAGGCTTGTAGAGTTGTACGGTACCCGGAGGTAGATCTCACGACAAGTTAGTACCCGGAGGAGACGGACGAACGTGGAGTGATGAGGAGGACATCTGAACCTACCTTCTAGGTAGGAAACTCGAGAATGATCCAAGAGCTACTTCACCATTCAGCTGTTGTCTTTCAGTTGTACTTTCTATCATTTTTAGCTGTACCTTTCTATGGGCTTGTATTTCCAGCCCCTTTGTACTTTCAGAACACCTGTTACTGCTTTACTTAGTGTTTACTTCCACTTGTACACTGGTTGTGTGTGTGTTTATGTTTTATAAAGGCAATTCCTTCCCAGTTATAGGGATTTACACCTTTGGTGCTTGTCCCCAGCCCCTGGCCTATGGACGGCAGGCTTGGGGGTAGTTACGACATGGGCCCCGGGGGATGGGTCATGACAAATTAGTACACAATGTATTGTTATAAAATTATTCATATTGATTAATTTTAGTGGATTATCATTTAGTAAGATTTATTATTTGAAATAGTCATTATGATTTTGGGTTATCAAATATTGTGATCAATTTCTTTTTGATAAGAAGATTTTTTTGTGAAGAAGATAAGAAAAGGTTTTACTCCACTATAAGAAAGTGGAGTCTCTAGGTGGATTTTAGATATTATTCGCATTTTGATTTTTTAATATTTTTTTTCGATTATGCGAGATAAAATGAAAACATTTGGGATAAATTTATTTATATATTGAGTTCAAACATATTCCTTTCCCAATTGTATCTATTATTATTTGTTCATTATGTTATATCAAGTTTTAAAGATCATTATAAGGATAAAACCATTCTTTTTGATTGTTCAACACTATAAATTATTTATACCCACTATGTTTTTGTTTCTTGAAGTTATAAGATAGTGAAAATAAAATGAATTTATATTATATTAACATGTGAAAAACAAATTTCGGTTGGGGAGTATAAATGAAATGGATTCATTGGATCACCCCTACACTTAGTGAATCCATGAAAATTATAATAAAAATTATTATCTAAGAATAAAAATATTTGTATTAGTTAATGTTATAGATTTAATTTGAATAATTATAGATATTAAAATATTAGAAGTGACATGGGACCTTTGTTTTTTAATATATGTTGGATTTGATGTTTGTTCTCATAATGTATAAAAAAATTCATCAAATAACAATGGATTTAAAACATTTTATGTTAAGAACCATATCCTATGTAAAGTTCAAATACTTTCATATATATTATTTTTTTGGAAGTACTTTAAGTGAAAGAGAAAAATATGTTTATTATGAAAAAACATTTGTGATGACAATATGGGTAATGATGTATAAGGTGGAAAAAATATTTCATCATCACTATCAATGAAGTTATTCATCAAATTAATAGGTATTAAGATAGATAAATTTATATGGGATTTATTTTAGAACATTTTGATTGAAATTTTAAGGAAAGAGAATATATGATATATATTAGGCCTGTTATGTATGAGTATATTTGAATGAATGATGAAGAATCTTTTTATGAGTCCTTCAAAAGTGTCATTAAAGTGGTGAGAATTAGTTTTTTTTGTGAGACTCTTGAATATTATATGATAACTAAAAATATACTATAAATCATTAGAAATAAATCAAACAAAAAGTTATTAGCACTTGAAGTCATAGATTCAAACATAATTCCATTAGATTATCAATATATAATATTAATTTATTATGAAATTAGGAAAATAAGTGCTCTTAAGAAGAAGAGTAAGGATAGAAGTGAATATTCTTTTGATGTTGGTAAGAAAGAGTAAATATGAAAAGGATACAAAGAAGAAAAATATAATTCTTAAGATGACGAAGATTTAAGAATATTTTTCACAAATTAATGTCATTAATATCATTAAGTGTTCAAAAAGGTAATAAAATGTTTCAAGGAATTATTTCTCTGAAATGTCACAAAGTTATTGTTATTTGAAATTATATATTACAAATTCTATAATTTGTAGAATAATAATATGGTGATTAATTTGAGTCATTATGATGTTAGTAAAGGAAGAAAATTTCTAAATACAATAAGCCTAAGATTAACTAAAATGGAAAATGGATAAATTTATCAAAATTTGAACAACTTTTTTTTTTCAATTTTAGAGGACAATAAAAGTAGATCATATAAAACTAACCTTAATATAGCAAGTAAAGAGGTAAGAAAGGAATTGATCACTTAATTAAATGATTATTAGTCTATGAGTGATGAATATAATGTGATAGAAATGAATAAAAAAATGATATGGAGTTTATGATGATGATATTGTTAAAGGAGTTTCTTTCAAAGATCTCCAAGCTTGAGAAAGTGTAAAGTCTCATGTGTTTGAATCAATTTAAAATATGAAGGTTTTTAATTTTTTTTCTTCAGTTTATCAACAGGTGGTTTTTTTTAAACTGAGCTCCAGAATTTTATTCTAAGTGTTGAAAAACCTAAAGGTGTCGTTTATGGAATTCCGTAATTACCTGATCATTTTAGACATTATCCCTATGAGTATTGGGAGCATCAGATATGAAAAATACACTTTAATGGATCTGCATGGGAAGCACATGGTTTTGGTCCAACCTATGTAGTTAACCCTATTTAATTAATTAATTATTATTTTATTAAATAATATTATATGAGAGTTCATGATTAATTAAAAGAACGTTTTATAATAATAATAATGAATTTATTATTATTGCGTTTGTATAATTAAATAAATGTTAAATAGTTAATTAAATGATTATTGAGAACTTAATGAGAGTTTTTGGGGTTCACCGAAAACATTTAATTAATAACGTAGTTTCAAAGATAATGATGAAACAATATTATTATTAAATGGAGGTTATGGTTTGGAGTTTTTATCATTAATGTCATATTAATTATATTGTAATAAATCAGGGGTTTTGGTTTTAAATAAATGAAATTTGTAATAATAATAATAATGTAGTTATTATTATTATTATTGTGTTTTTAATTAAATAAATGTTAATAGAATTTATTGTGGCTTTTGATCTTTTCAAAGAAAAGTTTTCTTTTAGTAATAAATAATTAGGGGTTTTGGGTTTAATAATGAAAAGTAATTTTAAATGATATTAATGATAATTTAAATTGTGATTGGTTTATTTTATTTTTTTTATTTTAAGAAGAAGATACATGGGGATGCAGATCCCCCTTCTTACCAAAAATGGTGAGCATGAACCCCCCTCGGACTCCATGTGTAGCACTCATGACGCCTCTACTGCCCTCTTCCCCTTGACCACCTGCAGTGCTTCTCCCTTGGCTAAGTCTCCACCTCCCTGTGGCGCGATCTTCTCCCTCAGACGACCTCCTTGCAGACCTCCATGGTGAGACCTACTCCTAGAAAAAGTAGCAGCATGCAAGGGCCTCTCCCCCCCTCTTGGTGCACGACCCTGCCTCCCCTTTGCTCCATGGCCATTCCACACTCCTCCTCAAGACCTCTAGTAGTGCCCAACCCCTGGGTGACCCTCCCAAAAACAGCGTGACACCCGAGAGGAGATCTTGTAGCACATGACTCCTATAGCGTGACCCCCCTTTCCAGGTTCACCACCGGAAACCTTTCTTAAAAAATTTATTATTGGTTTAGGTCTAATTTGTTCAAGGAAAGTCTTTGTCTCAGGGTCTATTTCATCCCTTTAGATATTCAATAATTTTTCGGTGCCCTTTTTGGTGTTGGATGAGACCCTAATATTTGATTTTATCCAGTTGTTGTGTTTTTATAATTTTAGGATATTATAATGTTGTTTAGGGACCCGTAGGTCCATGTTCTGGCATCCTACGCCAAGGGAAAGGCAGATGGGCTTGATATTTTTTGGATCCGTTGGTTTGGGTATGCTTTTAAACCCTCTCTTTGGTTTTTCACTAGTTAAATCAAGGTATGTTAATTTTTTTTGATTCCCTAGTACCAATTTAGAGGAGAATTGTTCATTACTAATTTAATTCTGGGCACCGGTTTCATATATTGATTTTGTTTCTAATAAATGTAGACATCACACACACACACACACACACATATATATGAAGGTGTGCATATGTGTGAATGTGGAAAATTTGTGTACTACTTGCCGCCAAGTACATTAAAGCGTTGCAGAATAAAAATGGTGCCTCCCTGAGGTAGGTTTATAAATATTTTTCGATTTATTTAAGAATGACTATAAGCTTCTTTAAATCAATTGAGAATGTGAGCTTCCTTGATTATAGAACTGATATGTTTTTAAAAAATGATTACTAAAGATAAACTGTTGGTTATTAGTAATGTCATATGATGATTTCTGTGGTTGGATTTTCATATTTCTTTTTGCTGGTAATGATATATGATATGTCAGTTCAAGACAGTTTTGATGTTATTAAATGATGCTGCCACATGAGATAAATGAGGACTTGATCATGTGTTGGTTTTAAGCATGTATTTCTAATTTGGTTAATGTGATTTGATTAAATCATTAAATTATTTGAATAGAGATGGTTGAGTAATAGTGAAATTAAATGCGGAATTAATTATCAAGTCAGGAGTTGGAATTTTATTTAGGCAATTACTGAATATTGATAATATTGAATATTTTAACATTTTTATAATATAAACTGGAAACTGGTAATAAATAATGGATGGAATAATTATTACATGATATATGGTAAATGGTTAATTAATTGATGAACTGGTTAAAGAGATATGATTTAATTAATTAATTGTTGAATTAATTAATTTTCAGGCTTTAATTTAAGACTATGAAATGATTTATTATTATGACTGTTGGCCAATAATACCTTTAGATGGATGTTTATTTTCCATTCCATAAGTATTTAGGTTGTAGTTGTTTAAAAATATGATATGCTTTGTGATGTGGCTACTAAATATGTGGGCCTTGTTCAGCATGATGGACTTGGTATGTTTATGAGATGCATGTAAATTGTTAATGTCCTGGACGAAACACTGTTTCAGTGGACGGGTGAAAATTTGTTAAAGATTTTGGATAATTAATTGAGAAAAATTAATTGAAAATTAATTAATAACTATTGAGATGTGGAATGGTTAATTGGCTGTAGGAATCTTTTACAAGATATTTATGTTGTTAATTAATTTTTGTGTTAATTAATGGATTAGATTAATTAATTTATGAATTAATCTATGGATAGATTTGTGGTATTAGACCTGGAGTTCTACAATAATGATAAATATATATGTATGATTGATAAATAGGTTGTGAGATAGGGACCGATGCTCCAAATTCTCATGGGGTACTAGACATGGTGTTCTACACCTAAATTGATTGAAAATATTTTTTTATTTGATTGGGACTCATGCTCCAAATACCCATGGGTTGTGAGATAAGGACTAATGCTACAAATACTCATGAGGGTGATAAACATGATGTTCTACACCCATTAATTGACCTAGGACTTTGGGTCCAATTGGTTATACATTAAATTAATTAATTGGTAAATGAAAGCTGTTGTGGCATAATGATTTGTGAATTGAATATGAGAAAGGGTTCCGACTTATCAATGATTTGGGTGAATCACTATTAGTGGATGAAACCAGGAAAGAATCACTATTTATAGTGGATGGGATCATATTTTTTATATGAAAGATTAAATATAACGTCTTATGATGCGTTATCCAAGCCAAATCACTAACATGGATTCAATATTTACATTGACTTCTTAGATGGTCTTTAGAGACATCCATGATGAGTGAATTATACAGGGAACCAACAAAAATAGAGGCATGCTGAATCGGGAGGTTCTATAATACCAACGAGTGGTAAACCTCAAATCCCAAAACCTCACAGTCACCACCGCTTAATCTCCGACTTGGAGAACGACAGGGGAATGAGAGATCAGAGTAGAGGATTAGCAACCAGATGCGTTTACAGTAAAAAAAATCCGACAGGGCCTTGAAACCACACCTAAATGAAGACAGAGACAAAAAAAAAAGAACCTAAGAAGATGCAGAGGCCACTGCTGAAGACAAAACCAAAAGAAAGACAAACAGGTGTGGATGAGCTATGAGGAAGAAAAGAGGGATGAACCCATGAAAATTCCGCAATTATGGGGCCAGAAGAAGGCAGGAGGAGGAGAAAAGAGTGGAATAAAGAAGAAAAAGGAAGATGATCGACGGTCGAACATACTGCCAACCCATAGAGAAGGGTTTCAGAAGGAAACCCTAAGCAGATCCAAGAGCAGAAGGGGGATGGTCGGGAGAGAAGGGAGCCATCAGGTCCACCAAGTTCCACTATGCCTCTCCGAGGCCTATTAGGATCAGTGGTCATAAAGGGGTTTTGGGATGTGTGGATCGGCAGCCATCAACGTTCATGGTGTGAAACCTCAATGATTGATTTTTTAGGTTTTGGCTACCAGTTTTGCGACATCAGAAATATGGTGTCTCCGTCAATGGTTTTTGTGTGTTGGGCTTTTGTTTTGTTATATTTTATGGGAATTATTGTGCGGATTCCGCGATGATGATGGGTAGGTTTCTGATGGGAGGTTCTTGGTGTTGTGGATGGTGATGGGGGTGGGGAGGCATGAAGGTTCTCTTCTTAGTTTGCTTTGTGGTTTTTTGTTTTGGGTTTCTCCAGTGCTGTCGGTGTTCCTTCCAGTATGTGCCTTTTGGATAAGTGGATGTCTGTGATTTGAAAAAGTTGTCAGTGGGTCACGGTGTGAGAATCAAGATGTCTAGTGGTTCAAATTTGTTGTTTCGAGGCTATTTGGCGGTGAAATGTTCGGTTTAATTTTCAAATTTTGAATTTGGGGTTTCAACTACTTACAGGTTGAATTATGAATTTGATTTTATTATGTGTTGTTGGGTATTTTAAAATGTATGGTTACCACTAAACTTAAAGTGGCTTTATAAAAATACACAAATATGAATTTGGAGGACTTATACAAGGGATGTCATGCTTTGGACGAATCTCGAGAATTATGTAATTTAATGAGGTTTGAATAAATGATAAATGAAAATGATTGTGTGATTACTATTGTGTATTCATGAAAAATGTATAATGCATGTACAAAGAATAATTGAGGGCTGAAGCAGGTACTTGGGTATATAGGTACTTTGTACTGCTTACTTTAATTATGCATGATTTCACACTGTTTAAATTATTTATGAATATTTATATTTGGGGAAGACAATAATTTTCTTAGCCTACTATGATTTATATATCCCACCCTACTCGGGCCGCTATTGCACTAGGTACCTGAGTAGATTCTATTTGGTTTTAGGATTTTACTATACAATAGAACATGGAGATACGAGCAATGGACTGAGATAGAGCTCAGGATGCTCATGGAGTTTTCCCTTGTGGATTTTGAGTCCTTCCTTTATTTCTGTACTGTCATGTAAAACATGTTGTTTTGTTTACTACTTTCAAAAATGCATCAATAACTTATCATGCATACATCTTCTGTAAAATTGGTGTTGGAAACTTTTATAAAATGAGTACTATTTATCTTCCACTACTTATATCATTTTTAGTCTACTTCCACTATTTATTTTCATTTCTTATTAAACACTAATTAGAGGGTATAGTCTCCCCGTTGACTATCCATAGAACCTTGTTCCATGTCGGTATCCTCTGGTGTATGGAGAGATGCGGTTGAGGTCATGTGGAAACCGGTCCAGCCACCAGTTTAGGGTTGAGTCGGGTCGGGACATTACAATGTAGTATCAGGGTGTTTCTTTCAATTCGTCTTACTATTTTCGGGTTGGTATACATGAGACTAGGTATGTGTCATCATTTGGGTTAATAGCCGTTCTTGGGGCTAATCACCCCATGTACGGTAAATGACAAAGTGGTCTGGGATGGGAATTGATGTTTTTACTACTAGAGGTTACAGTTGATATGATTTCACCTTGAGTGAATGGTGTATTTTCCACTTCTTATTGATTTTGAGAATTTTAAAAATATTTTTATTGGCTTGATATGGAAAGGAAGTTTCATACATGCATCATATTAGGAACTTAGAGATTCACATGTCATGCATATAACATGCCATGTAGTTGCATTAGTAGGTTGCCTCTTAATTGGGATCGTGTTCCATGGGTGAAATTCCATCTTTTGATCTTCTTTTTCATGCCTCTATAGATAAGATGTTTCAGTGATAGATTTAACATTCTTGAGTGATTATATTCCATACTGACACAGTTATTATCATGTTTTGCTGTTGTGAAATTATTTTGTATTATATCTTGTTGTTATGTTACTACTTATGTTAACATGCTAGAGATGTTTTGATATATGAATGTAATGCTAAAGTTAAATCTAAAAAGAATGTTTCTTGTGATAAATGGAAGAAAAACTATAGTGATAAGGTGTATGGGGACCTTATCGATTTTTTGATGGTCACCCATGTTCTTGAACCTTATATAACCATAGTATGTTTGAAAATTGTTATAAATGTAAATTTTCAAGTCTTGATTGAAATAAACTATTCTTGGGTTGTTTTTTTAAAGAACACGAATTGAATAAATGGGACCCTCAGAGGTCACCATCTTGGTAAAACGAATTTAGATTCTAATATTCCTATTTAAATTTGAATAATAGTAAATGTCAAAGGATTAAAGAGGATTTTTGTGATAGATTTCCTATTTTTTTTTCTGTAGGGCGTTTTTTTGGTAACTAAATGACTTGTTATGAAAAAAGTGCTTCTGTGTTTGTTGAAATTCATTAAAATATTTAATTATTGAAATTAATTATTTTAAATCTCTAAAACATAAAAGGGCCTTTTGAATCTTGTGATTTCGATTTTGTGTGACCCTAGGAGAGGGCTGAAATTTATGTTTTGTTTGGAGCTAACCCATGGTAGGTAGTACCCTTAGAATTTTCTTGGCCATTAAAGTATGTTTTTCCCACTACTTGGGAGGAATTATTGGGACTTGGATGTTATGGCATGCTGATAGGTTTATGTTACAAATTTTATTATGAATGTTTGACGTGTTGATTATGGTTCACGAAACATAACATGCATGAGTTAATGTGCTCTAAAATAGAGCGATGGTGAGAGGATGATCTTTTATTGTGACGTCATGGACAGTCCTATGGTGGTTAGGGTGACATCATTTTCTGTAAACATGTTGGCAGAAGATTCCGAGATTTTTGAAAAGTGTTGTCCGGTATTAGTTTGACTTATCTTCTTAATGACCATGGTTTTTCTGTCAGTGCACTCTTCTGAATATGAAAATAATTTCCCCTATCTTGACCTCGTCATGGAGACACTAAGATAGCATTTTTCTTACACCGTTCTATATTTTAAATGTTGTTGGGATTAATGAGTGGTTTTTATCTGGGTAGTACGCAGGATGCAGGGTTTCTTTGGGAAACTCCTTTATTTGTGTTGGGGTATGGTTGTATTTAAAATATCTTTGCAATGAATTGACCTAGAAATTTAACCAGAGGTCAGGAAGGACATCATTATATAGGTGGATGGTTTTGGAATAGTTTTAATGGAACATCGTCAGATAAAGGGAGAATGTGGGATTTGGGTCCGCGACGTCTTTCAAGGGAAGCATGCAAAACATATTTTGTTGGTTGATTGAGATTCAAATCTTTTTGTTGACATGGCCCCTATAATGGCCTCAGATATAAGCTCTATTTTGATATTTATAATATAAATTGATATTTGGCTATGGTCATAAAGGCATATCTGTTAGTATTTGGATGGGTTAAAGGTGTATTTGGCGTTCGGAACGTGACACGTCAGTTCTAATGAGATTAAATGACCACGGTAGGTTTCTTGTTTTAGTAGTGGTTCCCAATTACTTCATGGGGATGTGAATATTTTATGGTGGGTAGATTTTAATGTCTCGTGTTTTTCAACTAGGTTAAAATTTGAATGTTTTCGATCTTTTTTTTATTTATCAATGGGTCGGGTTTTTTAAATGGATCTTTAGAATTTTATTATGAGTGTTGGAAAACCTAAAGGTGTTATTTTTGGACCTTTGTAATTATTGGATAATTTTAGTGGGATTCCCATTGAGACTCAGGAGCATCAAATCTGAAAAATTCCACTTTAATTGATCTACATGGGCCGCGCAGGGTTGCGGTCCACCCTATGCAGTTTACCCCATTTAATTAATTATTATTTTTAATTAAATAAGATTATATGAGATTTCATGATTAATAAAAAGAATATTTTAGTAATAATAATAATAAATTTATTATTATTGTGGTTGTTTAATTTAAAAAATGTTAAATAATTAATTAAATTACAATTGAAGACATTAATGAGAGTTTTTGGGGTTCACCGGAAACGCTTAATTAATAGACGAGTTTCAAAGATAATAATGAAACATTATCATTATTAAATGAAGGTTAGGGGTTGCAGTTTTTTTTCATTAATATCATATTAAGGATATTGTAATAAATCTGGGGTTTTGGTTTATAATAAATGAATGTTGGAATAGTAATAATAATGATGTTATTATTATTATTTTTGGGTTTATTTAATTAAATAAATCTTAAAAGAATTTATTGTGGCTTTTGATATTTTCAAAGAAATTTTTTTCTTTATTAATGATTAATTAGGGGTTTTGGTTTTGAAAATGAAAAGTCATTTTAAATGATATTAATGATAATTTAAATTAGGACTGTTTTATTTTATTTTAAGAAGAAGAAATAAGGGGAGACACAACCCTATTATCCCCCAAAATGGTGATATTGTTCCCCCCTTGGACTCTCCTTAAAACTCTCATGGTGCCTCCCATACCCTCCTCATCTTTACCACCTACAACTCTTCTACCTTGGATATGTCTTGTCCTCCCTGCGACACAATCTTCTCCCTCAGACAACCTCCCTGTAGACCTCCATGGTACGACCTACTCCGGGCCACAATAGCAGCAAATGAGGGCCTCTCCCCCCCTCTTGGTGTGCGACCCAACCTCCCCTTTAATCTATGGCTGCACCACACTCCTCCTCAGGACCTCCATCAACGCAAAACCCCTGACCGACCCTCCTTATAGTAGCAGAACACCCGAGTAGAGCTCCTACAGCATGTGACCTCCGTGGTGTGACACCCCTTTCAGGTTCACCATCTGCAACTTTTTCTTCCCAAATTTCTTATTAGTTTAGGTCATATTATTCAATATAATACCTTCACTCATGGTCTCCTTCATCACTTTGGTGATTTTTTTTGATTTTTTAGTGCCCATTTTGGTGGTGGCCAAAATCCAAAGATTCGATTTTATCAGGTTGTCTCATTTTTCTAATTTTAGGATATGCGAATGTTGTTTAGAGACCCGTAGGTCCATTTTCCGGTAGCGACCACCAAGGGAGATGTGTATGGGCTTGATTTTCATCAGATCCATTGGTTTGGGTAATCTTTTATACCCACTGTTTGGGTTTTCATTGGTTAAGTTAATGACTGTTAATTTTTTATGAGTCCCCAGTACCATGATATAGGCGATTTGTTCATTACTAATTTGATTCTGGATACCATTTTAATATGTTGAATTTTATTTTGAAAAATTTAGGCAGCACACCCACATACGCACACACACACATATATATATGCAGGTGTGCACACGTGTGACTGGGGACTAGTTGTGGACTGGTTTCTACCAAGTACATTGATGTGTCAAAAAATAAAAATGGTGCCACCCAGAGGGATGGTTCCAAATCCTTATCTTTTTATTTAAGAATGCCTATAAGATTCTTTAAATCAATTGAGAACGTGAGTTTCCTTGGTTATGGAACTACTCAGTTTTCATGAAATGCTGATTAAATATAAACTGATGGTTAGAAGTAATGTCATATCATGCTTAGTGTGGTTGGATTTTCATATGTCTCATTGTGGTTCTGATATATAATATGTCAGTTCATGAAAATTTTGATGTTATTAAATGATAGACTATGTGAGATAAATGAGGACTTGATCTAGTGTTGGTTTTTAGCATATATTGCTAATTTGGTTAAAGTGATATGGTTAAATAGTTAATTGATTTTAATGGATATGTCTGAGTAATAGGGAAATTAATTGAGGAATTATTATCAATTCATGAGTTGGAAAACAATTATGGAAATTTCTGAATATTGGGAATATTGAATATTTTGACATGTTTAGAATATAAACTGGAAACTGGTAATAATTAATGGATGGATTAATTATTACATGATAGATGGTAAATGGTTAATTAATTGATGAAATGGGTCAAGAGATATGATTTAACTATTTAATTATTGAATTAATTAATTTTCATCCATTAATTTATGATTGCGAATAGATTGATTGTTATGACTACTGGGCAATAATAAATTTGTATGTGTGTTTATTTTCCATGTCATATGTTGTGTAAGATGGGTTTGTTTAATAAAATAATATTTTTTGTGAGATGGTTGCTAAATATGTGGGTCTTGTTCATCTTTTCTTACTTGGGATGTTTATGATGTGAATGTTAATTGTTAAAGTCCGGGATGAAACACTATTTCCATGGAAGATTAAAAAATTGTTAAAGATTTGAGATAATTAATTAAGAATAATTAATAGAAAAATAATTATAAACTACTAAGATATTAAATTGTTAATTTATTTTAGAATTATTTGATGGGAGATTTATGTTGTTAATTAGTTATTGAATTAATTAAGAGATTGGATTAATAAATTTATGAATTAATTAATGGATGGTTTTGGGGTATTGGATATAGAATTATACACAAATGATAAATATATATGTATGATTGATAAACAGGTTGTGAGACAGGGACTGATTCTCCAAATACTCATAGGGTGCTAGAGATGGTGTTCTACCCCAAAATTTCATGAAAATATTCTTTTATGGGATATGGACTAATGTGCTAAATACACATGGGTTGTGAGAAAAGGACTAATGCTCTAAATACCCATGAGGGTGCTACACATGATGTTCTACACCCATTAATTGATATAGGACTATGGGTAAAATTGGTCATACATGAAATTCATTAATTGGTTAATGAAAACTTTTTTGACATAATGATATGTGAATTGAATATGAGTAAGGGTTCAGACATATCAATGAATTGGGTGAATCACTGTTAGTGGATGAACCCATGAGTGAATCACTATTTATAATGGATAGACTCATACTTTGTATTTGAAATATTAAATAGAATGTCTTATGACATGTTATCCAAGCCAAAAAACAAGCATGGATTTGGTCATTACTTTTATTACATAAATAGTCTTTAGATACATCTGTGGTGAAGGTCTTATGTGGGGGATGTTGGCCTTAGGCTGAATCTTAAGAATTATGTAATTTAACGAGGTTTGAATAAATGATAAATGAAAATGAATGTGTAATGACTATTATGTATGCATGAAAAATGTATAATGAAGGTACATACACCAATTGAGGGATGAAGTAGGTACTTGGGTATATAGTTACTTTGTACTACTTACTTTAATTATGCATGCTTTCACATTGTTTAAATAATTTATGAATTTCTAGATTTAGGTTATAAACTGATGGTCCTGGCCTAATTATATTTATATATAACTCCCTAATCGGATAACAATTACACTGGGGTACCTAAGTAGATTATATTTTTTTTCTATATTTTGTTGTACGCTTGTACTTAGAGATAAGATAAAAGGACTTAGATAGAGCTTAGGATTCTCATGGAGTTTTCCCTTGGGGATTTTGGGTCTTTCCATTATTTCTGTACTCTATTTTAAAACATGTTGTTTTGTTTACTACTTTCAAAAATGTATCAATAAAATGTCATGTATGCATCTGCTTTATAATTGTAGTTTTCTACTTTTATAAAATGAGTACTATTTGTCTTCCATTACTTTATCATTTATTATTATGGTTTCTCTATTTATTGTCATTGTCTATTATTGAACACTAATATGAGGTTATAGTCTCCCCGCAGACTATCTATAAACCCTTGCTGTTAGAAGACTGCCTCTATCCTATGGGGAGACGTGCTTGAGGTCATGAAGCAATTGGTTTGGCCAGCGGTTTAGGGGTGAGCTAGGTCAAGACGTTACAATAAGATAATAACAATTTACAGAAAGTCTATCAATCCTCCAATGTAATTCATTTGTCCCACACTAGATATGATTCAATATTGTTGATTGATATTATGTAATTGAGGAAATTTGTCACTAAATAAAAGAAGTAATGTTGGAAATATAATATAATGTGAAAGATAACTAAGGATAACCTGAAAGTGATAATAAAATCTACTAGAATCAAAAAAACAAGTGAACAAGTTCAAGGTTAACATCATGAAATGAATGAAAACAGTGGGATACTACTCAATAGAAATTTTTACGGATAATGAATCTTTAATTAATTGTTATTATTATGTTAATTAAAATATAACTCATTCAAAATGAGTAAAAGATCATATTCTTGTGGATGAAAATGATTATTTACTATTGAAGTCAAAACTAGTGAGGAATATGGAAAAATAAAAGATACTCAAGAAATATATAAATTTAAAAATTCCATTTTAATAAATAATTTTATATAAATTTTATGTTAAAAAATTAAAGGAATATTTTTTATGAGTAAATGAATATGTTGATAGATTTCAATAATCTTGGTTCCCCCCAAATGGAGAAAAATCTGGATAGAAAAAGGATAGGGTAAACTAGTTGACATATACTGGTTAAAAAGAAATTTATAGAAGATGATTTCATTTTATAACTTTTTCAATTATGATGGTGACATTGAATATGTGGGTAAGAGAAATTGTATTAATGAAGTTTTTTTAGGAAAGTAATTTTTTTAGGAGGTATTATATGAGGGGGGAGTGTTCCAACTAATAGAATACAAGTTTAGAGGAAAGGTGAATTTTTTTATAAGAAAATAGAAGACCATTTTAAAATATTGAAATAAATGTATGGAAGGTGGGACTAACTAAATCATAGAGTAGAAAAAGTTCAGAAAATAATTCATAATAATTTAAATATGAATTGTAATACTCAAAATTTTTAGATAAAAATGAATAAAAAATATGAAATCCTTTATAGCGAAAGATTCCTAAAAATATTAGAAAAAGGGTTGTCCATGGATAATCTATATTAGATGGTCACCAAATATGATACATGATAATAAATATATCAAAGATTTGTATAGTTCAAGGTATGTTTGGTATCATTTATAAATGATGGATTACTCAAAAAGAAAGAAATTTGATCAATAAAGATTATAGAGAAAATGATTAAATCCAAGTATACAATTAATGTTGATGGGTTGAAGAAAAAAAATTTCATATTATTTCTCAACTTTATGATGAAGGGAATGATGTTATTTATAAAAACTAAATATTATTAGTGATTATGATAAAGTATGGTTGAGTTATTTTGAGTAGAAAATGAAAACAATGTAAATTTTTTCTGATGGGAGATACTGAACATTATTACTATTTGATCATGAAATATGAAAATTATTTATGTATTCAAAGACTTGGTTATCCTGTATAAATTTATTAAATATGATTAATCAAAGGTAAAATTTTCAAGATATTAAAATTTTAAAGAGATAGAGATATTATATTTGTTCCATATTTTAAAAGGGATGATTATCAACTCTTCACATAAGAAGGTGAACATTTTAATTTATGATTTTCTAGAGATTTTAAATTTAGATATTTTTAGGCCTATGAAAAATAAATAAAAAATATATTAATAAATATTTTATCTCTTTTTTTGATGGATTTACTTAGGTTACATGCATTATGTTTGGGAAAAATAAATCAGAGGCTATGAAAAAGTTTACGTGTTTCAAGAGAATTACAAGAAAAATAGTGAGGTTTCCCATTGAATAGAATTCAAACAGAAAATATTGATGAGTAAAAAAAATATTTTAATATTACAAATTAAAATGGAATTAAAAATTATTTTAGTTCCTTATATATCCATGATAAAAATTGTTTCCCTGAATAGAAGAATATAAATTTCTTAGAGATGACTCTAACAATATTAGTGGACTATATAATTTCATGATTCTTTTAGAAGAAATTTATTTATAAAATGGGACATATAGAAAAATATTTATTGTATCATTTAATTTAAAAAATTCATTGATTTTAAATTTATTATGTGATGTATCTTAGAAATAATTTCATCAGTTTCTTTGGGTGTCCTTTTTTTATCAAGGTGAAAGGAGAAAACATTGGAATGATTGGATAGAGGAGAGTTGATATAAATTTCCAAAAATATCAACTAAATTCATGAGGATATCAATTCTATAACAATTTATATAGAATATTGTTTATAGTGATAATATATAAGTATTTGAACACTCATCAAATGAGTGTGGAATGAGAAGAATATGTTATCAAATTTAGAGACATGAAGTAGAATTTATTAGACAAATTATTTAAAATTTTGGGAGTGTTGAAGAATAAAATGAATATCATGAAGAAGAAAATGATTCAGACTTATCATATAATGAGGAAAAAAAAAATTTATTTCATCAGATGTTGATAAACAATGTGTAATTTCATAATATAATTATAGACTATAAACAAGATTCTTAAACAGGGAGAACTCTGAGGAAAAAAATAAAATTATTTTATAATGTTGAACCATGTATCATATTTGATTCATTGATACATTAAGATTATATTGATGTTATAAATGAATAGTTATAATATATTAAGAAGAAGAATAGTTTAGAGTTAGTACCCAAGATGACCAAGATGAATGTTAATTGAATAAAGTGGGTGTTATATAAAAAGTGGAATGAAAATGATGAAGTAATGAAAAACAATGAATGATTAATTTGTCAATGGGTATTCATAGGATAAATAGATTTATTTTTATGATACATTTATAGTTATTCAATACTAGAGATGATAAGTTGTTTTCGTTCTTTTACTACTCAAAGGGGATAAAATATCTTCCCAATGGATATCATGATATACTTCCTCAATGGAATGTTATAATGTGATGTTCACATTCAAGAAATAAATGGATTTATTCATAGGGAGTATATAATAAGATTTTATATATTGAATAAGGTTCTATATGGGATAAAATAAGATCATATTGGATGATATTTGAACATCAATTTAGTTTTATATTACAAAATCTAAAAAATTAAAGAGTGTACAGAAACGTCTAAATAAAGTACTGTGGTATGCCACAGTTCAATGATCTGTATCGATGGTATATAATTATTTTAATATGGAGAATTTGTTGCCATGAAATTTTTAATCAAATGAATGAGTTTTTTGATATGCCAATATTGGGAGAGATAATATATTTTTAGGTCTTCAAATTTATCAAGAGGATTTTATTTCACTTTCTCAAGATAAGTAAACTTGTAAACTATTAAAGAAGTATGGATGATGAAAATATAATGTTTACCAAAATAATTATGGGATTAAAAACATCAAAGCATAATAGAGGTAAATTGGAGAATTAAATGGAGTACAAAAAACTCATTGGAAAATTACTATAGTTGACTTCTTTAGGACAACATAATTTATATGTAGTACTGTTTTGTGACATATTTCTATGTGATCCTAAGGAATATCTCGTTATTTTTCGATTAAGATTATAATTTATATTAAAGGTTCAATTAACATTTTATTGACATATTACATAAATTTTATAACAAATTTATATATACATTTCAATAAAGATATTATTGTAAGTGTTGATGACATTATAACAACATTAAATGGAGTAATTTTAATGGGATATTTGTGTGTTTTATAGTGAAAAAATAACTTTTAGTTACATTGGTTGTAAAAAACAAATATATTTTTGTAACTCAATCATCGACACAGTCGATGGGGATGATAAATTAGCTTGATGATATCCTGGTTGAAGTGATGTTTCTATTATTATTTCAATAGGATTATTAATGTGTTTTCAATATATCATGGAATGAGATGAAACATTATTGATGTAATAATATATATTAAAAACAACAATTTACAGTGGAAACTAATTATAATGGAGTGTGTTGATTTACTTTTTTTATCACTAATGAGCAAGATGATGATCACTTTATAAAGCTATTTTCAAAGGATTCATTTCAATAGTTGAGAATGATTGTGGGAATTCATCCAAATTATTCTCATATAAAGGGTATTATGCGACATCCACTCTTTCAGTTTCCATAAATTATTTATTATTAATGGGAGATAAAATTGATTTTTTATTCAATGATCTATTTAGAAGATTATAAGAACTCGGTAAAATTGTTATGTTTATAAAACAAATGTTAATTGAATTATATTTGTAGTGGATAATAATATATTTCTAGATTTATTGGAAAAACATAAATCATATTCAAAATACATTGTTTATTGTTATTTTAAATTAGTTATATGTTTTAAGGATCATCAAACCTATTTGAGGTGTTTTTGAAAAGAATTTTATGTATTCTAGAACTTGAAATTATTACTGGAAAAATTAAAAATAGATTTCCATAATGAAGATACAATATTTTTCTAATGGATAATTCTATATATGATACATTTGGGGAATGTGTATGAGTAACATGAGAGTCCAATATGTCTAGATATGAGTCTTATTGATCTTTTTATATGTCATTTTTACATCTTTGAATGATATATTAACTTGCTATGGGAGTTATGTAAATTTTTGAATAAATATTTGTAGAGGTAAATGGGTTTATTTTTAGAGAAAATGGATCTATCCACAATTAAATTAATCTAGTGTTTGGGTCATTCAACACCTCATACTTGTCATTAGTTCTGGATTATGATTCATTCACTCATAAGATGAACTGCAAATGATTGTTTTGATGTTGATTAAAATTAATTTTCTCCCACCTATGATAACCATGATTTATATATTAATCCATAATTTTATAAAAAATTAGAATTCCATTTGGTGGAAATAAAAATATTGAATAATTATATATTACAAATAAATAAATAATTTGGATTATTCATTTTTATATTTATTTCAATAAATTAAATCACAATAATTGATTTTTGATTTAATCCAAGTGTTCAAGGATTATGCAGAGAAATGGGGAGGTCCACATCGTGTTCTAAATTCATCCATACATATGTGTAGGATAAATTAAAAGAAAAACTAATAATTTTATTCATGGAACGTGATAGGATAATATTTCTAAGAGATTTTTGGAATATTAGAGGATAATATTGTGCCCTAATTATCATGTGAATTTCAAAATATAATATTAAAGAAATAGAGATTAATTAAAAGTAAATAATAATTCATAAAATACATACCCAAATTATCATAGAGGGGGAATATCATGGATTTACATATTTATTTTTTCAGAATAACATTAACTAATATTTATTGAATATAAAAAATGAAAACAAAGAATATGAATAATTTTTTGACAGATATAGAATATATAACTAATACCATGTTTGGTTTAAAAATAACTATATAAAAGAGAGGAATAGAAAATAATAATAAATAAATAATAATAATAATAAGAAATTATTACTCAATGATATGGAAGAAAAGGATGTGGAAAAATAATTTACTTAAAAAATAGAAAGTTGGTAAGAAAAAAGAAGCATAATGATGAAACAATTTATGTATACATTGGTGGTGGATTATATTATTATAAAATACCATTCTATATCATTATAACTATGTGGGGTTCACATAAAATTTAAGGATACTATAATTTAATTCCATTTAAAATATGGTCCTTGTGTTTTTAAATCCATATGTTTTCACTAGTGAAAACCTAGATTTCTCCTAGATCATTCCAATGATTATTTAGTCTTTTTCAATAGAGAATCTTGAAAATCCTTTATTTCCCTTGAACTATGTGTGGATGTGCATGCCTTACAACCGAGATTCATTATATCAAGGAAATTAATCATTTATCATATTTTTTTTTATTTTCTATATTGTTGATATAATATTTTTTAAATATCGATAAAATGTTTTCATGGATTTTTCTACACAAAGTATGGAGTTTTTGAGATTTCAATGTGGGGATAGATAATATTTTTGTTGGGTAGTCCAATTTCTTAAGAGTAGTATTATATGTTCCTTTCACAAGAGTAGTATACCTAAGAATTATCAATGAAATATGAGTGATGATAATATTTTTTATACTAAAATTATAGTGGGGGATGAAATTTCTTTGGATGATGGTGGTAAATGGGTAAAACAAATAGAGTTTGGAAAAATAATTAGTAAATTACTATAGTTGACCACTTTAAGTAAAGTCATTTTATATGATATCATGTTGTGTTCCAAGTATCAATGAGATCCAAATTAATATCTATTTATATTAGTTAGGGGTATTATATTTTTTTATTAATTTTACTCTTAATTTTGGAATAATATTTATATAAGAGTACTGCTATATCTATATATATTTTTTAATAATGATTTTGTTAGAAGTGCTAATTAAATGATGTTTTCATCCAATAGAGTATTATTTTTCAGGGATTGGTGAATTTATTATCACAGGATATAGTAATTTTTAGTTATATTGGGTATAACAGAAGTGAAATATGTTGTTTTAACAAAGAATAAATACAATTGATGTGAATGAGAAATTAGATTGATGTTATCAAGGTGGATACGATGTTTCCATATGCTATTGTGATGTAATTGTAAATGTTTTTCATTTAATTTGGGAATCATATGAAAAATTACTGGTAAAAATAATATATATCTAAAAAACCAATTTACAAAGGAAATATTTGAGAATGGAGTGGGGATTCTTTACCTATTCCCTACTAAAGATAAATAAGAAGATCACTTTTCAAAGCTATTTTCAAAGGATACATTTTAAAGGTTGAGGATAATTATGAGAGTTAATCCCTATTATTATAATGGATATAGTATGATGTCTTATAAACTATATCATGATCTATATATTTTTTATTCTTAAAGGTATATAAAAATATGTTTTGAGGAAATGACGTTTTAAGAATATCATGGGAACTTGGGGAGATTGTTGATTTTATGAAGAAACTATTGAGTGAAGAAGATATAAAATTAATACGATTATTATACTATATATTTTTTTCAAAACATGAAACATATTCCAACTACAATTTTATATTTTTATGTGTAAGTATTAGGGTGTCTAAAAGATCATTAACCATGTCTGAGGATGATTGGAAATGGATATTATTTATTATGGGATTTAGAGATATTTTTGAAAAACTAGAAAATAGATTTCTAGAATGAACCTATTGTTTTATTTTCAATGGATGTCGATATTTATAATACATTTGGGGATTCTGTATGAGTCAATATAGAGATACTTTTATAAGATTCATTCAGATATACATATGTGTAATTTTTATATTTGAGAATGAGACATTGACTCACCGTATGAGCCATGAAAATTGGTGTATGAGCCTCTAGAGACCTACGTATGTGTATTTTTAGAGAAAATCGGTCTACCCATGAGTTATTTGTTCAATTTTAAAGGTCATTAAACATATCATACTACTTATTTGATCCATCATATGATTTATTCACTAGTAATTTTAACTACATATGATTCATCTGATGTTTGCATAAAATTTAGTTGATTGTATATATGAGTGTTAAAGATTAATATTGGATCTAAAAATTGTATAATTTATAATAATTACATTGGATAGATATATATAGTTTCTAGAAGTATATATTTTTAAGAAATAATTAATATATGCAGATAATTTTTTATGTCTTGTTCATTATATTAAATCATAATAAGATAATTGTGATTCTAGATATGTGTTTATGGATTCTAAAATATAAAGGGGAGCACCATATCGGGTTCTATATTCATCCATGAATATGTGGTGTATGAATTAAAGGAAATATCTATTATAAGGACCCAACCTTATTGCATTACATAATCTTGAATTTTAGTCAAGAAATCACTTTGTTTAAAATTGAGAATATTTTCATGTTTAGAGTTTTAGAGCATTGGGTTATAATACCTACATAAAATTGCACATTTATATAGAGAGGATACCACAAAAATAGAATCCATTTATTTTAAAATATGAAACTATTCAAATAAAACATATTTTCTTTGACAAATCTTCATAATATTTATCTTGGATTCTATATTTTCTTTACACATCCTTATAACCTATGTAAATAATTTAAAAACATGGGATGAGAAACAATATTAGTAATAGATATAAAAAGAAAGAATGAAAATATTAGTCCATGAATACCTATAAATGTATGAAATCATTTTCCCAAAAACATAATTGCCACCAATATATACTTACTTTGTGAGACATGAGATTTCAAAAAGATTCCCAAAAAATTTAAAGAACATAAATAAAACCATAAAGTTATCTTGGGAAATTACTTACATAATTTTTTAACCCTCTCATCTACCTTATAATTTTCAACCCTCACGACTACCTTACAATGTAACCCTCATGGCTACCTTATTGCGTAACCATCACAGTTTCATTAGAAGTAACCATAAGGACAAACTAAAACACACACATACCCAATGCATTAGAGGAAGATATAGGTACCACCCTTTATAATAAAAACTTTTCATGAACTATAACATAATCATAAAACATTAATAATTACATAAAAACAATTCTTTTTAATTTCATAAAATAAAATTTTAAAAAAGGATTTTAAAAGAAATATTCCTTATAAAATTTTTATAATTGAAGTGAGACATAATAAAGTGGATGAAATATGTATATAAACAATAAATACACATAATTAAAAATTATAAAAACAAAACTCATGACAAATTTTTTTTAATACCAACAATGTAATGAAGTAGTAGTTCAACCAAAATAATAGAAATTAGGTTAAGAATTCCCTTACCTTCAGCTTGTATTACTTAAAATGAGTTTAAAACTCATGTATAATGGTAAAAAGAGTGTTATTAATATGTTACAGAAATATATTCATGTTTATAAAACCTTATAGGATCATTTTATAAAATAATTTCACGCTTTAATTATTAGTATTTTGTTCCTTACATTGTTTTAGGTGCATTGTTTACATCATTTCCATGGTCGGTTTGTATTTGATTTAATTGTCATATGGAAATGAAATTCCAGAAGTGGAATGAAATTCTATTCATATGTTTTCATAATATTCAATGATTCCATAAATCATTTTGGTTATATGGCATGAGGATTAATCATTAGATGCATATTTAATGACATCAGTTTAGATCATTTTGGCTGTTTATTGACAATTTCAAACTTGTTTCATCATATACCATTAATATTATGCATATAAGTTAATTTAAGAACAAAAGATAGGTAATATGATAAAAATTAAAATCTGATTCAACAATTAAAATGGCCAAAAACATATTTTTGAAGGAATTAATGGAAATTGAAAACACATCATCGATGATTTTGGTAAATCAGCACATCGTAGATGGTGTTCTTATTTTTAGAATAAGAGGGGGAAAGAGATAAAGTAAATTGATAAATTTTTACATAGTCATGATAACATCCAGAATATATTAGATACTAGAGCATAATTCCTCTTGGATATATGGAGGAGAATATATAATAATAAACGAAAATAATTAAAAAGAAATCAAATGAAAATAAAAGAGGTTTTTTACCTCTTAATCAGTTCTCCTTGAGATCCTCCTTAAAGACATTTGTGTTGGCCTTTTGGTGAGACAAGTAGGTATTGGGCCTAGGGAAGAGCCTTGTGAATATTATTTGGTATATATTAGACAAGGGTCAAGGCTTGAGTGGTGTGAGAGTAATAGGTGGGGGGGGGGGGTGAGGGTGGTATTTATAGTGGATGAGAGGTGAAGTTTTACAATATTGTAATCATTAGTTTAATATATTTTTTCTCTTGACAATGAATAATACTAATTCATGTGACTAAAAAAAGTAATAAGTGCATGTGATTTCTAAAAATTTTCCATTTGAATCATCCATGACTCAAGCATGATGCATAATTTCTTTTATATATAATATTTTCTAATTATCGAATTTCACTATCCACCAACAATTCAAATATTTCAAAAAAATCCCAAAAATTCACCATAACCATTTTTCAATTTGTATAATTCAAAAAATAACTCCATTTCTCAAAAATAATTTTTTAAATATTATTAATTTAATTTTTAAATAAAATCATATTTTATTCCAAAAAACAGCAATTTGAAAACTATAACTTATTTTTTATCACATTGAAAAACTAATAAAGATCTAATTATCTTATAACCTTAAGAAAATAAATGACAATATGATTTACTTTTCATAAGGGTTATTTTACTCTTCATATTATTATTCAAAAGGGTATGCTATTATTTACTAAAAAACAAGTTTGTTCTTTCAGACCTCAAATAGCTTACTGATCACAGCCATAGATGACTGTTTTTTTTTGAAATTTAAATCATAGAAGTGGAAAAATTATGTTTGAAGGCTAGTTTATAACTATCAAATTTAAGTTTTGTGCATTTAAATTTATTATTAAAACCTGGGCTATTACATTCTCCCCAAATTCTAGAAATTTCCTCCTCGTAATTTTCTTATTTACTTATTAAACAAATGAGAGTACCATTCCCTTATAGAATTTTTAGATTCCTATGTCTATTCTTCAATCATGTGGTTTCTAAAAAAACCTTTACCTAGCAGATTACCTTATTTGGAAATACTTTTTCTATACAATTAAGAATATTGACATGTTTCCCTTCATAAGAAAGGTTATATTCTAGCTAAAATACTTCTCGGATCATGACATGAGATGAATATAGAACATACTTTCTGAAGATCAAAACATGAAAAACGTTGTGTACTTGAGATAAAAATGCAGGCAAAGCCACTCGATTAGAGACTAGTCCCAATTTTTATAAGATTTTATAAGGTCTAATGAACTGTGGAATTAACATTCCTTTATTACCAAAATGCATAACACTTTTCCATGGAGAGATTATTTGAAAAACATGATCACCTACCTCAATAGAAAAGTCAATCATCTTATTGTTTGCATAACGTTTCTACATACTATGAGTTTTCCCCATGTGTTCCTAGATCATCTTCACTTTCTCAGCCATTTTATCTATTAATTTTGGCCCCATCAATTCCCTTTCCTTGAATTCATCCCAAAAAATAGAGTTTGACACCACTTATCATATAATGACTCAAAAGGCGACATCTGTATACTAAAATGAAAACTGTTATTGTAAGATAACTCAACCAAAGAAATATGCTGATACCAACTACCCTGGTAGTCCATTGAACAAGCTTGAAAAATATCCCCCAATGTTTGAATAATTCATTAAGGCTTCCCATCTGATTTAGGATGAAAAGATGTACTGGAATTTAATTATGTGACCAACAACTTTTGAACGCCCTTCTAAAAATTAGAAGTGAACCTAGGATACTGTTCAGATATAATGGAAAGAGACACTCTCTGTAACTAGATAATGTTTTTGAGGTACAATTAAGAAATTTGATCCAAAGACATTGTATCTTGAATTTGAAGGAGATGATAAGATTTAGCCAGTCAATCAATAATAAACCTGATTTCATTGTTACCTTGAGAAGTCTTGTGTAGTCCCATAATGAATTCCATGGATATATTTTCCCATTTCCACTATATCCTTGATTAAGGATGAAACATACATTTCATCAAAAACGACTCTTCTTTAACCTATTGACATATAAAAAATTTCATAGTAAATTATGTAATATCTCTATTTATTCCATCCAACTAATAATACTCCCAAAGGACTCTATACATCATTGTGCTTCTTGGATGAACAAAAAACGAAGAACTATGATCTTCACACAAAAATTATTTCTTCATCTGAGAATCATAAGGCACACATAATATTTTTCAAAATCATAAAAAAACAATCTTTATCAAGGTAAAATTATAGAAAACTATCCATTTTAACAAATTCTACCTTTTTCTATAGATCATGACCTTCCTTATACACTTGCTTAATTCTGTCTGATAATGACAACTGCACTGAAACATGAAATAAAAAAGTGGTATTTCTTGCACCAACAAATTCTAATCCAAAATTTATCAAATCATAAATCAAGGGATCATGTTCCAAATGTAATATGGTTAATGATGCCTGATGTTTTCGACTCATGGAATCTACCAATTTTTTTTATTTTCCAAGATGGTAATTGATCATGAAATCGTAACCCTTTTTTAGTTCAATACATCTTATCTACATCATGTTTAATTCTTTATGAGTGAATATGTACTTTATATTTTTCTGTATAGTATATATTTGAGATCTGGCTTTGTATAAATGATTCCTCCAAATTTACAAAGAAAAAAAAAATTATAATTCCAAATCATGTGTGGGATAATATAACTCATAATGACTTTATTATCTTGAAGAATACGAAATTACCTAATCATTCTGCATTAGAACACAACCAAGTACCTTCAATAAAGCATCACTATAGATGAAAAAATCACAATTTCTAAAAGGAAGATCCCAAACTCAAGAATTCACCAATCTCTTCTTTAATTCCTTAAAAAGACATCACATTTTTCTATCCAAATAAATGTAACCTATTTTTGTATTAACATAGTTAGTGGGATAGATAACCATGCAATGTTTTTTAACAAAATTTTGGTAATAACCTACTAATCCGAAAAAACGACGAATTTTCTAACATTTTTAGGTCTTGGAAATTCATAAAAAACATTGGTTTTCATAGGATCAACTATTATCACAAATCAGTTTACATTGTTACCAAGAAATTAAATCTATTGCAACCAAAAACCAAACAAACTAAATCTTCCAAACAGTTTATTTTCCTTTAAGGTTTTCAAGAAAAAACCTTTGATGTTTTTCATGCTCCACTTTAATTTTAGAAAATAACAAAATGTCATCAATAAACACAACTAAAAACTAATCCAAGAACTAATGAAATATTCCATTCATAAGATCCATCAATAAAATTGGTGCATTATTTAACCAAAAATGAATAGAAAAAAATTCATAATTTCCATATCTAGTACAGAACATAGTATTTGGGATGTATTCTTCCTTTACTTTCAACTAGTGGTACTCCGAACTCAGTTCAACCTTTGAAAAATATTGTTCTCCCTAGTGCTGATCAAACAAGTCATTGATATGATCCAAATGATACTTTTTTTTACTAGTGATGTTATTCAAGGCTATATACTCAATTCAAAGTCTCATGGAACCATCATTATTTTTAAAAAACAAAACATGATCACCCCTTTGTGAAGTGATATAATGAATTAAGATTTTTTCAAGAAACTCCAGTAACTGATTTTACAATTAAATAAGTTCCATTTGAGCCATTCAATAAGTTTTTGTGAAATTGGATTAGCATCAAGAACTATGTTAATTGTGAATTAAACTTCTCGATCAGGTATAACACATTGTAACTCATCCAAAAAACATCAAGATATTCATTTACCACTAGAACATCATTAATTTGATTTGATCCCTTATTTTCAACAATATGAGAAAGATTAATTTCATTTCCATTTTTCATAATTTTTTTACTTCCTGATATGTTATCAATTGTATGGGTTCATTACTATATACAAACTGAAACTCTTTCAGAAAAAAACTTCTTTATCTTAATAATTAATCTTAGTATGATAAATAAAAATCCAATCCATACCTAGAATGAAATCAATCTCTATTAAGGGGAAAAATGGTTGAAGGTAAATTCTTTCCAGAGAACACAATAAAAATATTATTACAATTCAACTTTTCTATAATATCCCATAGTGTTTTAACAATATATTTTAGTCTCATTTGTTGAGATGATATTTCTAATTTACCAAAAAATTTCTTAGAAAAAAAGTAATGTGTAGACCCCGTATCAAACAAACAAATCTGAGTAAACAAACAAGGTATGTGATACAACTTTATAGAATGGCCCTTATCTACTGACATAGTTGCAAAGTATCTCACTACACCTTTCTTCTTATAATCTGGATTCTTTGTATCATTCAGATCTCACTTTGTACAGACATTTTCATAAAGACCCATCTCACCACATTTAAAAAAATGTATAGGTTGCTTATTTGGATTAGTATTATGATCATTTTAATTATATTCTCAAGCCATATATCAAAGCGTACCATATTGAAAAAATTTCCCGGTTTGGTTATGGAATTATTCATAGTTCATTTTCCACATTTGTTACAAACTAGAAACTGAAAATTCTTACAATTAGATTTATTTGATTGATTGTTATCCATCAATTTTTATCTGGACCACTTCTTTTGTTTGATTTTAAGGTAAATTTGGTCATTTGAAAACTCTATTTCTACCCTCTCAACACATCAGACAAGTTTCTACTAACATTTGAACTCACAATAATCCATTTGACTTCGATATCAGTACTTAAATAAAGAGTAAAAAGGGTTTATTTTTTATCAAGATGCAGAATAAGATTTGGAGCATAGCTCGTCAGTTGGGTGAAGTTCACTTTATACATGACCAGTAAATCTTCTTCATTTTTATTTAATTCAAGGAATTTCTTCTCTATCCTAATTCAAACCACCTTTGTAAAATAATTTTTGAAGGAAAAGACTGAAATTTATCTAACTCTAAG
Source organism: Viscum album (assembly GCA_963277665.1). NCBI lineage: Eukaryota > Viridiplantae > Streptophyta > Magnoliopsida > Santalales > Viscaceae > Viscum > Viscum album. The sequence goes on from OY728157.1 coordinate 1,199,584,296, forward strand.
GCATCAATCTACTCTCTATCCCTGAAATTCCTGACCATTAATCACCAAAAATATGCTTCACCTTAAAAATGATAAATTTAAAGACATTCATTTTTATTATCTGAAAATCCCATAACATTGAATAACTTTTCAATGGAATTAATCCGTCCTTTCTCCATTACTAGGTTAGAAGATCCACTGAAAGCAGGAGGGTGTTTCCTCATAAAAAGTTCTAATATTATCATGCTACTTTGTAGATCCTTTGGTTGTTATCTTGCGTGGATTCCACCACCCTTTATTTCTTATTTCAGAAGATCCATTGCTGTATAAACATTCTTGGTTCCAATCCCTACCATTCCAGGCTACATATTTGGAAGGATATCGTTCTGTTGGTGCCTTTTCACTTTAGCTTCCCTATTTCTTTGATGGAAAATAATTCTAAATAAACATATCTTAGTCAAGGAAACATGGTAATAATTAAAAGTTATAACATTTGAAACTAACTAGAGTGTAATGGCCCAGACATCTAAGGTCTTTTCCTTTGTGAAAATATGGTGTCTAAGGTTCTCTAGGAGGTCAAGGTGACTTATCCCTAACACTCTGCAAAATTTCCAGTTCTGTGAACAGTGTTTCCAATTTCATGAACAGTGCACTGGTAACCTTATGTGAATAGAGTCATTGGTAGCCTTATGTGAAGAGTAAAATGGTAAACTTATGCGAACAGTGTCATCAGTAGCCTTAGGTGAACAGTGCAACCGTAACCTTCTGTGAATAGTGTCATTAGCAGCCTTATGTGAAGAGTGCAACGATATCCTTATGTAAACAGTGTCAACGGTAGCCATAGGTGAATAGTTCAATGATAACCTCTTTCCTTTGCCAAATTTCATGTTCATAAACAATGTTTCCATAATAGTGAGGTTCTAATGGTAGCATCTTTCCTTTTCCAAATTTCAAGTTCATAAATAGTGTTTCCAGAACGGTGAGGTTCCAATGATAGCCTCTTTCCATTGCCAAATTTTGAGTTCCTGAACTGTGTTTCTAGAACGGTGAGGTTCTAATGGAGAGGTTTCAATGGTGAGGTTCATGAACAGTGTTTCCAGAACACTGAGGTTCTAATTGTGAGGTTGATGAACAATGTTTCCAGAATAGTGAGGTTTTAATGACGATGTTTATGAATAGTGATTCCAGAATGGTGAGATTCCAATGGTGAGGGTTAAATAGTGAGTTTCATGAATAGTGTTTCTTGAATGGAGAGGTTCCAATGATGAGGATTCAATGGTGAGGTTCATGAAAAGTGTTTCCAGAACGATAAGGTTCAAACAGTGAGGTTTTAACGGTGAGGTAAATGAATAGTGTTTCAAGAATAGTGAGGTTCCAATAGAGAGGTTTCAATGGTGAGGTTCATAAACAATGTTTCTATAATGGTGAGGTTCCAGTGGTGAGTTTTCAATGGTGAAGTTCAGGAATAGTGTTTTCCCTTTGCCAAATTTTGAGTTCATGAACAGTGTTTCCAGCTTCTTACAGTTTCTCCCCCTTGACATTTCCTTTGATGTAAAATGAATTAAATTCCTCTTTTTAAGAACTCTAAGGCCCATTGAAAGGCCATAACTCCTATATTAATTTCCTTAAGGCTTAGGATGATTTTAAATGGTCAAACCATGTGGTTCAATGTGATCCGATTTTAATGGAAAATCCAGCGTATCTTAAACCACTATTCCGTTAAATATTCTAATGGGATGATATATCATCCTCCCTATTCTCTATTGTGAGACGCTCGAACATTTCATTCCACCCCGTATGAGTTTCACAATCAGACTTTCCTCCTTGGATAGGTTCCAATATGTTTTAATGAAACCAAGAAGTATCAATCAATCTTCTATATAAGGTATGATCTGTCGTCATTATTTTGGGTTCATCCCCTTCTATTTCTCCTTGCCCTTTTATGGAATTTTACCCCCATGTTCCTAATGAAATTTTCTTGGGTGTTGGCTGACGTGGTGGTGTCTCTTCATCCTCAGGTGGATACAATTTTCACGTGGGAGGAGACCGTAACCCATTGTGTGGCATGTTCTTGTATAAAGAACGTTAAAAACTATTTGGGGTAGGGGATTCGTTTCTTCTCTTCAATATTACATGCAACTATGTTGTTATCAAGTTTTATCCCACTAGATCACAATGGAATTAACATAATAAAGATTTGAACATGATAAATAAATTGATATCAATCATATGTTATTGCCTCTTGTTTTCCTAGATAGTGTGATATCTATACTTGCATTTTTTATCTTTTTGTTCTTGATGGAAATTGGTAAAGAACCTAAAGCCAAATGTAATTGATAATTGTTTGGCTAAAGATAAGGAGGCATGTAAATGAATCTGGTTCACATTGTTGTAATTTTATGTTAATAAAATTGGTGAAGTAAGTATGTTTAATTATTTGTGATAGCTTAATGTTTAGGTTTCCTGATGTTGGAACCTATGAATACTAAATCAGTTAATCCAAGATGATTGGAGTGTTGGTTGTTTGATATAAGATAATACCTTGTAGGTTTTTGAGTAACCCTATTTCTTGTTTAAGGGTTAAGATCCCAATTTGTATGATGTTTTTTTCTCGATGCTTGTGTTGTGATGTGATCCTAGATGGATATTGTGATATGTGGGGGCATGGAGGCCTATTAGTTGTGGCATCAGTTAACTCCTAGAGTGGTGAGATGCACTAGTTTATGCATGTGGGTGTCAGGAAGGACACTAGGGATGATCAAATGGGTTGGGTGTGAATGTTAGATGCTTACCGATTCTTATTGGTTGTTTATCTGCATTACATTCCCCAATTCTCATGATAGTTGGTCTTGTTTACCCTTCTTCCGAAAGGGGTTAATACATGCTGAGTATGCCACGTGATTTTTGTTTTTAGCTTCTCAAGGGAGGATGGGTCCACACTCTTGATATAGGTGGAAAATACTTGATGGGTAGTTTATCTACTCACTGTGTTGATACCCCTTTTGTTTTGTAGCATAGAATGTTTTTCTATAATTCTTGGGAATATGGGAAAGTAATGATGTAAATAAATAACTAAATAAATAATGTTAACCAATGGGTTTGGAACTTGATGGGATGCAATGATGAGGACAATGGACTTTGGGTGTGATGATAATGAAATATAATGTGGAATTGTTAATGGGTAATTACTATTTAATGAATTAATTAAAATATAGTGAAACTAATAAATAGGTAATGAAGTAATCTAATAAAGCTATTTAAAAGGTTTTGTGCTCATAGGATACCTAGTATTAGATGTGGCAGCCTGGATTCCGAGAGATATTAGCTGAAATTGAGTCTAGGAGTCGGTTATGCCAATAGTGTGGTTGTGAGAACTAATATATTATGTACCTTTTGTGTTTCTATACACTACTCCACCCTGTCCGTTAGGGAAACTGACACCCCGGGGATTCTGAGCCCTAGGGGTGTGTTTTCTCCAAGATTCAGGTGGGAGGATGGATGGATGACTACACACTTTCGCCTCGCTCCCATCTCTTAGTAGTTACTTGTGCTTGTATGCACAGTGGTTAGTTTTACCGATATCTGTGTGTAGAGGGATATAATGGCTTGTGGTTATTCACACACAAATATTCTGGATATAGTTTCTTATGGACTACCATAGGTGTAACATGTATATGCTATGATGGCTTGAGGATCCTTACTCGGTGTTTGGGATATAATGGATTGAGGTTAAATACCCGATGTATGATACATGTTATGTGAGCTATTGTGGATCCTAGAAACTACTTGGTTACATTTCCATTGTGGACATGGTGGTTTTTTTTTCATGAGTTTCATGTTGTGGTGCTTCTCCCAGGTGTCTGCGGGAAAGCATTTTTAGAGAGAGATTCATAGAACGTGCGATGTTGGGGCCAAGTGGAAAACCAATTGGGAAGTAGTAGAGGGTTACCCTTGATATTATTTATTATATTATATACTCTTGTTGGCATAACTTTGTGAGGTTGTCCACGGTGAGGATGAGAATGTAGTATATATGTTTGGTGATGAGTTGGCTTCACTTTTTATTCACTGTGATTTAGTATGCTTTATTTAATTTGGATGAGAGGCTTCAGGGAGGATCATACTGAGTATACTGTTATACTCACCCTATATATATATAAACTATTTTCAGGTCACATGGTGTAGGTTGGAGATCAAGCTGGTTTCTTTTAGCTTGGGGTTACATGAGCTGTTCGGGCCTGTGGTTGCTGTTGTTTTTTACTTTCTTTTAGGTAATTGTAGTTTTCCTCTTTCAATTGTAGTAGTTTTGCATGACATTGAAAATGTGTACTTAGGGGGTCATTATCTCCCTTCTCACAATGTTGTCCCAAGAGGGGTACCATTTGTAGGGAGAGGGTCCTGACATGTAGAGTAAGGATCATTTATGGCATTTCTTTAACATCATCCTAACCCCTAATGCTATCTAAACTATCCTTTGATACCAACTATAAAGACATGTCCTTATTACATTACATAATATTTAATTTTAGTCAAGAAATTACTTTCTTTCACATTGAAAATATTTTCATGTTTATAGTTTTAGAATATTGGGATATAATACATACATAGCATTCCCCATTTATATAGAGCATATAATAAAAAATAGCATCAAATTCTTCCAAAATATAATATTTTCAAATAAAATAATCTTTATTTAACAAATACTCATAATATTTAACATGGCTTCCTTATTTGTCTTAAAAACCCATTTAATTAGTGAAAAACATTTAAAAACATAGGATGAGCACAAAAATATCACTATGGGATATAATTAGAATGAAATAAAACAATAGTCCATGTGTACTTGTAAACATATTGAATCATTTAAAAAAACATACTTGTCACCCATATATACTTACTTTGTAAAGCATGAGATTTCCACGAGATTCAAAAAAAACATAAAGAACATAAATATTACCATAAATGTATATGGGGTCATTACATACATAATTTTGTAACCCTATTGGCTACCTTGTAATTTGTAACCCTCAGAGCTACCTTACAATGTAACCCTCACGACTACCTTATTTTGTAAACATCAGAGTTACAATGGGAGTAACCATACGACCTAACTCCAACAAAAAAATACCAAATGCATTGGAGGGATATATTGTTCACACATTTAATAAAAATAAATTCCCAATAATGAAAACATAATCATAAACCATGAATAATTTCATAAAAAAAAATCTTTTAAATTTCTTAAAAAGATAATTTTAAAAAGGATTTTAAAAAAAAATCCCCTTAAAAATACATAATAATTGAAGTGAGACTTAATAGATTGGATGAAATATTTATAAAATCTATAAATAAAAATAATTTAACTTAATATAAATAAATATCATCTCAAAAATAAATTTTATAGAATATAATTAATGAATTAGAAGGTTAAATCAAAGAATGTTAATTGGGTTAAGAATTCCCTTACCTCATGTTCATTTTACACAAAAATGTTTAAAAATATTATATAATGGATAAAATATGGTCATTAATATCTTACAAAAAAATATTAATTTTTATAATACCTTATGATATTATTTATTAACATCTTTTCAACCTTTTATTATTAGTATTTTGTTCTTTCCTTTCTCTCGGGTGCTTTCCTTACATCATTTCCATGGTCGGTTTATGTTTTATTTTTTTGTAATATGGAAATGAAATTAATGAAGTGGAATTAAATGGTATTCATATGATTTAAAAATATTAAATTAATCCATAAATTATTTTTTTATATAGTATGGGGATGAATCATTAGATAAATCTTTAGTGATATCTGTTTAGACCATTTTAGATATTCTTTGATAATCATGAACTTGTTCGATCATATAGAATTAATATTATATATAAAAGTTAATTCCAAAACATAATAAAGGTAATATAATAAAAATTAAAATTCTATTCAACCATTAAAAAGGTTTCAAAAACTTCTTTGAAGGATTTAAAGGAAATTTAAAACACATCATCCATGATTTTGATATATCGACACATCGCGAATGGTGTTATTATTTTTAGAATAAGAGGGGAGGAAGGAGAAGAATTAAATTGATGAATTTTTTCATAAAAATGATAAAAAACATAATATATAATATTATTTATCTTTCATGCCTCTTGGATATGGGGAAAAAAAGAGAGTATAAGAAAAGAAAATAATTGAAAATAAATCACATGAACATAAAAGAGAAATTTTACCTCTTGATCTCTTCACCTTGAGATCCTCCTTAAAGCCATTGGTTTTGAACTTTTGGGGACACCATAAGATCCTGGGAATGAGGGAGAGACTCGAGATAAGTTTTTGGCAGAATATAGACAAGGCTCTATGCTTGAGTGGTGTGAGAGGAAGAGGGGGGTGAGGGAGGTATTTATAGTGGAAGAGAGGAGGGGTTTGATATTATTTTAATAATTAGTTTTAATATTTTTATTAAGTGTATTAATATTCAAGATTAATGTGACAAAAAATAGTAATAAGTGCATGTGAATTTGAACCAATGTCCATTTATGTGATTCAAGACTCAAGCATGATGTGGAAATTCATTTATTTATCCTAATTCGTAATTATCAAATGTCACTATACACCAAAATCAAAATATTTCTGAAAAATATCAATAATTAACCGTAAACATTTTTAGATGTGTAAAGTTAAAAAATGAGCTCCATTTTTTGAAAATAATTTCTAAATATGATTAATTTGATTTTAAAATAAAATCATATTTTATTCCAAAAATTACAATTTTAAAACTATAACTGATTTTATATCACCGTGAAGAATTAATAAAGATCTCATTATTTTATAAGCTTAAGAAAATAAAATAATAACATGATTTAGTATTCATAAGGGAAATATTACTATTTACATTACTATTCATAAGGGTATTCTACTATTCACCAAAAAATCAAGTTGGTTCTCTCATACTCTAAATAACATAGTGATCCCAACCATAGATGACTATTTTTTGAAATTCAAATCACAGAGGTGGAAAAATTATTTTTTATATATAGTTTATAAATATCCACTTAATGTTTCATGAATTTTAATTTAGTTTTAAAAACTGATGTGTTACACCTATAATAATCTTTTTGGAAGTTTTTAAGAGAATAATTTTATTAGAATTTTGGAAGAATGGAGGACAATATTTTCGCTGAATCCGTAATGAAATTTCAAATGAAAATATTTTAAATTCAATGGATTAAAAAACTGAAGAATAATTCAAAATAATTAACCATAATTATAATGGATGGAGAGTTTCATGGAGTTTATATATTTAATTATGGTAATAATATTAACTAATATTTAACTAATTTAAAAAATAGAATGATGTATAATTAAAATTTATTAATACATATAGAAGTGATTGTGGATACCATATACTGATTAAAAAAACTATATAAAATATTTTTAGAGAAGAAGATAGAAGAAATATACAAAGATATTTTTAATGGCTGAAATTAATGAATATTATTAATACAAAACATAATTATGTAAGATAACATCATGAAAAAATAATATCCATAGTTGAAGCATAATTTTTGTATAAATTGTGGTAGAAATATATTAATGTTACAAAACCATTCAATGTCACTATATATTAGTGTGTGCACATACATAGTAAGGAGACTATAAATCAATGAATTTTAAAAAATATTCAATTTTATCTATAATCCATTGGTTTTCTATAGTGTGCAATGTGATCCTAGATTTATCTAGATCAATCCAATGATTATGTACACTTATTGAGTGGGAAACCATACAAATAAGTCATGTCCCTTGTTATCTGCGTGTGATTGTTTTTGAATTATATAAAATTTATATTAGATTATCTAGATTCAAAGGATTTTCAAAGGGTAAATGTTAAAATAATTCTACATCATGAATTAACCTCTCCAATAATTGATTTAACTAATCCCGGTAGTGATTTTTCTCAATTAGCACCATAGCATAGGTTCCATTTGGTGATCAATTTATTTTAAGTGGTTGATGCATAAGTGTTTCTATAAAGATAGAAATTCATTCATATAATCTATTTTTCAAGATTATGGATAATAATAATATAGTAAACATTAAAGGGATATCCATGCTTTTTGGGAAGAATGATCCAATCTTGATAGATAATTTTTTATCATATATCAATAATCTTAGATGTATTAGAGGATGAAACATATGGATTCATTTCTCATGATGAATGTTTTTTGTTATTATAAGATGATTGAACTATTATTAATAATGATAAGAATCGTAAAATTTTTATTCTATCGTCTCTATAGAAGAATGAGTTTCTGAAAATAAACAGAATTAAGACATCAAAAAGACTGTGGAAAAAATTAGAAAATATTTATGAAGAAAAATCCATGTTGAAGTGGGAAAAACTAAATATTTATATATTGAAATATTAATAACTAAATATTATGGATGATGAATATATATACGACTTATCAAAATGGGTAAATTATATTTTTAGATCCATCATAATATTTTATGTGATGTTAGAGGGTTTATTTGTTGTTGAAATGATATTACTTATCTTCCCTAATAAGTTTGACTCTAAAGTATCACCCAAAAAAAGTAGGGATATAAGGATAGTTCCAATTGATGAATTACATAATATTTCAAGGGCATATGAAATGAGGTTTTTCTATGTATAAGGGCAATGATAAAAATAAATCACCCTTAACAAATGAAAATAGATTAAATAAAGAAATAATTAAGAGATAATGGGGATAGTTATTCCAACTCAAAATATTTTGTGGATAGAATGATTTGTAAAATTATAAATATTTTCTAAAGAAAATTTGGAATAGGAACTATAATGAATAAGGGGAATATTTCACTAAAATGATTCATGTGTGGATCTGTTGGATACTTTGTAAAAAAATATCCATGATTAAAAGAAGATGAAGTTAATGACAATGAAGAATATAGACATAGAAGACCCTTAAAGAAGAAGGAATACTAGTCAAATAATAGTTTATATGGGAGTTTAGGATGTTATATAATCATAAAAATAGAAAATTATTATATAAGTTTAAAGGAAGTGATAAAAATGAATATAAAGAGGAAGTCAAATCATCCAATGATGATGTTGATGAAAAGTTAATAAGTTCTAAGGTGAATGATGAATGTTTAACTAGTGATTAAATTATTCTTTATATAAGGGGATATAGTGAAATATAAACTATGATTATATTACATTTTTAGTTGAATGTATCAATAAAAATAATTTTGATTCAAGAAAAAATATTTATGTTAATGAAACTTGATCATTTACTCAATGTCAAAGAATCTATTCATGTAGAAAAGAAAATTATGTTACTAAAATATAATTGTGTTATAAATAAATTTATTGATGATGAGATGAAATTTATCATCAATATGGTATAGAATATGAATGAAAAATATAATAATCATGAAATTTTTCAAAACAAATTTATAGAGCTAAAGAAGAAATGAAAAAATCAAAATCTAATATCTAAAATACAATTCAAGATGTTGGGGAATGTTCTAATAGTATATAGGAATATTAATATTATGAAAAAAAATCAAAAGAAAAAATATCATTTAAATTCTGCTGAAAATTCTATGATGAATAATCATATCAGGTATACCTAGTATGTAGATAAATCAGGTAAATTTACGAAAGTTTGAAATTCTGGGAACCGAAACATAAACTAAAAAACTACTACTGTAAAATCTTTAAATTTTATAAAATATATTCTTCCAAATTAATTTAAATTATTTGATATATATTACTACAAAAATTAATTCTTTATCATATACACCATATTTTTCATGTGTTGTACATAACATCATGTTTTTTTTGATAACTTTTCAGAAACGAAAGGACCAGTTTTACCAGAAACAAATATATTATTAACATTATTATTTAACATGATATTTATCAACTAAACATTAGAATGAGAGAAAAAAACAAGATTATATAAATTATGAAAATATTTTTCACACATATTTATAGATTTATTTTATTGTTTACCAGTTAAATAGAAATGAAAATAAAAAGCAATTTAATATAAATAAAAGGTTTTTATAAATATTTTTATGCAACCAAAGGATTTTTACCCTAATAAAATAAATTAATTTATATTATATAATTATTTTAATGAAATATATATATGTAATATTTTCTATATAATTTTTCATCATCTAGCCCATGTGTTTTTATACATGATATAAAAATAAATCTAATTTTGCACATAAAAGAAGTATTTTTCTAAAGGTAGTTTTGCCACCTTTTGATAGATAATTTTTTTAAACTAAATTTTAAAAATTATATAAATTATATTTTTCAAATTAATCTAATTTATTTAATGTGTAATTAAAAAATTATCTTAGTATGAATTCTAGGTATTTTCAGAAGAGTTTTTTGATGAATAGTAAAATATATTGAATTTTAATAGAATACTGCCTTTTCATCTAATTTATAGATATAGTTGAATTAAATTTTAACGTTTTTTCAACGTATAAGTAGTCCAATTATGCCTCAATAAATAAAATTTTGTTAATTGAAATCAATTTCACATTGAATTTGGATACAAAATATTTTCAAAATTTTAAATATGATTAATTTAAAAATTCATTGTTTCAAACCATCTATGGGATTAATTTTAAATTAATTTCTACCAATTATGTGAATTTAATTTTTCAAAATGTATTATATATTTATAAGAATAATATGTTATATTATATTGTAAATTCATAATATTTTTTTACAAATAATATTAGTAAAACAAATTAAAATTAATTACAGTGATTATGGTAAACATGAGTATACTTAGTGGTTAAACATTAATCTTAAGTGGACAAATGATCTATATATTTTTTAAAAACACACTTTTTGGAGATATTTAGACCATAAAAACTCTAAGAGAAAATATTTTGTGTCATAGAATCAACTTTCTAAGGAAAAACATGGGTTCACTGAACTTCTTTTCTAAAATGCATAGTATCTCCTTTCCTCGACATATAAATGGACACCACCTATAATTATCTCTTCACACCTCTCAATCCATTTGTCTCAGCTAGAAAATATAAAACTTTCTTCCCAAATTCCTTATATTCTTCCTATAATAATTAAATTAAGAATAAATCCATCCATGGATGTCCATTCGTGCTAACCAAAAAGGACTTACCCAAAGAAGAGGTAACATTCACCAATGAGATCTTTTGTTTTTTTCCTTCTAAAACCCATTAATTTATTTTAAAATCATTATTATATAATAACCTTATTATATTATATATACTTATATGTTGTTATTTTATGTTTATGACCTAAAATCTCACACAATTACATCAAATGAGATACACAATCATCGTTTGTGTGTACGGAGGACTACCACCTCACGAACCGACATTGTTCGTTCATCCAATACAAAATATAATGGTTGGTAATAATAATGGAAATATTATTTTTATATTATATTTATAATATTTGAGATTGTTTTATTTTATTATAATTATTATATAACACAAACCTTCATTCTTTTTATTTTTTCGGAATATGAAAACATTTTTTATAGACATATGGACTACCGCCTCCTCAAGGCGATGTGATTCATTAACTCTCTTTGTAGAATGTATTAAGAGTTAGTTTAATAAAAATATTTGATATAAATTATATATATAATATATTAATGACAAAATTATCTATATGTGAAAGTAAAATATAACTTTCTTCTTTCCAATTCACACATTGGAAAAGTGATAACGTCTTTCGTAGATGTGTGGACTACCTTTTCCTCCAAGTGATGTGATTAATTTTATATCACAAGAATGATATATATAAGTTGAAATAATTAATTATAATACTATTCATGATATATTTTTGTTATATAAAAGTAAAATATCATTTAACTTTTTTCTAAAATGATCATTGAGAAATGGAAACATTATTCATGCATACGTATGACCTACTGTCTCCATGATCGCAATATTAGTTTATTTTTCGTCACAATATTTAGTTAATAGTATTAAATGTATAATTTATGATTAAATATCATAATTATTTCATGATTATTATTATGTATATTTTCAAATAATAACTTCACTGACCTTAGTTGACCTATCAAAGTTAGTTTGGACACATAAAGGGAATATGGTCAAAATATCTAAATTAATCATTATTGAATAAGTAATTATATATAAATTGTTTATAAGTGAAATAAATGTAATAATAAAAAAATAAATGTTTGTCATGAATTTATATAATTAACATAAGTTCATTATTTAGTAATATAAATAAAAATTGATATGAATCAAACTCAATGAAAGGGTTTTTCTCGTGACACTTTTATTTATGTATGATATATGACATATGAACCACTAATGTTTGTTGTGTGGTGTATATAAAACATATTAATATATTATATTATTCTTAAAATAAAATTTATGGGGTTTTTAATAAAATTTTTATCATTTATATTCCATGAAGATATGATTTCAATGTTACCAAATCAGTAATTAATTTTTGTCCCAATTTTCCTTCTTTGATTCAATTGTTATATTACACACCTGGATTCTTTTATGAGGTTTATATACTTCTTCCTTGAAATTTTATATCATGAATCTTATTATTATTCATGATACTATTTTTTTTCATTTAACGTTATTCCATTATATTGATTATGATTCAATGTAATAAATGCTATACGATTCTTTTGTTATAATCTAACTGTTTATATTGATTGTGTATGATTTTGTATATGATTATGAAGTATTAAAATCATAATTAAATATATTATTTTTTTATTAAATATAATTTTAATTAATTTTACCATTTACACTCTTTTTTATTGAAAATATTGGATAAATCATTTAAAAAAAATCTAACTTCATTTTTCTCTCCGGTCAGTAATCAGTGTTCTTTCTAGTAGTGTTTTGTTTTTTCCAAAATATTTTTAAATAGCCATTTAATATGAGTTTAAAGATAAAATATTTTATTTTTTTTGGTTTTTAATATTTTTTAAATTATTTTTAGGACTTGTTTTATAATATTATATGCTTTTTTCAAATAAATGAAATTTGAAAATGTTTTATGTTTTCAAAAGTGATTTACAAAATGAAAAAAATATTTTATTGATGAATGTTTTTAATGATATTTTAATGGTATTTTCAATCATCATCATAGAAAAACCATGCTATTATGTATCATACTCTAGGGATATTTTGTATTGATAAAATCTTCATTCTATTATAGAAGGATTATGATTGTTTCAAATAGATTATTATGGAACCTAATTCTTTTCTTCTATTTAACCATGTTTCAAGGAGATTATTATTGAACCCATTTCATTTTTATAGGTTAATTATATTTAGATGATATTTTATGGAAACCAATTCTTTTTTATGGTTTAATAAATTTATGAAAAAGATAATGGATTTTATTATGAGATTATAATTAAATGAGGTCCTTTATGTGGTATTATTATATAATGGTACTCGAACATTTAATGGATGGTTACAATATAAACAAATAATGGGTGGTTACATTATAAACCAATAATATGTGGTTATGTAACAAACCAATTACATGTGGTTTTGTGATAATTCATGGATGGGTGGGTCCATGATATACCTCCAATGCATTGGGTATAGAAGTTGACTATATGGTTATTCCATTTGTAAAGGTGATTATAAGAGTGATATGAAAATGATGTCCCAAGTTATGCACATGTTTACTTTAAACTTGATATGGGTTTTATAAGATTTAATTTGATCAATATTGATATTAATTGGCTCATGATTATTGATTATGATAACTCTTTTCTTTGTCACATTTTTATATTTGATGATCCAGGTATTGATGGGTATGAGTTTTGTTATGATTATGTCATGCATTATAATTATGTGATTATACCCTTATGAACACTTATTCTCATTGATTATGTTAAATTATTAATGGTTATGTCTTCCATTTCTAGGAATTTTATATCACTCATCTTATGATTCATTTTTCTTGGGTTATAAATAATGAGTTTAAATGATTTATATCTATAGAGGATTTCACAAGGATGATGTTGATGACTAAATTTTAAATAATTAAAGCAAGGTTAAATGGGAGAAACGTTCATTTAATGACTTTAGTATTGTTTATATTAGAGTTTTCCCAATTCTATATAACAAATAACCTAAAAGGTCCTCAATAATATTAGTGATCCCTCTTTTACATTTGATGTTGTATGGTTTGGATGAAAAAACATGGGTCACAAATATTTGAATCATATCCCAAAATGTAATACTCATGATTTCAACAAAAGATATAAGAGAGAAAGTCTTGGGTTGGTATAGTTTGCATCAATGGTGGATTTAGATAAATTTAGAGATTATAATGTTTTCATAAAAGGTTATTTAAATAGTTATGGATACTTTAACTGGACTATAAGCATATGTTTGATCATAAGTTCAATGTAAGAGACACCCCATTTTAGGTAGTAAAATTTTCGATGTTATCAATGACATTTTGGGAGATTTGTTTTTGTTTTTGGGTATTTGTAATACCTATCATCAATGTAATGTGTTATTTAGTGGTGAATTATTTTTTATTTTTAAAAAATTGGATGAAACATATGTTGGGTGACAACCCATCTCATTCATAAAGATGGTGGACCTTGAAACCTTAACCAATGGATGAAAAGGGTTTCAAGCATACCCCATGCCAACATGATGTTCTTATTAGTATGATGTTTTTTTATAAGTAATTATTATGTTTATTTTAGAAACATATTATATTTTATTTGAGGAAAAATGGTTGATTTATCTTCGAATAATATATGATCAAATCCATATATTCAATATTTCATGGAATTAGTAAGGAAATGATTGGTTAACTTTAAGGATATATATTTATGGAGTGGGTTGGTTTGATCATTGGGTAAATTTTTTAATATTAATGTCTCATTTTAAGTTTTACTAATTTTAATAATTATCTAAGCCTATAGTAACCATTTTTGGTTTTTTTTAATGTCTACACTCAGATGGAATATCTTGACTATCCATTTTATGGTTATATTATATTTAAAATTTAATTTTAGTTCATAATGGAGTAAAAAATAATATTGAATACTCATAAGTTGGGAAAAAATATGAGATTGTGGTGAAAATTTGTTAAAGGTTGAAATTTTACTTTTCATGTAAGTATATTTCATTATTTTATCAGTTTATATAGTAAAACATATCCTTAAACTATAAGAAAAGGATATTGAAATAAAATTTTATTGTATTACCATCCTTTTTGATGATATTAATGCCATTTTAAACACCTATTTGTCTTGTGTTTATATTGTTGTTGACATCCAATAGACCATGTTCTATATCACTCTCTATTAGTCCATGCGAATTAGGTTTCCCTTATAAATCCATCTATTAATTTACCACCAATGTTCTCCTTATATTGAATCTTATTTATATTTAAATTCAAGTGACTGTTATGTTTATGAATTTCTAATTTTAAGAGATATTTTCTTTATTTAATTTTTAATAATGTGGGACTAAATAAATTAATTCTAAAAAAATTGGTAATCCTTCAATGACCATGTCGAATTTCAATGGTGAAATTCATTTTAAGGGGGGAATAATGAAACTTCCTAAAATTTTATGAAATATATTATTTAAAATTAATTTAAACACTTTAATATATTGAAAAAAAAGAACAATTTATCTTGAGTTATATATAATCCCAATTTTATCTTGTGATCCACATAATATCATGTTTTTTTGATAACTTATGTTACACGTAAGGTAGAATCTTACTAAACAATGATATAATATAAATATTATTATTTGACATGATGCATATCACCTAATCATTAGAATGGTGAGATTGAATATTATTATCCAAAATTTTAAAATATGGTGTAAACATATTTATATAATGAATTCATTGGCTACCAGTTAATTATATATAAAAATAAAGACTAATTGAACATAAAAACAATGTTTTTACAAAAAAAATATTTTTATGTTCCCAAAGGTATTTTATCTTAATAAATTAAATTAAATTAAATTATTGATTTATTTTAATGATATATATATATATATATATTTCTGATATAAAATATATTTTTTAAATTAATTATATGTTTTTTTAGAAATGATATTTAAATAGCTCTAATTTTACATATATAATCTTTGTTTTTCTAAAGGTAGTTTTACCCCATTTTGAAAATGGCATGGTTTAAAAATAAATTTTGACACATAAAAATTTTATTTGACAAAAGAAACATCACTTTTGATATAATAATATATAAATTATCTTAGGGTGAATATTCTGTATTTTTTGGAGTAGTTTCATTTTTTAATGATTAGTGAAAAACATTAATCTTTAATTTAAAACATTATTTTCATCTATTTTTGGTATAGTTAAATTATATTTTAATTTTTTTAAAGTATAATTAGTTCATTTATATATTAAAAAATCCAACATAGGTCATTTTAATCAATTTCACATATAAACTTTATATAAAATCAAATTAAAATTTTGAACGTTTTTACTTTAAAAACCTGTTTTTTGTACAATCCGCGAGATTAATTTTAAATTCATTTCAACCAATTATATAAATTTATTATTATTAATAAAGGATTAAATATTTATAATCCTAATAATATATATTATATTTTAAGGTATATTTATTTTTTAACTGAATAATATTAGTGAATGTAGTTAAAATAAATTAGAAATATTAACATAATAATGAGTATATTTTGTTGTTAATCATTAATCTTAAGAGGCCAAATTACATAGCTACATTTTCAAAACCCATATTTTAGTAATATTACAACCATTTTACCTCTAGTATATAATATTTTTTGGTATTTAATCCCGTTTCTAATTTGAAACGTGGGATAACATAACTTCTTTTAAAAAATTCCAAGTGTGTCCTTTCCCCCACATATAAAGGGTTACCGCCTCTCCTCTTATATTCACAAATGTAATTCCATTTTTCATAGAATATATATTTCCTAATTTATACAAAAAATAACTCACCTTATCTAATGATCCTTATATTTGGAATAAATCTATCCAAGGAACTCCATTGGTGCAAAACAAAAGGAGTTACTCGAAGAAGAGGTAACTTATATCAACAATCACTTTTGTTTTCCTTAATTATAAAACCAATTATTTATTTTTTATATAATTATTATATAATATTATCAGTATCTTAAATATAAATATAGTTTTTATGTTAATGTTATAACATACAACTTCGTACACTTCCATCAAATGGGACACATAATCACCATTAATGTGTATGGTTGACTACCACCTCACAAACCGATGTCATGTGTTCTAAAATTACAACCTTTCAAGGCTAAGAATAATGATGGAAACTATTTTTTTTATATTATATTTTTTATTTATTTATGCTCTATGAATTATTATATAACACATAAGTTCATGATATCCATTTAGTGAGAATATGATTACATGGTTTGTTGAAGTGTGGAGTACAACCTCCTCAAAGTGATGTGTTTCTTTAGTGATTTATGTGGAATGAATTAATAATGGATTTAATAGAAATATGTTATTTAATTTAAAACCATATAATATTAATGAAATAATTAAATTTTTTGTAAATATAATATATCATTTTCTTCTTACAATCTCACACACTGAAAAAGTGATAATGTCGTTCGGGTACTTGTGGACTACTTCCTCCTCGAAGCGATGCGATTAATTTTTCTTCACAATAATGATATATATAAGTATATTTAATTTATTATAATGTTATTTATTATATAATTATAATTATATAGTTATTAAATATCACTTACCTTCTTTCCATAATGATCATTGAAAAATAGAAACATCATCCACATATACGTACAGAATACCATCTCTATGATCATAACGTTGGTTCATATTTCATAACAAACAGTCATTATTGGTTTAAAAATTATAATTTAAGTCTAAATATGATAATTTTATATTGATAATTATTCTTGATATGTTAAAAATATTTACCACATTGTTTTTAGTCGACATATCGAATTTAGTTTTGACACATAAGCTGGATATGACCAAAACAATCGGGTTAAAAATTATTGATTATGTAACTATATATAAATTTATTATAAGTGAAATAAAAGTAATAATAAACTCTAAAAATATTCCCAATAAAGTTTATAATTAACTAATGTAGATTATTCATGAAAATAAGGATAAATCATGATGAATCAAACTTATGATAAGGGTCTTTATGATCTCACTTTTATTTCTGAGAGATATATGACATATTGAATGCTTATTTTTTGTATTGTAGTGTATATAATTCACATGAATATATTTTATGATTCTTATTATAAAATTAATGGGGTTTCACATATCCATTTGAGGATTTATCTTTCATGGGATTTACGATTTCAATGTTATGAATTCAGTAATTATTTTTTTCACATTTTACCTGTTTTGTAGAGATTGTTACGTTAAAAATATATATTCTATCATGAGTTTTAAATATTTTACCCTTGTCATGGAATATAATTAATATAATTATTTTTCATGATATTTTACATTTTATTTAATTTTATTTTTTTGTGTGGATTATAATTCAATGTCATAGAAGTTGTTATCATTTTTTTATAATCTTATCGTTTATCGAGATTATGTTTGATTAAGTTACAAATTTTGAAATATTATAAATCTCATTAGTTATATTATCCTCTAGTTAATCATGTTATTTTATTATAATTGTACCAATTTTTTAATCATTTATAATTTAAATTATTGAGAATGTGTTTTTATGAAAATATGACTTCATTTTTTTCTTCAGTTAGAAATTCATGTTCTTTCATGAAAACATTATAAAAATTGTTTTTAAAAGGATTTTAAATTATATTTTAAGCTAATTTTAAAGGTAAAGTAGTTAAAAAACGTTTTATATTTTAAAATGCGTTTTAAATTAGTTTTAAATATTCATTTACATGTTTCAATGGTTTTTTTAATGAAAGGTTTTTTCAAAATTTATTATGTTTTAAAAATTTTTTTTCCAAAAAGAAAATGATATTTTCCTCAAGAATATTTATAATGATCTTTTAATGGTATGTCGATTAATAAATGTAAATAGACTTTGTTTTTATTTACTCTACATTGGGGATATTTTTTTGGGCACCATCCTCATTATTTTCTGTATGGATTAATATTTTTTGAAAGATATTATTATAGTACATGTTTCTTTTCCATGGGTTAATCGGTTTCAAATAATTTTATTTGAAGCTATTAATTTTAAAAATCTTATTCATATTTCAAAGATGTTGTTATGGATCCCATTTCATTTCCACAGGCTAATGATGTTATGAAATAGATAATTATTGTTCATAAGATTTTATGATGAAATTAAATCATTTATATGTTATTATTATGTAATGGTACTTGTACATTTGATTGTTTGTTTTGTTATAAACCAAGGATGGGCGGTTAAATTAAAAACCTAAAATGGGTTGTCCCATAATAAATAAATTATGTGTGGTTTTTGGTTAAACCAAAGATGGATGGGTCCATGATATCTCTCCATTTCATTGGGTATGTAAGAATTCCATTAATAAGTGTGATTGTATGAGTGAATTGAAAACGATATACTAAATTATGTATATGCATTTATGATTGATATAGGTTTTATGATGTTTCATTTGTTCAATATTGATATCACATCGATCATTATTATTTACTATGATGACTCTTCCATTTCCCATGTTTCCATATATAATGATCCACGTATTGATGGGTGTGAGTTATTTTATGATTTTCTCATTAACTCTAACTATGTCAACATAGAATTATGAACTCTTATTCTCATTGATTATTTCTATCTTTTAATTATTATTTTTACCGTTATAGAGAATTTAAAGTCACTATTATTATGATTAAATTTCCTCAGGTTATAAATAATGAGGTTAAATGATTTATTTATATATAGGGTTTCAGAAGGATGATGCTGATAACCTAAAGTGAAAAAAGAAAAGCTAGGTAAAATGGGAGAAAGGTTAATTTTGTGAATTAGTTAATGTTTATAAAGGTGTTATCATATTTCTATAAAGATATAAACCCAATATGTTTCCAATAATGTAAATGATCAAGTTCTTATTTTGATGTTTTTTTGGTTTGGATGGAAAAAACTATGTCACAAATATCTGCATCACATCCAAAAATATAATGTTAACAATTTCAGCATAATATCTGGGAGTTTGGGTCATGGGATATTATAGCTAAAACTGGTGACACTAGAAAATTGATGAAGAATACTATGTTTAAGAAGAATATATTAACAGGTAAAAGTAATACATGTTCATAAGAAGGATCAAAATATTTATTGAAAATTAGGAATACAAATATGTTTTAGCTTTGTGATAAAAATATATTTTTCAAGGAATATAATCTTTTTATGGACATTATTGTAATTGTATAGATTTGGGAATATAATAATAATTCTTTGGGACAATTATCATCATTCATATGAATATAAAATATTTATGAGGATTTATTTTAGGATGATTAATCCCTCTCAATAAATAAATTCTCAATGTGAAAAATAAACCATAGAATAAAGACTTAAAATAGATTTCAACATCTAGAAGAAAATTTTGAGATATGTGAATATCCTTGTCACCAGTATGATTTTTCCTCACCATGCTACCATCCCAAATGAGTATGATAATAACATTGAAAAGTCTCAAGAGAAGAATGAGAATGCTAATTAAAAGAATCTTATTGTGGATTTTCCACATAATGGATAAAAAATAATGTCTATTGATATTAGATAGTAAGTGTTCTTCACATATGGTTTGAGTCATAAAACTATTGTTGAATATTTTAGACTGCTAAGAGGTATCAGTGACCATTTGGATTGATAGGTCACTCAAAATAAATGGTGTGGGATCATGTGTAATATGAAAGGAGAAGAGGAATTAAAAGAGTTCCATACCTGTTAATGGGAAAAAACTAGTTATGTTTTTATATGATGTGTGATAAAGGTAATGAAGTGATTTTTGGTAAGACAATTCCATTTTGAAAATAGTTAATGATAGAAAGATTATAACAAGAGAATAGTGAATAAAGGGTAATATATTTTAGATAAGGTATTTTAAAAATTAATGCTACTTATGCATGAAAGAAAAAAATTATTTAGGGAATATAGAGATTAGTTATATTTTTATACAAAAATATGAGAAATATTCAAAAAAATAATATGTTTTTGATACTACAAAGATGAAGAGTGAAATATAAAATATATTCTCTACATTCCATAAGTATAAGAATAAGTAATATCCACATAAGAAAGTTGAGATTAATACATATCATCCCTTGTATAATTTTCATTATGTTAATAATGGACCCAAGAGAAATAAATCCAAAAAGAGATAAGTAGTTTATTTTATATTTTTAATGACTTCTCCATCATTAAATTCATTATGGTTATGAAAAATTAATTAGAGGCTCTTAAAATGATAAAGAGTTACATGAGATGTTATGAAAATGAGTGTTGTTACTCTTTGAAAATATATTGATAGATAATTGTGATAAGTTCAATAGAATAATATTTTAATCATACCCTGAGAAAAAAGACATTATCTATGAACTCAGTGCACCATACACACCATAAAAAATGGTTTGGATATATGGAATACTGAAATCTTAGTGGATATGTATTGAACCTAAATGATAGATCATTACACATCTCTACATTTTTTTGAGTATTCATTAAAGTTATAATTTGTATTCAAAATGAATTCTTATAAAGACTAAATTTAGATATGTAAACATAGAATTTATTATAAAAAGTATTCCAATTTTAAAAAAACATATTGAATTTGGAAACACCTAATTTATGAAATTTAGAGGTGAATATATTGAAATGTTTTAAAAAAGAGGTGTTGAGGGTATTTTAGAACATTATTCTCTAAATAAAATATGATATTAATGTTATATTAAGGGAAAATGAGATATTATTTACTACATAGATGTGAATGTGAGGAAAGATTCAATGAAAGAAAACAAAAATTGAGAATCAAGTTCCACATGTGGTGAAGATAAAACATTATTGATTAAATAAAATGATGATGTTTCAAAAAATAGTGAAGATTCATAATAAATATAGGTTGATTATGATGATTTAACAAAATTTAGTGATGAAGACAAGCCTTTATCATCTAATATTATGTCGGAAAATATAATCGGTTGTTCAAAACATCATATGAGAATGAGGGAAATGGGATCAAACAATAATAACATTGAGTAATGTATGTGATACCTCAATGATGTCCCATGTTGAACTAAGAAATGTTGATGATGATTCAAAATATTTAGAATGGGTTGAATTTATGAAAGAATAAATATTTCAAATATTGAATAATGAATCTTGGGAGTTGTTACTATTGATATAAAAAAAAGATTTTTTTTATAGTAAATGCGTATTGTAGAACAAGGTGAATGATATGTAAAACTTTTGAGAAGTAAAACATGATTTTTGTGTAAATTATGTTCACATATATAAGTAATTGATTTTAATGAGACATTTTCACATGTAAAAATGCTATAAACCATTATATTTTTCACTATTACAACACAAAGTCAATAAACAATGATCCAAATGGATGTCAAGATGTACTTCTTTAATGATGACTTAGAAGAAGAAGATTATAGTGAATAAACATGGGGATTCGATCTTGGGGAAACACATAACTATGTTTTCTTGTGAAAAAAGGATTTATATGGGTTGAAATAAGACCAGGATAATGTTATTCCATGTTTTATATCTTCTTGATGAAGTTGAATATTTTGAAAGGAATAGGGGAAAAATATATATAATAATGATGTAAATAATGTGAAAATCATTTGTAATATCCATATAGATGAAATATTTTTTTTCTTAAATGAAGAATAAGATTTTTAATCATTTTATATAAATATGAAAATGTTATTTTAAATGATCATTCTTGGTAAAAATTAGATACATTATTGGTAAATAAATTTATTAAATAGAAGACCACATATTTAATTATTAGGAGAAGTATGCTCTTGATGTTCAAAATAAGTTTGTAACGGAGGATCAAAAAAAGATTTATACACCTATCTCAATGGTAAATAAGTAGTAAAAGGATATAGAAGGGGAAAAAATTAACACAATAGAACCCCATAAATTCATTAAGAGTTTATTTTATATGAATTATTTAATAACATATACTGTCTATGTTTTCACCCTTGGTTCTATATTTCATACATTAAAAAAATGTCTCATTTTATGTTTGGTAAACTAATTATTTGGTATATATAGTTCACAACACACTTTGGGTTAATGTTTGACCTCAAGTTAAGGATTGTATTGTTTGAGTGCATAGATTCATATTGGGTTGACAATATTGATGAAATACGATCTACATCATGTGTATTATACCTTTTTCAAGAGATATGTCTCTCTTACTATATAATGGGACTATTCTCGATAACCCTGATCACTATTGATACAGTTATTCATGGTCATCTGGGATTACAAATTCTTTTACGATTTTAATTTTTTCATTGAAAAAGTGTTTATTTTGAGTAATGGTGTTTATAAAAATATTTTTAGAGTTTTAATGTCTTTATGAGATGTTTATTGATGTTTATCTAGGCATAGAGAGTGTTTTAGATGGTTTAGTGGATGATAGTGTGAGGTTAGGGAGACTCGTGACCATTTAAGAAACTTGTGCTGCACCAAAAGGAGCACCATATTGTGAAGATTGTTGTAGTGGAGGGAGAAATTCCTTGGTTGAGGGTATTCAAATATTTAATCCTATATATATATAGTTTTGTATTTTGAACATGGTGCCTTAAAGACATCTAGAAATTTTTGGATAGACCATGAGGATCCCCATGCCGTGGAGCTCTCTATGGCATGTTAGGGTGTACCACTATCCAAAACAGTCAGGATGAACCATGCCGTGGTGTAAATTAGTTGTTGTTTGAGTTGAAATGACCCCTATTCAAATTTCACAAGATTCACAATGGCATTTTGTGACCTCTGTCATCATTTTAACTAGTGTATACCCCTAGTTAGAATGGCCAGGAAACATAATGTCATCGCTCGCCCATGGTTACCATTTTGGGTGGCACATGAAGCTTCCACAATGTGGTGGTAATTGTTATTAGAACCATTGTGAGAACCTTATAGTCTTTCTAAAACTATTTTAGTATTTTCTATTTACAAGTAGATATCCCCTTTTATTTGTAATGATTTTATGTAGGGAGATCCCATCCTCAACTATCTCCCCCTTACCATCTTTTATTAATATCAATTTTATCTGGTGTGTTCTTGGAATATTATTTATGGTATTTTATGTTTCTCTCTCAATTTTTTATATTTTTTTTCCCCTTAAATTTTTTGATTTTAATGAAAACACACTAGGGTTCTAGAGATAATTCCATTATAGCTTGGTGGAATCTTCTGAATATG
Source organism: Viscum album (assembly GCA_963277665.1). Lineage (NCBI taxonomy): Eukaryota > Viridiplantae > Streptophyta > Magnoliopsida > Santalales > Viscaceae > Viscum > Viscum album. The sequence goes on from OY728157.1 coordinate 1,199,608,743, forward strand.
ATGATGATTTGATGTGATGGTTTTATGGTTCGTCCTAGAAGGAGATATTCAAGATGTGATTTATCATTTACCTAAATATATTTTTTGAAAAAATTATATTTGATTATTTGAATAAATAAAATTAATTTTACTATTGAATCAGTCAAAGTTTTAAGGATTTTTCATGAAGTGGTGTGGTTAGTGTGGCACCAACTTTATGAGTGTGGTTATTTTTGATTATAGTGGAGTGAGAAGATTTAGTGAAATTTTATGAATTTATTTATATTAGACCTATACTGATTTAATTTTAAATTTATTTAAAATTATTACAAAATTTGACACAAAAAAATATTAAAAGAATACTATGCTCACAAGCCTTCGTAATATACAACAATGAGCTTTAAGGGAACCATGGTATACTATAAAAATATAATTATTTAAATGTAACCATTATAACCATTAAATTAAGTTTATGATTCAAATATGAATAACCATATTATGAAAACATTTATAGTGGTTTTAGAAAAAAATTTATTTATTATTTCATAATAAATTAGTGCTCAATTTTTTAGTAAATACATTTTATGTTTTAAAAATATTTTTTATGAAAAAACTATTTTTATATATTTTGGTGTGTGAAGAATATAATTAACTTCTACCATTTTTAGAAAATGTATTTATAGAAAGGAATACCATAATTTTATTTTTTTATTCCCAGAGTATCTTATGTTGATTTTTTTAGATTTTTCTAAAAATAATTATTTTCCAATGGGTAGTTAAATATATGAATTTTCATAAAATTGTCACTTCATTCGATTAAATAAATTAATTGAAAAATCCAATTATGTTTATAATGTTCTATTAAGAAAACATTAGTCTCCTTTAATTATAAATAATATAATTAATTACATTGGAATCTGTCTTACACTTAATTTTGGTATAATTACATTTTTATGGTGTGAATCACAATTTTATAAAGGCAATTTTTTGTTATATATTAAGTAATTATGAATTTTTTTTGCAGATTTAATAGATTTTTTTAATGAAAAATGGATTCCATATTTTTAATTAGTATTTTAATATTTAGTAAATAATTATTTTTATTATTGGTCATTATGAATAGTAACCATCTTAAATATTTTCCACCCTTGTAAGGGTAAAGCATGTAAAAAAAGGCTAAATTTTTGGGATGTATTTAAAATTTATCCGACAATTGAATTTATAATTTTGGATGAATGTGTTTTTCTATTCCCATACATGTTTCAAAACTATGGTACCTTGGTGACATAATTCTTTCATTATGACCTTAATACATTTTTAAGAAAAGAATAGAAAAAAGGTCACAATATTTGTTATAATATATATAATAATTTTTCATTGAGGTAAAATATATATTTTACGTTATAAGTGGTTATTATATATATTAATAATTTATTTATCATGTTAATTTACTTTTAATTTTCAATGATTGAATAATTACCTTAACTTCTTACACAAAAACCAACACAGTGCTTTTTCATGTAAAAATAATAATAAAATCAACAATTTTAAAAATATTAAAAGTAATTCAATTTTGAAGAATTATTGTGTTCTAAATTTTTGAAGACAACTATAATATGTTTTTAGTTTTTAAAAATTTTATTTTTTAATTTTGTTTCTATCATATTCTGATTAATATCAATGTATGTGGATAGTCTCAAAAATGTATTTAATTGTATCTTATGTTAAATGATATTTTATTAAATAATTTAAAATTCATAAAAATATTATATTTTTTAAGTGAATGATATATTATTGATAATATCTACCATTTTTCACTTATGTGTTACTTTTCCTCTTTTAGTAACTTTGTTATTACTAAAATAGTAAAAAATATTGATATCATATTAATTTTCCACATATTTGAAGGATGTTAAAACAGAGAGATGAAGGTTAAAACATCACCTAAAAATGTATAAATTTTATTAGATAAAACTATTTCAACTCATCCAAAATCTTCATTATAAAAATATCTATTTTTATACTTGAACAAGAAAAATAATTTATATTAATTTAATACTTTATGTAATTCGAAGGGCACCCCTCCCCTCATTTATAAAATGGAATAAATTTTTATCATTTATTCACAGAGTTTTGTCATTTTAGAATGTCCAAACACTAGCCTAATTTCATCCAAGATTTCTTCCCCACATCCTATACCTTTTTTTTATTTCCTAAATACCATAATTTCAAGGCTTATGTTCTATCGCAAAGGTGGTTTCTCAATGAATATGTATAAATCCTAACCTAGTATGTTAGGTTTTATTTATTCTTTTACCTCCTCTAAATATTTAATATCCATTCTAAAATATTAAATTTATTATCATTAATATAATTTATTGTAATTATATTTATGAACTATAAACACCTAATCATATCATACATGAAATCTAAAAATTAATAGATAAATATTCATTTCATATTATAAAATCTTACACACGGACCATACTTGATTATTCTCTATGGAAATGTGGACACATAAAAAACAATTCAAAAGTAATCTATATCTTTTAATGCTATGTTATTGATGACTATAACCCTTATTAGGAATGTCACACATAAAACCATTATTCATAACCTAGGTAAATGAATCATAGGTTAGGGTGAGATTAGATGCTTAGTATGGGTAAATAAGGGAGATATTAATGATCACATAAGCATACCATTGGTACAAGGGTATTAGAGCATGATCTTAAAATTTGAAAACCATACCCTGAATATCAAATATAAAAATCTTGAGACACGACATAAATCTTGGTTGTTCATAAGACTTTAATTATATAGGAATCAAGGATAATGTTCTATGAGAACAGAACATTGGAATGTGAAATAGATTTTTAAAATACTCATAATCATTGAATGTCATTTCTAGTGTATTCATTGATCATTTTTAGGCTATCATTTTTGAATGAGTTCACTCCAAAAAACAACATAGTAGTCAATGTCCACTCCCAAGAAAATAATATTTTAAAAACTCCCATAAAAAAATGGGTTCAATCCTTATTCTAGTACATTTTATCTCATGAGATATGAATATTTAACCAATTCATTTGAGGGAGATAATTTTCCCACCCGTCACATTATAAAAATCATACATATGTGTTCTACAAAATAATAAAATCTACGTGTTATTAGAACCCTTGAAAATAAATGGATTTCATAAAGGTTTAATTATTTAATAACACATGGAAAAGAAATAGGTTACATATGTTTTTCAAATTTTCATCATATCATAACCCATATAAGAAACTGGTTTCATAAACATAGAATATTTGTGTTATAAATTTTTTTTTAACATAAATTGGTTTAATAAAAATATTTTCATTATAAACATAAACCATACAATGACAAAACATAAATAGTATAATTGGTTCATTTCACTAGTAAATATTATATAACATAAAAGGATGTAATAATAGAAGGAAAATGATCTTCAATGATCAAGTGGAAATGTTTTTGAGGAAAATATCCTTTCCAATTTGAAAACACATACTTAAAATCACAAAATTTACCAAATATTTAGGAATAAATTTTCTTTGAAAAAAATATTTAAAACAATTAATGTAAGCTTCAAATAATTTAATGTTTATGTTGGTGGAAAATTAAATTAATTCTATATACGTTAAAATAATGATTCTTTTATCATTTTCAGTAAAAATCCATACATACCTTATTTGAAAAATAAAAAAAGTTTCACTTTAAACCAATTAGTAAAAGGTATAATTTGGTTAATAATTACATTTAAAATTTATTGTATAATATCAAAACATTAATTACAATATTTTTATAAAATATGGATATATAAGAAAAATAATTTTCTATTGAAGGGGGAAATAAAGTCTCTCTTTCTTAAAAACATTTTTTCTACATTTATTTACTTATTAGAATAAAATGAAAGGAAAAAATATATTCTCTATTAATAAGTAAATTATATCAAAATATGTAATTTTATTGAAAATTTTATCATAACATTGCAATATAGTAAAAATAATCATAAAAAATACTAATAAACAATGAGATTATAATATAAAACATTTACAACTTTGGTAACTTATTAATCCTAAGCCCCATGAAAGAAAATATTTAAATTAAAAATTATATATCATTATAAAAATTAAATTAATTATATATCATGTAAAATGGGATTTATATACACCACATAAATGATCATATGTGTATAATATAACCTATGTCCCAAACAAGTAAAATAATGACAAAAATACCTTAACTCAATTATAAAATTTCATTGTAAATGGTAAAAACCCCTGTATAAAAAAATATATTTATTATAATTATATTAAATAAGAATTACCCCATATATAATACCACATATTATTTACTTATGATCTTTTATTAATCATTTATTAATAATTCTTTGTTAAAATCATGTTTTCGGTAATAACTACTTCTTTTTTCATATAGGTTTTTTGTCTGGTGTTTTTTGTAATTTTAAAATGATCATAGTTACATAATATATAGAATTTTAACCATGATATAAATATCATATGTATTGATTATATATTTATATAAATAAATCTATAAAATATAGAGATATAAATTTAATCATAATGTTCGTTGAGATAGTAGGTCGTACGTACCCATGAACACCATTTCCATTTTCTCAATGGATGAGATGAAGAGAGTAAGATAATAATTATCATTTATAAGATAATTTTAATATTATATATATCATAAATATATATTAAATCTACCCTTATTACCATACATGTAAAAATAATATTAAAAAATATTCACTTCGCTTCGTGGTGGTGGTAGTCCATACATATGCACGAGTAATGTTTCCATTTTCAAGAAAATTTTAATGATAGAAGTTATATATAATATTATTATGAAAAAGTATAAATATTATGTAAATGTAACATATATAATTTAAATCCATCATTAAATACACCATTTAAAGGTGGTGAGGAGAAACAAATTAAATCAGTTTGTTAGGCGGTAGTCTGCCTCACACACGATTGATAGTTTCGTTTACCATTTAATGGAAGAGGATATGGATATAAATTATATGATTAATAGAAAAAAATAACATTATATTTTCGATATTATAGTTATAAAATTTTAATTATTAAAACATGAATGAAAATTGAAAGAGAATAAGTAAAAAGAAAGAGCTTAGTGAATATAATTACCTTCTCTTAGAAAAAACACATTTGAATATCCAATTAAGGTAGTTAGGGTTAGAATTTTGGGAATAAAAAAATATATAGAACATGTATAGGGATGTTGGAGAGATATTTATGTAGGGTGCATACTATAAAACATTTTTAATAGGTGTGAATAAGTGAGGGGAGGAGGTCCTTTTTTTAATTGAGGAGTGAAATTTTGTTATATACCCAAAAATATTTAATAATGGGAAGTAAATTTCAATAATTTTTCCTGAAAAATTGATAAATAATGGATTATAAAGATAATATGGTCAGGAAAAACCTATAATAAAAAAATTAAAATTTTCTTGGTTTTTTATTACCTTATCTTCTATGTTTTCTCAATTTACCTCTTTATACTTCACTACGGTAACTATTATATTTTTATTTACATGGGTAAACCCTAAAAAATAACCATTATTGTATAAATTTCACTAAATTGTTCTAAATAAGAAATATAATTTATTAAATAAATATCATATATTTGCTTATAATAAATTTTTGCACAAATGTATGTGACCCGCAAAAACCCCATTTAATCATTATTCACAATAATTAATTCATTGTAATAATTTTTACAGTTATTTATGAAAAAAATTTATTTTAACTTATTATATAATATAAATTATTATTAATTCATATTTAGATTCAATTTTATGACATTCCATTCATATAAGTGGCCAGATTTAATTTAAAATAAAACCTACAAAATTGATTTCGTTCTTTAAAAAAATCAATAAAAATATATTTTTGATAAAAATGTATTTTATAAGAATATAAATACTTTACAAAAAATTAAGTACATATTTATAAATATATTTTTTTAAATAAAATCATTATAATTATTTTAAAAATTGGGTTAATTTTATTCATTACACTATATTCAATGGCTAGTCTATAATGTTCATGTTTAAATAATAATATTAATTGTATAACACAGTTCTCTAAAACTTAGTGTATTGTGTAACACAATATATCAATGAAATTAAATATATTTGGTAAAAATAAATCATAAAATAATTGGGTGTTACATTCTACCTCTAATAAAATTAATTTATCCCTTAAAATCAATTGACATTGATATAAGAAACCAAGGATACTTCTTCCTCATAATATCTTATTATTCCCACATAGCTTCCTCAGGTTGGCGATTTCACCACAAAACATTGACCAACTAAGTGTTCATATATTGTTGAAATTTCTCTATATTATATAGAATATATACATGTTTTTGTTTTTAGGAAGTTCATGATTCAATGGTACATCCTCTAAGTTCTACACATGTGAAGGATTAAGTATGTACTTCCTCAGGAGAGATTCAAACAACACATCATATATAATAGATAGGTCTAGTGAAAGAGCATAGAGATAAGCCACTATCCCTACTTAATCAAGAATATATAAGGGGAAAATATAACTAGGGATTATATTTCCATTCTTCATCAATCTAATTACTTTATTAAATATAAAAATTCATTGAATAACCTTCTCACCATCTTCAAACTGTTGATAACGTCATCGATTATCTACAAAACATTCATTTTAGCTATGTGCTTCCCTTATGTGTTTATTAATGGATAAAACCATACATTCCATTTATTTAGATAGTACTAGTCCTAATTATTTTTTCCCCAATATCATCCTATATTATTAGAGTTATAAATTTATTTCTATACAGGATTTCAAAAGGATCCATCTGAATTATCATGTTAAAGCTATTATTGTATAAAAATTCATCTAGAGAAAGGTCTTGATACAAAATTCCTTTGAATTCAATAGAAAAATATCTTCTAATATAATCTAGGGTTTTAAGTATTCTATCATATTGATGATCTATCTGAGGATGATAAACTGTGCTAAAACTTAACTTCATATTTAAAGCTTATTGATGACTTCAACAGAACATTGAGGTAGTCCTCATATCCCATTTAGATATAATAGAAGTTGATACACCATTCAACCATCACACTTAATTATTTTATATACTATAAATATGATCCATATAAAAATATAATTTTATAGTAATGAAGTGTTCTTACATCAGAAGGCAGTTAACAAAAACCAATATAACATTATTCTTTTTATATGTCTTTGTGGTGTCCAAGAGGAAAAATCTATAGTGAGGTTTTACCATTTATATTATGGTATGAAAAATCATTGTAACATTCAATTACAATTTTATCACTCAACATTAACTTATTGAAATTCTAAGCATCAAGATACATATTTTTCAATATCTATCTTCATTCTATCCCACCATAAATATTATTTCCTATCTATATACATCTTTGTACTTCAAGGATGAACAGATACTGAAGAACTATTAGCTTCCTCTAATGTCTCCTTATTCAAATATAATTTGGTTGGAACACATATATATTTCATGAACCATATCATTATATCACAACCAAAGATAAACTTTGGAACATGTCTCACCTTCTTCTATATCTCTACACCTTCCTTCTACACCTATTTAATCATCACATAGATATATGGATGAAAAAATATGTTAGAATGATAATATTTAACCCATTAAATTATTATTTCTATATCTATCATTTGAAAATCTTGAAATATGAGTTCTTTTATTATCCCCTTAAAAGATAAGAAAGAATGATCTATTTGACTTAATGAATAAACCACCCTATTCGCTTTCCCATGGGGGAAATGTATTGAGAAGCCATAATTTTTAATCCACTACAACCATTTTCTCTAGAACATATTCTGAATTTTCTAGGTGAATATATAATTGAAAAATTTATAATCATTATATACTTCATACCTTTATCCCTAAAGAAAATGACTCTATATTTTTAATGACAAAGTTACCACAATTGAATCTAAATCATGATTTGGGTAATTTTTCTCATGAATATTCAATATTAATGAGGCATATTCTATCACTATATCATTCTATATGAGGATTTATCCATAAAACTTATTTGATGCATCACTATATATTCCATACCCTTATCTTTTATTGGATAGTGTAAGAATATTTTTATTGACTAACCTTCTATTTAGTTCCTTGAAATTTTTGTAACATTCATCTTTATAAAAAACAAGCATCCCCTCCAATTTACCATCATTAGTTTATTAGGAAAAAGGATACATTTTAAAAAAATCCTTAATAATATCCAAAAAACCATGAAAACTATATTTATCAATTATTATGGTTGGTCAAGGACATTTTTCAATATCCTCTTTCTTTGATGAGTCCACCTATATACCCTCACTTGAGATTATATGAACCAAAATAAATCATTTTGTTTCCAAAAATAAAACTTTTAATATATTTCATACATTTAATCCTTCTATACAGTATTGAAAACAATTATCATGTGATCTTATTGATCTTTATTACTATTTTAATAGATATAAATGTCATCAATAGAGTCTACTACAAAGTGATCAAGGTAATCTATAAAGACTTTATTAAATAAATCCTTGAATATCAGAAAGGAATTAGTAATACCAAATGAAATCCCTATATTTTCATAGTTCAGAAACCATGTATTGAATAGTATCTCGGGTATATCCGCCTTCATAACCCTCAATTAATTATATCTAGAATGAAGGACAATGTAGGAAATGTGTTGAGCTCTACACAGTTGGTCAAACATGTCCTTAATATCAGGTAAAGGTCACTTTTTCTTTATTGTGATATTTTACTGTTCTTGATAATCAATGTAGAGTCACATCGATCAACCATTCTTCTTAAAACAATGGATAGTTTCACCCAAGGGTGAAAAACTTTTATAAATGAATCCATTATCAATATTCTCTTGGATTTTATTATTTAATTGTTGCAACTCAATCATTGACATTATATATAGAGTCTTTGAAATAGGCATAACACTAGGTATGCATTGTATTGAGAACTAAACTTTACAATTCAAATGAAGACTAAACAAATCTTTCAGAAAGTTATCAACATACTTCCACATAGTAGGTATATCATTTACATTGAGTTTCTCCCAAACCATCTTTGATAAAAATTCATTTTGAATAAAAATCCTGACCCATACAATTGATGTGATATCTACTTCATTTTAATATTGATCATCAAACTAATAAATGATCATATATTGGTTTAGAATGTCAAACTTGACATACCATACTTATAAATTGATGTGTAATTTTTATAGAGAATGCCAATACATGCCTAATATAACATCAAATTTAATAGGAGAGAGAATAATGAGATTTTTGGGAGGCACATTCACAAAAACATAAGCTTGGGAAGAATCATAGACTTGATATGCAGTCATCATTTTATTATAGTGTTTAAATGAAATTTAATCATATAATCACGGAGGTGGTGTTATGATCACATAGAAAATTCATCATATATAATAGAGTGGGTATATCCAAAAATCAAATAAGATATTAATAGTTCTTGAGTAGATGGTAAGTGTACCTTTGATATGTCATTATCATAAAAAAAATATGAAAAAGTGATCCCATGAAATTTATTATTTTCTCTCATCTTAAGAGGTTTATAAATTTGATCATCATCATTAAAATTTAGATTTTGAAACTGGCTATCATTATAACCATACTCCTTTCATTTGAAAAGATGTAGTGTGGTTGGTTAAATCTGTGGTGCTTGAATCATTAACTATATTACTACCATATCTTAGTAAATTGATTTCACAATGGAATGCCTTTACACACTTAAAATGTTATCTATTCATCTTAATAAAATTTCTATAATTTTTTCATTAAAACATAAAGCATGAAGTAAATAAAATATTATTTTCTCAGTTATTTTTAGAGTATATATGGATTTCCATCATTAATTTACAATAAAAACCATGAGATTTATGTGTAAATACTATATTTATTTACACATTAATAGATAACGAAATTATTTATTTATATCCACCATAGTCTATTATGGATAATTCCCTTTGGAGAAATGGTTTTAATCCACTGAAAAATTGATCAACCTTACCATCTGGTAGGATGATAATACCAGAACTGTACTTCACAATTCTAGTAAAATTTTCTTCATTGGTCCCGAAAGATTCATAATTATTCTTATAATCTCAAGGATTTAATTATAAATTTTTATATGTAGAATAACTGGGATGTACTAATTAAAAAATATTCACTTAAAATCATCCCTCTATATAGAGTCAATTTCTTTATATTGCCTCATATTCTTGATAATATTCTATTATTGATCTATCTCTCTTTCCAAATAATAGACAACCAAAATGAAATTCTCATACTTCGAACACAGGATAATGGAAAATACCATTTAAAGGTATTGAAATATTTCTAGGAATCTATAGAATCATCATAAACACCATAATATGGTGTAAGTTTCATCATTACAGTCTGAAAAAAATTCCATTCCCTTTTATGTTCATTTGGAAGTTCATCATGATTCATAGGTTGATAATGGTTTTTTATGAAAAAAGATTCTATATTCTAGATCCCATAATTTTTGGTTCATATGTATCCCAATAATTGCATTATTCATCACATTCCACATTAACATGGTTACTTAAGGTTCCATCCACTGAATAAAACAAAAAATAAGAGTGTAAGAAAAAGTAGTCATTGTAGAGAAGCATATAATAAGGAAAAATCAAATGTATGAAACTTAAATCCTAACACATTATTTTAAATATTTTACATCTTAGGATTAACATAGGCTATTAATGTAAATTATTTAAATCCATCATAATGGTTCATAAATTGTTTTTAAATTTCCAAGACATATCCTATGGGAGCCTCAAGCCAGGTGTTCAAAAAAGGTCAATGTTGTGATCCTTGCGATGAATGAGTCAAATACAAATTTCCCCTTTGGAATTATTATGCCTAGGAAAAACATTGACAAAGATACATCCACTTGTAGAATCTATATACGGATGTAATTAATGGGAAGCCACTCACTTTACATTTTACCAAAATTACGAAATGCTTTCCAATACTTATACTTATCCTTTTATATCACTAAATTGTTTACATCATAGTTCCAAAGCATTACTAAAACTATAATTATATACCAAATATAAAAGACAAAAGCTTTTCATAAATAAATACTTCTTCTTAATTAATGAACATTCAATTAATCTTGAAAAAACATGGATGGGGATTATAAATATTTAATTTATTTACAAAAATGTACACAAAATAAATTGGGTTATAAGTGAACTACATCATATATATCTAAGTTATTCATTTGGATATTCATTATTAGACATATCATACATTAAACCTTTCATCATAACCTGGGATAAGATAATACAAAAAAGGGTGATCTTAGTTGACCAGTAAGGTTAATCAAGAGAGATATCAATGATCATATAATCATAACATGAGCATAAGGGTATGAGAACCTGAGATTAAAATTTAAATACCATATAATAAATATAAATGATCATAATTTTGAGTCATGATATAAATATTGGTATTTCAGAAGACATGTATTGCAAAGGAATCAAAGAAGAGGATCCTTGATAACATAACATGGAAGACGACACAGATTTGGGGAATATACATAATAATATATTATCATTTACTTATTAGTAAATTATTATTTCCAAAAACATAAAAATTGGAATGGGTTCACTCCCCAAACAATTGTAGTTTTAAAATTTTACTCTCAATAATAACATATGGGAAAAATACCCTTGTTGAAAAATGATCACTCCATATTTCATGCATATTTATCTCATGATATATCAATTATTACCCAATGCATTGGAGGGAGATGTAGGCCCTACTTATCACAAAAGGAAAATCATATATATTTGTTCTATAAGATTACAAAATATTTACCATATTAGAACCCATGAAATGAAATGGGTATCATAATCATTTCCTCATGGAATAACCAATGTAAAATCAATTGGTTTCATAAAAGATTTAACTTTTAATTATAGTGGAATCCCTGGAAATTAAAGTTTCTATAAATATTAAATATTCTCATCATAGCATAACCCAAGGAAAAGTAAAAGTATTCAAAAAATATTTTCACTTTCAACATAAACCATCTAGAAAAAAATATGAATGGAATCATTGGATCATATCCCAATTTAATCTTAAGTAACATTAATGTAAAACCACAAGATTTTATGTAATGTATCTTTTAAATCAATAATATCTAATAGCTTATGTAGTATGAAACACTAAGTTTAAAACCAAGATATATTATTTATAATGTTAACTTTAGAATATAGCGATTAAATTTTTGGGAATTAATATTATTAACCACATTATGAAATTTATATTTTGAAATTCATCTAAAATATTTTTATAGGTTTAAGATAATATTAAATATAATTTTATTAATAAAAGGTGATATTTTTATAAATGATGTTTTATGACCTTTTAATGGATCACTTATTTTAGACTTTTTTTAAAATTTTAATGAATAAAATAACATTCATTTTTTAAAATGGAATGTCAAAATTAGCTTTTAGAAATTTATTATTATGAAAATATTTATTTTCCAATGAATAATGAAAAAAAGGATTTTTATAAAACATTAAATTTTTTATATTGAAAGTATATTTATGATTTTAATTTTATAACACCTATGAAAGTATAGATTAAATTTAGGTTTTTCATTAATTAAAATAATTTATATATGCATAATAAAATATGTAAATAAATTTTTTAAATTGATAAATTAAGTGATGATATTTTTTTGAAACATATAGTTTTATTTACAATTTTATAATTAATATAATGATTTAAAAGAATATTTATTTTTATAAATTAGATTCATAAATTAATATTCATTAGTCACATGATTATTATATTATTTTAAGAGACATTTATTAATTTTTCAAAGTGTCATAAAATCAATTAAAATTTTAAAATTAGTATTTTTTGAATAAATAATAATTTTAATGAAAAATTAAATTTATCCTAATTAGGTAATTTTTTTTAATAAAATTTAGTGTATTTCTTAAATATATACATTGTAAAATGGTAGGGGTGAATTTTTGGTTTTTTTTCTGAGAATGTCGATTTTTTGGGAATAATGAAATATGGTAATTTACAGAATTTAACATTTTATGCCAAATACATGCTTTTTTGGGTCATGAATGATTTAGTCACCCATTATTTCAAGAAAAAATTAATTATTTACTATAATTAGCCACAATAATCAACACAATTGTATTCTTGGGCCAAAATAATAACCAAATGAATATAATAATAAAAAACACAACTCTCTTCCTATATAAATACCACATGTCAACACCTTTTATACTCACACATTTTAAGACATAGAGATTTCGTATATTATAACCAATTAAACTACTATACCTCCTCCCTACATACTCTTCTTTCTGGTATCCCAAAAAGGAAAAACCCAAGATCCTCAAGGAGGTTCCCAAGAAGAAGAAATTCAATATGTAAAATCCAATTTTTGTTTTCTTTTAATATATTTAAAATTTCTTATCTTTTATTATCCTCTCATAGTGTCACCTCATCCAAGTGAAATGATAAATGTATTATCATATATATTTTATAATTTTATTATGATAGTGTAATATCGATTATCAAGTGTTTTCCAATCTATATTTATTCTAAAATTGAAAACATCGTACAAAAGGCATTGATTCACCGCCTTCATGGATGATGAGTTTTATTTTTTAATTACCACCATAAATTCTGGTCATAATTATATTTTTATGTGTTAAAAGATTATAACATGTTTCTTACAACTTATTTAATGTTCTAGAACCGTTATATAATCATATTATTAAAAAAACTAATACTAATTCATGATGTTCAAAAAAACTGCAAAAAATAAATTAAATTATTTTCATTAACATTTTGTATAATGAACCATTATCATAAAATAAAAACAAATTATATAGAATATAATATAATATTATTAAATTTAATTAATTCTATATTATTTCAAAAATGTAAAAGTATTTCCAATTTTACAAGAACTCCCATAGTTATACTCAAGGGAACTGACTATAAAACAATGAAACTAACACAATCAGAACAACCAAAATAAAAATTATAATGTATAGAAATGTTCATCAATTAACCTAGTAAAACAATAATAAATAAAATATATTTTTAATATTTCCTTAATTATTTAATTAATAGATCAAATTTTATTATCCAGGACCTTAAGTATAACTCTCAAACTCTTTCAGACATAAGGTAAGGGTTTTATCATCTCCCATCCATTTTGGTGAGATATGGATTATTCAACACTTATCCCTTGTGTTTGGTGTATGTATACTTATATTTTATATATCATATCATGAATACATTTTTATTCATGTTATTCAATTTTTTATTCATTAATTATTACTTTTATAGGGAATATGGTTCAACTATTTCCAAAGTGGTTAGTGGATTATGGAAGCCAAATCCCATTCATTGAAATATATATCTTTCATACAAAATTTTAGTGTAGATGTTATTTTAATATTCCTAATAAATAATGTAAAATTTCTTCACTTTTTTATGGGGATATACATGTTTCCAATATGATTTTATGAAAAATATAATGATATTTCTAAAAGAACTCTTCTATTAAAAGTAAAGGTATCTCTTTTAATACATTTTATATGAACTTGTTATAGTATTATCATATATGAAAACACACTTCATTGAGTATTATGATTAATTTATGTTGATATATTGTGATACCATTCACCATATTTGATTGTGTAGTTTGAAATAATTTTAAGTGGTGAAGTACTTTCTTGATACCATTCACCATAGTACCATTAATAGTTTGTTATTATATTTACTGATTGGAGAAATTATTTACATTTCATATTATATTTTTAAAATTAATTTAAAAATTTATTGTGGTAACCCCATTTATATGTGGAATGAAATCCAGTTAGTATGTATTGTAAAAGGATTTGTATATCCCTTCGATGCATTGGTAGGTCTCTAGAGACAATCTAGATAGGGTTTTGGCTGAGGCCTTACCCATATATGATAAATTCGTGGTTAGGGCCTTTATCTTATGTTTATGATGGCTCACATTATGAATTCCCTCATTATGATATTAGTTATTGATATTCCATGTAATAATTCAACTATTATAATAACCATGGTTAATTTTAATTCTTATATTATTTTTATATGGAATTATCTGTTCATCATTTATTCCTGCCATATTATTCTCAAGATTATATTTTAATGTAATGTGTTTTTAGTTATTCAACAACACTAATTTTTATTAATATTTATGATAGCTTCTATGGTATACATTCACTTACTATGTACATGGGATCACCCCTTTCTTATGTTCTATTTTTCTTTAGGATTCCATGGTTTATGTTATGATTGACAAGATGAGATAATCTAGGAGAATATGGATATATTTATAGGAGTTTTTATATTATATTTCATTTAAAAATGTAATTTAATACTTATGTTTGTATCTAGTTTTCCAAAGATATTAAACTATTACGTACTTTGGGATGCGATCTCTTGTTCATAGTAGAAATATCATAATGTTGGGCATAAGATCCAGGTTATTGGAGTTGGTATATTTATAATTAAAGATGTAATATTGGATGGAAAATGACATTTAATGATCACCTGGAACATTTCATGATGGAAAACTTATTTCTAGTTTAAAAACAATTACATAAAATTGGGATATTTCAAAACAAAATCGCATTTTTTTATCATTAATAGAAACATGAAAACATGTAATGTAAAAATATAATAATCTAGTAGTCATGATGGTTTAAAATTCCATTCATGTTGTAGAAATTAAAATAATGATCCTTTTCACATATTTTGTATAAAAAAAGTAATACGTTTAGAAAATGAAAAGAATATTCATTTTAAATTTTTTTATAGATATTCCAACATGAATAATTTTTTAAACAATCATTGTATAATAGAAAAAAATTTCTTTAAAACATATTTGAAAACATGAACATGGAAGGAAAAATAGTTTCAACCGAAGAGCGACAGAAAATAAATCTTTATTTAACATATTCTTTTAGTCTCTTTAATCTTCTAATAGAGTAATTTGAAAGGAAAACATGTTTTCTATTGAAACAAATGGTGGATAAGAAAATAAATAGGTTTTATAGAGTCATAACATAACATTTAATCATCATAAAATTACTCATATACAATCTTTATAAATAATGTGATTATATCATAAAATATTTCCCACTTAATTGAATTTTGAATCACAATCTCCATTGATGAATAAAATTAAACAAAACATTAAATATCTAGAGGTTACTGAAATTAATCATATAAAATTTTAATGGGTTTGTTTATTCACATATGAAAATATGATAGGTGTACAAAATAACATATTTTTGAAAGAAGACAATTGGAGACAAAAATCCATTAAATTAAGTACTAATATTATTTATACACATTAAAACCTCATATATGATAAATATAGGTTTATTATACACCTATTAAGTAACTATACTCATATATATAATAACATATGTCATTTAAATATGACTTAATTAAACCTTTATTAAAAATTACATGTTAAAATTATGATTTTAGCCATAAATGCTTCATCTTTCATAAATATTTTTGTTTGGTATTTTCATTTAATTTACTTTGGTCATGTTTACATCATATCCAAAATTTAACCCATGATAGAAATATAATATATATTCACAATATAATAATTTTGTGAGATTTTTAAAAGTTTGAAATTAAACATGAATGAACCTAGTCATAAAAACATTATGCCATATTTACACTTGAACACTATTTAAATTTAATTGATAGATGAAAAAAATAATGTTAAATATTTATTCACCTATATAAGAAATTTTTTAACATGAACCAAGGTAGGTGTCCATCCAAATTGGCACTCGACCAAATCCGTGGCAAGGCCTGATGGGTATTATCTCTCCCCATAGGCTGGCAAAAGTGCCTGTGCATCATAAATAAATGGTGAGAACACAATACTAGAATTTATGAACATTAAACAACCAAAAAAATTAATAAATCAAATCTGAAAATTTAAACCAAACAAATTTTAAAAAAATTCTCAGAATTGGGTTACAAGGTTTAAGTCAAAGACAAACAAGGAAAAAAAGGAAGTGGAAGTATATCCCAGAAAATACCACATGGAAAGTGGGAACCTCCCTTAAGCTATCTCCATAACACTACACCAAGATGAACCTATAGCAAACCGAACCACCATCTCCAAAGGCCTTTCCCTTACCTGTGCCAAACATTTCCAAGTAAACATACACCTAAAGGTTTAAGTAGGGTGTGACCCTATGTCTAGTAGTATGACACCCAATACTATATTCCTTGATTTAAATATTATAAGACTAATAGCTTTTATGTTTTTATAAAAAAGAGTTTCTAGTAAAAAAATTATGGAAATAAACATTAAATGAGAAACAACTTTAAAGAAAAAATACATGGTTCTAAAGTTACCAACCAAACACACCATATGTTGATAGTAAGTGTGATTTAACCAATGAGAAATAGTAATGGGAAATGAAAATAGGCAATTTATAGAAATATTACTCTATGTACCTCATATCTTAGTGAAATGTGATATAGAAACCACATAAAACAACTTTCTCATACACGATCCAATAGACAGGATCAACATCCGAAATTTTAGTGGTCTCAAATAATAATCCATATCTTGTTAGTGTCTTTACCATCAATCCTGTAAGTGAAACCAATATATATCCACTTCCAAATCACCATCATATTAGTCTTAGTGCACTGACCGAGATACGTGGCCTTCCCTTTTGTGATCAATTAAGTTTCACTTTTCACATAACTCCTCTTATACATTCCATCAGACAAACAATGCATTACACATAACATGCCACCACTTTCACACACAAATTTCATTTTAAAATAAAAAACACACCAAAACCATTTCTATATATGTTTTTCAGCACTTCAATAATTTAATAAATCATATAAACAATTTATTAAACAATTTCCAGAATAAGTATATAACATTTACAAAAAAATGCACCCAAAATTCTATTTTAAAATCAACCACACACCAATTCCATATCAAACCATGATTTTTAGTACTTACAAAATTTAATAAAAAAATTTCACAATGTATATAAAATTACTATGTGACACAACAAGGTTTTAAACATGAAACACAGCCAATTCCACATAGAAACACCACTTTAAAATCAAAAACACATTTAATCCTATATGAAATAAATTTCACACTACTTAAAATAATCCCAGAAAATTATAAATTAATGATGAATGCAAAATAAATTCACCAAAAAATATTTATACACAGAACCATCAAACATTGGTGTCAAAATTGACCAAATATTGGTGCAAATCTCCAACCAAACCTCAAACGCACCAAACGAAAGAAAAAAGAACCATAATAATAAAGATAAAACCCAAAAACTCAAGATCAAAACCTAGGAAAGAAACCCTAGTTGTAGGAAAAATAAAACTATAAGAAAATAGGGAAGAAACCCTAACAATAAGGAAGAAAACATAGAAGAACTAACTTACATGAAGGATATTGAAGTCTCTCCAAAAAATCACCTTTAAAATGGGTTTATAAGGGTAAAATATGGGTCATGGATGCCACCTATGGCTGAATATCTTGAGTGAGGAAGAATATGATTTTAAATGGGGTTAAATCCAAAAGGGAAAAAAATGGAAGAACTCCATTTTTGATGAGATAGATATCATGCACAGTTAGTCTGTATAGTTTAATAAACAGTATGGAAAGCCATCACACCCACTATATCTGGCCACATAGTTCTAGGCTGGGGCACATGGTTATGTGGTGGCTGTGTGGATGGTTCTATCTCCTACCGTACTGTTACCTAGGTTGGGCACACGGTTCCCACTAATCATTTTTTCAACTTTTTACTTGTGTCTTCCCACCCAAAAATTCCCCATATTTATCTAAAAAAATCAAAAAGGACACTAGGAGTGAATGATAGACCAAAAAAATAAAACAAAAAATACTTGAAAAGAAATACACATGCCTGAAAATTCACCCCACCACAAAAATGATCATCCCTAAAAAATCCAACTCGAGGCATAATTGGAAAATAAAAATGGTAATTATTTCACAACCCATGAATTTCATTCCCATGTCTCATGAAAATCTCTCCCATTATTCCAAAGGACACATACTAACAAAATTGTCTTCCCAAAATGCACTTTCTCTTGGGAATCCACTCTTCGCACTAGTCATTCAAACACTGATAAATTGAGATCTATATCTAACTCTTTCCAATTCAATACATGGGATGGGTCTGGATTATAGTTATTCAATCTAGAGACATTAAATATGTAACGAATTCTGGTCAAATAAGAAGGAAATTCTTTCATGTATTCCCCATTTACAATCCACTCAGTGATTTTAAAAGGTCCGACATACATCAACGTTATCTTTCCATGATTTTCCAAATTATGGTGACCCAAGAGAGGGGCCACATTCAAGAACACATGACCCCCCATCGAAAACAAAATATCTGGACACCTCAAATTAGCATAATATATTTTGTGACTCTGAGCTATCAATAACTGATGCCTGATCAACTAGACTTTCTCAGACGTCTCTTTGACATGGCTTGATCCCAGAATGGATGTCTCAACTACCTCAACCAAACATAAAAAAGATCAGCAAGGCCAAACCTAAAAATCCTCATAGAGATCCATTCTAATTTAATATTTGTAATAGTTATTGTATTAAAATTAAACCAAAACCAAATGGATATAACATGATCCTCTGAATTCTAAAATAGAAGAGTGAATCATGTCTTCTAGAATCTAATTTTCCTGCTCCATCGGACCATCTGTTTAAGGATGGTATATTCTAATCATCTTAATCTGCAACCCCAATTCCTTCCAAATCCCTTCCCATAATTGATAGATAAAATGGGGGTCTCTATCTAAAATAATTACTGACCAAACTTTATGCAGCCTTACCACCTCCAAGAAATATAATCGTTATATCTCATCCAACTTCACTGAATCTCTGATCGGAATGAAATGGGATGATTCGGTCAAACAATCAATAACCACCCAAATGGAATTCCTTCCATGAGGTGTATGAGGAAATAAAATGATGATTTCCATGGAGACCTCATCCCACATATATGTAGGAGTGGGTAATTGCAGATGAAAACCAAAGGGCCTTTGATGCTCTGCCTTTACCTGCTGACATATATAGTACCTCGATACAAAATAAACTTTGTCTTAGCTCATGTCTGTCCACCAAAACTACCGAAAAACATCATAACAGATATTGGTAGTTCAAGGATGAATGGACCACTATGATTGGTTTCTATCCTGCATCTCCACCTTCCCCACAGACAATGGTACAACAAAATGACGCATAATGTATATAATTTTCACAAGAGATAATGAACAATCACAAGATATCTCCCTACCATGATGAAATTACAATGATTAATACCATAACACATTACTAGGATGCTCCTGCTTATTCAAGTACAGAAGCAGAGGGTTTCAACAGAACACTTACCAAGAACACACCTCCACTGTGCTACTTGGTCTCCAAATGTATATGTGTAAAGAGCCCCATCAAGGTCCTCTCATCAATGGACTTCCTCTAAGCCTACACTGGAACTTTTCTGCTTAAGGTGTCAGCCACCTCATGATCATTTCATAGGGCATAGAGGATATAAAAATCAAACTGCTATTAATATTTGATCCAACGACAATAACTCAAATTAAGATCCTTTTGGTAGAATATGTAGTCTAAACTTTTATAATTAGAATAGAATAAAAATTTCTCCCTAAAAAGATAATGGATTCAAGTCTCAAGGGCATGCATCAGCACTGTTAAATCCAATTCATGGCTTGGGTAATTCCGTTCAGGTGGTAGGAGTTGGTGATAACCATATGTAACTACCTGATCATCCTGTATGAGAATACACCCAAGTCCCACACTTAAAGAATCACAATAAAACATGTATCCCTTCCCATGTTCTTAAATGATCAGAATAGGTGTGTTAGTCAACCACCTCTTCAACTCCTCAAAGATGACTGTCACTTTGGGCTCCATTCAAACTTCACCCTGTTCTGGGTGAGTGTAGTCATGGATGAAGTAAGATAAGAGAAATCCCAAACACCCCATCTATTATAACATACCCGGGCAAGAAATCTCTTGATCTTGAACACATTCATCGTCTTCTCCCACAACATGACTACACTAATCTTCTAGAGGTCCACCAAAACCCCTATTTCTTAAGTCAAATGGGCCATAAATTTCACTTCCCTAATCTATAAGGAGAAATTTTAAATTTTTTCATAAATGTGATAATCCCATAGAGTGAAAAAATTAGCCTCAGGTGACGTTCATTCTCCTCCATGGATCCAGAATAACATAGGATGTCTTCCACAATTACCACAAAAAGGATTCAAGATGTTGTAAGAACACCCAATTCCCGAGTGCTATAAAAACAAATGGAGTATTGGTCAATCCAAAAGGCATGACCAAATAGTCAAATTGGCCATACCTTCTCCAGAAATATATCTTCGAGATATTCTCATCTCTCACACTGTGTTTTTGGTAACAAGAATGCAAGTATATCTTGGAAAACCACTTTTCCCCTTCATTTTTCCAAACATGTAATCAATTATGAGAAAAGGGTATTTTCCAACTATATCTTTAATTCGCTTAGCTCGATGGGGGCCATTCGATATGAGGGAAGAGATATTATCGATTTCCTTGGTGGAAAATCAATTGAGAACTCCATGTCCCACTTTGGGGGTAATCTTGGAAAATTATATGAATACACCTCTAGAAAATCATCCAATATAGGAGGTAATCCACCCTTAGGGGCACCTCCACCATTTTTCAACATGATAGATGATAACTAAAAATCATGATTCCCCTACTCCAGGCGTGGAGGTATCACATGACATTTTAGAGGATCCCATTCACCAATAAATACCTAAATAATACCATTAGTTTCCACGAAACTCACCGATCTCCAAAATTAATCAATAGGAACTTGAAATTTCATTAGCCAATACATGTGAAAGATTACATTGAAAATATCTATTTTCAAGACCAAAAAATCCCACTCTATCTCGACCCATGAAATGAAGAGCTGACAATCCAGGTAGTTGAAACCCTACTCTTTCTACTTACCCAATGACGTTAGAAACTCCACTAAAAAATAAATAAACTTGGTTGGAAATTTTAAAATATTCTAATGATGGGAAGAGGTAAAATAAATCGATGCTACAGTATCAAATAATATATATGATATAGAATATGAAGTCAAAATTGCACCTCAAACTATTGAGGTCGATGAATACTGTCTCGCTGGTTCTTGATTCATTTCACGAAGATAACTAGTCTCTTCCTAAGAATGACTACTTGCCTGTAACTCTACCCTAAAGTGTCCCTTGCATAAAGATGACCTAGTCCTTTCAAAATGGCCACCAATACAAGATCCCATCATCCTAGATGACCCTGATATAATTTAATCTCCCATAGATGCCAAAGATCCTACCCCACTATTGTTTGGGTGTATTACCCTACAAAAAATGTTGCAAGTGGCCCATAAACCCACACTGATGGAAGGGCCTGGGAGGAGATGTACATGCAATTCAGATGTTCCCTATCCTCACACACTGATGGAACATGAGATACCCTACATCAGAAGATACAAATGGTGACTACCTAAAAGGATGACCTGAACTACCACCTCACTTATTCCTCTACACACCCCACATCCTCTCATTCTCAGATAAACTGTCACATCCCATCACAGACACTGACCCGGAAGAACCATACCTACCATTTCACTCAATCTCCACCACAAAAGATTAATAAACTACCTCATCATAGGTCTTCATCTTGATGATGAATAATTAATAATAGATCTCTGGCCGCAAACCCTTTTTAGACTTATGATCCTTCCTCTACTCATTTTATTCTATTTCAGGTGCATATAGGACTTCTTCAAAAAAGCGGTTGGAATATGCCATAAATAAATGTTCCCCCCAATAAATATTTATAAAATCCTGGGATCTTGCATAATACTATACCTTAGGATAGTACGGGTTGTTGAAGTTAGCCTTAAAGTCCTTCCAACTCCTCTAACCATACTTCCCAGCTTGAAGAACTGATTCCCAGCTCCTTTGACTGGGACCCTCTAGCAAGAATGAGGTTTATTTTTCTCTAAAATTTTTAGGTGTATCAAGAAATTCAAACAGAAGCTCTATTTTTTCAAGCCACTACCATTATTCTAGAGGATCTATGCTACCTCAAAAATTAGGAGGTTTTTTTTGAGAAACTCCAAGGATTTATCATTCCTATGACCAGATTCATCTTCCCTTACAAGACCAGAAGCATGACCCACTCCCTATCCTAGAGCCTGAACTTTCTAGACCAAATCTTCCAACAACCTCCTATCAAGTGGTGCAGAATAACACTTTCCAGATTCCTCCCATTGTTTCAATGGAGGTCTCTAGGGAGGCATGCTGATACAAAAAAATAGTCACAAAAGAAAACATTAGTACAACAGTTTTGAAAAACATCAGCAATAATATAAAATATAATTAAATAAAACTTATCAAAATAACTAAATGACCAAACCACTTCACCCCCACCCAATTACCACGTGTAGTCTTCATCCTATATGACTCACCTAGAAAAGAAGTCAAACAAAATCCCAATATTACATGGTGACTCAGGGTCTGTCACGAGATGTGTTGGCTAAATACCCAACTCACAACCAAAATGATAATCCCCAAAAATTCCTAGCTTTTATCTAATCGGACTAATCAAAAATAAAATAACCCAAAGAGAAACCTCCGTTGATATAATTTTTTCCCAAAACAAGCTAGGTTTCCATCCAAACCACTTCCTAAACCAGTCCATGGAAAGACCCCAAGGGAATTACTTGTCCCCAGGGGCTAGAACAAGTTCTCAGGAATTATAAATAAAAAGTGGGAACAATTTACCAATATTTATGAACATAAAACAAAGAAAAAATAAATTAAAAACAAAATATAAAAATTCAAAATAAACAAACCTTAAATATTTTTAAGTATTGAGTTACACGATTTAAGTCAAAACTAAACAATGCTATAACAAAAACAAAACAAGAATTATATCAACAAAAACACCATATGACAAGGGGTAAACACCCTCATTCTATCCCCACAACACTGCACCAAGAAAAACCTGAAGAAACCTCTACCACCATATCCAAAGGCCTTTCCCTTACACGTGTCAAACATTACCAATTATACTTACACCCAAATGTGTATGTAGGGTGTGAGCCTAAGACCATTATGATTCAACCAAATGCAAGATTCCATGCTATAAAAATTATAAGACTAAGAGATCACATGTTTTTATAAAAAGAAGTTTATAGTAACAAATTTAAGGAAAGAAACATTAAATGAGAAAAAACCTTAATGAAAACAACATTAAAGAAAAAAAACTTGCTTCGGAAGTTAAATACCAAATATACTGTCTATGGATGGTAAGTGTGATATAGCTAATGAGAACTGTTACTGAGAAATACCCCTAGGAACTAGAAACAAATGGGACCCTATTTAACTTGTATCTCAGTGAAATGTTTCATAGAAACCACATAAAATAACTTTCTCGTTCATGAGCCACAAGATAGGAGTAACACCCAAAATTCTAGTAGTCTCAAATCATAATCCATTTTAGCTAGTACAATAATCATCAAGCCTACTAAGTGAAACAGGACCATAGACACTTCCAAATCACTATAACACTATTCCTAGTCCTCCCACCAATATACAAGAGAATACCTTTTTTTCTCAATCAAGTTTCACATGTCACATAACACCACATGTAAATTTCATCAACCAAATAAGGTATTACACATCATATTCACCCACTTACATACCAAAATTCAATTTTCAAAACATATGAACTCCAAAACCTTTTCCAAATATGTTTCAAAACTCTTATGTAATTTAGTAAATCATTTGATCATTTTATAAAACTATTTCAAGAACCACTACAATGATTTTACAAAAACACACACCAAAAATCCTCTTTTAAAATCCACTGCACACCAATTCCATATAAAACCATGATTTTTATCCCTTATATAATTTAAAAAACCTATTTCACTATTTATAAAACATTACTATGTGGAGCCACAATTTTTTTTACAAATGAAACACCCAAAACATCACATAGAAAAACCACTTTAAAATGAAACTAATATTTAATCATATTAAAAACCACTTTCAAACCACTCACAATAATTAAAGAAAATGGTAAATTAATCAATAAATAAAAATATATTTACTAAATAATTTTTATATATGTAACCACCTACCGTTGGTGTCAAAATGCCCAAAAATCAGTGCAAATATCCAACTGCACATTAATTGATCCACAAACAAGAAAAAACAAACCCTAATCATGAATATCAAACCCAAAAACTAAATATCAATCCCAAATAACTAAACCCTTGCTGCTAAAGAAATAAAACCCATAGAAAAGAGGGATGTAACCCTAAAAAAGAATGAAGAAAATGTATAATAACTCACTTGAAGTGGCTTGAAGTTTCTTTAATAAACACCCTTTAAAAAGTTGTTTCTAAGGGATAATGAAAGAGCCTGGAGGCATACTATGGCTGAAAATATATAGTGGTGAAGAATAAGGGTAAAAATGGGTTTAAATATGAAAATGAAAAATGGTAAAAAACCATTTTTAATGTGCTAGATGGTGTGCATGGTTGGTCTACACGGTGTTGTGGTCATGCGATAGGTTCTATATCCTATTGAATGATTACCCAGATTGGGTGCATGGTTCCCACTAACCATGTGCCAATTGTGCACCTGTTTCTGGCCTCCCAAAAATTCTTCATTTTTCTCAAAAATTCAAAAGGGAACCTAGGGGAAAAAGATAAAAGAAAAAATCAGAAAGAAAAATACAAGAAATGAATGATATTGGTGTGGCATTTTTATATCATAGATATAATATATATTCATGAAATATATCATTATTACAATCCATGCTAAAATTAAATGAAAAACATAACACATATCTTCCTGGAGTCAGTAGTCCACATGTGCGCAAATGTGACATTATCATTTTCTAATGAATTGCAAGGTAATAAGGTATATGTAATATTATAATTACATAAGTATAATTATATATTAAATCTAAAATATATACTTTAAATCCATCCATATATCCACCTGTGAGGGGAAATGATGGAAAATAAATTAAATCAGGTTGTAAGGTGATAGTCCATCATACACACGATTAATAATTTCGATCCCATTTGATTGAAAAGGACATGAATATAGGTGTTTTAATTTCCATAAAATCCAATAACTATATTATTTAAACTTTTTTAATCATATTTGAATTATTAAAACATGAATGGCAGTGGTAAGAGAAGAAGTAAAAGAAAGATTAGTAAAGACAATTACTTTCTCTTAAAAAATCTCCCATGGATCTCTTATTAAGAATCCTAGATATGTTTTTTGGGAAGACAGTAGCTTTATAACATTAATAATATATGGTGGTGAGATATTTTTTAAATATTTGGTCAACCCAAATTTCTTATGATGTGTGATGAAGTAAAGGTAGGAGGTCCACTCTTATAATCAAGGAGGAGTGTAATTTTATTAAAATAGATAATTATTCAATAATGGGAAGTAAATCTCAAGAAAAGTGAACAAAATATAAAAATTATTTATTAAATTGATTATATGGTTGAGCCACACCTCGAACTAAAAGAATAAACATGTTTTAAACAAATAGTTCCTTTTTTCTCTAAGTTTACTCAATTTTCGAGTTTAGTTTTAACACAATAACTCGTGTCTTTTTATCTATCGAGGTAATTTATAATTTATGACAAAAAAATTAAATGTTACATAATATAAATTTTTGAACCAATAATTATAAATTTTTAATACAATTTAATAAATAAATAACATATGTGTGTTAATAATTAATTTTGAACACATTTATATGTAACCCTCGAAACCCCATTTTAACCTTAATAATAATAATTGATTTTTTATTATTTTGGTTTTTTTATGATTAAAAATAATTTGACCATTTTATAGGATAAAAATTATTATTTTTCTATTTATTAAATGAATTTCATTAAATTTATTGAAAATAAGTTCCATAATTGAATTTAAAATAAAACCCATAGGCATGATGAAAAAGTGGTTTTCCAAAGAGAATATTTTCATTTGTATCAAAATGTGTTAAAAAAATTAAACATTAAATTGATTAAAATGGACTGAATTAGATATATTATAACAAAATAGATCTAATTTTAATTTTGAAATTATTTAGAAAAAAATATAACATTTTAATGTATTCAAAAGAAGTAGTAATTTTCAATAAAAACAAGTATTTTTAAGTATTAATTAATAGAATTAAAATTTTCAAAAAACCCCAGAAATTAAAAATAATATAATTTTGAAAAGGTTATTATAATAATTATCATCCTTTTCTAAAATATATTTTATGAATGTGGAAATAATTAATTCAATATTTTTTAATAGAAAAAATAAAAATCAGTTCTTTGAGAAAAATGTATTATCAAAGAATATAATGAATTCCCCCAAAAAATATGTAATTATTTATCAATAGATTATATTTATCTCAAAACCTTATAATTTAATTGAAATATGTTTTTATTCATATTCATAACACCATGTTTAATGGATATTCTATAAAGGTGTTTTTTAAATAATATTATAATTAGTATATCATGGATTGCTAAAACTCTGTGTTTCATGTCACATAAGCTATTGAAGAAATTAAATTAAATTTTGAATTTTTTTAATAGAATATTAGGGTATTTAAAAAGTAATTATCCACCCCTTTATATACTATCGTAAAAGGAAACGTTGCTCATGCGTACGTGTGGACTAGCACCTCTACGAAGAGTTGCGTTTCATTATTCATTATAGATTCACATTGATAGTTTTAAAGATATATTTAAAGAATATATATGATATTTACTATATTATTATAATTTTATAAAGGTTAATTATTAATTAATTTTATCTTAAATCATTCATAAAAAAGTGGAAACATCACTCATGTGAACGTGTGGGCTATCATTTCCCTAAATTGATGTAAATCATTTTTCACCACAACATTTCATGAGTGGTTTTACAAATATAAATAATGAATAAATATAATATTTATATCATTTTTAATATGATGGTGATGATTATATCATGATCATGGTTTAATGACCATAACTTCCAAATAGATATATGCATGAAAAGTTAAATGGTTTGCCCCCAAAAAATTAATTTTAATAATGAATTCCTAATAAATGGGTTATAAGATGTTATAAGTAAACCATGTATAGTATTATTTGTATTGATATTATTTTGGTATATAATTTTAATAACATTAAATTTATTATACAAGAGAATATAGTGTTTATGAAGAATTCAGGGCTTGAGGTAAGGGGCCATTCATCTCCATATTGTTTTTTTGAGGCATGTTTAATCTTATGAACCAATTTTTTTTTGAGGTGCATATGAAGGACATTTGAAATTTTATATTCAATATATTTTATAATTTCTGGACTTTAATGTATTAATCTAATTATATTATCCAAGGGGTTTTTTTGGATTTCATAAAAGTGGTAAGTGGTTCTCATCTCACTATTGTTTCAATGAGAGATGACATATTCACCACATATTTCTTTCATTTAGTGTATATAATTTCATTTTTAAATGATGAATCAATTTAAAATAATAAAATTAAAAGTTATATTTGTTTTTTTTTCTTGGGGGTTATCATTCAAAAGTTACAAAACCTAGAATGATTTATGTTACAATATCATTTCTTTTAAAGATTATCATTGAAAAATTTAATTTGGGGGAAATTAATTGGATATTATCTATTAGAATGTATATATTTTATTCTATTAATGTAATTAATTTATTTTTAATTTATCATTAACATTTTAATAAATTTTGTACCTAAAATTATAATTAATTTATTTTGAATAATATTCAACCTTATCACCTCTTTAGTTGACAAACATTTTCTTCCTTATCCATGCTCTTCAAAAACAATTTATGTATGTTTTTACCTATACTAGAAATTTTGAAAAAATATCTCCTTTATAATATTTTATATTATTTGTCATTTTTAGAGGAATATTTCAAATTAAATGAATTCAAAAAAATGGGTTTTAACTATTTTAAGAACCGTGAAAATAATTTTTTCTTTTAATGTATATAGAATGAAAAACATTTATAGACAACGTGGAAATTATGTTATTTGAAGATTATTTTACAATTTTCTATGGTTATATTCAACGAATATCATTTTATCATTATTTTTTAAATTTTTAGTTATAAATTTTCAAAGGAGAAGTATATTTTTATCTTGTTTTCAAGGAATGTTTTGAATGTTTTTTATGGTATTATTTATCAATTGAAACATACTTTAAATATTTGGAAGATACAATACAGATATGATTTAATGATACTATACACTTTATTTCATTGGATATTATAATGATTATTATTAAAGGATGCTTCTACAAAACCTATTACTTTATCATGGGTTAATTAGGTTATGATGTCAACTTTATGAAATTGGTTTTTTTCCATGAGTTATACTATGATAAAATGATGAAATATTTATGAAACCCATTTATTATCCATGAGTTATGAAATAATTAAATGATGAATTTTATTACTTATAGAACTCAAATCACTACTATAAAACACACCTTTAAAACCATTGGCCTTTATTAGTGCTACAAAAATGAGACGACAAAGTCCATCTTTCTTAGTGTTAAAATAAGGGTTGATAATGGGATCCCTCTATTAGTGAAAAAATTGCTGATAAAGGGAACCCTTTATCACCACTTTTTTAGCACTGATAAAAGGGAACTTTTATTAGAAATTTATTTTAGCGCTGATAAAGGTTACCCTTCATGAGCGCCCTATTAGCGCTAATTAAGGTATCGAATAAAATGAAATAATTTAACAATTAAAATTAAAAAATTTAGCCATTTCATTAATTAAATAATTATTGTTAAAAATGATTCAAATGAATATAAAAAAATAAATTTTTAAAATTTTTATATAATATATATTAAATATATATTTATTTTAAATGAATAAAATGTAACAATTAAACAAAAACATTAAAAATGAAAATTTTAACAAATCATTTAAAAATTTATTAATAAAATAGTTATTAATCAAAATAAATAGTTATAATATATATATATATATTAATTAGAAATAGTAATAAATAATATATACTATATATAAATATACATAAAATGAATAAAATGTTAATTAAAAACATAGTAATGTCTTATTTATTTTTATTTTGGATTGATTTTTGAATTTAACAAATATCAAACTCCATGTGATACATTGATTTCATGTAAAAATTTATATGTAATTAATTCATTTTTATGTACAAAATCACACAATAATATATTTACATAATATAAAGAAGCACATACAACTAATATTTATTGAATTTATTCAAATTTTAGTATATTGTATAATTTCATTACAACATGATACATTAAATATATTATGATTCTAATCAGTGAATTGTATTTATTTAATTTTAATACTATTACAGTTATGGTATTCATTTTTAATAATTTTTAGTTTCTATTTTCATTTTTAATTTGATAATTTTATATTATTTATTTATATATATTAATTTACAATGTTTTAGTATTATCAATATGTATTTATCTTTACTTTAATATTTATATATATAAATCTGTATTTTTCCAATTATGTATATATAATTAATAAAACATATCCATTTTTTCAATATTATTTATGTGTACTCATTTTGAATTTTTCAATTTCACTCATTTTTTAAAATGAATGTATTTAAAACCTTGAATAAACTAATAAGGTTAAAAATATATTTTTTAATAAATATTTATAAATATATTTACAATATTTATAAATTTATAATTATTATAAATAAATAAATAATTTTTAAATAATTATAAATAAATAAATAATTATTTAAATAATTATAATATATAATATATTTTTGTAGATAATTATAATTATATACACTTTATCAATGCTATTGTTTTAGCATTGATAAAAGGAATAGCTATCAGTTCTTTTTAGTGCTTATAAAGATCGATCTTTATCTGTGCTAAAAAATCAATCTTAAAAGAAATCTTTATCAGTGCTAAAATGTTAGCTCTGATAAAGACCACTTTTATCATCACTTATCAATTTATCTCTAATAAAAGGGATATTTATTAGAGATTTTATGAAAGTGTTGTTAAAAGTTTCACCTATCTATATAAAAGAACCATAATCATGGCTCAGTCTATCGCGATTCTCCATCTCTCATGGAACTCCTCTACAACAGACGTGACTCCTCTACGATCTCTCAGATGAATCAATTCTAGAATCCAATTTATGTTATTTTATACTTTTCATCTATCAATGATTGAGTTTTTGTGTTCTATGTTTTGTGTTTTTTCACTTTTCTTAACCGTGATGAATCGTACATCTCATCTCATTTCCATTGAAATACCACAGGTGGTTCTATTTTATCTTTTTCCTCTATAGTCAATTGTTTCTAAAAAATTTAATGATGTTTTCATATGGAAAGGTCAGTCAATATATGTGTATGGAACTATATGGATAAATAAAATATATTTTTCACCACATACTATTGCAATGGTAATGTTATCTATATCTCTTAGCATTGATGAAAGACATTAATGATTGGGAGGTGCATCTGAGGTGATGTGCTGGCCAGAATTGTGAACAATTTTGATATACTTGGTCAAAAATGTTAAAAAATTTATTCAGAGTGAAACTAGGGATATTGGTATTGATTATATCCAAAATAAAAAAAACATTACAAACATAAGATGTAATCCAAAAATATGTTGGATAACATATTTATGATGGATACTTTATTTACCATATGAATTCTTGTTTGTTTTATTCCTTAACCTATTTTTATGAGTCTCATGCTTCTTATTTTGGAGTTGATAGGTAGGAATCAATAAGAATATATGAAATTTCATATTCTTATGTGCCATTGTTTCTGATTTTTTCTATAATCAATTATAAATTTATATTAATAGAAACCTGAATAATAAATAAATAGCATATTCTTATTTACTTATTAGTGATGATATGGTTTACATAACTTATTAATTAATTGATTTTATTTAGTAACCCCCTTTATCGATAATATTATTTAACTATTTCATACTTCTATTTAAAATTATTATTCCAAAAACATTAAAATTATATTTAATGTTCGAGAAGACTTATTAAAAAGGGAATGAATGAGAGAGTGGGGAAGGGGGTTCAAATTTAATATAGATTATCTCATGCATATTTCTAAAAGATTAATTTTTTCTGGAAGGGGAAAATTATATTAATATCTACATTAATATAGAATATGTCACCACAAGGACCCATATATTTACATAGGAAGGATCTAATAAACACCCTCTTTATGCTATAATTTATATTTATCTTCAGGTCCTAGATGTAATTTTAGATCCACTTCAATCTATGTGGTATAATTTTCAGTGAAGGGAACATATAGTATCTTTTATTCCTAGAAGATTTTAGGGTAATATATCATAATAATAAATTTAGTATTCCACATAATATATTTATTTCAGTTATAAGAGGAAAAAATTATAGATCAATATTGAGCATAAGTCGGAAAATTCACCATTAAAGAGATGTTTTTTATTGGAGGGATCTTATAGTGGATTGAAAAAATATCTAAAATTAGATGGTAAAAAATCCTTGAGTAGACATAATTGATGTCTAATATAGGTGGGGTTTGATTCATCTCTTAAATACCATTAGAGTGTAGGTATTCCAATTCCTCTTCAATTGAGGATTATTTTATAGAGATTCAATCAGTATTGGTTCTAATGACACTTTAATCCTTATTGCCTATTTTCTGTGAGAAATTTCTATCGACGTGGTTAATAGAAAAACCTCTAATGGTACTTTTGAGTTATTCCTTCTAAGAAGGGTCATTAGTTATGATTGGTAGATTATATATGGATGAGTATTCTATAGAGGATACTAGACATTGTTATTCTATAATTATAGGTACAATCCTTTTATATTATAATCTTTTGGATATTATTAAGACATCTAAGATTATTATTCGTTATTTACAAGTATCCTATATTTCATCTCAGATTGGGATTAAAACTTTTTTATAATGTTATTGACATCAATATTCTCTATAAGTAAACCTATGGAAAAAGTGTAATCAATGTCAATTTTATTTATTAGTATCTTATATATATCTCTCTCTATCAATTACATATACCTACACAATGCCATCCATACACAGTAAACTCATTTTAACTTCATACAAGACCAATGATAACTGCATCTCTATCCGATGTAGTGATGTAAGAAAACAATGAATAATAGTCATAAGCAACATAAATTACATTTCATAAAAAAGACCATGAATATAAAAAATAGGTTTCTTTAAATAAGGACACATTTTGGTAAGATAGATATACATTACAATACACACTATGCATAAAAGACCACAATTTCATGCATCTTGCTTGAAAATTGTCACTATCTTGAACAAAGATAAAATACTTCTATACTGTAGTACAACTAACCTTGACTAAATTTTTTTAATCCATACTCAAATGCATTATTTCCTTCTATATCATAATGATGTATTGGAATTACTCTTTCAAACTATCGTTCCTCTCATAATTGGGGTTCCAAAGATCCTTTATGACATACCACTTGTTCATATTGTACTCCTTAATCTCCATCAAACCTACGACCATGGATTTGAATATCCCATTTCCCAAATCATTCTTTAACTATTTCAACCTTTTATCCTCCCCATTTACTACATCCTTGTAACAAAAACATTGACATCGAAAAATTAATCAAAACATAATGAATAGGTTTGTTTGGATTATTGATTTAAATTTTCTTATATGAATCACTTGGTTACTTTTGACAAAACATCAAAATAATTTACTTATATTTTCAGTACCATCACCTTGGATCCTATTAGAAATCCACATTTATGTATACATGGATAAGAATACTACTACAATGAGTCATCTAATTTGACTATAAAAGGAATTTCTCCCATAATGAGTAAAGCTCTATAACCCTAATTTTAGCTTCATCTTCATGATACCTAGATAAATGGACAATTTTCATGCTCTCCCATCCATCTCACATGAATACCACCAAGAGATTTTGTCTCCTATAAGACCTACAAAAAAAAAGAAACATTTCATAGGAAGGAGAGAACAATAAATATTTGTGAGTGGAATTAAATGACTATGAGTGGAATTCATGTGGATTTGAATGTTCATTCCTTAATTTTTTTAATATAATATGTTATAATCCATAATGAAAATTCCATTTATTTTATTTTTTAACCTATGTGGAATCTCAAATTTCAACTCTCGAATAGTTATTAATGCATTTTTTTTGCTTGATACTCGTCCCCTATCTCTTCTATGTTGCTTGAACTACTCTGAGTAGTTGTAATCCAAAATTATCACCAGTACATGGTATGAGATGGATTTTGGTTAGAGTATATCAAGAAGGAATGGTGGATGTCCAAAAAATATGGGAGATAAATATAAAACTACAAAATTAAATAATAACAGTTTGAGAGGTTTGTCATCAAGGAATATTAGAACCACAATGATGAGATGATGGATAGTTTCAAACAATGAGTGCAATCCATTATCAAGATATGAAAGACAATCAATTTCTGGAGATGGATTAAATATAGGTAGTGAATGTTAGTTGTACTAAATTATTTATGTATTATATCGTTTTTCAAGAGAGTAATAATTTTCATGAAAGATGCATGAAAATGTGGACTTTTTTCATGAAGTTTATTATATTATTATTATTCATGAAAAATTAAATGTTTGACCACCCATGAAAAAAATTTATTATGCACATAATTATATTTCCAATCCTAAGGAAGAATAGACTATTAATGATGAAACTACGGAATTATTAGGGGATAAAAAACTTGTTCATGAAAAAAATGATACAACATCACATTGTAGAATAAAATTATTCAAGTAAGAATTTAGGGTATAAAATTTGAGTATGGTTAGAATCAACAAAGAAAACTTGTTGACCCCAAAAATTAAATATTCATTAGTTATTTTTGGGTCACAATGAGGATGAATGTGATGATTGATATTGAATCATGGCAATGAATCCAACCTGTAATGAAGAAAATTATTTGGAATGATATAATAGTAATTTCACAATAAAATTTCACTATTTTACTATAGAATTATATAATGAAATGTTCATTTTGTTTTCATTATTCCTTGTAGGCATGGTTTTTTAGAAGTTTTCTATTACAAATTGTCTTAATGGCCACTATAAAATCTTATAGTGGATTCTATAATTTTCCTTCAAAGTTATATATTATGTTT
This sequence comes from Viscum album, assembly GCA_963277665.1. Classification (NCBI taxonomy): domain Eukaryota; kingdom Viridiplantae; phylum Streptophyta; class Magnoliopsida; order Santalales; family Viscaceae; genus Viscum; species Viscum album. Next base: position 1,199,644,336 of record OY728157.1, read on the forward strand.
GATGAGGGGGAAAATAACCGTTAAGTTATGTACACATTATAATGTCATAAACATGGAATTATCTCATCAATAATCATAATGAGAAATCATTTTAGGTTCATTACAGTTGATAATATATTATTTGAAATTATTTTTTTTATCCATGTTTTTTCAATAATTTTAAATTATGAAAGAAAAATAGAGTTTTGAAAATAAAGAACATGCATCCAATCCAATGTATGCTTATCTAAAAGTAAGGATTAGGTATTATTCATTAGAGAATAAATTGGTATGTATCTCAAATGAACATTAAAATTTTAAAAATGTGGTATGAAACAACATATGTTCATTTTTTATATGAATATTTATTAATAAAAAGCTATAGACACTTCGATCCCATGTCATTTACTATGGACTGATGCTCTTATAAATAAAGAGGGTAAAATAATTGATGAAAACACAAAATTAGTATTGGTGGCCTATGTAAGTATGAAAAAATTGTTATTCGTTATTATATATTACAATATTATTTAAAAATATCTAGTTATGTTCATAGTTTTTATATGATTTAGACATAATAATCAAGAACACCATACCAAAAAAAGATACTTTTATTAGCTTTGAAGTGGCCTGATCAATATGGTTGCATTATAGGATTAAATTTTTGAGTCTCTCCTCGAACATATTTCAAGAAGAAAAAACCAAAAGAAGAAACTATAGGATCAAATAAGTATAATGAGATGCTCAAATAAAAGATGCGGGTGAATTTTTTTCATTTAAATTTCTTTTAAAACATTTAAAGATGATATAAAATTTTTTTAAGTAATATATCTTAACCTTAAGGAAATCCATTTATTAAGGTTAGTTATTAACTTTTAGGAAAAATATTTTATCAGAAATTAAGCAAAATTCAAAGACCCTAAAGATAATGATATCCAACAACATTGGATAAAGGTTCCTTGATTTATACTTTCAATAAAGTCTATCTTACCCAAACCAATGTAAACCCTCCATATGAAGATCGATATCTATCTTGATATCCCTGAAAGTACTCAATTTAGAAAGAAATCAGAATCTCTGTCTTCTATATCTTTATTCCCACGATCAACATGATCAGAATATACACAAATACTATATGAACAATGTTTTCACATCTAAACATGTTTTTCATGACGTTCGCATGAAGTACTAAGAGTTGTAAGAGACTCTCTCTCTAGAAATCACTTCAAAACCTCAAATCACATCACAAACTTTTGTATCATTTTATCCTTTTTTAGATCATTCAAATGGACTCTTATTTATATGAAAATATTCTCAATGGTGAACTCCACTCAAACATTAATATTTTCCATAAATTTTATAGGGACCTAGACATGTGTCCAATAGAGAATAGTTAGTTTATTACAGATTTTATGACATTTGTTCATGTATGTGAAACGATGTTAAGTCTAATATAAATGTTAATTATAAGAAATTTTTAAGTCTGATAATATTTGAAAGATACATTAAAAAACTCTAACATTATCAATAAAACAATTTCATATGAAAATGAAAATCATATTTGAGGAAAAATGTATCAATATTTTTTGGTACTGATGTCATAAAAACTGTACGACATTTTTATCGGGATTAGTATTATGGAAAATAGGTCCATAATTATGAAAAAAGTATCATAGATTTCCATGTGAAAACTTTACTACAAAACATGTATCATAGATTCACCGGTATCCCAAAATTGGTATGAAATAAGATTATGTAAAATGGTACATTAGAATCATAAATAAAGTAGTATGAAAAAGTTTTAAGTAAAATAGAATGAAGATGATGTACTTAAAATGGAAAGATAAAGTTGTAAGTAAAACAGAATGAAAAATTTGTAAGTAAAATAGAATGACAAAGTTGTAAGTAAAATAGAACTTAAGGAAAAGTGTTTGTGATTTTCAAAACAAAAAACCGCAAAGAATTGAGAAGTCATAAGATAATATTATTGAGTCAATAATCTCCCCCCTTTTGGATGGCACAAACAACTTTTCTATGCATTAACATATTGACTTAGAGAAACAAGTAAGAAAACCATATCTCCTCCTTAGAATGTGATTTAGGATGAATATGAATAACTCCCCATTTGGTTATGTTTACTAAAGATTTTATTCTTGTACTTTAATAACCTGTTCTCTTTCTTAAATAAATATCTGCCCCTTAGATAAATATTTCTTCTGAAAATAAACTCTTCCTTACATAGGTATTATTATTTATTCACATCCTTGTGATATTCTTGAAGATTACTCAAAAAAATCTCCCATTATTGGTTATTGTTTTATATAGACAAGATCCTTTCTTCTTGAGCATTGATTCTATCTTTTTGATTTTTTAATGAACTCCTCTTGAGTATTCACATTTTTCAAAAATTTTCCTCTGACATCCTTTTCACTACTTACAGATTGAGAAACAATATTTAGTTAGCTTACTTTCTTAGAGGTGGATGCTATAACTTTTTTGAACTCAGACTCACAAGTATTTAAAGCTCTGTTTGTTGAATCCATGAAGTTATTGAAATGTCTAAGCTCTTTATTGATGGTTTTGGTATGGTTAAAAACATTCTTACAAGTCACCTCTTTAGATTTATAATCAATCAAAATATTTTTGAAGTTCTCTTTTTTCTTGAACACCATATAAATCACTATATTAGTAGATTCTTTCTTTTTTATTTAGGTTCTATTGCATCATTTGATAATAGTCATCTATATTTTCATGAACGAGAATTGTGCTAACCAACTTTCCAAAAGATAGCATGAAAAATTCATGCTCAATAGTGGATGAGGAATCATATTCTGAATCATATTTTCTTTTCTCAGTCAATCTTGGAGTCAAGGAATCTGGTTTTTATATCCTTTTAGAACAATTTTGTGGGGTTTCTTTATCGGATGAGGAAGTTATAACTCTCTCCCCTTTGTCATCATTTCATAGTGGGGTTTCTTCATCAGAAACCTAGATTGTATTAAGACCTCCCTATTCACCTTATTCCTATTCAAGATATTGTTCTTGAGTTCCTTCTTATCTTTATTCTTCATGTATATCTTACTGTTCACCATCTTTTTGTTCAACCTATTATTCCTCTTCTTATTCCACTACAACTTCAACTTATTCTTCCACTAAAACATCGACTTATTCTTCAATATCTTGTTCTTAAGAAATAGATATAGAAATTAAAGTCCGAGGAATTCTATTATACTCTTACACTTCCCTTAGAATTTTATTTTTGTCTTCTTAAATTATCTAATCTATCATTTATTGAACATGTTCTAATATTGTTAACACTCTCTTAGATTTCTGGATTTCTGGAGTGACAACCAGTTTTTCAGGAATAACTCAACATGCTGATACTTCTTTAAATTTTGTCTCTACCGCTTTTAGTATAGGATGACACACTTGAGCTTCTGAGGATTTCTTATTTAACTTATTCTCTTTTTATTCATTCTTTAGATATTCAGATTGATTAATTTTAAGGCCTTAGCCTTTGCCAAATTTAAACCAATGGAAGGATCAACATCCTTTATGGTAGCTTCCATTTTTATCCATTTTGCAACTGTTGTATTTGAATACGATTTTAGATTCTTTACCAGAGGAGGTGCTGATACTGGATTAGAAGGAATTGATGCTTGTAATCCTAGTTCTTCAGGTTTTCTTTTCATAGTTATTGACTTTGATGAATCCAGAACATCATCCTTGTTATGAACAACTATATCATAAAATTTTTTAGATTCTGGAAAATACTCTACCTTAATTCTCCTAAGAGTATCATTATTGTGTAAAAAAATATTGAACAATTTAGGTATCGATCGATATGGGACATTCAACTCTTGAAGGAACATTATGATTACCCTAGAGACAGTTTCCAGTCACATAAGTATCTCAGATCTTATGATTCATCCTTTTACGGCATGGATGGTGAGGAAGATTTACTTGATCAAGTTGATCTTACAAACATTGAAATGAAAATCTAATAAAAATATATCACATATCTTTATTAAGTGTTTATCACATTTCCTTGGAATAAAAAATCCTTTCATCTATAGGGCTACTAGTTTGTGATTTGTTGTAATATTAGTAATATTTGGATGCTTAATATTATATAGACCAAGATAATCTAGAGCCTTCTCTTTATCAAAAGAACCTTCTTTCATGGTAAGTCTATGAGAGCATAGAATAACCTCTCATTCATAAGGTATATTGAGAAAAATTTCTATCTTCTTTTAAGGAACTGTATAAGTCCTATCATAACATTTTAACTTAATCATTTCCTTACCACCCTTTTTAATGAAAATAACAGATTCAGAAAATTGAATGACTAAGTTAGGGTAAAATGGATCCTGACCTTTCTCCTTATCCACACATACACTTTCCAATATGTTAGTTATTAAGACCATAGAAATGAGGGTGTTATATTTTGTAATGAAATTTGGGAAAACTAGTCTTTCCCTAAAGATCGACCAATCCTTTATTTTATTGCTAATCATAATATAATCTTCTGAGTATTCGAGAATAATATGTAGTATAAGAAACTGATGAGTCGGAATGAAGACATTGAATTCAAAAATGATTTGTCACAAAGAGTAGAGAAGATGGTGTTGTGCTCATTAAAGAGACAAACCTTATATAGAATTAACAGTGACCTTTCAACATCCATAAGATAATTAAATGACTGAAATTAATCTGTTCCAATCTTACAGTTGAGGATGAAAAAATTCAAATATTTTTAGGTTTTTAAGTAAAATAATCAGATTTTAATAATGTGTTCTTTATGGGATACTCTGAAAAATTTATCAATATTAAATAAACATTGTTGGAAGTTTTAGATTATATGAATTTCCATTCAGTGAATTTTTATTCCAGGAATTTCCATTCCATGAATTTCCATTCCATGAATTTACATTCCATGAATTTCTTCAGGTAAGTAAGAAAATAAGATAAAATAGGTTTTCTTAGAGAAAAAAATATTTTCTTAAAGAAAGAAAAATTTTCTTTTAAAATAAAAAAGAACAAGCTTATGTTCTCCCCCTAAATAAAGGAGTATCTTAATGTTAGGAGATTATTTAATAAAGAAATAGACATGAATGATTAACTTATAGTGATCATTCCAAACATCATTTTAATGTACTCAAATTTGTAGGAAGTTAATGGTTTTGTAAAAATATCTGCAAGTTGTTCTTGCATTCTGATGAATTAAAGAATAATATCTTCTTTTGGTGTGTGGTATCTAAAAAAGTAATGTATAATATCAATTTTCATTGCACCAAAGTGATATTCAATGTTTTTAATTTGGGTAACGGAACTTGTGTTATGACACATTATTTGATTTTTAGTAAAACTCATACCATAGTCTGTGAGTATGTGTTGCATCCAAAATAATTGAGTACAACAACTTCTAGCTACTACATATTCATCTCCAGCAGTGTAAAGTTCTATAAAATGTTATTTATTACAAGACCAAGAAACAAAATAATCTTCTAGTAAATGACACGTTCTGGATTTAGTTTTCCTCCCAAATTTTCAACCACAAAAGTCAGCATTTGAAAAATTCTTATCTTAAAAATAATTTCCAGAAGAATAAAATAGTCCCAAATCTAAAGTTCCCTTTAAATACCAAAAAATTCATTTATAGACTTTTAATGAGATTCTTTAGGATTTTCTTGGTATATTGAACATAATAACACCAAAAACATTATGTCAGGCTGACTAGCTGTTATGTAAAGTAAACATCCTATCATTCCACTATAAGATGTTTGATCCACATGTTTCCCAGCATCATCAATACCAAGAGTGTTAGAAGTTCCTATAAGAGTACTTATACTCTTAGTGTTGTCATTTCAAAACTTCTTAATAAGAACATTGATATACTTATGTTGAGATATATACGTTCCTTCAGGTTTTTGAGAAATTTGAAAACCAAGGGAAAAAGTTAACTCACCTATCATACTCATCTCGAACTCAGATTTCATAAGATTTACAAAGGAATCAGTTAATAATTGCTGAGTTGATACAAAAGTTATGTCATCAACAAAAATTTGTACAATAAAAACATGTTTATTTTCTTTCTTAATGAAAAGCGATTGATCAGTGGTTCCTTTAACATAGTTATTTTGAATCAAAAATCATGTATGTCTATCATACCAAGATATAGGGACGTTTTTGAAGTCTATATAATGATTTTTTAAGTTAGTAAACATGATTAGGATATTTTTTATATTAAAAACCAAGGGGTTGGTCTACATAGACCTCCTCTTGTACATAATTATTGAATAAAGAACACTTTACATCCATTTGATAATGTTTGAAATAAAAAAAATGCTCCAAAAGATAGAATAATAGAGATAGATTCAAGTCTTGCTACAAGATCATAGGTTTCTTCAAATTCTATGACTTCTTTAGTTATAGCCATTAGAAACAAATCGTGATTAAAATCTAAAAGTAATTCCATTTTCATCACATTTTTAAAAAAATATGATTTAACTCCAATAATAGATGTTTCCTTAGGTCTTTCATCCAAGGTCCAAACTTGATTCCTTATAAATTCATTGAGTTCATATTTCATGGAATTTATCCAATCATCATCACCAAAGGCTATTTTAGGAGTCTTTAGTTCATATAGAGAAACAAATGAAACATGTTCAACTTCATTCTTTAAGGAACTTCTAGTTCTTACTGGTTTATTAACATTTCCAATGATATTATCACTGGGATGATTTCTAAGTAACACCTGACTAGGGTTTTGTAAAACCTGTTCATCAACATAGGGTAAAACATATTCAAGGTCAAATTTATCACAAATATTTTATTGGAAATTTTATTTATTTGAAGTATATTCTATCAAAGGATGGTGATTAGTTTTAGAAAATATATCAGAAATAAGTTTCGATAGATTGAAAACAAAAGGACAAGTTTCATCTTATTTAACATGTACTGTTTTTTCCACAGTACATGTGTTTTTTGAAATACTCAATATGCCTTGGATTTAGTGGAATAGCCAAATAAAATTCCTTCACCGATTTTAGGTGAAACTTTATATAAGTTATCATTAGTCTTCAAGATGAATACATTGCAACTAAAAACTTTGAAGTAAGAAACATTTGGTTTTTGGCCAGTCCATAACTCTTAGGTGTTTTATTAAGAAAAGGACTTATTAAGACTTGATATTCAGTATAACTTGCAGTACTTATAGCCTCAACCAAAAAATGTTTAACTATAGAATATTCAATCAGCATGGTTCTAGTCTTCTTTTCATAAAAAAAATTTCTTCTTTAGACAACAACATTTTTTATAGAGTTCATAGAGCTGAAAATTTGTGAGTAATACCTTTCTTACTACAAAAAGTTTCAAAGTATAAATTTTCAAATTATCCAACATGATCACTATGAATAGTTATCAAAGGTAATTTGTTCTCATTTTTAACTTTATCTCTAATGTTTTTTGTAATAATAAAAATATTTAGATTTTTTTTGCAAGAAAATAGACCCAATTAAATATAGTGTTGTCATAAACAAAGATAAACACATCATATTTGCCTCCAATACTTCCAGTCTATATTGGACAAAATAAGTCCATGTGAACCAAATTTAAGGCATTAGAAGGTGAAACTTCACTTATAGATTTAATGATAGATTTATTTTTCTTACCATATTGAAAATGATCATAGTCTTTTGAAGAATCAATCCTATGGTCCAATAGATCCTTAATAAGTCCTTTTTTAGAAATTTTACTAAGATTCCTTAAGTTATATGTTCATATTATTCTATTCTAATGCAAAGATTGATATTCAATTGCACTAAAAAAAGTTATCTCATGAGTTATATGATAATATAGTTTTAATATGTACACATTATCATGCCGAAGAGCAGAGAAAATAAACTCATCCTTGGAATTGTGAACTAAGCATTTATCATTTCTAAAATTCACAAGGTAACCTTCCTCACATAATTGGATTATTTTAATGAGGTTGTGCATAAGGCCTTTTACAAAAACAACAATTGAAATAGAAAACAAGTAACAATAAGATTAGTTTAACTCAAAGAGAAGGATATCCATCAAACTTGGATAAAGGTTACTTGATTTATACTTTCATGAAAGTCTACCTTCCCCAAACCCATGTAAGCCCTCAATCTGAAGATTAGTATCTGTCATGATATACTCAAATTTCTTCAATTTAAATGAAAATATGAACCCTCATCTTCCAAATATGGAATCCCACAATCAGTACGATTGGATTATTCCCAAAGAAAGTCTAAATAAGTTGTTTATGACATCCGAATGAAGCACTGAGAGTTGAAAGTTCCTCTCTCTAGAAATCAATTCAAAACATCAAATCACTTTTCATTTTTTTTCATATTCACCTTTTTTATCTCACTTGAATGAACTCTTATTTATAGGTAAAAAGTTTCAATTGTCGTCTCCACTCCAACCGTCATATTTTCCTTAAATTTCGGAGGGACCTGGACACATGTCAAGCAAAAAAAGGTTAGTTCATAACAGATTGTACGACATTGTTTCATGTTTGAGAAATGATGTTAAGATTAAGATAAATGTTAATTATAAGGGAATTTTATGTCTGATAATATTGTATGGATACATTAAATAAATCTGACATTATCAAGAAAAAACTTTCTTAAGAAAATAAAAATTAGATTTGAGAAAAAAAGTATAACTTTTTTTGGGTACCAATATCATAGAAACTGTAGGAGATTTTTACTGGTATTAGTATCATGAAAAACTATATCATAATTATGAAAATATTATCATAAATATTTATATGAAAATAGTACAACAAAATTCATATCACAGATTCACAGGTATCACTGAATCAGTATGACATAGGAATAAGTAAAACAATACGTCAAAATCTTAAGAAAATGGTATGAAAAAATAGTATGTATAATGGAATGAAAAAGTTTTAATTAACAAAGAATGAAGAAGTTTTAAGTAAAACATAATGACAACGTTATAAGTAAAACATAATGACATAGTTGTAAGTAATATAAAACTTAAGGAAAAGTGTTTGTTATTTTCAAAAAAGAAAATCATATGTAATGGAGTAGTCATAAGAGAACCTTATTGAATAAAAAAATAAATATAATAATGTGAGATGATTTTATACACAAATAGATTCACTACAAGATATTATTTATTGGTCTATTTTGGCAGACCAATGTATAAGAAACGATGAAATAGAAATGACAGTGGAGCAATATAACGACCCACACTTAATACATACATAATCTTGAATTTATTCAAGAAAAAATCACTTTTACATTGAGGATATTTTCAAGTTTAGAGCTTTAGAGAATTAGGACATAATACATTCATAAAATTACACATTGTTACATAGTGGATACCATAAAATCAGTTTCCATTTTTCTCAGAATATAAAACATTAAAACTTAAAAAAAGACTCCTTGATAATTCTTCAAAATTTATCACGTCTTCATTCCTTGTATTGCTCATCCATTAACCTATGAAAAATCATTTAAAAACTTGGGATGAGCACAAAAGATCAGTAAGGTATGAAAAAGAAGGAAAAATCACATTAGTCTATGAATACTCATAACGTATGAAAACATTTTCAAAAGACATGCTTTCCAACCATAAATACTTACTTAGTGTAACGTGAGATTTAAAAAAGATCCTCACAAACATAAATATAATCATAGAGGTATCTTGGAGAATTACTTACATAATCTTGTAACCATCTTGGCTACCTTAAAATTTGTAACCCTCACGGCTACCATACTTTGTGTAACCATCGCAGTTACACGTGGAGTAACCATACGACCGACCTCCAACTTACTCATAAAAAATGCATTGGAGGGAAATATAGGTCCCACCCTTCATAATAAAAAATTCCCAATAACCAAAACATAATCATACAACATAAATAATAGCATAAAAACATTGCTTTTGAATCTTGTAAAACAGAATTTTAAAAGAGGATTTTAGAAGAAAATTCCCTTATAAACATCATATACTTGAAGTGAGACTTAATAGAGTGGATGGAATGTGTATATACTCTTTAAATACACATAATGAAACATAATATAAACAAAACACATCACAAAAACAATTTAAATAGACCATAAATATTAAATTAGAAGGTTAACCCAAAAAATGGAAATCGGGTTAAGAATTCCCTTACCTTAAGCTTGTATTACATCAAACTTGTTAAAACATCCTGTATAATGGTTAAAATAGTGTTATTAGTATTTTACAGAAAAATTCTCATGTTTATAACATCTTATATGGTCATTTCATAACCTCATTTCACCTTTTAATTTTTAGTATTTTGTTCCTTGGATTATTTTGGGTGAGTTCTTTTGTGATTTCCACGATCGGTTCATGATGAATCGTTCTTGTTGATTGGAAGTGAAACGTCAGAATTGGAATGGAATAGTATTTACATATTTATATTACCATAAATTATACCATTTATCACTTTGATTGTTTATATGAGTATGATTCATTAGATAAAACATTAACGATGTTCGTTTAGATCATTTAGGTGGTTCTTTGATAATAACAACGTCATTTTGTCATTTAAATTAGAACCATGAGTACAAAATAATTCCAGAACCTTATATGAGTCATAAAACATATCTTATAACCCGGTTCAGCCATATAAATGGTTTCATTACCAGACTTTAAAGAATTAATGGAAATTGAAAATACATCGTCCACGATGTCGGTAATTCAACACAAATGGACAATGTTTTTTGATTCTTTAAATATGTGGAAGAGGAGAAGAATACTAATGAGTAATTTTGCATAAACATTAAAGCATAATGAATATACATTATTCTGTAGATTTCATGTATTTTTCATAAGAGGGAGTGAGGAAAGAATAAAAACGAATCATGAAATAAAAGAAAATCACGAGAAATTTCTCACGAAAATTCAGCAGCCTAACGACGTCTCTTCAAATTTCATAAAACCAAGATTGATGAGAGGAATAGAATATATCATCATTCATACAAGATATGGACAGTAATTGGGGAATATTTAATGAAATATCCCAACACAAGACAAATGGAAGGGAAGAGAATAACAAAAAATGAAAGAAAAGAATGAAAATAAAAGAGGTTGTTTACCTCTTTATCTCTTCTCCTTGAGATCCTTATTAAAGGCTTTGATTTTGGTATTTTGGTGATACCAGCAGCTCTAGGACGTGGGGAGGGAATTTGGTAGAAATTAGACAATTATCAAGGCTTGAGAGGTGTCGGAGGAAGAGGGGAGTGAGGGTGGTATTTATAGTGGAGGAGGGGAGGTATTTTAGATTATTTTAATCATTATTATAATATTTTTATCAAGAATATGAATAATCTCAAATAAAGTGGCCCTAAATAGGGATAATATCTTGTGAGTTTGAAGAAAGTGTCCTCGCATCAATTATGATTTCATAAATAGTGCGTTTTTACTGATAAATTGATTATGCGGTATTTTATCGTATTTCACTATTCACTGAAAATTCAAGAGTTTCAGAAAAATGCCAAAAATTTACCCCAAACATTTTTCGACATGTATAATTCAAAAATGAACTCCATTTTTCAAAAATGATTTTCTAAATATTATTAATTTAATTTTTAAATAAGGTCACAGTTAATTCAAAAAATAACAATATTGAAGTGCAATTAGTTTTATGTGACATTGGAAAATTAATTAAGATCCCATTATCCTATCGCCTTGGGAAAATAAAATAATAATATTATTTACTATTCACGAGGTCATATTACTATTCATGTTACTATTCATAAGGGTATGCTACTATTCACCAAAAAAACAAGTTTGTTTCATCAGACTCTAAATAACATACTGAACACAATTATAGATGACAGTTTCTTTAAATTTAAAACATAGAAGAAATAAAATTATGTTTCAAGGATACTTATAAATATATACCTTAAACAAAATTTCAAGCATTTTCAATTTATTTTTTAGAAAACCATGGGATGTTACATTATCCCACCTTCTTGAAATTGCGTCCTCGCAATTTTATTTACTTATTAAACAACTGAGGGTATTTTTACCTCATAGCATTTTTAGACTCCCATGTTGCTTCTTCAACCATGTGGTTTCTCCACAAAACCATTACCTGGTGGATTACCTTATTCCGAAATACATGTTCTCTTCGATCAAGAATCTGAACCGGTTTTTCTTCATAAGAAAGGTTATCTGCCAGCTGAACTGCTTCCGGCCTCAAGACATGTGATGAATCTGGAACATACTTTCTCAATATCGAAACATGAAAAACATTATGTACATGAAACAAGCTAGGAGGCAAAGCTACGTGGTATGCAACTATTCCAACTTTATCCAAGATTTCAAAAGGACCAATGAACCATGGAATTAGTTTCCCTTTCTTACCGAAACAAATCACACTTTTCCAAGGAGAGATTTTAAGGAAAACATGGTCACCTAACTCAAAAGAGAAGTCTTTCCTTCTGTTATCTGCATAACTTTTCTTCCTACTTTGAGCTATCCTCATGTGTTTCTGGATCATCGTTACTTTCTCAGCCACTTCTTCTATTAATTATGGCCCCATCAAATTTCTTTCACCGACATCATCCCAAAACCCAGGAGTCTGACACCGCTTTCCATACAAGGCATCAAAAGGTGCCATCTGAATACTAGAATGGAAACTGTTATTATAAGAAAACTCAGCTAAAGAAAGATGATGATCCCAACTTCCCTGATAGTCCATTGAACAAGCTTGAAGCATATCCTCCAAAGTTTGAATCGTTCGTTTTGACTGCCCATCTGATTGAGGACGAAAAGCTATACTGAAATTCAACTCTGTGCCCAATGACTTCTAAAGTCCCTTCAAAAATTTAGAAGTGAACCTGGGATCTTGGTTAGACACAATGGAAAGAGGAAGTCCATGTAACCTGACAATATCCTTGAGGTACAATCGAGAAAGATGATCCAATGTCATTGTATCTCAAATAGAAAGAAAATGCGCAGACTTTGTTAGCAGATCAACAAGAACCCAAGTCGCATTGTTACCTCGAGAAGTATTTGGTAGTCCCACCACAAAATCCATGTATATATTCGCCCATTTCCACTCTGGCACTGGAAAAGGCTGAAGCATCCCCTTCAGTAACTGCCGCTCTACTTTAACCTTCTGACATGTCAAAAATTTCATTGTAAAAACAGCAATGTCTCCTTTCATCCCATTCCACCAATAATAATCTCGAAGGTCTCTGTATATATTAGTACTTCCAGGATGAACAAAAAATGGAGAACTATGAGCTTCACACGACAATTCTTTCTTCAACTGGGAATCACAAGGCACACACAACCTTTTTCCAAATCTTAAAGCAAAATATTTATCAAGATTAAATTCTGTCAACTTTCCCATTTTAACCAATTCTACCTTATTCTGTAGCTCACGGTCTTCCCTCTGCGCTTTCATAATTCTGTCTGACAATGAAGACTGCACTGAAACTTGAAACAAAAGAGAGGTATTCCATGCACCAACAAATTCCAATCCAAAATTCATCAAATCATTAATCAATGGATCATGTTCCAAACATGGCATGGTTAACGATGCATGATGTTTCCGACTTAAGGCATTTTCTACTTTGTTTGCTTTTCCAGGATGGTAATTGATCGTGCAGTCATAATCCTTTATCAGTTCTATCCATCTTCTCCGCCTCATGTTTAATTCCTTCTGAGTGAATATATACTTTAGAATTTTATGGTTAGTATATATTTGGCATTTGGTTCCGTATAGATGATGCCTCCAAATTTTCAAAGCAAAAATCACAGTTGCCAATTCCAAATCATGTGTGGGATAAATTAGCTCATGTGGTTTAAGTTGTCTCAAAGCATAGGCAATTACCTGATCATTCTGCATCAAAACACAACCAAGTCCCTTCAAAGAAGCATCACTGTAGATGACAAACTCACCATTCCAGGAAGTTAAGGCCAAAACTGGAGCATTCACCAATCTCTTCTTTAGTTCCTGAAAACAATTATCACATTCCCCTGTCCAAACAAATTTAACCCGTTTCCATGTTAACTTAGTTATCGGGCTAGATAACCGTGCAAAGTTCTTAACAAACCATCAGTAATAACTTGCTAATCCCAGAAAACTAAGAATATATGTAACATTTTTGGGTCTTGTCCATTCATCAAATACTTTTGTTTTGGCAGGATCAACTGTTATTCCACCCTTATTTACATTGTTCCCAAGAAAAGAAATCTGTTGCAACCAAAAATAACACTTGATGAATTTTCAATATAGTATATTTTCTTTTAAAGTTTGTAAAATAACCGTTAGATGTTTTTCATGATCCTCTTTATTTTTTTGAAAAAACCAGAATGTCATCAATAAATACAACCACAAACTTATCCAATAACTCATGAAATACTCTATTCATAAGATTTATGAATACAACAGGTGCATTAGTTAACCCAAATGTCATAACAACAAATTCATAATGCCCATATCTAGTATGAAAGGCTGTTTTCAGGATGTCATCCTCCTTCAACTTTAGATGATGGTATCTGGATCTCAAGTCAATCTTGGAAAAGTACTGAGCCCCCTAGAGCTGATCAAACAAGTCATCAATATGAGGAAAAGGATACTTGTTTTTAACAGTGATGTTATTCAAAGCTCTATAATCAATGCAAAGTCTCAGGGAACCATATTTCTTTTTAACAAAAAAAACAGGGGCTCCCCATGGTGAAGTGCTGGGATGAATGAAGCCTTTGACAAGAAAATCCTGCAACTGATTTTTCCATTCAATAAGTTCTATTGGAGCCATACGATATGGGGGTTTTGAAATTGGATTAGCCTCAGGAACTAAGTCAATTGTGAATTCAGCTTCTCGTTTAGGTATGACACTGGGTAACTCCTCAAGAAAAACATCAAGGTATTCATTTACCACTGGCACATCATTAATTTCAATAGTTCCCTTGTTTTCAAAAATATGAGCAAGACAACATTCATTTCCATCTTTCAATAGTTTTTCAACTTCCTGATATGTATCAATTGTATGGGTTCATTCTTGTATACAAACTGAAACTCTTTCTAAAAAAAAACTTCTTTAGCTCTACAGTCAATCTTAGCATGATAATCAGAAAGCCAGTCCATCCCCAGAATAACATCAAAACCGACTAAGGGTAAAACAATAAGGTTTGCAGGTAAGGTCTTTCCACATACCACAGTAGAAATATTCTTATAATTCCTATTTGCTATAACATATTCCCCTGGTGTTTTAACAACAAGTTTGGGTCTCATTTGTTGAGGTGATATTTCCAATTTACTAGAAAATTTCTCAGAGATGAAGGAATGTGTAGACCCCGTATCAAAAAAAACATTAGAAAAATATTAGTGAACAAACAAATTACTTGATACAACTTCATTGGATGGCCCAACAACTGCTGACGTAGTCGCAAAGGATCTCACTACACCTTTCTTCTTGTAGTCTGGCTTCTTTGAATCATTTGGATCTCTCTTTGGACAGGCATTTGCAAAGTGACCCATCTCACCACATTTAAAACACTTTACATTTTTCTTATCAGGATTAGTCTTTGGATCATTTTCATTGCAATATCGGGCCATAAGTCCAAACTTACCACATTTAAAACACTTCCCAGTTTTGATAAGACATTCCCAGGGTGATTCTTGACACACTTTTCACAAATTGGAAACTGGATTTTCTTACCATCAGATTTATTTGGTTGAGTCTTACCCATTGCTTGCCCACTGGACCTCTTCTTCTCTTTGCTTCCAAAATGCATGTGATTGTCAGCAAACTCCATCTCTACTCTCTCAGCACATCAGACAAGTTTGTCATAACTTTTGAATTCACGGGAGGACAACTCCCTTCGATACCTTGGCTTGAATCCTGAGTAAAAGCGGTTGATTTTGCTATTGAGATCCAGAATAAGATTCGGAGCATACCTCGCCAGTCGGGTGAAGTTCGCCTCATACATAGCCACTGAATCTTCCTCCTTTTGTTTCAATTCAAGTAATTGATTCTCCATTCTAAGTCCCACCACCTTAGGAAAATATTTTTCAAGAAAAAGGATTTTAAATTCATCCCACACTAAGGCATAAAAATCCTCTCTACCCATGATATTCCTTACCATTGACCACCACTGATCAGCTTCCCCTTCAAAACGACAAATGGAAAGACTTACCTATTGATTGTTCGAACATCCCATAACATCAAATATCTTTTCAAGGGCTTTAATCCATCCTTCTACTACCACTGGGTCAGAAGATCCATTGAATGCAGGAGGATTTTGTCTCATAAAATGTTCCACCTCTGTCATGTTCCGTTGGGGCACCTCTATTTGTTCTCTTTCATGGATAACACCACCATTTATTTCCTAGGTTAGCTGAGCCATTACTGTCACAAATTTCTCGGTTCCAATCCCTACCATTCCGGGATGTAGATCAGGAAGGATGTCATTCTGTTGGTGCCTCTCCTCTTTAGTATCCATGTTCCTTCTGCGGACAACCATTCTAAACAATCATTTCTTAGATGAATCAACATGGTATTCTTTAAATGCTATAACAAATTAATCATAGAGTGAAAATCATTTATGGTATTCTATTAACATCAACCTAACCCCTAAAGTATTCTAAACCATCCTCTGATACCAACTATAGAGGCCCACACTTAATACATACATAATCTTGAATTTATTCAAGAAAACACTTCCTTTAACATTGAGGATCTTTTCAAGTTTAGAGCTTTAGAGAATTAGGACATAATACATTCATAACATTACACATTGTTACATAGTGGATACCATAAAATCTGTTTCTATTTTTCTCAGAATATAAAACATTAAAACATAAAACAAGACTCCTTGACAATTCTTAAACATTTAACATGTCTTCCTTCCTTGTATTAATCATCCATTAACCTGTGAAAAATCATTTAAAAACTTGGGATGAGCACAAAAGCTCAGTAAGGTATGAAAAATAAGGAAAAGTCTCATTAGTCCATGAATACTCATAACGTATGAAAACATTTTCAAAAGACATGATCTCCAACCACAAATACTTACTTCGTGTAACATGAGATTTAAAAAAGATCCACACAAAAATTAATATAATCATAGAGGTATCTTGGGGCATTACTTTCATAATCTTGTAACCATCTTGGCTACCTTAAAATTTGTAACCCTCGCGGCTACCACACTTTGTGTAACCATCGCAGTTACACGTGGAGTAACCATATGGCCGACCTCCAACTTACTCATACCCAATGCATTGGAGGAAAATATAGGTACTAACCCTCATCATAATCAATTCCAAATAACCAAAACATAATCATACAATATAAATAATGGCATAAAAACATTGCTTTTGAATCTTGTAAAACATAATTTTAAAACAGGAATTTAGAAGAAAAGTCCATTATAAACATCATATACTTGAAGTGTGACTTAATAGAGTGGATGAAATATGTATATACTCTATAAATACACATAATGAAACATAATATAAACAGAACCCATCACACAAACAATTTAAATATCCCATAAATATTAAATTAGAAGGTTAACCCAAAGAATGGAAATCGGGTTAAGAATTCCCTTTCCTTAAGCTTGTCTTACTTCAAACTTGTTAAAACCTCCTGTATAATGGTTAAAAGAGTGTTATTATTATTTTACAGAAACATGTTCACGTTTATAACATCTTATATGGTCATTTCATAACCTCATTTCTCCCTTTAATAGTTAGTATTTTGTTCCTTGGATTAATTTGGCTGAGTTCTTTTGTGATTTCCATGATCGGTTCATGATGAATCATTATTGTTGATTGGAAGTGACCTCCAGAATTGGAATGGAATAGTATTTACATATTTCCAGTACCATAAATTATACCATTTATCACTTTGATTTTTTATACGAGGATGATTCATTAAATAAAACATTAATGATGTTCGTTTAGATCATTTATGTGGTTCTTTGATAATAACAAATTCATTTTGTCTTTTAAATTAGAACCATGAGTACAAAAGAATTCCAGAACCTTATATATAAGGCCCCAGCCTTAAACCTTACTTAATCTTGAGTTATTACAAGATTACACATTGAGGATCTTTTCGGGATTAGAGTTTTAGAGAATTAGATCATAAAACATGCATTACATTCCACATATAAACAAAGTGGTTACATAAAGATAGTATTCTTCATTCCCATCAATGGAAACACATTTAAAATAAAACGTGGATTAATTCTTGACACATCCTTGACTCTATCATATTATCATGTACCTTTCCCTTGACCTGTGAAAAACATTTCAAAAACTTGGTATGAGCATAAAAACTCAGTATGGGTTATAAAAAAAACATGGAAAGGAAACATGAGTTCATATATACATAATAATGAAATCATACTTTACCCATAAAACATTGGCACTTTAACATACCTCATAAAATCACGAATAAATCATAGAAATCATAAGACATAAAGGTAACTTGAGGCATTCATAACATTCTTACGTAGGGAGTAACCCTCTTGGTTACGTTTGGAATACCCATCACAGTATATTCCCTAAAATCTCTTCGGAGAAACCTTAACGTTTCATTCCTTCGCGTTACCCAATGCATTGGAGAGCTATAACGGGCTCACCCGCACTTAGTTTATCACGGAACCACCCGTCTTCATAATAATACCCAAGAACCATAACATAATCATATCACATAAAACATGCATAAAGGAAACATAACATTTCCAAATTTCAATCACGAGATATCAATAAAACACATTGATATAATAAAAACATTATGAAAACCATTTTCAATACCAATGTAAAACATGGTATTTATTTTTCTTTTAAAAAGAAGGTATGGCTTGTAGAGGATGCCGGAACTCAAATAACGGTCACGACGGCGGAGAAGTCGTTGTCGCCGCATACGTAAGAAAAAAACATTCCCTTTTGTCATTTAGTAAACGCTTCGTATAAAAAAGATTCCTTTTGAATAAACATAAAAGTCAAAGGGGTTTATACACCGTATAAAATAAAGTTGTGTATAAAATAAAATATGCCTCAATGAAAGGAGATTGAGACGAAATCCCATACCTCGTATCTGAATTGACCCGACCGTTCTTTAATCTCCTGAATAATAAACTTGAGTTAATCTCTACTTTCTTATGAATCTTTTTCAGGTTCATTATTCCTTTTATACCATGTTATGAACATCTTATAATCAGTTAAGTTAATAATGTTCATTTTGTCGATATTTGGTTCTTAAGTCAAAAATAGACTTCTTACACTTACATGTTGTTAATTTGGTAAAAGGTTCATTATATCCAGAATGGTATTCATGATGTAGATATCATTGTGTCATATATATCCAGTACATACATGCATTTATAATATTACATCACATTTAGAGGTAAGAAATGAAATGCACCGTTCATGGAGACGGTAAGCCGTACGTACGCATGACCGCTACTTCCATTTCTATTTCATATTTTCTGGAATGGAATCATAATGATATAAGAGTATATTATAATTACAGTATAATAACATATATAATATCATTAACTTTATCATTTACACATCCCACATATGGTATTAACGAATCAAATCACTTTTAGGGGGCGGTAGTCCGCACTTCCTAAAATGAATATATCGTGTTTTACCCATAATGGAAACCATAAAGGTATGCCCAAAATAAAAAAAACAGAAGCTTAAGGAAAAAATAAAAATATTATATATCATATATAAAAATAGTGACATCATAATGGCCACCTTTGAAGGTGTTAAATGAGTGTTGAACAATCATCGTTTCGGGAGGCAGAATTTCTCCATCCACGGAAACCGTATGTTCTTTAACCATTTGATGTAGTTGTGTGAGAGTGTAGCTCAAATAAATCTTATAACAACATCCTAGTATATTTATGATACTGGTATTGTTACAAAATAAGTAAATAAAAAGAGTTTAGGGGGTTGGAGAAGCAAAATAAAACAAATGAACATGAGAGAATGAATTACCTTTAAAAGTGTAACTCCTTTTGAGTTGAGCCTAAAGGCTTTCTTTGAAAGGATTCTGCCCAAAGGGAATCCTCTAGGATGAGGAGAGGGATGTGGAGAGAGCAAATGGGCAGGGTTTGGCCGAGCCAAAGGTTTTAAGAGTGTGTGAAATGAGGTAGAGGTGGGGGCCTTTTATAAGAGGAGAGGAGGGGCACTTTTGGAAAGTAAAGAAACAATACTTTATTTGAAAATGTGTTTCGGTTTTAAAAGGTACCACATTGATATAATTCGTGGATAAGGTGATAAGGGTTCTAAATCCACTCTTCCAATTGGTTTTGGCCATGTGTAGGTTTTAGATTTTTCATTATCATTCCATTTTATTTAAATCGTCAAATAATGATGTCATCGCTGCATCATTATTATGTCATAAATAATTTAATTTATTTAATGTCTAAAAATTATTAAACAAATACTATGATATAGGAAATCTTTTTAGCTTTCCAATTACTATTTATAATCAAATTTTGGACCTGTATAACCCCACTTAAAAAATTGTTTTCATAAAACATATTATGTTTGTGTCATTTTCCCTTTAACATTAAATAAAAAGTAATTTATGTCATTTCCCAACAAAAGTGGATCCATGGGGTCCCCAAGTTGACCCATGGCATGTCATGGTCGGCCATGACACAACCAATGATGTTGGGACATGTGTCTAGGTCATTTCATTTTATTAAAGCATTATTTATACCTTAAACTACACTAATTACCACTAATCGCGATTAAGAACTTAATAAGTTACTATTCACCAACAAATTATTATAATCTCATTGAACCACATTTTACTTACTAATGACAACCATGTATGTCGGATTTTTAAAATTAAATACACATTAGTGGTAAACTTTCATTTAACTGAAAAATCAGTTTGCTTGATTACCACTTAGTGGTTTCACTATTCATCAAAAATTGAAGTTTTTCAGAAAATTACCAAAAATTCACCCTAAGCTATATTTGATATTCCGAATTCAAAAATGAAGTATATTTTACAAAATTCAAATCATATAAGTCACATTAATTAATTTAATAATTAATTCCCGCTTCCAGAGCAAAAAGCGTGTTTTTACAAAACAATAAGTATCAAAAGATTGACACCAGTTTAAGTCTAATTTCAAAGTGAAATTGATTCCAATGATCACCATTGGATAAAATGGTAAAAATATATTCTAATTTCACTTCAAAACCAATTCAAAACATAATCTAATCATATAAATAAATTAGGTTAAAAAGCAGTTTTGATGTAAAATGCAGTATTTTTCACTATTCATTAAAAAATGAATATTGTCAGAAAAATACCAAAAATTCACACAAGGTAAATTTTGATGTCCCAATCATAAAGGATAGGTTTATTTTGACAAACATAGTTTATAAAATTGTCAAAATATAGATTCAAAAATGGTTTTCCATCAAAAGGAAGTACAACAATCTTTTAAGAATATTTGTTTATTCCATGCATAAGATTGTATTTATTTTCATTTTAAGCCTCTAAAACACTATCTTAATAATTAATAGACATGGATAAAAATATCTATTATTCATTACTTACTTGGGATGTTACATCCTTCCCCCCTTTAGAAAATTGCGTCCCCACAATTTATTTACTTATCAAATAAATGAGGGTACTTATCCCTCATTGCATTTTCGGATTCCCATGTTGCCTCTTCAATCATGTGGGCTTTCCACAAAACCTTTACCTGGTGAATCACCTTATTCCGTAACACTTGCTCCCTGTGGTCAAGAATCTGGACCGGTTGTTCCTCATAAGATAGGTTCTCTTCCAGCTGAACTACCTCTGGACTCAAAACATGAGATGGATCTGGCATATACTTTCTCAACATCGAAACGTGAAAAACATTGTGTACCTGAGATAAAATCGGAGGTAAAGCCACTCAGTATGCAACTGATCCAACTCTCTCCAGGATTTCGTATGGTCCAACAAACCTTGGACTCAACTTTCCTTTCATACCAAATCTCATCACGCTTTTCCAAGGAGAAACCTTGAGAAAAACATGATCACCTACCTCGAAAGATAGATCCTTCCTCCGGTTATCTGCATAACTCTTCTGCCTGCTCTGAGCTGTTCTCATGTGTTTCTGAATCAGATGAACTTTTTCTGCCATCTCTTCTACCAATTCTGGTCCCATCAACTTCCTTTCACCCACTTCATCCCAGAAAGCTGGAGTTCGACACCGCTTCCCATATAATGCCTGAAATGGTGCCATCTGTATACTAGAATGGAAACTGTTATTATATGAAAATTCAACCAAAGAAAGATGTTGGTCCCAACTTCCCTGATAATCCATAGAACAAGATCGTAGCATATCCTCCAATGTCTGAATTGTTCGTTCTGACTGCCCATCTGATTGAGGATGGAAAGCTGTACTAAAATTTAATTCAGTACCCAACGACTTCTGAAGGCCTTTCCAAAAGTTAGAAGTAAACCTTGGATCACGATCTGATACAATGGAGAGAGGAACTCCATGTAACCTGACTATCTCTTTAAGATACAAACGAGAAAGTTGATCAAGAAAGAAAGTATCTCGTATAGCAAGGAAATGAGCAGATTTGATCAAGCGATCAACAATAACCCAGATTGCAATATTACCTCGAGATGTCTTCGGTAATCCAACAACAAAGTCCATGGATATATTCTCCCATTTCCACTCTGGCACTGGTAAAGGCTGAAGCATCCCTTTCGGTAACTGCCGCTCTGCTTTATCCTGTTGACATGTCAAACACTTCACAGTAAAATCAGAAATATCTCTTTTCATTCCATCCCACCAGTAATACTCCCGCAGATCTCTATACATCTTAGTACTGCCCGGATGAACTGAAAACGGAGAACTATGAGCTTCACATAACAACTCTATCTTCAACTGTGAATCACAAGGCACACACAATCTCTTCCCAAATCTCAAAACGCAATCATTATCAATGTTGAATTCAAGCAACTTACCTTTCTGAACCAGCTCTACCCTTTTCTGCAACTCACTGTCTTGCTTCTGTGCTTGCTTGATTCTATCTGATAGAGATGATCTCACTGATACCTGAAACAAAACAGAAGGACTTCCTGCACCAACAACTTCTATGCCAAAGTTCATCAAATCGTTAACCAAAGGATCACGTTCCAAACACAACATTGTTAATGAAGCATTACTTTTTCGACTCAAAGCATCAGCCACTTTATTTTCTTTTCCCGGATGGTAATGAATTGTACAATCATAATCTTTGATTAATTCCAGCCATCTCCTTTGTCTCATGTTTAACTCTTTCTGAGTGAATATATACTTTAAACTTTTGTGATCGGTATATATTTCACACTTTACTCCATACAAATGATGCCTCCAATTTTTTAAAGAAAAAACAACAGCAGCTAGTTCCAAATCATGTGTAGGGTAATTTACCTCATGAGTTTTCAACTGTCGTGAAGCATAAGCAATTACCTGATCATTCTGCATTAGGACGCAACCAAGTCCTTTCAATGAAGCATCACTGTATATAACAAACTCACCATTCCTGGAAGGTAGTGCCAAAACTAGAGCATTCACCAATCTTCTTTTCAATTCCTGAAAACAATCATCACATTCTTTTGTCCAGATAAACTTAACACCCTTCCGAGTTAGCTTAGTCATTGGACTAGATAACCGTGAAAAATTTCTAACAAACCTTCGGTAATAGCCCGCCAAACCAAGGAAGCTACGAATCTCGGTTACATTTGTGGGTCTTGGCCATTCTTCCACAACTTTTGTTTTTGCAGGATCAATAGTTATCCCATCTTTAGAAACAATGTGACCAAGGAAAGAAATTTGTTGCAACCAAAACTCACACTTGCTGAATTTCCCATAAGGTTTCTTTTCTTTTAAGGTGTGAAAGATAACCCTTAAATGTTTTTCATGCTCCTCTTTACTTTTAGAAAACACCAAAATATCATCAATGAAAACCACCACAAACTTTTCCAAGAACTCATGGAAAATTCTATTCATTAAGTCCATGAATACAGCAGGTGCATTGGTTATCCCAAAAGGCATTACTACAAATTCATAATGGCCATATCTCGTATGGAACGCGGTCTTCAGAATATCTTCCTCCTTGACCTTCAGCTGATGGTACCCCGATCTCAAGTCAATATTTGAAAAAAACTGAGCTCCCTGGAGCTGATACAACTTCATTTGACGGACCGACATCTGCTGAAGTAGTTGCAAAGGATTTCACCACCCCTTTCTGATTGTAGTCTAACTGCTTCCCATCACTCAAGCTCCTTGTCGGACACTCGTTTGCATAGTGACCCATCTCATTGCACTTATAACATTTCACTAACTGTAAGTCAAATTTGTTCTTACCTTCACCTTGATCCTTTTCAGTGCAATCACGAGCCTTATGTCCCATCTTACCACATAGGTAGCACTTTCAAAAATTCAGAAGACATTCCCCAGCATGCCTTTTTCCACATTTATCACAAACTGGGAACTTAGTTCTCTTACCATCAGACTTTTTTGAAGAATTCTTACCTTTCTCCTGCCACCTCGGTCTCTTCTTCTGCTGGTTGTTATAGAAAACTTGGTCATCGGTGAACTCCATTTCCACCTTCTCATCACATCCAACAAGCTTTTCATAACTTTTAAACTCACGAGAAGCTAATGCCCTTCGATACATTGGATTTAATCCTGAGTAAAAACGATTGATTTTACTATCAAGGTCCCGGATAAAATTTGGAGCATACCTTGCCAATCGAGTGAACCTTTCTTCATAGGCAGCCACTGAGTCTTCCTCATGCCTCAGTTCCAAGAATTGCTTTTCCATCCTAAGTCGAACAGCCTTAGGAAAATACTTCTCAAGAAACATACCTTTGAATTCATCCCATTCAAGAGCATCAATCTCATCGGCGTCCCTGATATTTTTAACCATAGACCACCACTGATCTGCTTCACCCTCCAAACGGTAAATAGAAAGACTAACCTTTTGATTGTCTGAACACCCCATGACATCAAAAATCTTATCCAGTGCTTTAATCCACCCTTCAGCTAGCATAGGGTCAGATGATCCTCTGAATGATGGGGGATGTTGCCTCATGAAATGTTCCACCACTGACATGTTCCTCTGCGGTTGATCTGGCTGATCTCGTGCATGGATACCACCGCCATTTATCGCTTGAGTCAACTGCGCCATTACTGCAACAAACTATTCAGTTCAAATTCCGACCATTTCTGGATGCTGATTCGGAAGGTTATTTCCTTCTGTATGCCTTCCTAGCACTGCTTCCCTGTTTCCTCTGCTGAAAACCATTCTGAACAAACATGTCTTAGATGAAGCAACATGGTAATCTTTAAATGCTATATCATTTCAAAAAAATATTTTTGGATAATCATTTAATAGAATTCTAACTCCTAAAGTTATCTAAACCGACCTTTGATACCAACTATAAGGCCCCAGCCTTAAACCTTACTTAATCTTGAATTATTACATGATTACACATTGAGGATCTTTTCGGGTTTAGAGTTTTAGAGAATTAGATCATAAAACTTGCATTACATTCCACATATAAACAAAGTGGTTACATAAAGATAGTATTCTTCATTCCCATCAATGGAAACACATTTAAAATAAAACATGGATTAATTCTTGACACATACTTGACTCTATCATCTTATCATGTACCTTTCCCTTGACCTGTGAAAAACATTTCAAAAACTTGGGATGAGCATAAAAACTCAGTATGGGTTATAAAAAAAACATGGAAAGGAAACATGAGTTCATATATACATAAGAATGAAATCATACTTTACCCATAAAACATTGGCACTTTAACATACCTCATAAAATCACGAATAAATCATAGAAATCATAAGACATAAAGGTAACTTGAGGCATTCATAACATTCTTACGTAGGGAGTAACCCTCTTGGTTACGTTTGGAATACCTATCACAGTATATTCCCTAAAATCTCTTCGGAGAAACCTTAACGTTTCACTCCTTCACGTTACCCAATGCATTGGAGAGCTATAACGGGCTCACCCGCCCTTAGATTATCACGGAACCACCCGTCTTCATAATAATGCCCAAGAACCATAACATAATCATGTCACATAAAACATGCATAAAGGAAACATAACATTTCCACATTTTAATCACGAGATATCAATAAAACACATTGATATAATAAAAACATTATGAAAACCATTTTGAATACCAAAGTAAAACATGGTATTTATTTTTCTTTTAAAAAGAAGGTATGGCTTGTAGAGGAAGCCGAAACTCAAATAACGGTCACGACGGCGGAGAAGTCGTTGTCGCCGCATACGTAAGAAAAAAACATTCCCTTTTGTCGTTTAGTAAACGGTTCGTATAAAAAAGATTCCTTTTGAATAAACTTAAAAGTCAAAGGGGTTTATACACCGTATAAAAGAAAGTTGTGTATAAAATAAAATATGCCTCAATGAAAGGAGATTGAGACGAAGTCCCATACCTCGTATCTGACTTGACCCGACCATTCTTTAATCTCCTGAATAATAAACATGAGTTAATCTCTACTTTCTTATGAATCTTTTTCAGGTTCATTATTCCTTTTATACCATGTTATGAATATCTTGTAATCAGTTATGTTAATAATGTTCATTTTGTCGGTATTTGGTTCTTAAGTCAAAAATAGACTTCTTACACTTACATGTTGTTAATTTGGTCAAAGGTTCATTATATCCAGAATTGTATTCATTATGTAGATATCATATATGTCATATATATCCAGTACATACATGCATTTATAATATTACATCACATTTAGAGGTACGAAATGAAATGCACCGTTCATGGAGACGGTAAGCCGTACGTACGCATGACCGCTACTTCCATTTCTATTTCATATTTTCTGGAATGGAATCATAATGATATAAGAGTATATTATAATTCCAGTATAATAACATATATAATATCATTAACTTTATCATTTACACATCCCACATATGGTATTAACGGATCAAATCACTTTTAGGGGGCGGTAGTCCGCACTTCCTAAAATGAAGATATCGTGTTTTACCCATAATGGAAACCATAAAGGTATGCCCAAAATAAAAAAAACAGAAGCTTAAGGAAAAAATAAACATATTATATATCATATATAAAAATAGTGACATCATAATGGCCACCTTTGAAGGTGTTAAATGAGTGTTGAACAATCATCATTTCGGGAGGCAGAATTTCGCCATCCACGGAAACCGTATGTTCTTTAACCATTTGATGTAGTTGTGTGAGAGTGTAGCTCAAATAAATCTTATAACAACATCCTAGTATATTGATGATACTGGTGTTGTTACAAAATAAGTAAATAAAAAGATTTTAGGGGGTTGGAGAAGCAAAATAAAACAAATGAACATGAGAGAATGAATTACCTTTAAAAGTGTAACTCCTTTTGAGTTGTGCCTAAAGGCTTCCTTTGAAAGGATTCTGCCCAAAGGGAATCCTCTAGGATGAGGAGAGGGATGTGGATAGAGAAAATGGGCAGGGGTTGGCCGAGCCAAAGGCTTGAAGAGTGTGTGAAATGAGGTAGAGGTGGGGGCCTTTTATAAGAGGAGAGGAGGGGCACTTTTGGAAAGTAAAGAAAAATTACTTTATTTGAAAATGTGTTTCGGTTTTAAAAGGTCCCACATTGATATATTTCGTGGATAAGGTGATAAGGGTTCGAAATCCACTCTTCCAATTGGTTTTGGCCATGTGTAGGTTTTAGATTTTTCATTATCATTCCATTTTATTTAAATCGTCAAATAATGATGTCATCGCTGCATCATTATTATGTCATAAATAATTTAATTTATTTAATGTCTAAAAATTATAAAAAAAATACTATGATATATGAAATCTTTTTAGCTTTCCAATGACTATTTATAATAAAATTTTGTACTTGTATAACCCCACTTAAAAAATTGTTTTCGTAAAACATATTATGTTTGTGTCATTTTCCCTTTAACATTAAATAAAAAGTAATTTATGTCATTTCCCAAAACAAGTGGATCCATGGGGTCCCCAAGTTGACCCATGTAATTTCATGGTAGGCCATGACACAACCAATGAGGTTGGGACATGTGTCTAGGTCATTTCATTTTATTAAAGCATTATTTATACCTTAAACTACACTAATTACCACTAATCGCGATTAAGAACTTAATAAGTTACTATTCACCAAAAAATTATTATAATCTCATTGAACCACATTTTACTTACTAATGACAACCATGTATGTCGGATTTTTAAAATTCAATACACATTAGTGGTAAACTTTCATTTAACTGAAAAATCAGTTTGCTTGATTACCACTTAGTGGTTTCACTATTCATCAAAAATTGAAGTTTTTCAGAAAATTACCAAAAATTCACCCTAAGCTATATTTGATATTCCGAATTCAAAAATGAAGGCTATTTTACAAAATTCAAATCATATAAGTCACATTAATTAATTTAATAATTAATTCTCGCTGCCAGAGCAAAAAGCGTGTTTTTACAAAACAATAAGTATCAAAAGATTGACACCAGTTTAAGTCTAATTTCAAAGTGAAATTGATTCCAATGATCACCATTGGATAAAATGGTAAAAATATATTCTAATTTCACTTCAAAACCAATTCAAAACATAATCTAATCATATAAATAAATTAGGTTAAAAAGCAGTTTTGATGTAAAATGCAGTATTTTTCACTATTCATTAAAAAATGAATATTGTCAGAAAAATACCACAAATTCACACAAGGTAAATTTTGATGTCCCAATCATAAAGGATAGGTTTATTTTGACAAACATAGTTTATAAAATTGTCAAAATATAGATTCAAAAATGTTTTGCCATCAAAAGGCAGTAAAACAATCTTTTAAGAATATTAGTTTATTCCATGCATAAGATTGTATTTATTTTCATGTTAAGCCTCTAAAACACTATCTTAATCATTAATAGACATGGATAAAAATATCTATTATTCATTACTTACTTGGGATGTTACATTATATGAGTCATAAAACATATCTTATAACCTAGTTCAACCATATAAATGGTTTCATGACCAGACTTTAAAGAATTAATGGAAATTGAAAATACAACATCCACGATGTCGGTAATTCGACACAAATGGACAATGTTTTTTGATTCTTTAAATAAGTGGAAGAGGAGAAGAATACTGATGAGTAATTTTACATAAACATGAAAAAATAATGAATATACATTATTCTGTAGATTTCATGTCTTTTTTATAAGAGGGAGTGAGGAAATAAGAAAAACGAATCATGAAATAAAAGAAAATCACGAGAAATTTCTCACGAAAATTCAGCAGTCTAACGACGTCTTTGAAAATTTCATAAAAACAAGATTGATGAGAGGAATGGAATATATCATCATTAATAAAATATAAGGACAGTAATGGGGGAATATTTAATGAAATATCCCAACACAAGACAATGGTAATGTAAGAGAATAACAAAAAATGAATGAAAAGAAAGAAAATAAAAGAGGTTGTTTACCTCTAGATCTCTTCTCCTTGAGATCCTTCTTAAGGGCTTTGATTTTGGTCTTTTGGTGAGACCAGAAGCTCTAGGAAGTAGGGAAGAAGATTGGAGAGGATATTTTCCAGAAATTAGGCAATTCTCAAGGCTTCAGAGGCGTGGGAGGAATAGGGGAGTGAAGGTGGTATTTATAGTGGAGGAGGGGAGGTATTTTAGATTATTTTAATCATTATTATAATATTTTTATCAAGACTGTGAATAATCTCAAATAAAGTGGCCCTAAATAGTGATAATATCTTGTGAGTTCTATGAAAGTGTAATTTCATAACTTATGATGTCATAAATAGTGCATTTTTACAGATAAATTGATTATATGGTATTTTATCGTATTTCACTATTCACCGAAAATTCAAGAGTTTCAGAAAAATACCAAAAATTTAAACCAACCATTTTTTGATGTGTAGAATTCAAAAATGAACTCCATTTTTTAAAAATAATTTTCAAAATATTTTTAATTTAGTTTTTAAATAAGGTCACAGTTAATTCAAAAAATAACAATATTGAAGTGCAATTAGTTTTATGTGACATTGGAAAATTAATTAAGATCCCATTATCCTATTGCCTTGGGAAAATAAAATAATATTATTATTTAATATTCATGAGTTCATATTACTATTCATATTAATATTCATAAGGGTATGTTACTATTAACCAAAAAAATATGTTTGTTTCATCAGACTCTAAATAACATACTGAACAAAATTGTAGATGACAGTTTCTTGAAATTCAAAACATAGAAGAAATAAAATTATGTTTCAAGGATACTTATAAATATATACCTTAAACAAAATTTCAAGAAATTTCAATTTATTTTTTATAAAACCTTGGGATGTTACAAGCAATGATCTATAAATGAGCTAAATGAGCCCACTAACTTGGAGGATATTCATTCCCCAAAACCACATAACTTACCTAGGGTAATAAATTTTTACATTTCTATTTCAAATAAATTTAAATAAAATAACTTTTGGTAACATTATATTACTAAAATTATATAGGGTACAATTGTATGTGACTTGTATCTATCAACACCCACGTACCAAAATGTTATGATGGGTATATTGTGTAAAATTCTAGGAGATCGTATACAAAATCAAGATCTCCCAATATATAAAATAAGAGTGGGGATTGAGATAGATTATGAGTTGATTTTTATGTTTACTATTCCACTAGATGGCTTAGATATTACAATGGTTGATGATACTATTTAAGATTTCATAGCATGGATGCGTCATCTTATAAAGATACATGAGGTATTCCTTTAACAAATTTTTTTCATATGAAAAGCACGTATTAGTTCATAATAAAAGGTCTGAAGTGAGTTATGATATTACATATGGACAAAGAGGTGATGAAATAGAATTCCAAATCAAGTAAATTTAGTGAATCATATAATGAAAAAAATTATCTTATGAGAGTACCTTCTCCCCACTAGTTCCAAAGAAAAGTTTATTATAATTAAAAATTCATGAAGATACCACATTTAATGATAAAATTGTGTCTTAAATTGAATATGAAGAAAAAATATATGGATATTCCTTAATATATGGAATTGTGTTAAGACTATAAATGATATTCTCAAGCATGAATAGCCAAGAATCCCCATAGTGAATACATACATAAGGTAAATTTTCATAATACATATATCCAAATAGTGAGTTACTATGTTTATTAATGTTAATAACTATTTATATTTTTTACTGGAGTTTATATCACAACTATATAATGTGAAGATCATATGAAGATTGATTTGGATTAATTAATACCTATATCATTTCTACATCAGAAAATATTTTTAATGACGAGGAAATTGAGAAGAAAAAAGATGAGTCACTTAAAGCATTTAATAATAAATAATCAGATTAAATATTTTTTTGATGCCTTTAATGAAAATATAAAACTCTACAATCCAATCACATAATATATACTTTTAATTTTTTTTACTTAATTGTTTTTGTTGATTTTGGACACATTGGATGATGATAATAGTCAATATGGATACCGAAAATATAAGGCCCCAACCTTAAACATTATATAATCTTGGATTATTTCAAGAAATCACATTGAGGATCTTTTCAGGTTTAGAGTTTCATAGAATTAGATCATAAATCATGCATTACATTCTAAATTTAAACATGGTGGTTATATCAAAGATAGTATTCATTTTTTCCACCAAAGGAAACATATTTAAAATAAAACATTGTTTCTTTCATGACACTTCCTCGACACTATCATCACATCATGTAATTTTCCCTTGACCTATGAAAAACATTTCCAAAACATGGGATGATCATTAAAAGCTCAGTAAGGGATATAAAAATACGGAACAAAGACATTAGTCCATGTATACATAAGAATCAATGAAATCATACATTACTCATAAAACATAATCACTTTAACATACCTCATGAAATCATAGGATTTATGAATAACTCATAGAAATCATTAGACAAAAGGTAACTTGAGGCATTTATAACATTATTATGTTGGGATTAACCCTCATGGTTTTGTTTGGAATACCCATCACAGTATATTACCTAAATCACTTCAGAGAAACCTTAGCATTTATCTCCTTTGCATTACCCAGTTAATTTGAGAGAAATCTCGGGCTCTCTCGCCCATAGTTTATCACGGAACCACCCGACTTCATAAACAATGCCCAAGAACCATAACATAATCATATCACATAAAACATGAATAAAAGAAACATAACATTTCTACATTTCAATAACAATATTTCAATAAAGCACATTCATATAATAAAAAAAATATCGAAACCATTTTCAATAACAAAATAAAATAAAAGTAAAACATGGTATTTATTTTTCATTTAAAGAATGTCATGTCTTGTGGAGGAAGCCGAAACTCAAATAATGGTCATGACGGCGGAGAAGTCGTTTTCATTGCATATGTAAGACAAAAACATACCTTTTTTCATTTAGTAATACACTTTGTGTAAAAAGATTCCTTTTCAATGAAATTAAAAGTCAAAAGGGTTTATTATACAACTAATAAAGTAAGGTTGTATATAAATTGAAGTATGCGTCAACAAAAAGAGATTGAGACGAAGTCCCTTACCTCAAGTATAACTTGTTCTCATTCATTCTTTATATTACTGAATAAAAAACATACGTCAAATTATAATTTCTTAAGGAATTTCTTCAATGTTTATTATTCAATTCATATCACATATTATCATGTTATAATAATTAGTTAATTATGCGAGTTCATATCATACGTTTTGTCGATGTTCGATACATGAGTCAAAATGGAACTTGTTTAAAAATAATTGCCCATGTAGTTATAAGTAAATCATCTCCATAATGGTATTAATGATTTAAATATCATATATATCAAGTATATATTTATTTTATACAATTCCATAACATTTGGATATAAAAAAGTGAAATGCACTGTTCATAGAGACGGTAGGCTGTACTTCCGCATGAACGCTACTTTCATTTTTTTGTCATATTAAAGGAATTAAAACTAAAGTAGACATATATATATTATAATTCCAATATAATATATATTTTATATAGGTAAAATAATTTCACTAGTAACATTATTTATAAATTCCATGTTTCACATGAATGAGTCACATCACTTGAGGGTGTAGTAGTCCACACTTCCTCATAGGAAATTCTCGCATTTTCACAACACGAAAAGCATAAAGTTATGTTTTAAATATAAAATACAGAAATATATAGAGGAAATAAATATAAAATATATCATATATAAATATATTTCCATCATAATGTCCACCATGAAATGTGTTAAAAGAAGATTGAACAATCATTGTTTCGTGAGGTAGTAATTTTCCACCCACAGAAACAACAAGTTATTTAACCATCAAACGGAGGTGTGTGTGAGTGTAGGTATAATACTTATCATAAAAAAATCCTAGTATATTTATTATACTGTTGTTTTTATGGGATCAAATAATAAGATGATAGTGGTGAGTTAAAAAGGAAAATAATAGGAAGAAACTCGAGAGAAGACAATACCTCTAAATCGGGTAACTCTTTTTGATTTGAGCCAATGTCTTCCATGGGATTACATATGCCCAAAGTGAGGCTTCTAAGAGTAATAGAGGGATGTGGATAGATAATATAAGAAGAGTTTGGACGAACCAAGGGCTTTATAGGTGTGGTTAAGGGGGTAGAGGTGGGCACCTTTTATAAGATGGAGGAGGGTCACTTTTGGAAAGTCTTGAAATGTTACTTTATTATAAAATAATTTTCGGATTTTAAAGGTCCCACAATGATATATTTGTAGTATAATGTTATAAGGGTTCTAAATACACCCATCTAATAGGTTTTTAACAAGTTTAAGCCTTATATATTACCTTATATTTTCATTTTATTTAAACTTTTCATTAATGAGGTAATCACTGCATCATCATGGTGTCATATGTAACTTTATTTATATAATGTCTAGAAATTATAAAAAAGATTCTATGATGTAGGAAATAGTTTTAGCTTTCTATTTAATATTTATAGTAAAAATTATAACTTATATAACCTCATGTAAAAATTGTTTTAGTAAAAAAATACATGTTTGTGACATTTTTATTTTTCCTTAAAATAAAAAGTTATTAATGTCATTATCAGACCCAAGTGGATCCATGGGGTCCCCAAATTGACCCATGGATTTTATTGGTCGGAAAAGAAACATCACATAATGGTAGGACATGTTTAAAGGTAATTTCATATTATTATAACATTATTTTCACCTTAAATTACACTAAATACCTTTAATCGCGGTTAATAAAAGTCAAAAGTTACCATTCACCAAATTTTTTTTTCATCCCATTGAAAAATATTTTACGTAATAATTATAACCATGTATGTCATATTTTTTTAAATCCAATTCACAGAAGCGGTAAAATTTCATTTAAACGAAAAATCAGTTTTTAAAATACCACTTAGTGGTTTCACTATTCATCAAAAAATTGACGTTTTTCAGAAAAATAACAAAAAATCACCCTAAGATATATTTGATATTTTGAATTCAAAAATAATGTCTATTTTAAAAAATTGAAAAAATATAAGTTGCATTAATTAATTTTATAATTAATTCCCGTTGTCAAAAAATAGCGTGTTCTTAAGAAACAATATCCATCAAAAGTTTGACACTTGTTTATGTCCAATTTCAAAGTGAAATTAATTCCAATGACCACAATTGGATTAAATAGTAAAAAATATATTTTAATTACAATTTAAACCCAATTAGAAAGATAATATAATGATATAAATAATTTAGATTAAAAAGAGGTTTTGAATTAAAATACAACATTATTCACTTTTCATTAAAAAAAGAACATTAACAGAAAAATAATAAAAACTTATCAAAAGTAAATTTAAATCTCCCAATTTTAATAAATAAGTTTTATTTGAAAAATAGATCTTATTAAATTGTCAAAATTTAGATTTAAAAATCATTTTTCTATTAAAAGGAGGTAAAACAATCTTTTAAAAATATTAGAGTATTTTATGCTTAAGATTGGATTTATTCTCATTTTAGGCCTCTAAAACACTATCTATTTCCTAAATAGACATTGATATAAAAATCTATTATTATTTAATTACATGGGATGTTACATCCTTCCCCCCTTTAGAAAATTTCATCCCCGCAATTTATTTACTTATCAAATAAGTGGGGGTATTTATCTCTCATTTTATTTTCAGATTACCATGTTGCCTCTTCAATCACATGGATTTTACAAAAAAACATTACTTGATGAATCAACTTATTCCGAAACACTTGTTCCCTATGGTCAAGAATCTGGACTGGTTGTTCCTCATAAGATAGATTCTCTTCCAGTTGAAATACCTCTGGACTCAAAACATGAGATGGATCTGGAAAGTACTTCCTTAACATTGAAACATGAAAAACATTATGTACCTGAGATAAACTCAGAGGTAAAGACACTCTGTATGCAACTGATCCAACTCTCTCTAGAATTTCACATGGTCCAATAAACCTTGGATTTAGTTTTCCTTTCTTACCAAATCACATCAAACTTTTCCATGGTGAAACTTTTAGGAAGACATGATCACCTACCTCAAAAGAGAGATCCTTCCTCCTATTGTCCGCATAACTTTTCTTTATGCTCTGAGCTATTCTCATGTGTTTCTTTATCAGCAGAACTTTTTCTACCATCTCTTCTACCAATTCTGGTCCCATCAACTTCCTTTCACCAACTTCATCCCAAAAAGCTAGAGTTTGACATTGCTTCCCATATAATGCCTCAAATGGTGCCATCTGTATACTGGAATGAAAAACGTTTTTATAGGAAAACTCAACCAATGAAAGATGTTGGAACCAACTTCTCTAATAATTCAATGATCAAACACTTAGTATATCTTCAAATGTGTGAATTGTTCATTCTGACTGCCCATATAATTGAGGATGAAAAGATATACTAAAATTTAATTCAATACCTAATGACTTTTGAAGGCCTTTCCAAAAGTTATAAGTGATCCTGGGATCATGATCAGATACAACGGAGAGTGGAACTCTGTGTAACCTGACTATATCTTTAAGATACAATCGAGAATGTTGATCTAGGGAAAAAGTATCTCGTATAGCAAGGAAATGAGTAGATTTATTCAAGTGATAAAAAAATAACCCAGATTACATTATTACCTCAAGGTTTCTTCGGTAATCCCATAATGAAGTCCATGGATATATTCTCCCATTTCCACTCTGGCACTGGTAAAGGCTGAAGCATCCATTTTGGTAAGTACCGCTCTACTTTAACCTGTTGACAAGTCAAACACTTCATAGTAAAATCAGGAACATCTCTTTTCATTCCATCCCAACAGTAATACTCCCGAAGATCTCTGTACATCTTCGTACTGCCTAGATAAACTGAAAATAGAGAACTATGAGCTTCACATAACAACTGTCTCTTCAACTGTGAATCACAAGTCACACCCAATCTCCTCCCAAATCTCAAAACAAAATCATTATCAATGTTAAATTCAGGAAACATAGCCTTCTGAACCAGCTCTACATTTTTCTGCAACTCACTATCTTGCTTCTGTGCATGCTTAATTCTGTCTGATAGAGGATATTTCACTGATACCAGAAACGAAACAGAATAACTTCCTACTCCAAAAACCTCCAAGCCAAAATTCATCAAATCCTTAACCAAAGCATCATGTTCCAAACTTAACTTGGTTAATGATGTATTACATTTTCGACTCAAAGAATCTACCACTTTATTTTCTTTTCCTGGGTGGTAGTGAATCATGGAATCATAATCCTATATTAATTCTATCCATCTCCTCTATCTCATGTTCAATTATTTCTAAGTGAATATATAATTTAATCTTTTGTGATCAGTATATATTTCAAAATTTAAACCATAAAAATGATACCTCCAAATTCTTAAAGAAAAAACAATAGCAGCTAGTTCAAAATCATGTGTAGGGTAATTTATTTCATGAGTTTTTAACTGACGTGAAGCATAAGAAATTACCTGATCATTCTGCATTAAGATGCAACCATATACATTCAATAAAATATCATTGTAGATAAAAAACTCACCATTCTTGAAAGGTAGTTCCAATCCTAGAGCATTCACTAATCTTATTTTCAATTCCTGAAAACAATCATCACATTGTTTTGTCCAGATAAACATAACACCCTTCCGAGTTAGCTTAGTCAATGGGATGGACAACCGTGCAATTTTTTTAACAAAACTTTGGTAATATCTTGCCAAACCAAGAAAACTACGAATATCGAATATATTTGTGGGTCTTGGACATTCTTCAACAACCTTTGTTTTTGCAGGATCAATAGTTATTCCATATTTAGAAATAATGAGACCAAGGAAAGAAATTTGTTGCAACCAAAACTCACAGTTGCTGAATTTCCCATACATTTTTTTTTCTTTTAAGGCTTGAAAAATAACATTAAATGACTTTCATGCTCCTATTTAATTTTATAAAACACAAAAATGTCATCAATGAAAACAATGACAAAAATACCCAAGAACTCATGGAAAATTCTATTCATAAGGTCCATGAATACAACAGGTTCACTGGTTAACCCAAAAAGCATAACGACAAATTCAAAATGGCCATATCTTGTACGAAACACAGTCTTTTTAATATATTCTTCCATTACCTTCAACTGATGGCACCCTGACCTCAAGTCAATCTTTGATAAATATTGATCTCCCTAGAGCTGATCAAATAAATAATTGATATGAGGAAAAGGATATTTATTCTTAATAGTGATGTTATTCAAGGCTCTCTAATCAATGAAAAGTCTCATTGAACCATCGTTATTTTTAAAAAATAAGATAGGATCACCCCATGGTGATGTGATAGGTCGAATGAAACATTTATATAATAAATCTTGAAATTCCTCCTTCAACTCTAAAAGTTCAATTTGAGCTATTCAATAAGGGGGTTTTGAAATTGGCTTAGCATCAGGAACTAAGTCAACAGTAAATTCAACTTCTCAATCTGGTATTATTCCAGGAAACTCATTAGGAAAAACATCCAAATACTCATTTACCACTGGCAAATCATTAATCTGAACAGTTTCTTTGTTTTCAATAATATGTGCAAGGTAACATTAATTTCTATATTTTACAATTTTCTCAGCCACTTGATATGTTATCAATAGTAATGGTTCATTATTGAACAAAAACTGAAAGTCTTTCTGAAAAGAAACTTCTTTAGTTCTACAGTCAATCTTATCAAGGTAAACAGAGAGCCAATTCTTACCTAAAATGGAATCAAACTCTTCCCGAGGTCAAATAATAAGGTTTTGAAGTAGATTCTTTCCACAGATAAGTATAAGAAGATTCTTATAAATTCTTTTTGCCTCAACATTTCCCCCAGGTGTTTTTACCACAAGTTCAGGAGTCATTTTTTGAGATGGAATTTTCAATTTACTAGAAAACTTTTCAGAGATGGAAGAATGTGTAGACCCCGAATCAAACAACACATTGGAATAATATGAAAAACAAACAAAGTACATTATAAAACTTCATTTGATGGCCCAACATATGCATAATTAGTGGCAAAGGATTTCACCACACCTTTCTTCTTGTAGTCTAACTACTTCCCATTATTCGAGCTATTTTTTGAACACTAGTTTGAATAATGACCCATCTTATTGCACATGAAACATTTCACTGATTGTAAATCAAATTTGGTATTACCTTTACCCTAATCTTTTCCAGTGCAATCACGAGCCTTATGTCCCGTCTTACCACATCAGAAGCACTTTCCAAAATTCAAAGGACATTTTCAGCATTATTTTTACCACATTTTTCACAAAAATAAAACTTAGTTTTCTTACCAATAAATCTTTTTGAAGGATTATTCCCTTTATCCTACCACCATGGTATCTTCTTTTGTTGGTTTTCATAGAAAACTTGATCATCGGAAAACTCCATTTCCACCTTCTCAGTACATCGAACAGTCCTTTCATAACTTTTGAACTCACGAGAAGATAATTCCATTAGATATTTTGGATTTAATCATAAGTAAAATCGATTGATTTTACTATCAAGTTCTGAGATAAAATTTGGACCACACCTTGCCAATCGTGTGAACTTTTTTTCATAAGCATCCACTGAGTCATACTCTCACCTCAAATCCAAGAATTGTTTTTCCATCCTAAGTCGAACAACCTTAGGAAAATATTTCTTAAGAAACATACCTTTAAATTCATCCTAGTCAAGAGCATCAATCTCATCAGCTTCCTAGATATTTTTAACCATCGACCACCACTGATCTGCTTCACCCTCCAAACGGTAAACAACAAGACTAACCTTTTGATTATCTGAACACCCCATTACATCGAAAATCTTCTCAATTTTTTTTAATCCACCCTTCAGCTAGAATAGGGTCATATGATACTCTGAATTATGAGGAATGTTTCCTCATGAAATGATCCACCACTGACATGTTCCTCTATGGTTGATCTGGCTGATATTGGGTGGGGATACAACCACCATTTATCAGTTGAGTCAACTGCACCATTACTGCAACAAACTATTCAGTTCGAATTCTGACCATCTTTAGATGATGATTTGGAAGGTCATTTACTTCTGTATTCCTTCCTAGAACTTCTTCCTAGGTTCCTCTATGGAAAACCATTCTGAACAAACATGTCTCAGATGAAGCAAGACGGTAATCTTCAAATGCTATATCATTTCAATTTGACCATAATATGTAATTTTTTTTTGGATAATCATTTAATAGAATTATAATTCCTAATGTCATTTAAACCGAGATCTGATACCAACTATAAGGCCCCAACCATAAACATTACTTAATCTTGGGTTATTTTAAGAATTCACATTGATGATATTTTTAGGTTTAGAGTTTCAGAGAATTAGATCATAAATCATTCCTTACATTCCACATTTAAACAAGGTGGTTACATGAAATATAGTATTCATTTTTTCCACCAAAGGAAACTTATTTAAAATAGAACATGGTTTCCTTCTTGAAACTTCCTCGACAATATCATCACATCATGTACTTTTCCATTGACCTATGAAAAACATTTCAAAAACCTGGGATGAACATAAAAAGCTCAGTAAGGGATATAAAAATATGGAAAAAAACATTATTCTATGTATACATAAGAATCAATGAAATCATACTTTACTCATGAAACATAAGCACTTTAACATACCTCATGAAATCACAATATTTATGAATCAATCATAGAAATCATAAGACATAAAGGTAACATGAGGCATTCATAACATTCTTACATAAGGATTAACCCTCATGGTTACGTTTGGAATACCCATCATAGTATATTCCCTAAATATATTAGGATAAACCTTAGCATTTAACTCATTCGCGTTACCCAATGCATTGGAGAGCTATTTCAGGCTCACCTACCCTTAGTTTATCACAGAACAACCTGACTTCATAAACAATTCCCAAGAACCATAACATAATCGTATCACATAAAACATGTATAAAGGAAACATAACATTTCCACATTTCAATCAAAATATATCCATACAACACATTTATATAATAAAAAAATTATTAAAACCATTTTCAATACCAAAATAAAATAAATATAAAACATGGTATTTATTTTTCATTTTAAAAAAGTTATGTCTTGTAGAGGATGCCGAAACTCAAATAATTGTCACGGCGGCGGAGAAGTCGTTGTCACCACAAACGTAAGACAAAAACATTCCTTTTGTCGTTTAGTAAAACATTTTGTGTAAAAACATTTCTTTTGAATGAAATTAAAAGTCAAAAGGGTTTATTATACAACTAATAAAAGAAGGTCGTATATAAATTGAAGCATGCCTCAACGAAGGGAGATTGAGACGAAGTCCCTTACCTCAAGTCCAACTTGTTATCATTAGTTCTTTATATTAGTAAATAATAAACTTAGGTCAATTTATAATTACTTAAGGAATTAATTTAAATTTCATTACTCAATTCATATCACATATTATCATGTTATTATAATTAGTTAATTATGTGAGTTCATATCATACATTTTTTCGATGTTCGGTACATGAGTCAAAAATGAACTTGTTTGAAAAGAATTGCCCATGTAGTTATAAGTACATCATCAACAGAATTGTATTAATGATTTAAATATCATATATATATCTAGTATATATTCAGTTTATACTATTCCATAACATTTGGAGATAAAAAACTAAAATGAAACATTCATGGAGATGGTATGCCTGACATACGCAGGAACGCTACTTTCATTTCTTTGTCATATTAAAGGAATTAAAACTAAATGAGGCAAATATATATATATTATAATTCCAGTATAATATATATGTTATATATTTAACATAAGATCACTATTTACATTCTTTATAAATTCCATTTTTTCCATGAACGAGTCACATCACTTGTGGGGGCGGTAGTCCACACTTCCTCAAATGAAATTATCGCATTTGCACAACATGAAAACAATAAAGGTATGTTTTAAATATAAAATACAGAAGCATAGAGAGGACATAAATATAATATATATCATATATAAGTATAGTTCCACCATAATGGACACCATGGAATGTGTTAAAAGGAGATTGAACAATCATCGTTTCGGGAGGCAGTAATTCACCACCCACAGAAATAGTATGTTCTTTAACCATTAGATGGATGTGTGTGTGAGTGTTGGTAGAATCCTTATCATAAGAACATCCTAGTATATTGAGGATACTTTTTTTATTATGGGATCAAATAATAAGAAGATATTGGTGAGTGAAGAAGTAAAATAAAAGGAAGAAACTCGAGAGAAGACATTACCTCTAAATCAGCTAACTCTTTTTGATTTGAGCCAAAGGATTCCTTGGGAAGACTTATTCCCAATGTTAGGCTTCTAGGAGTAATAGAGATATGTGGAGAGATAATATGAGAAGAGTTTGGATAAGACAAGGGCTTGAGAGGTGTGGTTAAAGGGGTAGAGGTGGGGGCCTTTTATAAGAGGGGGGACGGTCACTTTTGGAAAGTCTTGAAATGTTACTTTATTATAAAATTATTTTCGAATTTTAAAGGTCCCACAATGAAATATTTTTAGGATAAGGTGATAAGTGTTCAAAATCCACCCATCCAATAGGTTTTTGACAAGTGTATATCTTATATTTTACCTAATCTTTTCATTTTATTTAAATTGTTCATTAATGAGGTAATCACTGCATCATCATGGTGTCATAAATAAATTTGTTTATTTAATGTCTAAAATTTATATAAAATACTATGATGTAGGAAATATTTTTATATTTATAATGAATAATTATAGTCAAAATGATAACTTATATAACCACATTTAAAAATTGTTTTAGTAAAATAATAAATGTTTGTGACATTTTTATTTTTTATAAAATTGGGTACAACCGCAAAAGTGGCACACACACAAGTAAGAAAATTACATGTAAATCACAAGACTGGGGACTTGACCCTGTGACCTGCCCCTCACCCCCAAGCCCTTACCACCCCGCATTTTTATTTTTACTTTAAATAAAAAGTTATTAATGTCATTATCATACCCAAGGGGCTCCATGGGGTCCCCAAATTGACCCATTGATTGACTTGGTCGGCCAAGACTCATCCAATAAAGGTAGTACGAGTGTAAAGGTAATTTCATTTTATTATAACATTATTTTTACCTTAAATTCCACTAATTACCTTTAATCGCTGTTAATAAATGTCAAAATTTACCATTAACCAAAAATTGTTTTCATCCCATTGAACCATATTTTACTTAATAATGAAAAAAATATATTTAGTAATTTTAACATCCAATTCACAAAAGCGTTAAAATTTCATTTAAATGAAAATCAGTATTTAAACTACCACTTAGTGGTTTAACTATTTATCAAAAATTGATGTTTTTCAGAAAAATACCAAAAATCCATCCTAAGCTATATTTGATATTCTAAATTAGAAAATTATATCTATTTTACAAAATTCCAAACATATAAGTTGCATTAATTTATTTTATAATTAATTCCTGTTGTCAAAACAAATAGCATGTTTTTAAGAAATAATATCTATCAAAAGTTTGACACTTGTTTATGTCCAATTTTAAATTGAAAATAATTCCAATGAACACCATTGGATTAAATAGTAAAAATATATATTTTAATTACATGTTAAACCCAATTAAAAAGATAATATAACCATATAAATAAATTATATTAAAAGGAGGGTTTGAATTAAAATACAACATTTTTTACTATTCAATAAAAAATGAACATTGTCAGAAAAATACGAAAAATTTATCCAAAGTAAATTTCAATGTACCAATTCTAAAGAATAAGTTTATTTTAAAAAATAGAGCTTATAAAATTTCATAAAGTTAAATTTAAAAATGGTTTTCCATCAAAAGGTGAGAAAACAAACTTTTAAAAATTTTAGATTATTATATGCTTAAGATTAGATTTATTCTCATTTTTAGCCTCTAAAACACTATCTAATTCATAAATAGATATAGATAAAAAAATATATTATTTTTACTAACATGGGATGTTACAGAAAATAATAATTTTTTTAGATCTAATTCATAGATATGAAACCAAATGACCACACATGATGTCTATTATGAATATATAATACAATAAAATAAAAATTTTATAGATAAACTTAGACATATTTGTTTAGTCTATGTTTTAACATGAATATTGTTATGATAGGCTAGTCACAAAATACATGCTATATAATGGCATGAAGTCAATGCCTAAATGTATAAAACCTATAGATTACTAAAAATGAAAAATATAATGTGTATATAAAAATATTTCATGTTAAAAAATTTTCAAAACAATTTACATATATTTTTAAATGTTTCTATAATGTTTGAAAAAATATAATGACATCGATTTCGGATATTATGTTTCATGATTTATGAGATAAATAATAAATCATGAAAATAAGAGAATCCCCAATAGGTAATTTCTTAAGGTAATTACAATTTCATTAAATATATTTCAAAATCATTTATTTGTCTAAATTATCTCAGTAGTATCAATATTACCAAAAACCTAATTATTAAAAAGAATAAATCAATTTTTTAGAGATGGGTGAGCATCATAATTTTTGTTAGAATGTATGCTGACAAATTTTTTAGTGATTATATTTTAGGTTTGAGATCTATCATGAGTTATGACTATCCAAAGATATTTGGCGTGCGAAGAATTCGTGTCATAATCCTTATATATTATATTTTATTTTGCTAGGAATGATAAGTATAATAGAGGAAATATATTTTTTTAGAATCACTGACCTATACATATTAAAATTTTTGGGAAATTATGGAGGTTGAGGAAGAGGTGGAGGCGGAGGAGGAGACAAAAGCAAAGGCATTGGTAAAGTTGAAGGTAGAATTAGAGTCAGTGACCAATGTGGAGGAGGAGGTTAGGGGGAAGACCGAGGTGGAGAGTTAGGTGGATGAGGAAAAAAAGTGTTGGCTTGTAAATAATAAAATTATTGAGGAAGGAAGTTGAATTAGGATCATACCATGAATGTGTTTGAGATTAAATTTTTAAGAGTTCACAAAACACTTATCAATTTAGATAATAATCATATTGAAAGTGATTTTGGTGACTTATTGAAACATTGTTTTTTCACCAATTGGTTATGTGA
The DNA here is from genome assembly GCA_963277665.1 of Viscum album. NCBI lineage: Eukaryota > Viridiplantae > Streptophyta > Magnoliopsida > Santalales > Viscaceae > Viscum > Viscum album. Next base: position 1,199,689,020 of record OY728157.1, read on the forward strand.
TCTTATACAAGTTTGTAATCCACCTATAATACCATTATATGTTGTAGGCTTCAATTTCTCCACATCTCTTATTGAATAAACATCTGTAAAACATCCAATCATCAATAGGTATATAATACAACATAAATTTTTAAATATATATATATATATAATATAACAATGAAGTTAGCAGGTGTTTGAAAGAACTCTTAGAGTAAAAATAACATTTATATATCATGGTCATTATGGAGGGATGGTGGCAAAGTGTCCATTGTCAGTTTAAAATTGACATTTTAATACCAAAAAGTTTCACTCATTGATAAATAAAAAAAATTCTTGAATTGTCTTGATGATTTTGAAAAACAATTCCCAATTCATTTGTGACATACATGAATCAGTCTCATATCATTCAAACACACGATGGAACCTGTATGGTTAAAAGTGAGTGTTTTGAGTTTAAAATGACATTTTAGTAAAAATACATGTATTGTACTCATAAATTAGGAAAATCATTCTAATTTTTGGATAATTATTAAAAATTATACATAATTCATTTCCTGGGTGATGTAATCCAGCACACCTCAATCCGATGAACGATGTGACCGATATGACTCCATGTGCATCTTTTTATTAAAAATTGAAATTATTTTTAGTGAACAAAAACTAACATACTAAAAACCAATAAAAAATTTCTATTGTTTGGGTAAATTAAGAAAATGATCCATAAGTCATTTGTGATGTTTAAGAATCAGACACACCTCAATCCAATGCATGGTGTGACCGGTATGACTCCACATGTAAGTTATCAATTTAAAATTTAATACCAAAAATTTTCAATCACTAAAAAATAAAAAAAATGCTATAATTTTCGTGATAATTTAGTATAGTGATTAATAATTAATTTGTGAATTGTATGAATTAGTATCATGTAAAAATAACACATGATGACACATGTATGGGAAAAATTAAATGTTTCTAGTTTAAAATGACATTTTAGGTAAAAACCAAAGTGGAATACTCAAAACCATGTAAACATATTAATATTGTTTTGATAATTTATGAAAATGATTCATATATCATTTGAGACATTTATAAATTAGTGACACCTCAATCTGATGTGTGGTGTGACCAAAATGAATCAAGGTGCATCTTTTAATTCAAAATTGACATTCATTTCAAAGAAAAAACAACTGACATTATTAAAACCAAAAAAATAAATTTGTATTGTTTTTGTACTTTTGATAAATTTTTAATAAGTTATATTTACATGTATTAATCAAATACCCCTCAATCCATTACATGGTGTTACCAGTATGACTCATAGTGTTCGTTATCAGTTGAAACTTTTAATTTAAAAAAAATAGATTCACTTACTAAAAACCATGAAAATTATCTCTGATGGTATTTATAATTTGAGATAGGTATAAATAATTTATTTATGATGTGCATAAATCCGTCTCATGTCAAACCCACACATGATACCTCATATATAGCTCAAAGTGTATGTTTCTTATTAAAAATGACATTTTAATAAAAAACACACGTTAAATCCTCAAAACTGAAGAAACACATTCTGGTTTCCTTGATAATTTAGTAAAATGATTCATATGTCATTAGAGGTGTGTAAAAATCAACTTCACCTCAATCCGACAAATTTTTTGATCGGTAAGACTCTATGTGCATCTGTTTATTCAAAAATGACATTAATTTTAATGAAAAAACAGTCATACTCAAAACCACAAAATATATTTCTGGTTTTTTTGATACTTTAGAACAAGGATCCATAATTCATTTTGATATGTAAGAATCTTTCTCACCTTAATTCGACACACGGTATGACCGATATGATTCCAAGTGTCCCTTATCAGTTTATAATTGACACTTTAATAAAAAAGGTTTACTTATTTGGAACCAAGAAAAAAATGTTCATAATTATCTTGATAATTTATGAAAATGATTCATAGGTCATTTTTGATGTGTATGAATCCGTATCAAGTAAAAACCACACACGATGCCACCTGTATGGCTCAAATTGTGTGATTCCAGTTTAAAATTACATTTTAGTAAAAAACATAAGTGGATTAATCAAAACATATAAAAAAAATTCTTATTGTTTTTATACTTTAGGAAAATGATCTATAAGTTATTTTTGATGTATATAAATCACCATAAATTCAATATAATACACTGTGTGACCGGTATGATGCAATGTACATCTATTTATTAAAAAATGATATTAATTTTATTAAAAAAAATTGACATACTAAAAACTAATCAAATGAATTAATTTTGTTTTGGGACTTTTGGAGAATATTTAATAAGTCATTTGTGAGATGTAAGAATTATTCAAATGATAATCTAATTCTTGGTGTGACTGGTATAACTCAAAGTGTCTATTATCAGTCTAAATTTAACATTTTAATATAAAAATGGTATACTCGATTAAAACCGAGAAAACATGCTTGGATTATATTGACAATTTAGGAAAAAAATTCATTGTTAATTTTTGACATATATGAATCAGGCTCTTGTAAAACCCATACATGATGCCACTTGCATGGCTCAAAGTGTGAGTTTCCTTTTTAAAACGAAATTTTACTAAAAATACAAGTTTTTTTTGAAACTCATGGGAAAAAATTATGATTGTTTTGATAATTTAGTAAAATTATCCATTTACCTATTGGGGAATATATTAATTAGCATCGCCTCAACCTGATTCCTGGTTTATTAGGTAAGACACAAAGTGTGTATTTTTATTTAAAATTGGCATTAATTTTATTGAAAAATCAACTCACATACTCAAAACTGAGAAAACACAGTCATATTGTTTTATAACCATAGAAAAATAATCAATAAGATATTTTTTATTTGTATGAATTTGATGCACCTCAATCCGATTCATGGTGTGACCTGTATGACTCAAAGTGTTGTTATTAGAATAAAATTGACATTTTAATAATTGTTTTTCATTAACAAGATCAAATTGTCATGATAAGTTGTGAAAATGATTCATAATTTTTTTGTTACATGTATGAATCTGTCTCATATCAAAATCACACATTCTGGCACATGTATGGCTCAATGTGTGTGTTTCAAGTTTAAAATAACATTTTTGTAAAAAACACAAGTGGCACACTAAAAATCAAGGAAAAACATTCATATTATTTTGAAACTTTTGTAAAATTATCCATTTGTCATTTAGGAGATGTATGAATTTGACTCACCTAAATCTGTTTCCCAGTCTAATTGGTATGACTCAAAGTGTATATTTTTATTAAATATTGACATTAATTTTAGTGAAACAATACTACTGAAATACTCAAAAATGAGAAAAAATATTCAGATTGTTTTGGATAATTAGAAAAATAATCCACAAGTTATTTTTTATGTGTATGAACCAGACACACCTCAATCTGATTCATGGTGTGACCAGTATCACTAAAAGTATGACATTAGAATAAAATTTATAATTTAATAAAAAAATATTTCATTCATTGGAACCTTATAAAAGATACTCAAATTGTCTAGATAAGTTCTGAAAATGATTCATAATTAATTTGTGACATGTATAAATAAATATCATGTATGGAACATGTATGGATCAAAGTGTATGGAACATATATGGCATATTCTGGCACATGTATGGCTCAAAGTGTGTGTTTTCAATTTAAAATAAAATTTTAGTAAAAAAACCCAAGTAGCATACTAAAAATCAAGGAAAAACATTCAAATTGTTTTGATAATTTTTTAAAATTATTCATAAGTCATTTAGGATAGGTTGAAATCCCTCGAACCTCAATCCAACACAAGTTGTGAACGTTATAACTCCAATTGGGACTTTTTTTTCAAAATTGACAATAATTTTACAGAAAAAACAACTGACATACTTGAAACAGAGAAAAAAAAATTATATTATTTTGGTACTTTTTTAAAAAGATTAGAAATTAATTTTTGATGTGTAGGAATTTTCCTTACCACAATCTAATAGACAATGTGACTAATATGACTCCAAGTGTCCGATATGAGTTTAAAATTAGCATTTTTAATAAAAAACTGTATCACTCACTGAAAACATATAAAATACACTCATATTGTATTGATAATTTTGAAAAAAGATTCATAATTCATTTTTTATGCATATGAATCAGTATCATGTCAAATAAATATACGATGCCACATGTACAGCACAAAGTACGCATTTTTAATTTAAAATGATATTTATTATTTAAAAAAAGTGGAAAACTCAAAACCAAGGAATCACATTTTAATTTATTTTATAATTTATAAAAAATTAAATATAAGTAAATTTTTATGTATAAGAGTAAATCGTATCTCAATCCAATGGATGATGCGACTAGTACGACTCCAAGTATGTGTTTTTATTCAAAATTAACATAAATTTTAGTGAAAAAAAATAACATACTAAAAATATGGAAAACACATTAATATTGTTTTGTTACATTAGAAAAAATATCCATAAGTCATTTTTGAATTGTATAAATTAGTCGTAACTCAATATGATGTATGGTGTGGCCAATATGACCCCTAGTGTCTGTTATCAGTTTAAAATTGACATTTGAATACAAAAAATTATCACTCACTAAAAAAAGAGAAAAACACTTTTATTTTCTTTATAATTGGGTACAATTATTAATAATTAATTTTGATTTGTATGAATCATTCTCATGTCAAACCCACACACGATGCCACCAATATATACCAATGTTTTTGTTTCCAGTTTAAAATGAATTTTTTTTAAAAAACCAAAGTGGCATACTAAAAAATGAGGAAATGATTTATTATTATTTTTATACTTTATAAAAAATATCCATATGTCATTTGGTATGTTTAGGAATCAAACACACCTCAATCAGACACATGGTGTGACAGGCATGACTCCAAGTGTGTCCTTTTATTCAAAAAGTGGCATTAATTTTAGTGAAAAAGTCTGACATACTCAAAACCAGAAAAAAACTTCTATATTGTTTTGTTACTCTAGTAAAATGATACATAAGTCATTTGTGATGTGTACGAACTATCTTCACCTCAATCTGACACACAGTGTGACTCGTATGACTATAATTATTTGTTATCCTTTTGAATTTGACTATTTAGTACAAAAAAGTGTAACTCATTTAAAAACAAGAAAAAAGCTCATATTATCTTGATAATTTTTGAAAATTATTCATAATTTATTTTTGATGGTTATGAATTAATATAATGTGAAACCCACTAATGATGCCACCTATATGGCTCACAATGTGTGTTTCTGGTTTAAAATTGAATTTTACTAAAAACCACAAGTGGAATACTAAAAACAGGGGAAAAATATTCTAATTGTTTTTATACTTTAGGAAAATTATCCATAAGTCATTGGAGACATGTAGGAATCACCCAAACCTCAATACGACACACAATGTAACCCTATATGACTTTAAGTGTGTCTTTTTTATTCAAAATTGACATTGATTTTAGTGAAAAACAACTTACATACTCAAAACTAAGAAAAAATTCTTAATTGTTTTGATAATTTATAAAAATTATCCATAAGTCATTTTTGACTTGTAGGTATCAGACACACCTCAAAATGATGAATGTTATGGATGGTCTGACTCCTAGTGTCCATTATCAATTTAAAATTGTCATTTTAATAGAAATGTGTCACTCATAAGTTACTAAGAAAACCCACTCATATTGTATTAATAATTTTTAAAAATTTCTCAAAATTCATTTGTGACATATATGAATCAGTATCATATCAATCCCACAAAAGATTCATCTAGTATGGTTCAATGTTTGTGTTTCCTATTTAAAATTTTATTTCAGTTAAAAACACAAATAATGTTCTAAAATAGATCAAACACATTATGAATGTATTGATAACTTTTTCTTAAAATGATCCATAAGTTATTTGGGACATGTAGAAATTATTTGTACCACATTATGACACATGGTGTGACCAATATAACCCAAAGTACGTCTTTTTATTCAAAATTGACATTACTTTTTGTAAAAAAACAACTAAAATAATCAAAATAGAGAAAAAATAATAGGATTGTTTTGGTAGTTTAGGAAAATGATCCCTATGTCATTTTTGATGTGTGGGAATTAGATTCTCTTAAATCTGATGCACGGTGCGACCAGTATGACTCAAAGTATCCAATATCAGTTTAAAATAGTCATTTTAATAAAAAATATTCCACTCACTAAAAACCAAGAAAAATGCTCATATTGTCTTTATAATTAAGAAAATTATTCACAATTCACTTATGATGTGTATGAATCTCTGTCATGTAAAACCCACACATGATGCGATATGCATGGCTTAAAGTACATATTTCACATTTAAAATGACATTTTAGAAAATAACACAAGTGGTATACCAAAAAAATGTTGAAACACATTATAATATTTTTGATACTTGATTAAAATGATCTATAAGACATTTGGGACATGTAGTATTCATTTTCACCTCAATCTGATGCACGGTGTTACCGATATGACTCCAAGTGCATCTTTTTACTCACGATGGACACTAATTTTATTGAAAAAACAACTGATATACTAAACAACAGTCAAACAAAATCATATTGTTTTGGTAAATTAGTAAAACAATACATAAGACATTTTTATGTATAGAAATAATACACAGCTCAATATAATGCATGGTGTGACTGGTATGACTCCATGGGGCTTTTATCAGTTTAAAATTTTCATTTTAATACAAAAAGTGTCACTCATTGAAAAATGAGAAAACAAATTCATATTGTCTTGATAATTTGGGAAAATAATTCATAGATTATTTATGATGTGTATGAATTGGTCTCATTTATAACCAACACATGACTCAACTTGTATGGATCTAAGTGCATGTTTCCAATTTAAAATGATTTTTTATAAAAATAGAGGTTGTATAATCAAAACTAAGGAAACCCATTATGATTGTCTAGATACATTAGGAAAACTATTGATAAGTAATTTCGGATGTTTAGGAATAATTCTCTCCTCAATAAAATTCATGTTATCATCGGTACGACCTCAAGTGTGTCTTTTCATTCAAAATTGTCTTGAATTTTAGTGAAAAAACAACTCGCATAAACAAAATTGAGGAAAAAATTAATATTGTTTTGGTACATTAGTAAAATGATTTTTATTTCATTTGTGACATGTAAGAATCAGAAGCACCACAATTTGATGGAAAATGTGTCTGGTATGGCTCCAGGTGTACATTTTTATTCAGAACCAATATTAATTTTAATCAAAAAACAATTGAAATGATCAAAACTGAGAAAAGACATTCAGATAGTTTTGGTACTTTTAAAAAATTATCCATAAGTAATTTTGTATTTGTAGGAATTTTTAATACCTCAACTCGACTCACAAAGTTACTAGCATGACTCCATGTGCACAATTGTATTCCAAATTCACCTTAATTTTAGTTAATAAAAGAACTGACATACTCTATAATAGTGTTTTTTGTGTATTTGTGTAATAATTAATATTTCATTTAGTTACAATATTTTTATCTTATGTGGGTCATTTCAGTTTCTTTTTTTGGTGATGCAGTGTGTTTTTAAAACACACTGCACTTGTTTTTTGTGATGTAGTGGCTTGTTGCATCACACTCTAGTTTTCAGATTTATCATCCTATCTAAAAGTGTTGATAAAGATAACCTTTATTAGTTTTTTTAAAGTCTTGAAAAAAGAATCATTATGAGTGCTTCTAAAAGTCCCGACAAATATTTCCTTTATTATAACTTTTTAATTCATCAATAAAGGATTCTTTATCAGTTCTGATAAAAGTTGTGATAAAGGGTCTATTTATCGGTGATAAAGAAAAGAACTAATAAAATTATTCTTTGTCAGTGCTTTTATTTGCACGGATAAAAATACCATTTATCTACAGTTTTCAAGCTCTGATAAAATTCTTTTGTCTTTTTACAACACTAAGGTAGTCAGTCGGTTTCTATTACTGTTAAAGACATGTTTAGAAGTAGTGTATATATGGTTTTCATTATGTGATTGGTGGTATGAAAATTATATATCCCTCCAACACTTTGGGTAAACATGGATAAATCACAAGACAACTAAGTTATGATTGATCTTCATTTATTGTTCACAACATTATGTGTGAAAATGGTTTCATGTCCATAATTTTATGAAGAAAATGAGTTTCATGTCTATAAGAATATGTATGGACCTGATTTCATGTCTGTAACATTATGAGAGGACCCAATTTAATGTACTTTACATTATGAGTAAACAAGTTACTATATATATATTTTCACAATTTTATAAGATTACACTTGTTTCATATTCATATGTTTAAGATTTATTCTGATGGATCATGTTTTATTATGGATGATTCAACTATATTATGACTTTTTTAGTTTATTATGAAAAATCATTATTCCATGAATCATTATATATGATCTATGTATTTATTGGGTACGACTTTCAAATGTTAATATCATGTTATCCTACACCTATTATTACTTACGATGATTTGTTGACATCTCCTACATTTATCCTTACAATGCATCAAGCCTCACCATTTATTATGTTTCCATTTCCATAAGTTATAAGAAATATTTTTAGTATGGTATGTCTATAGAAAGTACTATGATTTATTAAAAATTTGGGAGATGATTAAGATCCTTTATTATGTAATATGTTTATGTATATAATTTATGATGAAACTAAACCTTTACAGTTATAGGGTGTTTATAATTATTTTATATATTGAATTTTCATCTAGAATGATGTAATATTAATATATTTTATGCTTCACTCACAATAGTTAGTACCAAAGTATGGATTAGTAATTTTTGGATATTAGGATTATAAAATTTTATTAAAAAACATAGGGATAAATATATGTAATGGATAACATCCTAGAGTTTTGGTAATATAGATATTAGGTATTTCCCTTTAAATAGAATCCTTATCTGGATACTTGAAAGTGGATTCTCCTATGGGAAAGATACACCTATGGGTAATAACTCTGAAACGGGCAGATTGGGTATTATCTTGATCATCAATCATGCATGATGAGTGGTCCTAAGAATTCACAACTCAATTGAAACTACCTTAGGATATTATTGGGCAGATCTACATCATATATAAAAAATATTATAAAGGATTTTAATATTTTATCACCATGGTTGACATATTTTAAACCTAAGGAGTCATAGATTGAAAAAAGTTGTAATGATTTAGACATCTTATGAATGATTTTTCATGGTTATATGATTACTCACTATGATTTTTTTTTCACACTATGATTTTGATTTTATTTAATGGAATGAACAGAGATGAATCATTTTAACAATTATTATGATAGATAATGAAATGATTGTCCTTATTGGAAACCAAATGAAATGGGAGATTTAATATGAAATATTATTAGTATTCTTGACATGCTATCTTGATACATGATTAACATCACAAAAATAGGCGAGTTTATGAATGAACCAAATAAGATAAAAATGGTACTTCATGAAAAACATACAGAAAATATGATTTACTTACATAAATTTTAATAATATTGGATGAATAACCCATGTAAATGTATTAATGTAATTTGAATAATTTTTAAGTGTGGAAAATATGGATATTTATCATGTCATTATCGAGGAAACAATAACAGTTCATTGGATGGAAATAAGTTTCATCACAAGGAAATTTTTTTAATTAAAAGTTATTTCCACGGGGAACGTGTGGATTTAATATGTAAATGCCCTAATGAAAGGGATAATTCCTCGAATAATGATTGGACTATAATATTCTAATAATTAAATTCAAATAACTTATGTGTTTAAATATATGGATTCAAGAAATTATGTTATAGAAGTGTTTTATCAATGATATCAGAGTTTTAAGAATAAAGATACATATAAAGATTTTCTTGGAGAAGTTTTTCATTAATTTTTTTAGAACATATGTTTGACTATATTGATAACGTAGAAACATTATTTAGTGGTAATGTTATATTATTGAAAAAAATTATTGAGGTATATAAATCCATTAATATATTCTTTATGGGGAGACAATAATGTTCATCAGGGATAAATAATTCTATTACATTGTTAAAGTAAATTGGATATTATTGATAACATTGAAATTAATTAGTGATTTATTGAAAAACATATTAATGAGGTATACTACAATATTAGATTAATGGAATATATTCATTAGTCTAGGATTCATTAATGGAATAACAATAGATTTATTTTTTGGAATTGTTTATTTTTTATTGAGGTTTTATAGGGATTTAGGTTTTTTTGGAAAGGATTATCATGTTTTAAGAGAATATATGATCAAAGTATTCAAATGTTATAAGTGTGACATTTTATGACACTTTATGTTTTTTTTGGATTAAGGTTATTTAAATGTTTCAAAAATTAGTATCCAATTATCTATTTTTTTGGTATTCAAAAAATGTCAAATATATTTTGGAGGATTATTAATGTTAACTACTTATGAAATGATTTAAGTTGAGATTTGGGTGTTATTAATGAGGTTTTATAGAATAATGTATTATTTAATCCTATGAAGATTTATCCATTTTGGATAACTTGGGCTAACCATTTTTGTTTTTTTAAATATATAAAGACTATATGAATGAATTTTCAATCATTTATGGATCTTATGATATATTAAAAGTTAATATTAGTTCATTAGGAATGAAGTATTTATATTGAGTGTTCATTTTCTGGAGTAATAGATGTGATGGATGTAGAAATGGATCAAAGAACAAGGTATAAGGTTGTTAATATGAAATAAAACTAAATAAAGTAAGAATATTTTCTTTTTTTTATTATGCATAGTAAAACAATCCCTCAACTCTACAAAATAGATATTGAAATAAAATTTTATCCTTTTACCTTCACTTCCAATGAATTGATGGCCTTATTTATCCCTTATTTATTATTATTTTTTGGTCAATAATCTTATCATGATCAAATTATAAACCATCCTATAATATTTATTTGGACATTATAATTCTCCTCCATGATAATATATTAATATTTTATAATGTTCTATTTATATGGGAAACTAATTATTTTTCATTTCAGGTAGCTTTAATGCTTCCCACATTCCATTTTCAAAGGTAATTTAATTATTCCTCTGTATGGTGTGTGTTTTAAATAATGGTATTTTTAAATATTGAACCCATCACTACTATCATAAAAATTTTGATGATACAATTTATTAAATGGGGGAATAATGTAATTCCAAAAAATGTAGTTCAAAAGTATATTTTAATCAATATCTTTTATAGTAACCCTAAGCCCAGTATCTTAGAGCTTGTTCCTGCTTTATTACATAGTCATAATATAAAAGGAATCACATCCTAAATTACCGAATAGTATATTTGTCTTGGTAAAATATATACACACAACATTTCAGTATTATATTTGAAAGTAGAATTGAAAACATATTTTTTTTGAGAATATAAATATTCCCTCTATAATATCTTTCCATATAATTCATAGTTAAGTTCTTGGATTCACAGGAAAGGAAAAAAATAAGTGGGATCAAAAATTATGAGGAAGGGATAAGAAAAATTGAATCAATCATGAATGAATAAGCATAATCAATATAGAAATGTAAATTACATAATACACTTCCCATGAAATCAATAATCGAGAAGGAAGTTCATCCATAGATAATATCAATGCAAAATTATCATAGGAAATAATAAATATGGAAAGCTAAATAATCAAAAACACATTAAATTTAATAAATAACTTAAAAATAATATCTAGATAAGGTATAATCAATATGTTATTTTAAATCAGTTAAAACACATGAGATAAAATCAGTTACAAATAATGAGATATGTCGAGTGATAATATCATTGGGAAAATATAAAGAATAACAATAACAAAAATATTAATAAAGGTAATGTTTAATTATTGGATTTCATGTCTTAGTCACATGATACCTCTACTTTTAAGTTCTATCTTTATGTAATATTAAAATAGCTTGGTAAAAAACCCATTAGTTTTGGGAAACTGATTTTATTATAACTTACAAATTCACCACATGGAACTGTTGTTGCATCATGGGGATATCTATAACCATCCCAATGCAAGCCTGAATGTCCAAATAATTCCTCATATATCTAATTATTTATTTAATTCATGAATGAAGTACCTAACCATTAAATATCTTTATTGAAAAAAGAATACAGATTATCAAAATTTCCCCATTAAATCAAATAATTTTCAAAGTAAAACATCATTGTTAGAAGTGATATATAGTTTAATCAATTAGAATATAAATGGAATATTTTAACAACTAGGCCCCTCATGTAGTAAAAAACTATTTCTATAACATGGTTGTTGGGACCTAGACTTATAGGTACCGACCGTTACCCCATATACATGTGTTCCCCCTTATGCGATATACCCATATGCCTGAACAGATGATCAAATTAATTATTATATGCATTGTCCAACACATGTTTTTTACAGTGTGATTTTTAATTACTTACAAATAGCATGAGAATATTATTATAAGGTCATCCATCATGATCATTAATATAGGGAAACCATTCTTAACTATGGATTACTAATAAAATAGACTCTTGAAATAAGAGGTTCTATGTATTGAAATGAGTCATACCCTTTAGTCATTTTACCCTCTATCATTATAGGGTGTAACATTAACCCCTTTTAGAGAAACGAATCTTCGTTGTGGGACCAAAATATTAACCCAGGCAGTGCGACTACACTTTTGATTGTGTTATTCCTCTTATACAAATGTCACAACCATGACTCACTGATAATATAGACACCCTGCCTTAGCATGTTTATCCGTTCATGGACAACTAAGTACAACTAGTTTCCCCCATAGAAACATGGTCCCTTCCCTATCCGAAATACATGCCCAAAAGTGTCATTATACTAATGAAAATACCTATATGGAAATGCATATTCATTCCATTATGTTGTTTCATCACTCACAATCACCTTAGGAAACTTCCTTGATGGTCACCCATCCTGATCACTACTCGTGAAAAAACACACTAAACCACATATTTCTAATTAGGTAGGCCCACAAAAAGAAAGGCACACCTTGTTGACAATATTGATATCATTTAGTCATTTAACCTCTTATCATTATGTGGTTATATATAAATAATATTTGTATTTAGGGGAAATTAAATGTATAATGATCCTTAGAATGTGATAATTTCTAGGGAAAATTTATGATAATAAAAATGAAATAGGAAAGTCAATGCGAGTAATTTATTTTGTCAAAATGATCATAAAACGTCCATATAAAATATAAGGATGAGATCAATAATATATATATATATATATATATATATATATATATATATATTGGATTAAGAATAAAGGGTTTTTAAAATTGGTGATTGTAAATAAATAGATCATTAAGTACAATATTTAGGAAAATAGAATTATTATATTTAAAATCAGTTTTTAAAATAAATTCATTAAAAAATGGAAAATAATTTTTGTTTAAAATAACCATTAAAACATATAAATAATTCATTGTTTTATTTTATTGGTCATGAATACGAGAAAATCCACCCATTCCATATATGTTAAAAAAATTCCTTTTACTTTTTAAAGAAAAGCTAGATGAGAATTGTTTTGATAAGGATATGATGCTTCCTTTCAATTTTTTTTAAAATGTAAAAAGAGGTTGAAATTTCTTGAACAAATTTTTTTTAAACAGGTAAAATTTATTTTTATTTAATAAAAACATGGTTTGGGATGAAAATAGATTTCCGACTAAAGAGAGAAATGAAGTCATACTTTTTTAAAAATATTTTCTATATATTTTTTTATAAAAGAATATGGAAAATTTTACTATTAATTCAAAATATCATTAAAAATAGATTATGAGAAAATTATATGGGTTTATTATATAATTATCAAATAATTTCTGTCAACTATAATTCATGAATAAACAATGTCGATTAGAATGAGATTGTATAATATACCAATAAAATGATCAAAACATTAAAGTGATAATTAAAAAATAAATTTATTATGTGAATCGACTATAAATCCACATAAAATTTTTAAATACAAAAATATATAGTCAAATGTATTAAAAAAAATATTATAATATCAAAGACTACAAAAGAGTAATATAACCCCATGAGATAAAATTGAGTTGGAAATTTATTTACCACATAGTAATATTTAATTAAAAACCCCATTAGATGAAATATTACAAATTGAACCATAAAATAGCATAAATTATTAATTAATAATTATATTACATGACACATGAGCTTAATTTACACCATATATTAGAAATTAGTTGTATAACTGTAAAAGATTCTTCAATGAAGGGAAATTGAGATGATGTCCCTTACAAAGATCATATAATCAATGTGAGGATTAATTGAAGAATTTATAATTTATATAAAATGAAAATAATAAAATAAAAGTGTATATACTTTATAAAATAATGAAATTTCATTTCAAACACAATTATATTTTCATATAATCAATGATGTACAATTTCAACCCAATGAATGTTAACTGAGTTAATAAATCCCTTATGTTAGTTCTCCTTTTTGTTGAAAATTACTTAGAATAATATATATTGGTTTTAATCATGTTATTATTTTATAAAAAAATAATATTATCATCCCCAATATCATATAATATCCATTTATAATATACTATCACCCATTCGTTAATTATCATTCACTATTTTCATTGTTTCGTGTGTTAGTTTCCTTATTTTCTCTTGCATGTATCATCATTGTTGAAATGGTTAATATGAAAATTATATTGTTATATAATAATGAATATTATATAAATTGAGATGAAACATAATTTTCATAGAAAACCAAACCCCATGTATTACATGATAGAAATGGGATTACATGACGTGTAATACACAAATCGTGTTTAGTTTTAAAATTATTTTTGTCGACCACACCCTCATTCAATATGGTGTTCAATCTTGATCATCTCATTTAGATGAACCTTAGTCACCATTTGGAGTTTTTCGATCCCTCATCCTCTTTATTTAATATGTTGATCTCTGTGATAGGTCGTTGGCGATCTGTGGTGATCCGAGGTGCGTTCCCCCTTTTTTTTCTAGAAGTTACTCTCAGGTTGATCTCATTATCTTTCAAATATATTTTCTATGATATGGAATTTATTTACTGATATCCCCAATGATTTTTCCTTTAGTTTATTTTGGTGTGGTGATGCCGCATAAACCTTGGATGGATGCAGGTATTGCAGAAGAGGTAATCAGAAGTCTGTCATGTGATCCGTTCTTGTGTAAGGAACCTTGATATCCCATAAAGGTAGTATTTTATTTCATCTATCCTTGTTGTGAATCATATAGGATGGGTTTTTACATTAACATACATATGGATCATGGATTTTCCAACCTAATTTAAGATAATAAATCTATTAACTGAAATTGGAAAGAAATGGAGCTTGTTCACATTATTTTTACAGCTTTGATATTTTTGTGATCCTGTGATTTTTGGGACATGATTCCCCAGAGAAAACTATGGCCATTGGTGTATTTTTTGCACACTAATAAAATTATGGAATACATTAGTTTATCTTTTTTTGGGAACTTACATATGTAAATTGGTTAATTACTTACACTCTCCTAATGAATGGATTCCCATGGATTATACAATTTCTATGATGACCCTTGAATTAAATAATAGAATTAAATAAGGGTTTTCTTTTTAAATATAGAATTTTGCTTTGTTTTTTTGTGTGTTATTGTGTGTATGTGAGAATGATTTTATGTTGTGAAAGGATTAGGTGGTGTAATGGAATCTCATATTGAGAGATTGATTGATTGTGGAATGAATGAGAAGTGTTTTCAACTATGGCTATGATCAAGTTGTGTGGTGATGTGTTGTTGGATATGGTTGTT
The DNA here is from genome assembly GCA_963277665.1 of Viscum album. Lineage (NCBI taxonomy): Eukaryota > Viridiplantae > Streptophyta > Magnoliopsida > Santalales > Viscaceae > Viscum > Viscum album. The sequence continues at coordinate 1,199,704,908 of OY728157.1, forward strand.
CTTGGATGGTTTTGGAGAGATGTATTTGAGTATGGATAGTGATGGTTAGTACGATACTTCACCAGATGTATCTCTATAAATGACTTTTGTTATATTCGTTGTTGTGTGTTGTGCTTAGTAGTTTCTCGGGTAGTAATAGAACAAATAAATATTTTCTAATGAATTTTGGAACAAATCAGTTAGTTTGGTCAACAGAATGAATAAATAAATTATTAATAAATAATATAAATTAGTTAAATGATATGGTTGGTAAAATTAAATGGTTTTATGGCATGGTGCATGGTGTCGTACATCTCAAGGTAGCATCAAACGCGATGGTGTCATGACTTGGTTGTTCTCTTTGAGAACCCATAGGTTGGGTATGAGTGTTCGATATCTTATATGTGTATAGTTGTTTTTTCATGGTGATTTCTATATGAAACCCACCCTAAATCAGTACTATGTGCCGAACAATCCCATTTTCAGGGGGGACAATGTGTTTCCCAAACATCCCAGTTGGAGGATGGATGGATGGACACTCATTCCTCGTTGTTCCTTATTCCAGTTGTGTGTGGGTGATTTCTACTTTCCCTAGTATGTTTAAGATGAGATGTGTTGGTATTTACCATGTATCTTTGAGATGAGATGTGGTTTGTGGCCCAGCTTTCAAAATAGAATAATATGATGTGGTTGAGAGGCCTAGGTGTGTATAGGTAAGATGTGATATTGTATATTATGAAGAGGATGGAGCGCCATGATGTTTACCATTAGGGTGTGAGAGTGTCTAATCAGCGAGAATGTAGTGTGGGGTACCCTATCATCGATGTGAATTATATTACATTAATTTTCTTTTGTTATTTGTTGAGCGTTCCTTGGTGATTTTGGGATGGTTTGTGAATATGATAGGTTCATTTGGGTTATACTATTTTCTATTAAGGGAATTAGTATTCTTATTTCACATGTGCATGAGAGACATTCGATTTCCAACTGAGAATACCGGTATAATCACCATGCATATATAAAACTGTTTTTATATTTTGAGGAGGATTTAATAGATTGTGGTGGACCTTACATGATCGTATCTTGGTAGTTTCTACGTCACTAGATCACTGTACTATTATTATTTACATGGAGATTTTTTTTATTTATATCAGTTTATTTTTCACTTGCATGTGGGATGGATTTTGGATTTCTTATATATATGTCATGAAGTTTCTTTGTGGATGATTCATCATATCCCCCAATAATATTTTCCTAAAAAGGGTAATTCCTCCCATATTATGGGATTTTTACACCATTGGTGCTAGTCACCATCCGAGGGCCTACTGGAGGCGGGACTTAGTGGGTCAATATCAACCTTTCTTCTTTGCTATCCCAGGATGGGTATCTTTGGGGAAGGGGGTCTTGATAGAGTGGAATAAGAGGTGATGGTTGAGAGATAGGATGGATTTTGGGGTTTGGCACAATGAGTATTGCATGGGTTGGTATGGAAATAGTGATAGGTGACCATGAAACATGACATAGGCCGGGGAAGACTGGAAAGGACACGGGATTTAAGTCCCCCCATGATCTGTCACTTGGACTCTGATCCAACCGAACAACCATGTGAGGATACACTATTTGTGGGGTATATATCCATGGAAAGGATCATGAATCATAATGATTTGTGCTCACATTTGGGTTGGGTTGTTTTGGGAAGTTTAAAATGAAAAAAATGAGAAAAAATGAGTCTTAAATAAAATTCTATAATACTCAGGCTTAGGAATTACTCATTTACCTAAAATAAATGGCTCCTAGTAATTGAAATCTTTTGGACTAGGTAGCTAAATATCAAAAGGCTAATACAGTTGATTGGAAGAGTTTTGATTCAGTGGAGGAGGATGACCGAGGTAAAAACGTTACGTTCTTTCTAGATGAAGACATTAGAAAAGTAAAAGTTCAGTGTTTCCGTCATGTATATAGAAATATGGTTCCAGGAACATGAGATCCCCTTTAGTTTGATCCAGAACACTATAAAGTAATCGGTTCTTTTGGAAATTATTCCGTTGAAAGGATCTTCACATTAGTGATGGAGGCTATACCCGGGATAGAGGTAGGAGTCTAACATTTTGTGTTTCAATTTCAAGAAAATGTTAGAAAAATTTCTGTCATCGACCATGATGTATGAAAAGAGACAGGAGCTACTATCCTTTCAAAAGGGGAAATTGTCAATTTGGGAGATGGGGATCATGTTTAAGAATCTATTTTGTTTTCCACAGATCTTTTTTCAGATGAAAAGTCTCATAAGAGATGTCTTGAGGAGTCACTTAGTCCCTATATCCAATACATTGTTAATGCTTTTATGTTACAAACATACATAGAGGTCCATAAAAAGTAATAGGTGATCAAGTGGATGCACTAGCGAGGGGGTCTACCACAAGAGGACAACCAATAGATTTTATTGAGAGGAAGGTTTACTAGTAGAAAGTATTTGGCACCATGACCTTCTAGGTTTCAACCAACATAATGTTGACCTCAACAGTTCCATTTTGACCTTTGAGTCCCCATTCCCATCTTGTGGGATTGAGACTGATGTGTTTATTCAGTCGAGTTCGCGACCATCTTCTGAAGCAGTTCCCAATGGCTGCCCGAGTTCAGTTCAGAGGAGGTGGATAGGATCAACATTATCATCATCAATAGTTTCTAGAAAGGTAGTTTCAATAATAGGGACATCAGTATTTTTATCCACTAAGGGGAGATAATATATGTAGAGGCTAACCATGGGATTTCCCTCATGCCCTGAGACCGCGACCTGAGAAAGGCTATGGAAGCGATCATCATCAGAGAGGTAGGGGAGTTTGTCATGGTTATTTTCACAACATAGTGGTTGTAGTTCATGTGAGGCCACAGGTCATTATAGGTATGATCAGTTTGTTTAGTACCTTTTCATGTTATTATTTTGATTCAGGTGCTTCACACTTCTTTTTTACACATGTTCTCTCCCATTCATTGGGAATATAAATAGATAGGTTTCCCATACTCCAGGTATTGAGTACACTAGTTGGAGGCCATACTAGCTCGTTTTGTGTGTTTGAGTGGTGTAAAATAATGATGGTGAAAGGTTTCTGGGGCCCGTAGCGGAAGCCTGTGGGCCGGGGATTTTAAAACTTTCATTGGAGGAATGATGGTACTTTTCGTTGCAGATTATCCGAGCCCTGGAGAGGTCCTATGATCTCGTGTAGATTATTAAGAGCACAAAAATAAAAAGAAAACATACTCCTTGAATATCCAAATACGTTGTCGATCAATACTTGTCGACGGCGATCTTTTCATAAAGGATCCAGAGCAGGATCCCTCAAGATCGTCCACACACGCCTCAAAAATCGATAGGAACACCGATCATCAAACTCCAGGTGCTAGCGTGTCAATTCAATGACATCTTCGACATCTCGACGATCACCACATCGTTGATCTTGCGATGCGTGAGGAGAAATTCAATCCCAGCTCAGATTGAGATCTTCTCTCTCTAGAGAGAGGGAGGAGAGAGGAGCTCTAGCCAAAATGGCATGAATAGAACTTGCGCTTGAGCCCCTCTCCTCTATTTATAGCAGATTGTAAAAATTTCCCAGTTGGGATCCCCTGCCCCCATTAATTCCACGTCCACTAAATAAATAACTATGATGACTTATAAATGCGTCAATATTATTTATTTATTTATTTTATCACATAATTTTAAAATATATAAAATATATTACGTAATAAAACTGAGCCTTTTAACTCGACTCACTATCCCGCTTAATATTAGAAGAACCTTTAATATTTAATAATATTCATTCGATTAATATTTTTCTTCTATTTACTAAACTCGTAAATACATTATATAAATTCAATCCCAAATATTTATAACTGAAATATTAATGAATTTATTTAATTCATTTGGTGATCGACAACTTGGACAACGCTCGGACCCCATGGTAGGGCACACTATGTCCATATTCTTATTCCACTAAATAGGTGCAGATACATGAATACGCTATTGTGTGTGACCCTCTAGGCCCTTATCTCAATAGTAGTGAATAAAATTCACAGACCAAGAGTGGGGTCTAGCAACCCGTCATGACCCATAAAGAGATAAGGATAGTCATTGCAATGACAACCATACTACAAACACTGACTTTGTACTATATTCTCTTTGTCATTAAATATCTCATAAAGCAGGACGCACTCTTGTGTCATCATCCTTATCTTGCTTTATTATTTGTTGATCTATCCGGATAGATTTTACTTTCTACTACTTTGGCCAAAGACTTATGAAGGCGACACCATCCTGATCAACCAGGCCTCAGATATACAACTTCATAAACTTGGAAGCGACAAATCATTTCTTGGCCATTCAACCAACGTCATACCACTAATGACGCACCCGACACAAACTACCTCAACACAACATTATTGCCATGGATTTAGAATTGCATCAAAGTACATAATTAAATGATATACATTGGTAATGGTCTCAAGTCAGGATACCAATACACATGTCAGTAGATAGGAACAACCAATGAAACCCAAAACATGTGGTGTTCCTATTGACGGGTCTATCCTCATGATCTCACTACTAGAGATAACCAAGTGCGAACATCATGAGAAGAAGTATCAATGCTTATGAGCCTGCATCACCTGATAGTCAGACATCTACTATGTCCAGTCAGTAAGATGTATCTAGACTATAGAACATATATTAAAGATCAATGTCATTGTATCTCGAGGATCTCATTATAGTCTGGGAACTGCTACAGCCTCTCGACATGACAATTAACCTTTAGACATTACCATTATTATAGTGGACGTAGAAAAGTCTGCACTATAATGGTAAGATACCATCATGCATATCTAACTATACACATGATACTGTAATCAAAAGTACTACATAGTTGGGTCTAGGGAACCCACTATTTCAACACTCCCACTTGCACTAGAACCAACTTGCTATCTAAACTTGTTAGCTACTCAAATGATAAATACCATGCTTCTGCTGAGTAACGGCTTTAACTGCTGGGCCTACGACGTTTTTTCTACATGGCATATCTGCTATATTTGACCTTATATGCTTGAGTAAAACTTCTCAAGATTGGGTATCCACAAGTATATTACTTTTATCTATTGTCATAACTTGAAAAATTGGCTAGAAATAATATCATAATTATTATTATGATAATAATTTTTTCACTAGGTGTGAATCTAAGAACTGGGAAAAATTGTTTTGATTTATAACTGCTTCTTAGCTACCTTAAAAGTTGCAACATACTCAGTATTCGTAGGTATGGCTACCACTAGCTTTTATGAGCATGACTCGCTCATCTCCTTTTCCTAACTATGATACTATATAAAATTGATCTAAGGATTACTAGTTTGTGTCCCACCAAAACTATTATACCTTCATCTCCATATTCTAGGTACATATCATTTGTACTTACCGAATTACAAGATGATAGTTCTGACTGCATCACTTGTAGTGCTCCTGGAAATAATTGATATTAGCCTAAAAAAATTATATCCTAGCAGTATCAATTATTGTACATATCATGGCATATGTGATTGATCCATCACTAAAGCATATGGTATCAATTCACAACTTTAATCTCTACACATGATTCAAACATGTTAACTTGGAGGATGAATCCATGTGACATAGGAAACAATTCTGAACTTGAATTGTTCCAACATGTATTTTTCAATACAATGTCACTCTATGTACGATTGACTAGGACTAAGAAACCTTTGGATCTACCTTAGTGGATCCTATTCCCTAGAACATAGGTTGCTACTTAAAGTCAATCATTAGAGAATTGTTTTTAACCTGATCTTATCTAACAGTAGGATCAAAATCTGTTTCCATATGTTGTTGAACATATTTCACTTGGAAAGCATTCCCGCTCACACTAACCTTTGGTAGACACAAGGCAAATATTATTTTATAATTAATGTTCTATGATATTGTCACTTACTTTAATCCAGAATTGGATTTCAGTAACTTTCAACCATTATTGGCATAATTTGATGTCATCATCTCTTTCTGGTTGCGTCGTATAAACAACTTTCATGAAAAATGATCTTGACATTCAATGAACAATAAAAGGATCTTAGAAGTTTAGCTATGACAAGTAAAACTATAATAGATTTAGGCATACCGACTTGGTAAAACCAATCAATCCTTATTGGTACCATACTTGTACCATCCATGTATCATGTCATTTGAATACCCACCGCATTATTCAATTTATAATCCCCTTTACAATTTGATACATGGAATCTATTATTGAATTTTAGTTGGTCTTGTCAATCTTAGATTCTTTCCCTATACTACTTACTTATAGAATTTATTATTCTTAATGAATGATATATCACCGACCACGGTGATTATAAAACCATCACCATGGTTTCATACTTCTTACGCAGTATGTGTCTCTAGAACATTCTTATTCCACACGTACTTGTGGAACTTGTTCCTTATGCCAACCATTTGTGTATCTTGAGCATTGACTAAGTCCAAGTCAATTCAGCTCCCACTATCTATAATAGAGATGTGAACCCTTGTATAGAAACGTAGTCTAATACTTGACTATATCTTTTCTATCTTAGGTATTTTGGAAATATCTTAAGGAACTGTTAGGATAATTACCTTAGATTCACAATGTGTTTAACTTGATACATGTTTGTTTAGATCCTAACAAACACTTTGCATCTAAACACGTCTTATGACATAATGGATTTTCCATTATACTATTACTCGTATGATATCCATTTGTCATTTTAGTTGGAATATTACTTATGGGTTTAAGCCGTTATTTTCAAAGCACATTATAAAATATAATGGAATTTTATGTAGGTTGTAACATTGATACAACTTACATCTTAACTTTGATGTATAACATATGCGTTTAAGAATTTTTCCATGCTACATGTTTGTTGAACAATGTTAATATGTAAGACTTTATCATCTATCCTCCTTATGAACTTCAACACTATGATGTAGATAAGGTAACATGTGTTTAGGAATTACTCCACCATACATTATCATGATCGATGATTGCTTGGTCAAGATATTCTTCAGCCTGCTGATCCGAAGCAAGTAATATTTCCTGACCAAACATATACTTCATTGGTACATTACTTAATGACTTAAGGGAATCTTATGAAGTATCTTTACCTCTAGATTTCTTTGGAAGAGTTCACACTCTCGTGTTGAACTAACCTCGAAAGCTTTGTGGCGTACCTTTATTTCTAAAGGTTTTTTTTGTCTAAACTAACGATGTCAATAATACCATAGGTGTTTAGCTGTGACGAGCCTAAATACCATACTGGGTATATAGTTGACATCTAATTTTAGTTTTTCTTGACAAAGAATCATGTTTCCACAACTGGGTAGGTCTTACATTTTATATTCATCATGTATTTCCATTGATTCAAATAGTAGTGAACTATTTATTGAGTATTTTACCACAAACAACATTCATTCCAAAACATTGAACCATGTCTCATCATAACCAAAAGGTAAAGTGAGATAATTTTTTTTATTATACTTGACAACTTGTTCATCTTGATCAATTAATTGGCAATTAGAAGTTATGTGTTTCTCTCTATTGACTTAGGAATCACCCTTTCTCAGCTGCATGGAGAAGACACTTTACTTCTAGTAATGTTTCTCTACTTACTTGGTTATTGTATTTCAATACATATATGTGAAAAAAATATTGTATTTTAATACCCAACAAGTATGAGAGAAAAAAATAATTTTATTTGATCAATATTAACTGAACATGGAGCGGGTACTTGCTTCTTGTATTTCAGTTTTTAATCTTCCATGAATTCATTTAATTTTGTGATGAAAATAACTTCCTATTAAATAACCAACCACTTTTCTATGAAGGACATGATGATGGTTACTTTGGCATACCTTTATATAGGCCGTTCTACCTTGTCTTTCAATTTATACGCTATATGAATAAAAGATGGTGTTATCTATAATATTCTTATTACTTGGAGAATGTTACCTTAGCGGTAATGATGCTCTTACTTTACACGGTTCATTTATACCTTTAAATGAATATAGAGAAATTGGATGTAAAAGGTATAAGAATGGGATGACATGAAAGATTGTGAACTATCTTTCACTTTACACAAACCGAGTGCAACCCTCACATTCAAATCATGCTTCGCTTTCTCCTCAAAAGGATCATGGATATGAGACTACATGTAACATCATCCATGTCTTGATGTAGCGACCACAAATAACATCAAACATTCATGATATCATAATGATAGAACCATAATATTCTTGATTCATGAGTCTCCTGAAAGTAGTTTTACATCCTCGCTTCAAGAGGTGGCTTAACTGGTTGGGACACAAGTACCTTAAATTTCCATTATTGTAGTAATGTGCGCAAGCGCCAATACTACACTTGGAATTTCATGCTTGTTTGGACATTAACTTTTTCTAATAATTATCACCATTTTATTGTGGTATTTTTTGTCATTACATACCAATATTCTTTAGCAGATTGTACTTTTATGTGATTACCTAATCTGACATTACTGATTATTTAATCATTAAATGTCTCCCACTAATTTTTCGAATTCTAGAAACCCTCTGTACTAGAATCGGAATACTCTTGATTATTCTAGTGGAAAGGATCACTGAACCTCCCTAATAGTCTACAAGCTAGGGCTACGCCACTACTCGGAGGGTACAAGGTTGCCTTTTGGTTGGCCAACCGCATTGTCTTGCGGTTCCTTGATCTGTTGAGTGAGGTCCCAGCTTCAGAAATCATTTAATGATTTACTCAACATTTTCCTCTAAAATTACAAAAAACTAGCTAAGGCTATATCTTTGCTGAAATTTTAGTGAAGTCAAACCACTACACAAATAATAACTCCCTAGTAGTAAGAGGCACCCTAAGATGAGGCATGAAACAGCACCTGAAACACCCAGTTTTGTTCAAACTGGAATGATGGAAGGCTGTTTGTGACATAATATTTTCTTTGAGGGTTTTATGTTTTTCTTTCTGCAAATGTAATCCATTTATATTAATCTTATTCATCTATGTTGTCATGCTCATAACTGAACTTTAATAGAAAAACATACGTCGCTTCTTTATGCATTTTATTTTCTATTATTTTATGTATTTTTCCCGCTGTTCTAAAAAGCATAAAATAATAAATAAATGCATAAAGGTAAAACTACTACCCAACTGGTCTTGATCTAAATGACCTAAGTGCATCGTACCTGAGTCGTATGCTTGACTCTTGATGCAGCTTACCCTGTCATGTATGTTTTCTTCGCATCTAGAACATCACCCTTTCTTGGCAGGATCCACGTCATGTCTTGGAGTACGACCTCGTGTTGGCGTAGTCCACGTGTTGTCTTGCATCATCTTGATCAACGTGCATCGCCTCATCTTGGCAGGGTCCACATCATTCGTCTTTACATCGTCTTAATTCATAATACAAGAATACTCACGCGTGGGTAAGGGGGACTAGTGCATAAATGTACATCAAATCAATTGGACATGTATGTCCTTATACATTTTAACCTAAAAAAATAGACGATGCGCAGACCGTATTTTAAACAATTATACACATCTCATGTAGTTTAAATATTTAATTAAATAAATAATTAAAATCAGATATTCTAGGGTTGGTGCTCAAGACCAGTAGACGGGTAACAAAAGCGCAATTAAAATTAAAATGCATTAAAGCAAGTACGACGATAATTTAATTAAATTAAATTAAATGAATTAATAAATTCAAATAATTTAATGAATCATCCGTCATATAATTTATTTAATTTTAATACCTAAAATTAAATGAATTAAATAATTAACTGACGGTCATGTAAATAATTTAATTTTAAAACTTAAAATTTTACTAAATAAATAATTAATTTAATTATTTTTAACCTCGGGTATTAAAATTTATTTTAAACCATAATTAATATAATAATTAATTTAATTAAATTAAACTAATTAATTATATTAATTAATTCACCCGGGCCTGTTACCTATGTGCTAAGAGGCTGGCGGCCGGAGGCAAGAGTAATGATGGTCACCGGACAGTGTGGCGATGGTACCTGTGCGTGCGGGTCTGGAGGAGGGGTACCTACCGCTGAGATCACCGCGGTACTCGGGCCTGGTCCTGCACTGAGGCGCCGCTGCACACACGGGAAAGATGAGAACCAAGATGTTGACCCGGTCTAGAGGCACTACCGGAGCTTGCGATAGGAAGGTTCGAGCACCGGACCAGGGAGGGGCGGCAGAGGGAACTGCTGTAGTGCGGGAGTCGGACTGGAGGAGGCCCCTACGGAGCCTAGTGCGTTGGCTCAGAGCTGTTTCTCAAGGTGGCCGGCAGGAAGAGCCGATGGGTGAGGCTGACACTGCGAAGGAGGGTGGGAGGCAGGCGGTGGCCCTGGCCTGGGCATGGTGCGGCCGCAGGTTGCGGCTCGTGCACTCGGCTGGACGCGGAACGACATGAAGGAGGAGGGTGGTGCTAAAGAGGCTGGGCGGGGCAGGAGCTGGTCTGTGCGGAGGGAGGGACGACGACCGGGAGAGGCCGGCTGCACAGCGCAGGTGGCCAGTGCGGAGGGCAGCGTCCTCGGGCTGCAGCCATCGCGCTGAGGTGGAGTCGGGGCTGCCGGTCATTCTGTAGGAGAGGTGCGGCGGCCCTGAGGTGCGGAGTCCCTGGTTCTGCCCGAGCGGGTGCTTCGCGAGGAAGGAGACATGCTCCGGCCAAGCTGGTCGCGACTCCTTCTTTTTTTCTTTTTTTTTTGTTCTCCTATTTCCACGAGCTGCCGAGGTAGTATTTTTTTCTTTACTACCCACATAGCAACCCCCTGCCCGCCCCTTTTTTTAATTATATCACAGCAAGACCCCTTGGGTCTTGCTTTTGTTTCTCCACGCGGGAGACCCCCTTTGGGGTCTTCCTTTACATTTTTTTAAATAAATACTTATTTAAAAGTCTTTTCCCCCATTTTTAATAATTTTCCAAAAGGATATAAAATGGTCTTTTATTATAATAATGCAAAAATTATTATCATATAATTATAATTTATTATTATTGTAATCATATAATAATAATTAATTTTATTATTATTATATATATAATTTTAATTATTATAATTATAATTATCATAATTATAATTATAATAAATATAATTTCTTAAAAACATATATAATTTCCGATAAACGGAAACAATCAACAAAATTTAAAACCCGAGTAAAAACACGAACATGATCCGTTCTAGAAATTTCAAATGACCATATCATGGTTGTTCGAAATCGGATTGAAAATATGTTCGATCCGTTTTGAACGTTTTAAACCCTATACATAATTTTAATGCAATTTTAATTTTTTGGATTAAAAAATATACGCGCTCACTCTGATACCACTGTATGGTTTTTGGGGCCCGTAACAGAAGCCGGTGGGCCCGGGATTTTAAAATTTTCGTCAGCGGAACGACGGTACTTGTCGTGGCCGACAATCCAAACCCTGGAGAGGTATGAGGATCTCGCGTAGATTTTTAAGAGAACAAAAATAAAAAGAAAACATACCCGTTGCATATCTGAAGCCGTTGTCGACCGCTACATGTCGACGATGATCATTGCACGAAGGATCCATAGCAGGATCCCTCTAGATCATCCACACACACCTCAAGAATCCGCGGGAACACTGATCGTCGAACTCCGAGTGCTAGCGCGACGATTCAATGATATCTTCGACGTCCTGATGATCACTGCATCGTCGATATTGAGATGTGTGGGGAGAAATTCGATTCGATCTTGGATCGAGAGCTTCCCTCTCTAGAGTGCAGGAGGAGAGAGGATCTCTGGCCAAAATGGCATGAATAGTACTTGCGCTTGAGCCCCTCTCCTCTATTTATAGCAGATTGTGGAAATTACCCAGTTGGGTTCCCCGACCCCTGTTAATTCCATGTCCACTAAATAAATAACTATGAAAACTTATAACTGCATCAATATTATTTATTTATTTTATCACATACTTGTAATATATATAAAATATATTCCATGACAAAACTGAGCCATTTAACTTGACTCGCTTCCCCGCTTAATATTAAACGAACCTTTAATATTAAATAATATTCATTCGATTAATATTTTTCTTGTATTTACTAAACTCATAAATACATTAAATAAATTCAATCCCATATATTCATAACTTGAATATTAATGAATTTATTTAATTCATTTGGTGATCGACAACTTGGAAAACGCTCGGACCGCGTGGAGGTGCCCACTATGTCCATATTCCTATTCTATTGAAGAGGTGTGGATTCTTGAATACGCTATTGTGTGTGACCCACTAGGCCCTTATCTCAATAGTAGTGAATAAAATTCACAGACCAAGAGTGGGGTCTAGCAACCCATCATGGACCATAAAGAGATAAGGATAGTCATTGCAACGACTACCATCCTACCAACACTGACTATGTACTATAGTCTCTTTGTCATTAAGTATCTCATAAAGCAGGACACACTCTTGTGTCATCGTCCTTATCTTGCTTTATTATTTTTTGATTTATCTGGATATATTTTCCTTTCTACTACTTTGGCCAAATAATTATGAAGGTGACACCATCCTGATCAACTAGGCCTGAGATATACAACTTTCTTAACTTGGAAGCGACAAATCCTTTCTTAACCATTCAACCAATGTCATACCACTAATGACACACCTGAAAAAACTACCTCGCCATGAAATTACTACCATGTTTTTCTCCTTGCATTAAAGTAATTAATTTAATGATATACATTGGCAATGGTATTAAGTCAGGAGACCAATACACATGTCCGTAGATAGGAACATCCAATTACACCAAAACATGTGGTGTTCCTATTGACGGGTCTGTCCTCATGATCTCACTACTAGAGATCACCAAGTGAAAACTTCATGAGAAGAAGTCTCAATGCTTATGAGCCCCCAACAACTAATAGTCATACATCTACTGTGTCCAGTCAGTAAGATGTATCTAGACTATATAACATATATTTAAGATCAATGTCATTGTACCTTGAGGTTCTCATTATAGCCTGGGAACTGCTAGAACCTCTCGACACTACAATTAACCTTTGTACATTACCATTATTATAGTGGATGCAGAAAAGTCTGCAATATAATGGAAGGATACCATCATGTGTATCTAACTATACACATGATACGGTAATCAAAAGTACTACATAGTTGGGTCTAGGGCACCCACTAGTTCAACAGATGGGACCGCATCTATCCCATGTGGATCTCTTCATACTTGAGATTTAGCCATACGATGTCATCCTCATCATCTAATGGTTGTATTTCATGGTTGATTTAATGTACTTATTCTAAAGGAGAGTCATGTTTTTAGATGTGGACGGTTAGATTGTGGCTTTTGTTGGTGAGTGGGGTTGTCAGGTGGGAAATCGCTGTACAGATCACCTTCATTTCTTATTGGAAGAGATATTAGTGGAGTTAGTGGATACTAAGATGGTGGAGGCTTACATGGTCATTGGGTAGTTCTTGGATGTTTTCCTTGAAGAGGATATGATTCTACCCTCTTAACATGATGTTGAGTTATGGATAAACATGGAACCTAGTGTTTCTACAAATTCGATAGCTCTTTATTGGATAACACCTTTTGAGTTATAGAAGATGAGGATTACAGTTTATGATCTGATTAAAAAAGGTGTTATTTGACCTAGTGTGTCTCAGTTGGGAGCTCCAATGTTGATTTCCAATAAGGTGGATGGTGTTTTTAGGATATTTATGGTCTACTAGAGGTTGAAACAAATAATTTTTAAGAAGAGTTACCCTCTTCCTAGGATAGAATATTTTTATCAACTAGCTAATAGGGGAGTGCTAGTTATCTAAGATAAATTTGGATTCTGGATATAACCAGTTGAGGGTAATGAGTGAAATATACCAAAGAATTATTTTTGGTGCTGGTATGGGCACTTCTAGTACATAGTCATTCCAATCTATGTTATGAATGAACCAGTTGTGTTCAAGTGACTTATGAACTCTATGTTTTGTGAGTTCCTAGATCAGTTCATCATCATATTAATTGAGGAAATCTCAATCCACTCAAAGTCATAGGAGGAGTATAATGAACTCTTAAGAATATAGTTGCAGGTTATTTGATGCCACCATATATATGGATGGTTTTTCAAGTGTACGTTTTGGACAAAATATGTACATTCCCATGGGAATTTAGTGTCTCGATGGGGTGTAACAGGGGGTCTGTTAATGGTTTAAACAGTTTTTCTTGGTTAGAACCCATGAATGTTGTGTATGTTCGTAGTTTCCTTGGTATTACCGGATATTATTGGAATTTTATACCTAATTTATCTCGATTTTCAGCTCCATTGATATCTATAACTAAAATGGAACCAAGATTTTATGTGGAGTGATCAGTGGCATACAATGTTTGGTTACCTGAATGGGAAGTTAGTTAGTGCTCCAGTGCTCTAGTTTATAGAAGAGGGGGTGATGTTTGAGGTGTTTTGTGATTCTTCTTATCTGGGTTTGGGATTTGTTATAATTCAGCAATGAACGATGATCTCTTATGGGTCTAGGAAGTTATGTCCTCGTGAGTGTAACAATGCTACCCATGAAATGGAATTGGTAGCAGTGGTTTTCGTTCTGAATTTGTTGTTGAATTACCTTTTTTTGGAGAATATTTTGGTATTCACAGATCACAAGAGTTTGAGATATATAATTTCCTAGCGTGATCTGAATCTTATACAATATATATGGATGGACTTTCATCAGGACTATGATTTCAATATCTCCTATACTACAGGGAAGGCCAATGTTTTGGTTGATTCTTTGAGTAGAAAGTTGCAGAAGGAGGTTGTTTGGGAATATGAAGTTTCTTAGTGACCAATGTTGGATTTTTCAGCCTTTCACATAAATTCAATGGTTAATGGAGGTATGTGATCTTTTTTTTGGCGACAGTGGATTCATCTCTAATTTAGTAAATAGAGGATTCTGAGTGGGGAGAGTCGAAGACAGAATTGATGTGGGATTGTGTAGGCCAAGATGATTCTCCGGAGGGATGGTCTAAGGATTGTGAAAACCAAATTTTGTTATGATAATAGTTGATTTTGCTGGTGAAAATGCATAGTGGAGCCCTTTATGAGTTTCATAGATAACCTTTAGATGTGCATCAAAGAGTTTTAAAGATATAACATTGATTAAAGATTTAGTTTTGGTGTCTTGGGATGAAACGAGTGGTGAATGATTTTTCTGAGAAGTGATTGATTTTCAATTAGGTAAAATCAAAGAACCATGTCCTAGATGGTTTGATGTAGCCTTTGGAATTCCTTGATTGGAAATGGGATGAAATATCAACAGATTTCACCCCAAGGTTAACTAGAGATCATGGATTTTATGATTTTATATGGCTGTTAGTGGATTAATAGATCAAATCATACAACTTTATAGAGATTAAACAGCCAGGCATAACAGATGCCTTGGAAAATAGGTATGTTGGAGAGGTGGGGTGGTTGTATGGAGTTACAAGTTCCATCATCTCAGAATGGGACATGCGGTTTACCTCACAAGTCTAGAGGGATTTCATTATTCTTTTGGAACCTTGTTACGCCTCAAGACTTCTTTCCACCCTCAAACCAATGGACATACAAAGAGGACTATCCAGACATTAGGGGATATGTTGTGGTAATGCATCTTGGACATTGGTTGATCATTGATCCATAAAATTCCTTGGTATATTTCTCTTATAAAAATAGATATCACTCTTCCATTGGTATGTATCCATTTGAGGCATTGTATGTGAGGCCATGTTTTTCCCTATTTTGCTAGATGAAGATTGGGGAGGAAGCTATTATTGGTCTTGATATGGTGGAGCACATGATCGAGAAGGTTTGGTTTCCTCAGGAGAGGATGAAATTTGTGAATGTATGACAGAAGTTTTATGTCGATTATAGGAGATGGCCCTTAGAGTTCAAGGATGTGGACCATGTGTTCTAGAAGGATTCCCCATGAGGTGGGAAATAGATGTTTGGAAGTGTGAGTAAGCTTTCTCTAAGGTTCAATGGAACCTTAGAGGTGTTGGGGCATGATAGCGATGTGGCATGCCAGTTGGATCTTCCAACGCCGTTATAGAGTATCCATGATGTCTTCCACATCTCCCATATTTTATGATATATTAATAATGAATCACATGTCATCAAACGAGGACAGTTAGATATCAAGATTGAAATAAAATTTGTGGGACAACCAGTGGAGATCCCAGATTGATAGGAGAAAGTGAATCATGGATGTACCATTCCTTAGGTTCATGTGTTGTGGAGGCATGTAGGCCCGGAATAGAGTACATGAGATTGAAAGACACAGATGTTTTCCAAGTACCCAATTTTTTTTTGAGTATTTTTAACATATTATTTTTGTAATGAGATGTTTTGAACTCTATTGTATAACGTATAAGATGTTTTTCCCATGGATTGTGATTTTGTGTGGTGCATTGTGTGATATAAGTCTTAACATGAAGAAAGGGTTAGACCATATTCCAAATAAAGACATATTAATTGAGATGTGATTAAACCAGTTCTGGTGAGTCAGTGTTGCCAAGAGTTGATAATATCATGACATAGAGGAAATAATTCACTTATTGGTATGTTCATATGGTGTTTATGTTGTGATCATTTTTTTCATTTTGTGTTCGTTTGGGATTATGTGAAAAGTCCTGGTTGAAAATGTCGAAGGTGGTGCTCTTGGATGTGGAGTTTTTTGCTCCAAACTTTGAACAACATAAGGAGGTTTATTATTGATCCCTAATGTTTTTGTTGCTGGTGGTGTTACAAGTATAACATGATCCTTTAGAGGAATCTCATGAGGTTTTTGATTAGACCTTTCTTTATCCCTCTTGTACATGGTTTTAGATTCTCAAGGGTGATAATTGTTTGAGAGGTATTTTATGTAATGGTCTGTGTCCTCCTAGTATGTTAATTTTGTAATTTTTGGTAGAAAGAGTGTTCAGAGGAGGCTCAAAGAGAGTTTAAGGATGTTCAATTTCTAAATGATGGGAGAAGTGGGATCACACATTGTGTAACTGGATTACATGATGTGAAACCATGTTTCATGGATTTTCTAAAGGTTTCACAATGAGTACTACATCGGGGTTTGAAAAATAAAATAAATTGAGTGGTGATTATTTTTTTGGTGAAAATGTTACCCTTGGTATTATAAAATGTGAAGGTGGATTACACATCATTTCATACCCTGATCATGTGGAGTTTTAAAAAACTTATTTTAACCAAACTGTCATTTAGTCTACCTTTCTCTCTATTTCTTATCATTTCAGATGAACCCTATGTGCCCCAAGGTGTTATTTGAGCCTTATCCCTCCCTATTCAATCATTTGATCTTGGGGATTTCTCATTGGTGATCTGTGGTGATCTAAGGTGTGTTATACCTTGGTTTTATAGTAGATTCACTTAGTTTGATCTCATTCTATTCCAAATCCTCTCAGAATTCTATAGAGTTTGTTTACCCATATTTCATATGTGGTTTCTTTGAGTTGATGTTGGTTTGGTGGTTCTACTACATCATCAGATGGATGAATATATTAGGAAAGAGGCAATCAGATGTGTATCTCATGATGAGTTCTCATTCAAGTAACATTGGATTCCATTAGAGGTAATATTTCTGTCATTTATCCTTATTGTGCATCATACGGTAGGAGTGTTTACTTATGGTTACATATAGATCTTGGTTTTTCCATCCTAGTTAAATATAAGGAATCGATTAATTGAAATTGGTGAGAAATGGGGTCTGTTCCCATGATTTTTGCTCCTTTGATATTTTTGTGATTTTGTGATTATTTAGGGTTGATGCCCTGATGAAAATTATGGCCATTGGTGGATTTTTCTATATACTAATAAAATTATGGAGTACATGTGTTAGTCTGTGGTTGGGAACTTACATATGGAAATTCTTAAATCATGTAAACTATGGCAATGACTAGTTTCCCAAGGATTATATAGTGTCTGTGGTAACCCTTGAATTAACAAGTGAAATTAAATAAGGGTTTCATTATTAAATATGGAATATTTTGTTTTAGATTATGATGTGGTTCAGTTGTGAGCACAGTTGTGTGTTGTGAAATGGTTTGGGTGGTGTACATGAATCTCATGTTGAGATATTGATTGACTGTCGAATGGCTGAGAAGTGTTTTGTAGTAGGGATACAATTGGGTTATGTGATGATGTGTTGCTAGATGTGGTTATGTGTGGACAGATTTTGAGGTATGACTTTGAAGAAGGATGATGATTTTTGGTATGAGTAATTCACCCGGAGTATCTCCATGAATGCCTTTTTATATTTTTTTTCAGTTCTTAGTAGTTTCCTGGGTAGTAATAGAATAAATAAATATTTGATAATGATGTTTGGATTGGGTATGTTGGTTTAGCCAATGGAATGAATAAATAAATTTTTAATAAATAATAGAAATTGGAGAAATGACTTTGTATGGAAAATGAAATGGTTTTGTGGAATGGAACATATTGTCGTACATCTAAAGGTAGCAAAAAAGGTGATGACGTAGTGACTTGGTTGTTTTTTTGAATTCATAGGTTGGGTATTAGTGTTTGGTATCTTATATATATAATAATTGTATGTTCCTTATCATTCTAATAATCACTCCACCCTACATGATAACTACGTATCAACCACCCCAGTTATCATGGGGAGTATGTCTTTCCCAAACATCTCCATGAGAGGATGGATGGTAGGCCACCCGCTCTTCCCTCATCATTCTACCAGGTGTGTTGGTGAGTTGTGATTTCCTAGTTGTATTTGAGATGAGATGGGTAATGATTTCCTAGGTTTCTTTTGGAAGAGAAATGGTTTTTAGACTAGGAGTCTGTGTGTGGGATGTGATTTGGTTGTGAGGCCTAAGTGTGTGCAGGTAAGATGTGATGTGGTATATTTTGGAGAGGTGGGAGTGCCAGGATGTTTTCCATTAGAGTGTGAGAGTGGATAATTAGTGGGAAAGTGGTGTGGGGTACCCTGTCAATGATGTGGATTATTTTACATCACCTGACATATGTTATCTGGTCCTTCGTGTGTTTGGGATGGTTAATATAAATTTTAGATTTTCATTAGTTCTATTGTCTTCTCAAAGGGTAATTAGTATGCTTCTTTCACTTGTGCACAAGAGACTTTGGGTTTCCTAATGGGTTTACCTATATTCCCACCCAACATATATAAAATGGTTTTCATATTTCTAGGAGGATTTTTCAGACCATGAGAGACTTTACTATCTCAGATCATGGCAGTTTTTATTGCTTCCAAGTTAAACTTTTGTAATTTATTTGGATAATTTTTTATTTGTATTTGTTTCATTTTTTACATGCACATGGGATGAATTTTGGGATTATTTTATATATGTATTGATGTTTATTTATGTATGATTTTTCATATCTTCTTATATTGATTTATTTAAAAGGGTAAGGCCTCCTATAGTGTGATATTTTTACACAATTGGTGCTAATCGCCAACACGGGGCCTTCTGGAGGCAGGACTTGGGGGGTCATTATCTCACTTTCTTCATTTACATCCCAAGAAGTGTATGTTGGGGGAAGGGGGTCATGAAAATACCTTTATAATAAAAAAATATACTTTTTTGGAATATATTGTGTTTATTATATCATCTTGGTTTAATAAGAATTTATGGAGGTGGACAAAGAAATAAAATAAAAATGAACATTAAAGAACATGACTTCTTCTTCAAGTAAACTCACAAGGTTTACACCAATAACATTTCTAGGATGTATTTATGGAAAAAATATGGAATCAAAGATGAAATTACGGAATTTATGATGTGATTTTTTTAGGTATTTGATTAACCAAGAGGGGTTTACGATGTTAATAAGAGTGGGATGTCCTTTTATAAGTGATTTGATTGGAAAACGTGAACTTCTTGAAAGGAAAAAACAGTACCCATGGTTTTTCACATGACACAAGGGTCCAATATGGAGAATTATAAATATTTCGTCATTATATGGTCTAAATATAGCCATAAAATAGAAGTTTTGATAAGTTTTTATGTCATTATAAATTTTATATATTTTATTTAACCCCCGGTAAAAAAATAATTATATTAACTACAGAGATTAATTTTTACTATTTTCAGTATTCATTTTAGGAAGAAATAAGTTCACCATATTAGAAAATATAAATTATTTTGATTAAAATTTTTTCATCCATTTCTCAATTTTGATAAACATAATTGAAAAAATTTTATTTAAAATTAATCCCAAAAAAGTTATGTGAAAGAAGGTTTTCAAAGAGATGATTTTGGAAAGTTTGTTGTGTTTTTATAAGAAATTTCAATATAATTTTTTCTCAAATAACCTAAATTGGATTAATTGAAATAAAATGGATTTTTTTATTTTAATCCACTTAAAAACTAAATTTAACTAGACAAATAATTTAAATTAAAATGTGTTTTTAATTAGAAATAAGTATTTTTCACTATTTATGAAAAAATGAATATTTTTAGAAAAATACATGAAATTTACCATAAGATAATTTTTATATTAGAATTTTAAAAATAAAGGTAATTATTTGAGATTTTTTTAAATGTGGTAAAATGTAATTTCAAATTATGTTCAAATGATCGATTAAACCATATTGTATAAAAAAATAGTTTTTTTGAAAACATCTATTTTTTATTTTATAGGATTTTTATTACATCTCTAATAAAAAGATAACCATATTCTTCATAATTTATTTTATATTATTAATACCTCCTAATTTAACATCTATGTTATAATGGTATACTATATTACAGTAAATATTTACTCATTATTGTGTGTTACATAAGATATTGAAGAGATTAAATTTTAAAAAATTTATTACGTGGGTTATTCGGGATTGGTATTGCCTAATGAAAATGATATAAAATAAAATAGTTTTTATAATATTTAGTCTTAAATTCACTCCACTATAAATAAATTGTGTCCTCTCAATTTAAACATTATCTCAATAATTATCGGTTTTGAATTTATCAATATTATTATTGAGAAACCCCCATCATAAAAGGGATAATAAAATATCCCCTAAATAAGAGACAAGTTGAAGTAGTAAGGTCAAATGAAATAACACATATATTTGTTATTATATAAGATAACATTGTTGGAAATTGAAAATTTAGATTTGGAATAAAAGAACAAATAGTTCTAGAGAGAGCTTGAGGTCATTGATCATAAGTCATTTCATACTAAATGGAAATTTAATGCCCCCAAAACAATAAATATATAATGATTTAAAAGACAATATGATTCATCAGATATGAATGAAATTATATATAATTTTTTTTCTAGATCCTTTTCAAAAAGTTAAGTAATTATTTTACTATTTAAGAATATAAGGATGGATACCTACATAATAAATTTATATTATATAAGAATAATTTCAAACTCTAGTTGTGATTTGATCAATTTACAAGTCATTCCTTTCATAAAAAATAAATATCCAAAAAATTATTTTTTATTCCTAAAGCACTAAAATTTTAATTTAACAGATTATAAGATCTATAAAATAGTGAAAAAACAATGTGGTTAACACAAGTTATCCAATATAATACACTAATCTGTAAACCCCATTTGTAACACCAATGGTTCATCAATAATATTTATTCTTCAAAATAATTTACGTTAAAAAATTATATGTTAACTGACAAATAACATATTTAAGTGGTAGGTGTTAAACTAATATTATCATTTGGTCATGGATTCAAGTCCCACAACCTTTATGGATATGATGAGTTGTAACCCAAAATGCATGTTTTACTGTTTATATACTATATTAATATAATTCAAAAAATGTTTCCAAAACATATGATTGATATCCTTGACATAAAATCAATCATTAAATTACATTTATAAGGTTTTCAATACAATCCCATTTTCCCCAAATTCTAATAATAATATATTTCTATTATTACAATATAACCAAAAAACATATTAACCCTAATGTTTATAAATACCATTAAAATTTAGTCAATTAAGGTAATGAAATTATTACTCAAATAAAGTCTCCACTAAAACGTATTATTTCCATATATTTCCACAAAAATATCTTTTATCTTGGAAGACTCATATCATAGAAAACCCAAAATGATGTGTTTAAGACACTAAACTTATGATCAATCTTAAAATCATAAACACAAGATGATATCCATAACTCTTGTATTTATGAATACATATAAGATTCTAAAATTTGAAAAAATATTTATATGTTTCATAATTATTATAACACAAATTCTATTGGTAAAAGTACTTCTAAAATTTAATTCTTAAACCCCAATACAAAAATAATTCATCTATTTTACATATACATAGGTCCTTCCATGTTCAGGGGGATAAATATTAAAAATATAATTTAATAGAATAATTCTCATGTTATATATAATTAATATAAATAACTATAAATGGATTCTGAGGATGAAATTTATTTCCTTCCATCATATTCTTTATTTTTACTCAGTAATTAATTAATTATTCCCTTTTGGTCCACAAATAAAAAATTTTCCCATTACATTGAGTAAATGATGTTTAACCATTTACATTCATTTCCATCATTTATTAAATTACTTCATAATGGTTGGTAAATAAAATTGGATTTTCGTAATCATATCCACCAGGTGTGTCAAACCAGGTACAGAGTAAGGCCCATTCATGTACACCAGGTGATGATCAGGTTAAGCCTAATGCACTATTTTCAATTTTATTACACCAAGGTAAATATATTCTAGAACAATTTTCACTTTTAGTATATAGACATGGATGTATTTATTATAAAAGCCACATAATTTCTTCCTTAAGAAAAAATTTGTATGTTTATCTATCCTTATCTAAAAATTTTATCATAGTGTTTTGTTTCATAATCAATGTTTTACAAAACATTGTTCCTAAGGTTTCTAATAAACTTCATCTCATTTCAACTATAGAGACCCCATCTCTAGTAGATTGGAGACAATTTATTCATTTTTACATTGGAATAAGATATATGGAATTACATCATACAGGACATAATGGTTTAGTAGTCATAGTAAACTAGATACAAACATGATTCTAATATTTAATTTGAAAACAATGATTAAAACATTATTTTCTTGTAGAGAATATGATTATTAAACCAAGAATATATTTTTATAACATTCCCAATACACTTATTTAATTCCTTTTAAAGGAAGTGAAATAAATGTGAAATCAAATACTGAGTTGGGTTACGTAAAACATAAACAAGCATGAATAAAAAAAATTAAATATGGAATAGTAAACAATTGATCACAAATGGAATTTAATCTATAAAATGATATATAAGTTTATCCATAAATAATATCAGTGTAAAAATATCTTAAAAACATATTCAATATGGAAGGTAAAATAACTAAAAACACAAGATATTTAATCAATAACATGATTATCAAAACCTGATAAGGCATAATATACAAGAGAAGGTAAATATTTAAAGACAAAATCCATGTAATAAATATGTGAGAATAAAAAGAATCCATAGATAATATCATTGTGAAAATATCATGGATACATAAAATAGAAATTTAAATGAAGGAAATCCCTAATTATTGGAAATCATATCTCAAAAACATGATACCTCTACCATCAGGATCTATCCTCAAGGAAATTTAAAACTATTGGGTACAAACCCATCAGGGTTCTGAAACTTTTTTTTCTGGCTTATTGATTTGAGTCATGAAACTACCCATGTATAGAGGGGATATTTATAAATTATCCCCACCCATGTCTTCATATAGAAAACATTCATAATGTATCAAATAATATATTTAATTCATGAATAACATGACTTAGTATTAAATATCTACATTAATAAAAGAACATATATAATTAATATTTTCTCAGTCAATCAGATAACATTTAAAGTAATGCACCATTTTTAGAAGTGATATATATTTTATGAAATAAGTATAACCATGATAATAATATGAATATTTAGGGGAAATTTACTGTCTAATGATCACAATAAACTAAAATATCATAAGAATTTTAATGACTAAAAAAATGAATCAACAAAGAGAATGTTAGTACTTTACATGGTAAAAATTATCATAAAACATAAATAAAAAAATAAGGCTATTATCAATACCCATTTGTGTAATAATAATGGGTTGCTATAATTTATTATTAGAAATAATATTATATTTAATAAATATTGAGGAAAATATCCTTTTCCTTTTGGAATTCAGTTTCATAATATACAAATTCCAAAAACATTTTTAAAGTAATTCTATTTTAAAATAACCTTTTAAACTTATAAAAAATCTTTAGAAAATTTGAGTGGGAATTATGGTTGGAAATTATGTTTATAGAATACATGTTAAAGAAAAGATTCCTTTCACTTTTTTATTAAAAGTTATATATCATTTTTAAAAAAATAGACTGAATGTTCCATTAAATTAAAGAAAAACTAAAAATGGGTAAAAAATTAATTTAATTAATCATTTGTAACATATTAAAAAAATTGATTTTTTTTAATAAATCATAGTTTTGGAAGAAAAAAACTTTTTGACATTAGATTGGATTCATTTGGGATTTTCTTAAAAATAGTTCGCAATTATTTTAAGAACCAAAGAGTAGAAAAAGGATACTATTACTTGAAAATATCATGACAATGAGACGAGGACAAAATGATATGTGTGTATTAGATAATTTTAAAATAATTTCCTTTAATTGAAATTGAAGAATAAATAATCACTAATAAAATGAGGTTGTGAAATAAATCTATACAATGATCTTAATGTTAAATCGAGGATCAACCAATGGAATGATTATATAAATCTACTCTAAATCCTCATAAAAATTGTAAATAAAATAATATATATTAAATTTTAATTATATATATATAATCTTAAAATATCAAATACAATGAAGAATTAATATAACCCAATGAAGAAAAACCGATTTATGAAATTATTTTCCACATGCTAAATTTTAATTCAAACACCACATTGATGATATATTTCAAATTGAAACAGAAAATATGACAACCCTGCTTTTTATTACAACTTAAACATGCTTTATTACATAAAACATCACTTGATACAACAATGAAGATCGAGAGGTTTAGTGTCTTTGGGGCTTAGGATCATTACATAAAAACTTTAAACTTGAAATACAACATCCTTATTGAAAACTTCCTTTACATGACCACTACATTCCTTCGTACTTAGCATTGCATGGGATAACCTGAGGACATGCATAAGAAAAGGGTGAGCTATAAAGCCCAGTAAGGGAGTACACAATGAATAACATGAGGAGTAAAATACATGTTAGGCAATAGGCATATCAATAGAGCATAAGAGAGACATGAGCATAAAGGCATGATAAATCATGATAATCATAACATGGAAATGTGGCAACAACACTTAACATTGAATTAGCCTGAGCCAAGGCTCATTGCACATGGAGCATGAGTAAACCCTCATTGCACTTGAAGCACGAGTAAACCCTCGTTGCACTTGAATAATCATGAGTCAACACTCATTGCACATGACGTATCATGATACTATACTTTACCCAATGCATTGGAGCGCTATCAGGGCGCACCCTTCTTAAACATTTCATTTCATGCATAAGTGTGCCACATGGATCATAAAACATGGATTCATAAAACATAATCATTTCTTCCACGATAAAGGAATGTGGAATTCATACATGAAACTTTACAATCAATACCTATATGTGCATAAAGGTGAATACCCTTGATGGAGAAATGGGCATGGTATTCACTACACAAAGACATTGGCTTAGAAAATTGGTGCGATTTCGGCAGCGTAACGGCGTGACATAAGAATTCATAAAAAAGGTTGATGAGAGAGAAAGGGGTTCCTCATCATATTTACATGTAATGGACAGTAAGGATATCATATATATACATGTCCCAACAATAGAAATGGAATTTAGATTCATGATACAAAAGTATTGCTTGAATATAAAAGAGGAGAAAAAGGTTCCTTTCGGAATTTCGGCATAGTAACGGGTGTACATGGGAGGCATTTAATGAGTGAGAAAGGGGTCTCCCATCATTCAAACTATAAAAGGGCAGTATGGGAGAGGTGCGAAACCATACCCCAACATTCATAAATGAAATTAAAAGGGAAATACAACTTAACGAAAATTGACAAAAAAAAGAGAAAGGAAGAAAAACCCTTACTTGGAAGTGTGCTTCCAAAGGCTAGAGAGAGGCTTGTGAGAGGCTTCTTGGGAGCTTGGGGCACCTTGAGAGGATTCTAGAGAGAGTAGGGCAGAGGTTGGACGAACTTCAATGGCTTTGAGTGAGGAGGAAGTGGGAGCTTGGGTGGGTTTATATAGGAAAGGTGAGAGAATTCTTTATTATTTAGGTTTGGGACCCCTTATATTAAAATAATCCAAACCACAAACCATCCCATGGTATTTGCCCATGGTTTCTGGAAAAGGGAAGAGGAAAACAATATTTTACAAGGCCAAGGTCCGAACTTATTAAAAAATTAGGGTTGCTTATGTGGAGGTGAGTCACCCTCCCATGGAAATTATTTTAAAAAGGAAAAGTGTTGAATAAGTCTTGAGGGCTCCATTAATGCTTTGAAAAGTGAGTCAAACAAACCCAAAACCTCATTATTTTATTGATAAAACACATATTGGCCGAACATAAGGATTATGGTATTTTATTACATCACCATTGGGTCATTATGATGTCATAAAACACATTATATATTTAAATGGTATTTAATTTTTACCCAAAAATTGGACTGTCTCAGAAAATTATGAAAAATTCACCGTTGGATAATTTCGACGTCCTGATTCCAAAAATAATATTTATTTTATCTAAATAATTTTCTAAATATGTGAATTTTCACTTTTAAAATAAAAACCGACATTTATAAAAAAATTCACGGGTTTTGACAGAAATGACTTTCAAACCTTAATAAACATTTTAATTGCATTCATAAAATTATAAGATCATTTATAATTAATGACAATTAATTTAATATTAATAATAATATTTTATTAAAATATTATTTAATTCAAAAATCCTTTAATTTAATAAAATATAATTCTTAATTAAATAATAACTAAAAACACCATTTGTACTTTAAAAACTAATTACAATGTATCAAAAATGACTAGAAATTATATTCATTATTATATATATAAAAAAATGTACATGAACATGGTTCTACTTATTTGTTACATAACCCCTTAAAATAGCCGCATAAGACCTAAGGGTAAGGTGCGCGATGGTGACAGACTCTTGGGGCTGCTCGGATAACATCGCTCGAGTGGTAATCTCTATCAACTTCCATTTTTCCCGTAGACGATCACGTTCGAGCTTGACTTGATGAAGCTCAGCTTGGGCTTTGTCAAAGGCAAAGCCCAAAGACGCCACCTCTTTACCGAGCTCCGACAAATGGGCTTCGTAAGGGGCAATTCTACTGGATGAGGCCATCGCTTCCTTTGTCTGAGTAGAAAATTGGTTCGTTAAAGCCTTATATTTAAACTACCCAGATGATCACTGTTCAACGGCTATAAAAGTAACGGTCACAAATCTTAACGTAAAACTTAAAGAAGTTGACATCTTATAAAAACATAAAGAAACATTTAACTGGATCAAGAGGGATTTTCCATTAATGAAAATTTGGGTCGTTACAACATTCCCCCCTTAAGAAATTTCGCCCTCGAAATTTTCCTTTTCCCACACTAAAACAAATTTGGGTAACTTAGCTTCATCATATCCTCCGACTCCCAAGTTGCTGCTTCAAACTTGTGGTTTCTCCACAACACCTTGACGAGGGGCATTGTCTTATTTCGTAGAACTTTTTCTCTACGATCCAGGATCTTCACTGGTTTCTCCTCATAAGAAAGATCGTCTTCCAATTGTACCACCTCAGAAGAGAGTACATGTGAAGGGTCTGGTATGTACTTCCTTAAGAGGGATACATGGAAGACATCATGCACCTTGTCCATAGTAGGTGGAAGTGCTAGTCGATAGGCCACAACCCCAACACGATCAATAATCTCGAAGGGGCCGATGTACCTTGGACTTAACTTCCCTTTATTTCCAAACCTCATGACCTTCTTCCACGGAGATATGCGTAAAAACACCATGTCTCCGACTTTAAACTCGAGGTCTCGTCGACGATTATCTGCATAACTCTTCTGTCGACTTTGGGCTGCCTTGATATGCTGTTGAATGGTTTTCACCTTCTCCACCATTTCTTCGACCATTTCTGGTCCAAGCAGCTTACGTTCACCGACCTCATCCCAACATGCCGGTGTTCTACACCTTTTCCCATACAGGGCTTCATATGGTTCCATTTGGATGCTCTAGTGGAAACTATTATTATAAGAGAACTCAACTAGAGGAAGATGTTGATCCCATCCTCCTTTAAAGTCCATTGAGCATGCTCTCAACATATCCTCAAGTGTTTGGATAGTCCGCTCGGATTGGCCATCAGTTTGAGGATGATAGGCCGTACTGAAGTTCAGTTCAGTATTCAGAGCATGTTGAAGACTCTTCCAAAACTTAGAGGTAAATCTTGGATCTCGGTCAGACACAATAGATAGTGGTACCCCATGCAACCGTACCACTTCCCTGATATATATCCGTGCCAGTTGATCCAAAGAGAAATCCTCTCGAATAGCAATGAAGTGTGCAGTCTTTGTAAGACGATCCACAATAACCCAGATTGCATTGTTGCTTTTGGATGTCCTTGGAAGTCCAGTGACGAAGTCCATGGTGATGTTCTCCCATTTCCATTAAGGTATGGGCAATGGTTGCATCATCCCCTTAGACTTCTGCCTCTCTACCTTCACTTGCTGACACACCAGGCACTTTGATGTATATTCGGCAATCTCCTTCTTCATATTATCCCACCAAAAGTTTTCTCGGAGATCTCGATACATCTTTGTGCTCCCTGGGTGAATAGAGAAATTTGAACTATGTGCATCATCCAAAAGTTTCTTCTTCAGTTCCGAACTTGATGGGACACATAGTCTTTTCCCAAACCGCACAATTCCTTCTTCATTAACATTAAACTCTGAGGATTTTCCCTTTTTGATAGCTTCCACTTTTTCTTGGATTCTCGCATCATCCTTTTGAGCATCCTTTAACCTTTCCAAAAGAGATGGTTGAGCAATCATTTGTGAAAGGATTGATGATGTTCCCTTCTTTATGATTCCCACGTCCATCTTCATCAAGTCTAAGAAGATTGGATCCTTCTCAATTCTCATCATTGATAGAATTGCTGGATCCTTTCTACTTAGGGCATCCGCCACCTTGTTCGCCTTCCCAGGGTGGTAATGTATTGAACAGTCATAATCCTTTATGAGCTCTATCCATCTTCTCTGGCGCATATTAAGCTCTTTCTGTGTGAATATATATTTAAGACTCTTGTGGTCAGTATATATCTCACATTTCTCTCCATAGAGATAATGCCGCCAGATTTTCAAGGCAAAGATCACCGCCGCCAACTCCAGATCATGCGTTGGATAGTTTCTCTCATGGATTTTCAACTGTCTTGAGGCATAGGATATCACTTTATCATTCTGCATCAGCACACATCCCAAGCCCTTCTTCGAAGCATCACTGAATACCACAAAAAGCTCCCCACTTGTGGGTAAAGTGAGCACATGTGCAGTGATAAGCCTCCTTTTCAACTCCTTGAAGCTTTCTTCGCATTCATCACTCCAAGCAAACTTTACTCGCTTTCGAGTTAGCTTGGTAAGAGGGTTGGACAATCGTGAGAAGTTTCTCACAAATCGTCGATAATATCCAGCTAACCCCAAGAAGCTACGGATATCAGTTACCGATGTTGGCCTCGGCCATCCCTCAATTGCATCTGTTTTGGAGGGGTCCACAGATATCCCATTGCTTGTGATGATATGGCCCAAGAATGAGACCTCCTTCAACCAGAACTCACACTTTCTGTACTTGGCATAGAGCTTCTCCTTGCGCAAAGTCTCCAGTACAGTTCTTAAATGCTCCTCATGGTCCTCCTTGGTTTTGGAGTATATTAGAAAATCATCTATAAAGACTACAACAAATTTATCTAGGTAATCTCTAAAGACTCTATTCATCAAGTCCATGAATATTGCTGGAGCATTGGTGATTCCGAAAGGCATTACTATGAATTCATAGTGCCCGTACCTTGTACGAAAAGCAGTCTTGGGGATATCTTCCTTCTTCACCCTTACTTGATAATATCCCGACCACAAATCGACCTTGGAGAAGTATTGTGCTCCACGCAGCTGATCAAACAAGTCATCGATTCTTGGGAGAGGATACTTGTTCTTTATCGTGATTTTGTTAAGTTCACGATAATCGATGCAAAGCCGCATTGACCCATCCTTCTTCTTGACGAAGAGGACTGGTGCACCCCATGGTGATGCACTTGGGCGTATAAACCCTTTATCCAGATTCTCCTGTAGTTGTTTCTTCAGTTCTTCAAGCTCAACCACAGCCATTCTATATGGAGTCTTGGATATTGGTAGCGCCCCAGGTATAAGTTCAATTGAGAACTCAACATCTCTTCTTGGAGGAAGACCAGGAAGTTCCTCGGGAAATCATTCAGCGAATTCCCTCACAATAGGCATTTCTTCAAGGGTGGTTTCTTCGTTGGACTCAATCATCTGAGCCAGATATGCGTGCTCATAAGGCAGTAATATCCATGCTTGAGATGATGGAGCTAAAGGAGATTCATCTTCCTCCTGACACTTGTAAAGAATCGGGGGTCGATTCTCCATATAGAGTGTGATTTCCCTCTCCCGACAATTTATGTTGGCTCTATATAAGGAAAGCCAATCCATGCCAAGAATTGCATCAAATTCCACCAAAGGGAGTATGACGAGGTTCGCCGGGAAATTCAATCCACAGATTATAACAGGGGAGGACTTATACTCATGGGATGCAATGATTGCCCCATTTGCCGTACTCACCGACATCTTTACTTCCATGATTTGTGGTGGTGCAGGGATTATTCTACTAAACTTTTGAGATATAAAAGAATGCGTAGAACCTGAATCAAAAAGTACGTTCTCTATTCTTGAATGAATAACTAGCGTACCTGTCACCACTTCGTTGTCGGGGTTCACTTCGGCAGAAGTGATGGCAAAAGCTCTTCCTTGCTGTCTTGGAGGTTGTTGATTGCCTCCGATAACCCTTGGATTAGGGCACTGATTCGCAAAATGACCCGGTTCTTTGCATTTGAAGCATTGAACAACGCGTTGAGGTTCGAACGGAGCGTTCCTCCCCTCCGTCGCAGCCGCGGGTCCTTCTTGCTGATAGTTAACAGCTAGGTGCCCTTCTCTTCCACATTTGAAGCATTTTCTTGTCCCCCTAAGGCAATTTCCAGGTTGCTTCTTTCCACACTTTTGGCAAGTGGGGTGCTGGAATTTCTTAGCGCCGTTGGATTTATCCATCGGACCACCAGCATTGAAGTCCACCTTCCGCTTCTTGTCCCCATGATACCCCTGTGATTCTCCGATCTCCATTTCAACCTTGAGGGAACATCGGACAATTTCCTCATAGCTGTCGAAGTCACGGATCGCTAAAGCTTTCCGTAAGCTAGGCTTCAGCCCACCAAAGAAGCGGTCAACCTTGCATTCGGGGGTAACGACAAAGCCGGAAGCGTATCATGCAAGCCTTGTGAAGTTTGCCTCGTACGCTCCCACAGATTCCTCATCTTTCTGCTTGAGGGAAAGGAAGTCCCTTTCCATCTTAAGACGGAGGGTGCGTGGAAAATATTTATCGAAAAACATCTTCCGGAATACCTTCCATTCCAAAGCCTCGATCTCCTCCTCAGGCTTCGTATTTTTGATCAATGTCCACCATTGATCAGCTTCACCCTCCATACGATAAGCCGCCAGGAGGACTTTCTCTTTTTCAGAGCATTGGAGGATGGAGAATATCTTTTCAATGGAGTTGATCCATTGTTCAGCAATCGTGGGATCGGATGATCCACTAAACGTAGGAGGCCTTTGTCTCATGAAGCTTTCAATAGAGACTTGTTCTTTCTTAGGGGGGTTTGAACGTTCCTCTTGACCAGTGTTTCTATTCAAAACTTGAGTTAGCTGAGAGAGAAGCGTGACAAAGTTCGCGATTCCCACTCCCATTGGATTGGGCATCTCATAAGTACAATCATCACACTGATCTTCACAACGGTTGTTAGCCCGAGTTCTCCTATTATCGGCCATTGGCTGGAATAAAAGGAAAGTTAGGGGTAACACATAAAGGGTAATCCAAAGACAAAAGTTGATGATTTATAAATAAACTTTAATCTCTTCAACTCATGAGTCTATAGGATTCAATCCAGGCTTTTCATGATCTTCCTTCTAACATATATTCTTAGGGGCATTTTTCCCTTAATAAGGGTTCATACTAAGATTGTGAATTTATCAAAACATATCCCCCGGGAGTGTCGTAACCAAGAGTGCAGCAAGGCCCGTTGTCGTGCACCAGTTCCCGTTCGAGTCTAGCTCAAAGAGGTGTTTTCGGGTTTTACCCCTAGGATACATCTGTGCCAGAGCCGCCTCTACCTGCTCGTATCCAGACAGGGATGTATTTGTTTGATAAAACACTTACTTAGTATTTACCAAAACTTAGGGATGTTTTTATTATGCTTAGTCTTGTATCTAAGGCTTTACTAGGGTTTCCTAATCCCAAAAATAACTAAACCTATCCTCTGATACCAACTATGACAACCCTGCTTTTTATCACAACTTAAACATGCTTTATTACATAAAACATCACTTGATACAACAATGAAGATCGAGAGGTTTAGTGTCTTTGGGGCTTAGGATCATTACATAAAAACTTTAAACTTGAAATACAACATCCTTATTGAAAACTTCCTTTACATGACCACTACATTCCTTCGTACTTAGCATTGCATGGGATAACCTGAGGACATGCATAAGAAAAGGGTGAGCTATAAAGCCCAGTAAGGGAGTACACAATGAATAACATGAGGAGTACAATACATGTTAGGCAATAGGCATATCAATAGAGCATAATAGAGACATGAACATAAAGGCATGATAAATCATGATAATCATAACATGGAAATGTGGCAACAACACTTAACATTGAATTAGCATGAGCCAAGGCTCATTGCACATGGAGCATGAGTAAACCCTCATTGCACTTGAAGCACGAGTAAACCCTCGTTGCACTTGAATTAGCTTGAGTCAACACTCATTGCACATGACGTATCATGATACTATACCATACCCAATGCATTGGAGCGCTACCAGGGCGCACCCTTCTTAAACATTTCATTTCATGCATAAGTGTGCCACATGGATCATAAAACATGGATTCATAAAACATAATCATTTCTTCCACGATAAAGGAATGTGGAATTCATACATGAAACTTTACAATCAATACGTATATGTGCATAAAGGTGAATACCCTTGATGGAGAAATGGGCATGGTATTCACTACACAAAGACATTGGCTTAGAAAATTGGTGCGATTTCGGCAGCGTAACGGCGTGACATAAGAATTCATAAAAAAGGTTGATGAGAGAGAAAGGGGTTCCTCATCATATTTACATGTAATGGACAGTAAGGATATCATATATATACATGTCCCAACAATAGAAATGGAATTTAGATTCATGATACAAAAGTATTGCTTGAATATAAAAGAGGAGAAAAAGGTTCCTTTCGGAATTTCAGCATAGTAACGGGTGTACATGGGAGGCATTTAATGAGTGAGAAAGTGGTCTCCCATCATTCAAACTATAAAAGGTCAGTATGGGAGAGGTGCGAAACCATACCCCAACATTCATAAATGAAATTAAAAGGGTAATACAACATAAAGAAAATTGACAGAAAAAAGAGAAAGGAAGAAAAACCCTTACTTGGAAGTGTGCTTCCAAAGGCTAGAGAGAGGCTTCTTGGGAGCTTGGGGCACCTTGAGAGGATTCTAGAGAGAGTAGGGCAGAGGTTGGACGAACTTCAATGGCTTTGAATGAGGAGGAAGTGGGAGCTTGGGTGGGTTTATATAGGAAAGGTGAGAGAATTCTTTATTATTTAGGTTTGGGACCCCTTATATTAAAATAATCCAAACCACAAACCATCCCATGGTATTTGCCCATGGTTTCTGGAAAAGGGAAGAGGAAAACAATATTTTACAAGGCCAAGGTCCGAACTTATTAAAGAATTATGGTTGCTTATGTGGAGGTGAGTCACACTCCCATGGAAATTATTTTAAAAAGGCAAAGTGTTGAATAAGTCTTGAGGGCTCCATTAATGCTTTGAAAAGTGAGTCAAACAAACCCAAAACCTCATTATTTTATTGATAAAACACATATTGGCCGAACATAAGGATTATCGTATTTTATTACATCACCATTGGGTCATTATGATGTCATAAAACACATTATATATTTAAATGGTATTTAATTTTTACCCAAAAATTGGACTCTCTCAGAAAATTATGAAAAATTCACCGTTGGATAATTTCGACGTCCTGATTCCAAAAATAATATTTATTTTATCTAAATAATTTTCTAAATATGTGAATTTTCACTTTTAAAATAAAAACCGACATTTATAAAAAAATTCACGGGTTTTGACAGAAATGACTTTCAAACCTTAATAAACATTTTAATTGCATTCATAAAATTATAAGATCATTTATAATTAATGACAATTAATTTAATATTAATAATAATATTTTATTAAAATATTATTTAATTCAAAAATCCTTTAATTTAATAAAATATAATTCTTAATTAAATAATAACTAAAAACACCATTTGTACTTTAAAAACTAATTACAATGTATCAAAAATGACTAGAAATTATATTCATTATTATATATAAAAAAAATGTACATGAACATGGTTCTACTTATTTGTTACATAACCCCTTAAAATAGCCGCATAAGACCTAAGGGTAAGGTGCGCGATGGTGACAGACTCTTGGGGCTGCTCGGATAACATCGCTCGAGTGGTAATCTCTATCAACTTCCATTTTTCCTGTAGACGATCACGTTCAAGCTTGACTTGATGAAGCTCAACTTGGGCTTTGTCAAGGGCAAAGCCCAAAGACGCCACCTCTTTACCGAGCTCCGACAAATGGGCTTCGTAAGGGGCAATTCTACTGGATGAGGCCATCGCTTCCTTTGTCTGAGTAGAAAATTGGTTCGTTAAAGCCTTATATTTAAACTACCCAGATGATCACTGTTCAACGGCTATAAAAGTAACGGTCACAAATCTTAACGTAAAACTTAAAGAAGTTGACATCTTATAAAAACATAAAGAAACATTTAACTGGATCAAGAGGGATTTTCCATTAATGAAAATTTGGGTTGTTACATAAAATTCCATGAATTTTGAATTAATAATGATATTAAATGTAAAATTCACAATATCTACACAATATATTAGAAATTAGGTGAAGAAAAATAAAATATGACCCAATGAAGAGATATTGTGATGAAGTACCATACAAAGATCATATCATTTAATTTGGGGTTAACTGATGAATTTATTATATGTATAAAATATAAATCCGTATAAAAAAAGTGAAAATAAGACATAAAATAATAATATCTCACTACACCCACAATCTTAGTATTAAGTAGTCAATGAAGTATTAGTATGACCTAATGAATGGAAGTTTAGTTAAGAAATACCTTACATTACGCTTCCTTTCGGTTGATCATTATTTAAATATTTGTATGATTGTTTTAATCATGTAAATAATTTATATAAAATACTATTATTTCTTATAGTGTCTTATATTATCCTTTTATAACATCCTATCACCCTTTCTTTAATTATCTTCATTATTTTTATTATTTCGAGTGTTAATTTCATTTTTTCTCATGAAAGTTTCATTAAAAAAGATCCATTTATTATTATAAATCTAAATAATAACAATCCAGAAAAATTATCATATTTATACATTTATTAAACTTTTAAGACTAGTAATGAAATATGTTCTTAGAAAATTAATTATGATATGATCATGGATATGATATGTCGTACACAAACATGAGTAATGTTTCCATTTTTCGACGATCATTATAGAAATGAGGTAGGTAATATTTTTTCATTATATAGGTATAATAATATAATAAATACCAGATTAATTATTTAAATATACTTATATATATATTATACATGATGTGTGGTGATGAAAAGATAGGAACATCGCTTTATAAAGGCGGTATTCTATATCTACATGAACAATCGATCATTTTTCAGGGTAAGAAACAAAATGATATGTTATCTTCTTAGAATGATAAATATTATATTAATATACAAATTATTTCATTCATATAACGTATATTTATTAAATATCTCCTCTTTACCTTCCTTGTAATGAGTTAGTGAAAATTTATTTACATCCTTTCGTGAGGCTGTAGTCTTCCATACAGAAGAGAGATATTATCATATCTCATATGAAAAGGAAAGTAAAAAAGGTATATATGATATTATGACTCCAGAGGTATAATTATGTTATAAATATATTATATATACTTTATATACTTCATCATACACATCCCAGAGAGTTAGTAATGAAAAAATGAATGACATCAGTTCGTAAGGCCATAGTTCACCGTACACACGAATAAAGATTTCATTACCCCTTTGATAGTTATAGAGATAGTTTTAGGTCAAAAACATATCATAAAAAATAATTATATTTAAATTAATTATTTTAATATATTATATGGTTAAAATAAAAATATAGGGAGGTGGTGGAAGATATAAAATAAAAATTCTCGTTGAATAACATTACTTCTTCTCTAAGTAAACTTCTTAGGTTAAAACCAAATGCATTCCTAGATTGGATTTATTATCAGAAAATGATTTTAATATGAGATTATAGATGTTTTATTGTTATTTTGGAAGGTGTTGGAATATCCAAAATTTTTTAACATTTTGAATAATATGGTATTTGGGGTTAACTTTTATATGTTACTTGAGCGACGCACTTGTAATTTGTGGAAATAAAAAGGTGCACCAACGTTTTTTAAATGAATACATGTTGAAAAGTGATCATTATAAAGACATAGACATTTAATGTTCATAATATTTCCATAAAATATGTTTTATATAAGTTATTTCGGCTATTTTAATCATTATATTTTTATTTTAACCCCCAATAAATCAATTTTTACTATAGACATGATAATTAATTTTTAGGTTTTTCATTAATAATTTTGGTCATAAATTAAGTTCAAATTATTAGAAAATATAATTTATTATGATTATAAATATTTAATCAATATTTTAAAATTAAATTTCTATAAGTGTGAAAATTTAAATTAATATTATTCATGCAGACATTATGAGAAAGCAGGTTTTCAAAGAGAAAAGTTTCAAATGTTCATAAAGTTTTTATATCAAAAGTACTTGTAAAATTTATACCAATACACTAAATTGTATTAAGTTATATAAAATTCGTCTAAATCCACATTAAAATAAATAAAAAATAATATTTTTTCATTATAAATAATTTAAATGAAAATTTAGTTTTTAATTACAATTCATTATTTTTCACTATTCATCATAAAATGAATATTTTCAAAAAAATACAAACAATTAACCTTAATATAATTTTCATATTATTATTTATGAAATTAATTTTATATTTTGATGAAAATATTGTAAAATTATTAATAATTAATTTTAAATAATTTGTGAAAAGCATGAATAAACTGTCTTTAAAAAAACATGTTTTTAAAGAATATTTATTTTCATTTTAAATGATTCTAATTTTTTCTATATTCAATATATAACAGTAAATTCCATAATATATTTAATACTATTAGCACCATCAAATTTAATGACTGGTTTATAATGATATAAAATATTACAGTTCATTTCGACTTCGGATTACGTGTTCGTCATGTTATAAGGGATATTTAATTTAATGAAATATATCCCATGGGTTATTTAGGATTGGTATTGTGTTTCCAATATTAATTCTAATACAATGGTATTTTTTTTTTGAATTTCATGTTGTTATATTTTTTACCACACATCCCAAAGATTTAAGAAAACTTTGATATACTATAAAAATATTATATTTTAAATGAGACTGTTATAACCTTGATGTTGAATTTGAAGTATTAATAGGAATAAACATATTTATTAAAATGATCATAAAGATATTATATATTTCATTTTAATTTATTAACAAATAATAAATAATTACCAAATTATCGGTATTCATTTTATGATTTAAACATGTGCTTTCATTAAAAATGTGGTTTATTTTATTTTTGTATAAAAATAATAAGTAATATATAACATTTTTATAAATTATTTGTATGGAAATTAATAAATGTGTTGAAATTGTTATGTGAATTTCAGTTTGGTTTGAATTCCTTATTTATTATAAGATGATTTATTTATACTGAATATTGAAAAATTCTGATTTTTTGAAAAACTATCATTACCTTCAACTATATAAAGTAAACTAAAACACCCATTAGGTATAAAATTTGATCCTGAACTAAAAAAATCCTCCTACAATTATAATTTCAAAAAAATTCAATTGGAACCTTTATTATAATTTTTTGGTATAATTTCATTTTAGGATAAAATACACATTTTTCATAAAAATCAGTTTTCATTGTGTTTTACACATTTTGTAAAAACAAATAATTTCACATAATGATATTTAATAATAAAAATTTGATTCTATATTTGGTATTAGGTAGTTAAAATTCGGTAAATTGGTCTCTTTCATTTGTGTTTAATATTAATAGTGACC
This sequence comes from Viscum album, assembly GCA_963277665.1. Taxonomy (NCBI): domain Eukaryota; kingdom Viridiplantae; phylum Streptophyta; class Magnoliopsida; order Santalales; family Viscaceae; genus Viscum; species Viscum album. The sequence goes on from OY728157.1 coordinate 1,199,743,700, forward strand.
ATAATGTTGTTTTTTCACCACAGTAAGTGCAGAATAGATAAAACTTGCATAAAAAATTCAGATTAGGATTTAAAATCTCTATAGTGCTTAACATTATCCTTTTTAATTCGTGGGTTTCATCACTATCATCTCTCTTTTGAAAATATTGCAACATGGTGCATTTTTTCATTGATTATGACTATAATATTAATTTAAATAAAGAATACATAAAAATTTCATTATATTTATTATAATATATGTAATAATTTTACTAATTTTAAGAATATGTTATGTTATTTTATAAATGGTTATTTGAAATAAAAAAGACTTTTTTCTCACGATACTTTATTTGAAATTTTTTATTTATGGATGAATTAATTTATCTGCTTATGAAATGACCACATTGTTCTTGTTCATTTAATAAAAAATATCAAATAAATAAATTTAATACACAAAAAGTTAAAATATTTTGATGAATTATTATAATATATGAATTTTTATATAAATATAACAAAAATCCTGATGTATTGATTGATTATATTCGTATTCTATTTCTACATTATTTTCTTTAAAGTAAAACTATGTCCATAGCTCTAAAAATGAATTAATGGTATCTTATGTTAAATAATAACTTAATGATTTAGAATAATTTATAATATTATGCTTTTACAATTTAATGGTATATAGTCTATAATGAAAACTATTTTCCATTTATATGTCACTTTTCTTTTAAAATAAATTTCTGAACTCTAAAGAGTAATAAACATTGATATCACGATAATCATCAAAAGGGTTATTGGGCATTAAAAAAATGGGACATCAACTAAAAATTCACACAAACACATATAATTTTTATTTAATTAAAGTATATAAAATCATCTAAATCCATTATTTTAAATGTATAAATTTTGTTCAACATGAAAATAAAAATTAATTTATATTAATTTAATACTTTAGGTAATTCCAATGGTGCTTCTCCCCTCCCATAAAATAAAAACATACTATTGTATGTTTTTCAAAAATAATGAAGCTTATATATTAGATAATACCTACCCTAATACCATACTCAATTCATTTCCACAACCTATATCTTTTTCCCTTTAAATAATACCATCCTTTCAAGGATTATGGTGTAAACCAAAGAAGGTTTCTCAACCAAGATGCACAAATAATAACCATGTAATTACAATTTTATTTATTCATCTACCACTTATAAATATTTTATCTTCAATTAATCATAATAAATTATGTATCATAAATATAATTAATTTTTATCAGGAAGATAGAACAACCATTATCCTCCTTCATTAAATCCTATGTGAAAAGAAAACAGAACTTATGCGTACATGTGTACCACCACAACCCTAAAATGGAGTGTTTCATTTTTCATCATTATTTATCATTTATTTTCATAATGATTTAATTAATTAAAAGAATTTCATTCTATATATTATTATATATCTATAAAGGTTAATTATTAATGACTTTGCTTTTGTTTTATTCATAAAAAAGTAGAAACATCACCCTTGTGTATGTAGGGACTGCGTTCTCCACAATGTGAAGTAACTCATTTTACACACCACATATTATGAATGGTTATAAGAGATTATATAATGAATAAATATTAACATTGTTTCATTTTTATTATTTTTATGAGGATAAAACTATGAACAAGGTCAATGGACTTGATATTCCAAATCGAAATATAAAGGGAAAATGATATAGTTATCACCTGAAATAATGATTTTAGTAAAATAATTTAAATAAATGGGTGATAATATATTATAAGTAAGCCATTTATGGTATTATTATATTAATATTGTATTTTATATAATTAAAATAAATTTAAATTAATGAAACACAATTTTTGTGTTCTTGTGATGAAATTAATACTTTAAGTAAAGGTTATTCATGTCAACATTGTTTCATTGAGACATATTTGATGTTATGAAGTAATTAATGTTTACGTGTTTTATATAATTCCATTTTTTTAAATCATTAAAAATTCTTAATTCATGTTATTTAATCTGACTATTAAAATTATTTCATACAAGGATTCTTCATTTGAACGTTACCAAAGTTGTAAGGGTTTATCATTTCACTTATGTTTTTGTTAGAAACATGCCATATTTACGAATTTTTTATTTAATATAGTGTATATAAAAATATTTTATATAATTAATTCTTTTATATTCATGGTATTTAATTTTTTATTTGATTTAATTTATTTTATGGGGTTATGATTCAAATGCTACTAAAGTGATAGTGTTTATGTTATTATTTCATTTATTTTTGAGACTATCTATACTAAATTTACACTGACTAAAATTTTATTTAACATATAATTTTAAACCCATATTTCAAATTTATATATGGTTATTCCTAAAATTGTCATGTATTAGTAATTGTTTAATCTTTTTGGTATGTAAAATTATTGATAAAATATTTTTTGTGGAAAATTGAACTTATTTTCTCTGACGTTGAGTAATTTTTATTCAATGAACATGCTCATAAAATAGATTTATAGAAACTTTTAACTATATATGAAATGTTTTAAAAGGATATTATTATTACCTTTTACTTTATTTACTATAGTTAAGAATGAATATTTTTAATGAAACATTTTCTAAACAAGTCATATTTTAAATATTACAATATTGTGAAATGAATATTTGATTTCAACAGATATTATATGGATGGATTTTATTGACATCATGGATATTATTATTATTAAAAAATACTTTAATATTTTTCAAAAAACATCTTAAAAAAATTTTCTCAATATTTTGGGAGTTGTTTAGTTAATTTTTTTCAAAAGAAATGGATAATTTTTTACCATTTTAATGAAATATTCAACTATTATTTAATTTTTTTTATCCATATAATTATTCATTAAGTATTTTTATTCTTCAATTAGGATAAGATTTTAGGATACCATCCACATTCGTTTTCTGGATGGAATTGGTTGTCATGATTTAAAGATTATTCCTTGAAACCCATTTCTTTCTCATGGTTTAATTATATTATTATGAAACCTTTATGAATCCCATTTATTTTCCTCATGTTAATTTATTATTAAATTGTACAATATGTATAAAAATAATTTACATTCTATTAGTTATTATGTGATGATATGATGAATCTTTAATGATATTTGGCGACATGTATGTATGGTTTTCATCATGTGATCGACATGGCCGAAATTATATATCCCTCTAATGAATTTTTCAAATATTTAGAACTTTAGAGATAACTATGTAATGTGTCATCTTGATTTAATGTTCAGAAAAACAATTGTGGACATGGTTATATATCAATAATTTTATGCATGGACCTAGTTTCATGTTTGTTGGTTAATGCATGCTCCTGGCTTCATGCCTATAAGTTTAATTAGAGATAAAGATTCATGTACTTAATAATACATGTGAAGCTATTAAAAATTATAATTTTTCACAATGTTATAAAATAATTCTTGTGACACATTCCTATTTCTCTGATACGCTCTTATTGATGATGATTGATTATGGGTGATTCCATAGTATTAGGAAAATTTTCTTTTGTTATGATAAAACCTTATACCCTGAATCATTATTTATCTTCTATAAATTGATTAGGCATGACTTTATTATGTTATGATAATGTTCCCATATCCTTATTCATAATATTTATCTTCAATTTATATAACTTATGTTTATCCATACTTATCATATGAGCTCAACATTTCTTATATTTACATTTTCTATAGTTTATGAAGTATGATTTTAAGTAGGACATCTCCAAGTAATGTTTTATGATAGAATGAAATTCTAGTAGATATTTATGTTTTTTATGAATCATGATGTATATGTATCCATTCTCCAATAACAAAAAAACTTTATAATTCAAGGGCTTGTATAATTGTGTTTTAAATTTAATATTCAACTAAATTGAAGCAATATTAATGTATTTCATTCTATAATTTATATAAAAATGAATCATATAATTAGCAAACAATTGTTTTTAATTTTTTTGGGGGTTTGATATATTAATGTTGGATTTGAGGTGATTCTTTGATTATTTTGCAATGTGATGGCTAGACATGGTTTCTATTGAAATATTTATATGAATGGTAGGAAAACTTGAATTTATTTTTTATCTTGGATGTTTGGTTATTTTTGGTTTCTATTCTATAATTGTTATATCTACCATCAGATTCTATGAATCTTGTGATCATACCCATAATTTGGGATTGGAACATGACATATTAATGGTCAATATGGAAAAAATTGATTTCTAAATAGTTTGACATTTTCTCCTTGGTAAAAACATTTTTGATGGACCTTTATATGGTTTATTTTTGGTCCACATAATATTTTTTAGATAAGAGGGTATAATTTTTAAAATTTTATTTAAAATTTTATTTTATTATAAATGGTACTTCAAAAGAAATTATTTAATTTGAGAAAGGGATTTGAAATGGTATTACTAAAACAAAATATAGTTTTATATGGAATGTTTTAAAAGGATCTATATTAGAGCCTAACATGAGTTAGACGACATGTGATTCCATTTAAAATGTTTTTAAAAATAGAATTGACTATGTTTTCTCAGGGAAAACAGGAAGGGATTGACTGAGGTGGTTTTGGTCAGTTTGAGAAAATTTGGGAAATTCTTTGTTTTCTAAAGTGTGAGTGATTTTTTATGTGACTATTATTGTAATGTATATGTGTGTTCATTTTTTCATGTTGGTGCACATTATATGTGTTTCCCATGATTGATTATTGGGATATAATTGTGTTGGGTTGATCTTATTGGATATAAAAAATTCCTTCAAGGAAGAGATGTATTTGTAGGAACATTGAATAACTTTAGGGATGCTATGAGAATAATTCCCAAAAAGAGATATGATATTGAAATGTGATTGAGGAACCTTTATAGGGTTTTCACGTTTATTTGATGTTCGGTTCCCCAAAGCATAAACTAGTGATATGTTGACTATATAGAGGAGGAGTACAATTATGGGAATATATGATTTCATGTTTCAACTTGAAAACCAAAATAATGATATTAGATGTTTTTAAAGTAGTGGTGGGATTTGGTAATGAACTTTTGTGGCTGACCCTAATCATATAATACAAGATATTACATTTGAAAAAACCTTCTAGGATGCACTATATCAGAATTTATGGGAGTGATGAAGTACCCTCGGGTATTCCAACCTAATGTATGATGATTTTATGGAATTACTATGTTTTATTACCTAGGGTTAGAAACATACCTATGTGTATTGTATTTTTAGGAACCCAAGAATCAGATTTTTGAACTATGTTGAATATATATGAGAAATCATAAGATTTAAATTATTGGCCATTGTTTACATCTTGGGTGGTTACCCAGGAATCAATTGTTTGGCAAAATTGATTGCCTAAGATTCCAGGGACTTGGATATATATCTTGTTACTATTTGGTTGCCTATGATTTATAGGAACCAACCATGGATGATAGTACTACTATATTACCCTTAACACCTATTAATTGTACATGAATTATAATACAATAAGAATACATTGGATGAATTGGAATTGTAATTTGGTCTTGATTCTATTAATTTCATATGATCCATTTCTAATAATATATAGATGATACTGATAAAATTTGGAATGATGATGATATATGTTTAGAGACATTCAAAACTAGAAGCGGAAGGTATTATATTCTAGTACTGGTCCTAGGGTAGGATACAGTCACCCCTTAGGTGGTTTGTTTAGTATGTTTAGATACATCCATCACTAGATGATGTATGTAAGGTCGAGGTTCATGGTGTCTTGGTAGACAATCAATAACACAACTTGTATGATTTTCATGAATAATATTCTATTTTTTTCTTGGTGGGTATGTTGCATCGGAATGCTTATACAATATAAAATTATTTAATGTAAATCCAATTTACCATAGTTACAATTAGTTTTTTAGACAGTAGAGATTTCTACTATGTTTTGACACTCACCTTTAACTAGTATACACATTATGTTTTCAGATGTACTTGGATATACCTTCATGTTTTCTCTAAGGTAAATGATTCTTCTTTGATATAGACACATGGTACATGCCTAACATATTATTGATATTAAGGACTTGATATGTTGGATATATGAGTTGGTCTAGAGGCTAGTTTATATATTGTTATTGTTCAACATGTATATTATAGATTTATTAATATATAATTCCAATTATTCCATGTTGTAATAACTCTTCTTATTTGTTATTAATTCTTTATAATGATAGTTATACTACTTTCTATTCTAGATAGTGGAGCCCTATATGGACCCTTGTTTATTTATCCACATGGTTTTTGGAAGTCCATCATAAAGATGAGCCATTCTTAATTTTTGATATATTCAAAAATGAACCTTAGTTATTATAATAGAAGTCATAGTCTCTCTATAAATGTTTTAGAAACTTGTTATCAGATTTTGGAGTCTTGTGTATGGGTGGTTATGATTATAGTCTCATATTATCATTGTGTGGGCATTTTTATGGCAGTTCAAGTCAAGGAATTATAAGGTGTTATAAAATAATTTTTTGGATGATATGAAATTGGTCCGATGTTGATCTAAATTTATAGGACATAGGATGTAGAACCAGATCATTCTTGGAAAACATAACATTCACTGAAACCAAATCTTCTAGAGGATGTAAATTTTTTGGACTAGGCTCTACAAGATGCGTGGGGAATTGATTTAGAATGCAAATACCACTGTGGGTGGAAGAGACATGGGATGAGTCATTAATCTTGATTGTTAGTGAGTATTTAGTTCATACATATTTATATTAACATGATTAGGGCACGATAAATGAACCTATTAGTAGTGTGTTTAATATATTTTCTCATATTAATAAATAAATAATTTAATCAACATAAAATTTAATTAATTTTTTCTAGAATATATTATAAGGGGTGATTTGATTAATTTTTATTAAAGGTTCTTGGTTGAATTTTTGTGATTGTGATTGTTCATGTTGGATGCTTTTGGAAGAAGGTAAAATTTTTATCTTGAGAAAATCATGATTTGGTAAATAAAATTCATGTAGTGGAATAAGGAATGTTTAAAATTATTTAATAATTTGGTTCTTCTTGAAATGGCCCATGGATTTGTTGATTTTAAATTAGTTTTTATGTTTTTTGGTTTTTGGAAAATGTAAGGAAAGAGGATTTTGAAACTAGATTTTAAATTAGTTTTTAAAATACTTTTTAGAATTTACATTAAATGTTAGAATTTTTTAATCAAAAGGTATAGGAATGTAAGGTAATTTTGATGGTCTTTGTTTCATTGAAGACCTATTTATGGAAATTTTTGTTTTGTAAAACAAAAGTGTGTTTGGATGTGTGTAAATTATATAAATGTATTTTTAAAAGTAGTAATTAGTGTGATATAAATTGAGATTCTTGGATTTTAGTGTTTGGGATTGTACTGACCATGATTATTATAATATGTTATCTACTGATGTGTTGTTATTTTTTGAACCCTCCATGTAATTATAGAAGATTTTTTATGAATGGGTTCGGTTTTTTAAAGATAGTAGTCAATTCCTATGTATGTTAGGTTACTATACATTTACTAGTTAACAAGGAGAGTTCATAAATATTGGTACATTTTTAGAGGGTATATAACTAATATTTTTAAAATGACACATGTTTTTGTATCATGAGATTATGTTGGACTCTAGTGGAAAGATGTGAGTCAGTGAGCTTGGGGATTGGACCCCATGATGTATATTTTTAATTTAATTATTGTTTGGAAAGCTGGTGTTCACTTTTAATAAGAAATTACTATTTTTTTAGAACCACTAGACGAAACAAGTCACATTTTTCTGGGTTATATTATGGGGTTTACCATATGGCATGAGATAGATTGGTAACTCGTGATTTAGTTTTTTGGGGTCAATGAGTGCGACTAAGCAATGTATTAGTTATTGACGATTGGTGATTCATGAAGAAACTTGGGTTTGTGAAGGTGATCATGACCAATCACTATATTACACAATATGATGGTCATGAGAGGTAGAGACCTGATGTCAAAACAACAAGGTAGTTACACAAATAATATTTTGACAGAGATCATTAAATTATTCATTGGTGTATTAACCTCATACTAGAAGGGTTATAGGTGAAATAAAATGAGTCCGTGAATGGTTTTGATAGTAGTGGAATAAAATAATGTTGATAGACACAAGTAAGGATGCATGTATGTCCCAAATAGATTTCATGTGTTGGGAAACTAACTTGAAATGGAAGTGGTGTGATCTGAGTGTGGGTCGAATCAGAGGTGTGTCAGTAGTCATGGTTAGATCATGATGGGTGAATGGAATAGTTGATGATACAATCAACAAATTACCCAAAAATTGTTTTTGACATCATTTTGGGGGTTCAAGTAGTTTAATGATGCCATTAGTTGTAAGGTATCTTGATTGGGTAGTACAAATATACAATGATGCATCATTGGATGAGTTCGAGTGTTTTGAAGTTAAATTCCACATGAGGAGGTCTAACTAATGATATTTAATAAAAGGATGTGGTGAGTTGGAAACAATATTACGATAGTCATTTTAGGTATGTTTGAGGTAGTTTTACGATAATACTTATTCTTTGATGTAAATATTTTGTCGAATATTAGTGTTTATAGTTTTTTATAATGACAATTCATTATTTAGAGATGTAACATAGTTATTTAATAGTATTTTATGACCATGATAATCCAGTATTAATGGTTATGAATTTATAACAATTCCTGGGGATGATAATTTTTATATTGAGTATATTTTAAAGACCCACATTCTTATATGTTGAGAAATTCTATGATAATTTTAATGTTATTATCTGATGTGGAGTTCGTTTTGAGTATCAATTTTAAAATTTAATTTTTTAGGGATTAGAATTTTAATTTTTTTTGAGACATGTATCTTGGATGAGAGTTTTTTTGGGTTGTTGTATGGATAGAGGTTTGAGGTTAGGTTGACCTTCATCCTTTTTAGATTTTAGTGATCCACAATGGAGAGGACTATGACATGGAGTGTGCCTTAATGGAGGGAAAATCACATTGTTAAATGGCGTTTATGTTGGGGATCCTAGTCAGGGTGGTAGGAATCCCAAATATAGTGCATAGTATCAGTATAAACATTTTGTTGATAAACCATAGGAAGCTACTCCCCATGGATATCTCCAAGGCATGTTGGGGTAACACTTATCTAAAATGGCGAGACCATTTCACACTATGGTTCAACCCATGTCACTATATCAACTATTCTGAACCCTATCTTAAATGAAATGGAAACACCATTTTGTGTTGTGAACCATGATTGGATTTGGTTTATAATAAACCCTCTTTCAAAAATCGATTGAGTTTACCACATCAAATTGAGTGATGGGTCACTATTTCGACTCCTTTGAAGATGGAACAACTGTATAGATTGGAAAAAACACATCATGGTGATACCCTTTAATGTTTTTCTTATAAAAGGGATTGACCTATATTTTTTTAGGTATAAACCCATTTCTCTAGGGATGTGTTTTCAGAGGGAGAGGCAATCATTTAACACATTCCATTAAACACATCCTTTAATAGTTATTCCATGATATTAGGTTTACATGGATGTGTTTTTGTGGTTGTCTATAATAGTTTCATACTTAGTTTTTTTTGTTTTTGGATTCCCACTTATCTTCAAGAATTTCAATGTGAACTAAATAGGGTTACAAAGATGATTCCACCAGTTCATTTTAGAATAATCTAAATATTATGTGTATTTTGTGTTCATTTTGAAGAGTGTTCCCCATAAGGATATTTTTAAGCCGAATCCCACAAATTATTTAATGGGAATATTTCACTAAGGTTTTATCATGGGTTTTGATTAAATTAATTTAAATTTCTCATTCAATCAATATTTAAGGTTTGGTATTTTCCGATAGTGTTGTTGGGAACGAGATAAAAAAATAATTAATGTGATTGGTCATGAATTGGGTTCACCGGGATGGCGTAGTGAGAATATATGAATTTATACCTATTGGAAATGAATTTATTTGATTGTAATTTTTTAAAATGATTATAAATGAATCATATAAATAATATTAAATTTTATAACATTAATTTTGGAATTTCATGTTTTTTATATAAATCTAGGTGTTGAAGAAATAATTGGAATATATTAGGGAGTGACATGCTGGTTTTCTAAGGAAATAATTTTACACAAGGTAGGTGGACAAAAATTTATTTTATTATCTTACTCATTTAATTATTTATTGTTTTTGTAAAATCATAATTATATATTTTTTCATCTATTACGAACTTTTTGATATCACTTATAAATTGGGATGCAATTTCATTAACCAAATAGTCAATATAGACCATATATGTTGATAATCATTTTGATGATGGAATCTTGGTTGAAAAGGTTCTGGTGTCCCTTTCTATGATTCTTTTGTGTATTCTATCGTATATAGAAGAAAATTGGTTTCCCTTTTTAAATAGTAGTTTTTAAAATATTATTTTATTAAAATGATATTTTAATGGAAATCGGGGAATTTTAGAAATGGTTATGAAATGTTATTTCATAACATAAATAGATTGTTCTATGGAATGTTTTGAGATGATTTTTAATGGGTTATATTATGATTTATATGGAGTATAAAACCTTTTTAAATGGTTATAATAAATTAATTAATTGAGTTTTTTCATGGAAATTTGAAATGGAATTATTATGCTTGTTATGGCCCATTTAACCTTGTTTGGATGATACCCAATTTTCTAAATTATAATTTCATTTGTATGTTCCCATTGTTTATATTTTATTTTGTGATAATTTCTTAATGTTGAAGCATGTTATTTGTATTGGTTGATGATTATTGTTTAAGGTGTCTGTGTGGAGAGTTGATCCTATTTTTTATAAAAAAACCCCTCAGAAGTTAGAGTTTATTTTTGAGGAACCTATCAGATCTTGACAAATGTGATGATGAAAATGATGGGATAAGGCCATAGGATAAAAATTCTAATGATGATACTATATAAGGGGATGTGCATTGATATGAATTTGGGTGCCCCAAGGTGTGACCCATGTTACGTTGACCATAGAGAGGGTGCATTAAATTATGGTTACAGATGATTGCAGGTGTAAAATTAGAACATTAACTGAGGAAATGAAACAATTGCTGTTATAATAGCTTAGTTAGGTGACTCAAGTGACTGGACATCCCATATCATGTATGAAAAGTTAAATCATTTGTAAAACCCTTATTGAATGTGTTATATGATATTTTATTAGAGGGATTTAATGTCATCAAGTATTCAATATGAATATTTTATGATATGTATAATACATCATATAAATTACCTAGTATTTTATGAAATATTATATCAATTACCATTGTGGTTACATAAAAATAACCATCTTGGACTCTATAAAATTCTTGGGAGATGTCATGGTATTTAAAAAAGTAGGTATATATGGATCACCCAGGTTATTATGAGGGAATCTTCTTATTTGCATATGAGATTTTCCATGATTCCATAGAAGTAAACTGGGATCATAATAAAAATATATTTAACATTACACATGGTAATATTATATTAATCATAATACTATTCTAATTCTATGGATTCATGGTAATTATCCTTTTAGATTGATATTATTGATTTCCTGGGATCATTTCCTTGGAACCAACCCATTAACCTAATACTATTTTCTATAATTATTCCATGTATTTAGAGACAAATTAAATTTCTTTCAGCATGAATGATGTTGAACTACTAGGTCTGGAGTAGGGTGTGGTCCCCCCTTTGGGTGGGTTCATTTTCATTATTTTGAGACATCTAGCACTGGTTGAAATACCTCTGGTCAAGGTTCATGGTTCCTCATGTGAACCCATTGACATGATATTTATTATTATTATGTATTGTGTGAAATTTTTGTAGGTGCATGTATTGTAATATATGTTTTTTAATTATATATTCATTTTACGTACATCCTTTGGATAACAACATCACTTATTTGGTTGAGGAAGCATGGATTCTTACTAAGTTATTTGAGTTTCCACTACCAATATACCCACCATGTATTTTGATATATGTGGGAATTCATTCATGTTTTTTTTAATTTGGGATTATATTCTTCTTGGATATATACACAAGATATAGATCTAAAGAAATTATAGAGGTTGAGGAATCCATGTGTTGGATTATGAGAGTTATAACAGAGACAAGTTTATTTTCAGTTATTCATTATCATGTATACTATCCGGCATGTTGTTTATTTATATGAATATGGTCCCTTTTATTGTATGATTTTTGTCAAGAAAAAAAATAATATTTATGATGAATCATATAAATTTTTCTTCACTTTCTATTATAGAACTTAGGTGTCCTTTTGGCACCCTATTAATTTTTCTATACGTTTTTGGGATGTCTGTTATATAGATTGGTTATACTAAATTTTTCGTAGAATCATGAATAACTCTTGTGAATTATAATAGAAGGAATAAAACCCTCATGTAGTTTTAGTTCCATTATCCTCATTTAAAATATTATATATATATATGGTATTATGACTATGGTCTCATAGTGTCTTTGTGTGAATAGTGATAAGGCTGTTCGGGTCTGGGTGTTACATCTTAGATAGAATATGTGGATGTAACTCAAGATAAGACCCAATTTAAATTAATGAAGAATTATTTGGAAGGCACCAATGTTTATGTGAATGTACTACTTGTCTTATGATGTGATAATTGAAGTGTTACTAAATTTTCAATGAATTATTTTCAACATTCATGGTGTGTGCACAAAGATATCAAATACCACCTCATCAAATATCTTATAGAGATAAATTATTTGAATCTCAAAATTTTATTTCTACCATTGTGAATTTATGGGATGTGTTTATCTAAACAATTATTAATGAATAATTATATTTATAGAGGTTATATAAGAGATTTAAAACTCTTTCTCCTCAAGAAAAATTATGGTGTGAATGTGAATCTTCCCGAATTGTTATTTTAATTAATGTTATAAAATATTGTTATGATTCAATAGACAGAGACTACAGACTGATTTCTCATCTAGTAAGACACTATATAACCTTTGGTGTTTCCTATAATATACCAAAGGATACCGATTAGAAACAAAGGTCTATTGTATCAGCTTGGGGAGATAATACACTCATATCAGAGTAAAAAAATATAATAATCAAATGGATTCAATAAAAAATATTCAGAGTATGATGAATAAATAGACATAGAATCCATTATCAAATGTAATGCATAATCATATGGTCATAAAAAAACACGTTCTTGCGTGCATACATCAACTGAACATTCAATGGGATGATCACATAATCAAGATCAATAATAAAATAAAAATGAATGTAGGTTTTACTATAATGATTTATTATCATCACATATAACTACGAAATATTTCCAATCTATCTATATTATCAATCAATATATGGTCTCTACCATAAAATAACTTGTTAACAATCATATTTGGTTAAGCACCCTGTTTCCTTGGATTCCTGAGTATGGTGTGAGTTTAACTTAGTAGTGTGCCGACAACGAGGTACCTATCATACCAAGAAAATTAGTGTTTAAACATGTGATATGTTGAGTTAAATAAATAAAGAAATATAGAATCTTAAATAAATAACAATTATCTCTCATGGTTTTATAAGGTGAAACATAGTGTCAACCATACCTACTATTTCCAACACTGAAGTTTCTCTGAGAAGATGAAAAAATAATTAAAAATATTATGTCTCTCAATGTTCATACTGTATCATGTTCAAGCACTAATTCTGGGGATGTAATCCTAGGAAATAAAGTATTTCTATCCATTTATTTTATTTCTAGGTGAAAATAATAGGAATCATATGAAAATAAGTTTTATACATGATTCTCATGTCTTAATCCTTGAATGTCGTGTCATGTCACACATAATACGATTAATAGAAGGTAATACTAGGAAATCATGAATTGTAGGTCTCAAAGAGTAGATCATAAGATGATTCCCAAAAAATTGGATTTATAAGAACATTGGGGTAATACCTCCCACATTTTCAATCTCATTTGTAAATAATAAATATAGGTCAGATAGTGCCTAGACATGTCTCATAACTCCCAATATATAAACTAAGGTACACAACCTACCATTTTCATAATGACCACATACATATCTTACCATCAGTCATTTGGTTTTGAGGTGACCCATAAATATTATAGTACCCACTCATATTCACTAACAATCACTAGGGTCAACATAACACTATGCACCCAGTGAGGTCCCATAGGTTTAATAATATCCCAAAAACCATACATGGGCTCCTTGATCTCAAACTCAACTATCAAAAAATGTTAATCATTAAGAGGATGTAGTTTCCCTCAGAGTTATCATGACCACATTAATTTCTCATATGCCTCATAGGATAATACCTATATGAACATCTAAAAAAATGATATTCTAACTCCCATCAACAATTCGAAGATATCCTAGTTCGAACCACTCACCCAACCTAGACATAAACTACCTAGGGTCTACCAACATAGGTAATCACATGCTAATGAGGGAGGAACAATCACACCCCACTCATCTGAACAGAGATGAATGTTTTTCTACATATAAATAATCAACCATGGTAAAATTATTCTATCTATTCCCAATCCAAAACTCATCACTACCAAGGTATTCTAAAGATACTATACCACTTTCTTATATATTCATTCATTTCATTTAATATATACACACCAGGAGGCCAGTACACAAGGGTTTATAGTTTTCCTTGAAATTGTTTCCATTTATTGTATTTTTTTTTGAAATAATCCATTTAATGTAACATGTTATCACCTTTTGTGGTGAGATTTCATATCACATGTCCCATGTCAAAAAGAAATTACTGATGGTGTTTTATTATGGGACCACATATCTTTATCAAAGTTATTCCATATAGAGGAGAAGTTTTTATATCCTCACTAGATTACATATAATCATTACCTATGCTCACATCCTAACTCAAATGTCCAATATCAATCCACAACAAAAAAATTAATAAAATTTAAATATCCATTTTCAATTTTAAATTTTAATCAAATTGGAATAACAATTAATAATTAACTTGGTCAATTATTAAGGTCTAATATTATAGTAAAAGGTTTCACACCACCCCTTACATACATCTATACCATTAATGAAAAATGAAAAAAATATCATTCCAGTAAAACAATCCATTACACTAAAAATGTCAATAAACCAATACAAAACCATGACATTGGCATAGATCTTTGAATCATAACTAATCCTAGTATAGTCAACCTAGAAATGTCTCTTCAAACTAATACATGAAAAATACCCTCAAAATCAATATGATTGTACTTTTATCTAGTGGATACATCTCTATATCCCTCGTTCGAGTCACACCACTCAGTAGTAAAAAATATGGGAAGAAACCAATTATGAATATTCATGAAGTGTTAGAGTTACCCTATGATTTCATCCAGATAAAAAAATTTGAATCAAGAGAAACACAGTTAGAATCAAAGTGATTTGTGAGATCCCATCATGGATGATCCCCTAACTATAGTTCAATGAAAATAAATTCAAAATTATTTGAAAAAAAAATTAGAATACTTTTATATTATTTTTTAGAAAATATAATGCACCCACACCCATGTAGTGTTCCAACAAAGAGTCCCACATATATTCCTTGACCGAGTGGTTCACCTATATGGAGGGATACTAAAGGGTAGGAATCACATTACCTTCTATAAAAACATCAAATGTGACATCCATATGACTGTATAAATGTACCCAATTACCCTAACACTTTTAAAATGATACTCTTCACCTTATAATTGACCCCATGGATAAGTAGTATCACTCTATCACATGTACATTCATGAGAGATACAAAAAAGTTTTCAATACCTTTGTTATATGATTTAATACCACCTATGGGGTTTATTTGATCATCATATGATAAAATATAGTGGAATAAAACCAAAAACATAGGGAAGTCTATATCTAAGAATAGAATATGAAAATACACATGAAAAACAAAGCATTAAATTTCATACCCCTAATGTCTGAATATCAAAAGATTACATTTTCTTATTTGATTGATTAAATTTGATAATGATCAAGTTGAGAATCAAAAAAAATGCCTCATGAATCTAAGGACTAGTGAATCTAAGATCATTTTATAAGGACAGATTACTTCTTGAATAGGTGTTAGAACTAGCATAGAATACTAAACAATCCTGGGCAGGGGTAAATAGTTTAAAAAATATTTTAAATAATTCACCACTTATTGAATGAATGAACACATTGACAAAAGGTGATGAATCACATCATTATATGGTTTCTTTGATGCTTCTTCATTAAATTTAATCAATATGCACCACATTGTTTAGGCTACAAAATTTATGAAAATATACATGAATCCTTTCAATGAGATCTCAATAATTAGCAGTGTATTAAAATATTATTTTTAATTGAGAAAACATAAGTGGATAAGGATGTGTAAACTACATAAATAGTATGAATTCAGATAGCGATGTTGGATATTCACCATGACATCACAATCAATACTATGGGTAGGTAGTTTCCATTTTGTGTACTTCTAATAATACCCCACTTATACAAAATTCCCAAAAAAGGATAAAAAAACATCACAACCATTTGGGAATCCATCAAAAATAAACTTTGGGTATTATTTCATAAACATCATGCCATTTTAAAATAATCTAATTTGTCTAAAACTCTATCATTATCAGGGGTCCTAACTGTGTTACCCTAATGGCCCCACAAGAGTATATTGTCAATATAAAATCATTATTTCATACATGTAAAAAAATATAAGAAACTATAAAATAATTAGTCATGTAAAAGACAACTAAGGGGACATGTGAGGTCACCACTATATGTACTCATATATCAATATTAACATGTCCACAATAAGATGTATCATAAAATTTTTACCCATTTAAATATATTCCCTTCATCTAGGTTATTTTTTTAAAACTAGACACGGAACATGTCCATTTAATATATGATATCTATTATTCT
Organism: Viscum album; assembly: GCA_963277665.1. Lineage (NCBI taxonomy): Eukaryota > Viridiplantae > Streptophyta > Magnoliopsida > Santalales > Viscaceae > Viscum > Viscum album. The sequence continues at coordinate 1,199,760,753 of OY728157.1, forward strand.
CACAATTCTCTAAATATATTGAGAAAGTCGTTGAATATATCACATTTCATTCATTTAACAGAAGAGTTTATCACATTTTAAAAATCCAAGTAGTTTAACACATAATTAGTGACTCAAATTAGAATGGCTATGAATATCCTCAATCAAATTAAATCAAGGGTATGATTTCATTATATGTCATATAGGTGAAAAAAATCCCTGTCGGTTACACTCTAACCGATGACATGATCAATAATAGTCAAAATCACCATCATATTAGATATGTAAATATATTTGGATTGTACAAGTCATGTATCAATGTATAAAGGTTATCATGTAAAGAAAATCACCAATATTAGGTAATAAGGATTGATAATAAGAATACACACCTATGTATACCATCAACTGTATTAAATTCCCTGATATACACATTAGGGAGTTTTTCTAATTATCTCTACTTATTACCTCATGATTTAATACACTTTATCTCTTTAAAATCACTTTATATGAGTATAAGAAACAATTTTAAGTAATATTAACATATCATTATAGCCTATACTACTATGTGATGATCATTAATTAGAGAAAACTCTACATTTTATACTTTGGGAGGATATTAACATTTAACCACTCTTTTTTAAAAAATTACAACACTTATCATTGTATGATAAATATATATTTAATTTCTATAATCCCATGTTTCAATTTACAAATGTATCATAAATCCCCCAATTATCATTATCTACTGTATTGACATTACTCTCATGATATTTCATTCTTAATGGTTTTATCAATGTATCTAATACATTTTCATTATTAGACACCTTAAAAACCATTACATCTACCATATCAATGAACTATAATAAGATATAGTATTTTAAAGGATGTTTTAGGTCATTTTGGGTGATTGAGGTTCCCTGGTGTGAGTGATGGATCCATTATTTTCATAATATGTCTTGATTTATCCTTTAATTATTGGAATAGTTTGATGTTTATTATTTGTCTAACTGGTCTGCATTAATTCCTTCATAGTATTTGATGTGGTGATGTATTGTATCTATGTTATTGAGTCCACATTGGGGTTTTTTGATTTTTTTCTAGCTAACCACTCCACCACGCAGGTGGAAAATCACATTGAGAATTAATCTCATGAATTTAATTTTTGAAACTGAAATATTTAAATATCATACATAGAGTTCATACTATCCTCTAGAATTAAAGGAAACAAAATCCTATTCCCTTCTCATGAATTTAATAATTTTATTAACAGTAAGCCAGTGAATTTTTCTTGAATTGGATTGGTATCATTTTATTATAATAGGATCATAAGTGACATCGGGTTGAGTATACAACATGAAAAATATGATGGATAATATAGCAGATACATTAATAAATATATCAATCCATGCTGATTCATTAAAATTATTCTAAATATTCCAAATATCCATGTAATAAACGACAAGTAAATACAACTTTTTTGAGTTCTCTATGCCAAAATTATTCATCAATTTACCAATATATTATATCAACTAAGTCGAAGAAGCCTCTTTTTCTATCTTTATAAATATTCATACATTGTATGTAGGTAGTTTCACCCATTTATTTCATAGATATTCACTAAACTATCCATACATCCTATGATTGAAGAGTTAGGATATCATTTTTGTTAATAAGTATATCATCTACATAAAATATATGAAAAAATAGACAGTACCATAAATACCCCTGTATAGACAAGAATCATCCAAATTCTTGATTAAACCAAACTCCATGATTTTATCATCAAATTGAATATTCCATCCCAAAAAATCTAATTTAAATCATAAATGGAATGTTTTATATTATATACCATTGTATTCTCATTTTTCATTTCAAAAAAACTAGGTTGTATCTTATATACATCATCAAAGAAGACCCTCTAAAGAAATGTGGGTTTGAAATCCAAATCATACATCACATGATCATAATGAGATATTATGTTAAGTATAATTTTAATAGAACTGATAATTTCTATTATATAATTTCTTTATTTATATTAAATATCGTGAATTGTTTTGACACACATCACCAATAGGATTTATCTATTAGTATACAGTCTTCCACAAATTGCATTTTTCATATAGAAAATACAGTTTCACCCTACGGGTACTACCCATTTGGTGAATAATTGTTTCAATAATGGCCATTTTACATATAGTAAATCTCATCTTCCATGGATTTTAGAAATTTATTTGAACCAAAAATATTAATGGATTCATGGTAGGATGTGGGATCACCACATAGTAATGTAACTTCCCCATCATTATCCATGATAAATCCATATCTATTGGGTTCTTGAGGAACCCTTCATGACCTTTGAGTTTCCTGTGTAACTTGGGTCAATTCTTCATCAGAAACTCATTTCTAAACTAGAAAAACATTAATTTTAGGAATAATTATAGTTTATCTGCATAGAAAATCTATAAAATCAATATTACATCCATTTATAGTGTGATCTATATATTACTTATTAATTGCTGTATAAAATCATGATACCAATGCTTATTTTCATCCAAATTGTAGAAGTAATATCCCATAATTTCCATCCGATAAATATAAATATGTATTTTCCAAATTTATTGTCAATCAGAACGTTTGTGAATTGTTAAATTAATTCTTTATATCCTAATAAACACATATAAAAAACTATAATATTTCCCTTTCCATATAACATATGATGCCTATATGTTCACTTTAGATGTAATTTTTTTTTAAAAATGAATTGGTATTTGGACCATAACATAATGAGATAAAAGGACCATCACATAGACTCAACATTGATTAAACTATTTATATCATGGTATGGTTCCTCCTTTTAGATACACTACTCCCTTTTAGTATTTCTATAGGAGTGAGTTGTGAAAGAATTCCTCAATCTATAAAATGAAATACAAAATATTAGACTATATATTAACCACCCCAGTCAAAATGTTGAATCTAAATACTCTAAATGTATTGATTCTATAATGTTATATGAAAAAATTTGAACTTTTCAAATGTTTAATAATTGAGTTTCATAAAAAACCAATATCTATACTGATTAAGTAATCGGTAAAAAGTGAAAATGTACCTACAACCACTAATTTTTTATATACACATTGTCCCACCTACATTACCATGTATGAGATATAATAGAAAAATACCCCTTTCAACATGTATTTTAAATGGTGTCATTTCATTTTTTACAACATTCTGGATTTATATATGTCAATTGATTCGTAATCAAATAATCCCAACATTCTATCTATATAGATTCATTGAATGTGTTTAACATTAAAATGTCTGAGGGGATAATTCAAAAGGGAGGTGGGATTAAAATCAACTCAAGAATTATTGTTATGAATTATATATATATAATTTTTCTTTTATAGAATGTATAGATTGTTCATTATATTTTTTATTCTATATAAAATTTCATTCGTATATATTGAACAAATGTAGTTCTTAATAATGAATTAATATTTATTCTTATGCAATGTGAATATAAAAAAATATTTATAGAATAATTGTTTTTAAAATTATAGTTTTAATCCACATGGGGAAACTAGATCCTCAATTTTAATGATTATGGAGACAACTCTTTCTCCACTACAGAAAAAAATTCTACTTCACCCTTCATCAGTTCCCTCATATATTAAAGTGTGTGTCTTTGTTCAATTTTTTTTTGTAAACCAGTTTCTAATAACCATGAATTATAATTTGTTTTGAAAATAGATCATATTTATGGTATTTTAGTACTTCAGTTTAAGAAAAAAATTTCTATCAGCAATAAATTCCATATATATATATATATATATATATTACATCTTACAAGAAGAATATTAATTTCATAATATTACAATCCCTGATTGAATAATGAACATATAATGTATTCTGAAACATTGATAAATAAATAAATCTTTGGTAAGATATCCACATCCTCTTATACTAAATTATATATAACTTGAACCCTTATTAGATATAATATTCATAATACATTTTTTTAAAACCCGAGGAAAGGAAACATAATAACGAGTGTGCACACATACTTAGTACATGTAAAAAAAGGGAGATATCAATTTTTTTATAAACATAACAAGAGTATAAGTGTATAATAATGTGATATTAAGCTTTTGAAACTTTACTATAAACACTAATATTTATAATCATGAGCCATGATATAATTCATGTCAGTTCATATGAAAATAATCATAATGGAATCATAAAACATGATCCAGTATAGTATAACATTTTCACAAGGCATAAGTTTGTGGAATACACATAATCATAGAAAATAATTACATTAATCAAGGCTCGCTACCAATATAATTATAGTATATTGGGTTTTCTCCCTATGACATTATATCATTAACCTGGGTTTCCTCCCAAGAATATCATAGTGGAAAGAGTCCCTTTCTAAATAGAGTCCAATTCCCATTCCATTAATTATTTTATAATGAGATATCCGTCATTAAAAAATGTATTGGTGTGATATATAATTTTGTGTCCACATTTCACATAATCATACACATTCTATACGATACTTAATCATACATTATATATATTTATACATGATGTTGAAACAAGTTTCACAAACATTTCATCATAGTATAATTCATGGGAAATAAATTGGTTTCTTAAACATCTTTTCACATTAATCATAATTTATCCAAATAAATTATAAGGATTTAATAATTTCATCATAAAACCATTAAAGAATAAGTAACAATGAAGGATTTGATGATTGATTAAAATTCCTTTAAATGATCAGTTGTAATACTTATTAAGCATACCATCCTTTTGGCATTATAATTTTTTTAAAATATAATTTTTTTCAATATACGAGAGAAAATGTTTTATTTGAAAATAAAAATGGATACATTTAAAGGAATATTAGTTGAACTTAATGGCCATGATGGTGGGAAATTTCATTCTCACCTTGTATCTTAGAATAATGATTCTTTTCACATATTTGGTGAAAAAACAAATGTACTTTTTTTAAAAAATGATAATAAGATTCATTTTAAACCATTTGAAGTAAATTAAATACGGATAAAAATGAATTTAAATAATTCTTGGAGAATGGTAAAAAATGTTCTTGAAAAAAACTATTGAAAACATGGATAAAGAAGAAAAATGTTTTCTGACCAAAGATATAAATAATTTTTTTTTCATAAAAACACCCTTTCAATATATCGAGTACATAAATTTTGGAAGATAAAATAAAAAATATATTATACATAAATAAATATGGGAGAATATAATTATTGGCATTGTTGAGATATAGGTCTTAAAGATTAATCATTGGTAACTTGATCGTAAATAGTAATAATAAACATTGAGATTTTAAAATAAATCCATTATATAATGTTTTAATTTCATATAAAGTGATCTATAACACTGTATAATAAATTTAAAATAATTATTATTATTCAAAAAAATCAGTTACATAATTTAAATATTGTATATTATCATATTAAAAAAAATTTCAAAATCTATTTATAAATAATTAATTATATAAATTTTAATTTTTGGGTTTTAAATGTTTTGTTTTTTTTTGAGTGTTTAAGTTCAAAGGATATATTACATGAACTATGATCATGGTTACATAAAATATAAAATTTTAAAGATAATGTAAATATCATATATATTCATTATATATATCCATTAAATTTAGATATAATAAATGAATGTCACTATTCAAAGAGATGCTAGACTGTACATTTTCATGAACACAATTTTCACTATTTGATGGATAGAATGAGAGAATTTAAATTAATAATTAACCTTTATAGCATCATTATTATATAATATAAATCAAATAAAATCATTAAATGTATCATTTATTACCATCGTTATAAATAGGAAATGAGAAATGAATGAAATCTCTTCAGGGTGATGGTAATCCACACATACTCAAAAGCGACATTATCATATTACAAATAATTAGAAGGTAATAAGATAAATATTATATTATAATTTTATAAGAATTATATTTTTATTAATATCATATATTAAAATTAAAACCATAAAAAATCCATTAATGGTGGTAATGGAAAAATAAATCCATCACTATGTTGATTTGGTGGTCCACAAGTATGTATGAGTGATACATTCACATCCCATTAATTTGAAAAGAGAGTTGATAATTATAGTTAAATTATAATAATTGCAGTTTAGTATATTTAGGATACATAATTTATTATTTTTGGATGAATAATAGATATTTATATAAGGTATAAGTATAACTAAATTGAATGAGGTTGGGTTGGAAATATACCTCATCCCTTACATGCCTCACTTATAAACATTATTAAATAATGCTTAAATGTCCTTTTTATAAGACATAAACCACACATTATTGTCTACGGATGTTTAGAATAGAATTTTTTGGAAGATTTTGATCTATATGGATCATGTTGGATTAAATAAAATAGAGAAGGTGTATTATTTTATAATGGAGGGAAAGGATACAGTTAGAAATACTAAAAGTATTAATATATAATTAAGAAATTATTTTGAAAATTAGTTCCAAATGGAATAAATAAAAATAAAATTAGTATGATTAGTTATTCCAAAATGGAATATATTCAAATAAATAGAGTATTAGGTTGAAATAAAACATATATAAAAACATTTAGATAGGTTTTAGGGTCATTTTAGACCTTATCATTTTGTTCAACCCATTCATTAACCGATTTTAACATTAATTAAAACAACAACTCTTTGATATTAAAGTGTTGAAATTTTACTTATATGATAAATTTTTTCTCATAAATAGAATGTGGGGGACATTTTAGACCATTTAAAATACTAATTTTATTGTAGATATATTTTTATTATTTTTAATTAACTTAATAATATATTATTTAACAAAAAATATAATTAATTCCATCTTTATAACTATTCATTAAATTTTACTATAAATTAAAGATATTTGTCAAATATTTTTAATTTAAACCTTTCAAAAATCAATAATATGACATATATATATAATAATTAAAGAACTATAAATTTTAAAAAAGTTTTTACTTTTTGAATTGTTCAAATAATTTATTTCATATTTCTACTACTTCCATATTCACTCTATTGGCATTGTGTAAGTAATCATGGTAATTATTTCATGACTAAATATTAAAAATGAATTTAACTGATTAAAAACTAATTCATATTTCAAATAAAAATTTAATAATTAACTTAACCCTGATTATTATTATGTAAAAATATAAGACATATATCATTCCAGAGAGTGAAAATTTTTAATCGTATCTTTCATAATATTATGTAAATGTTATAATCAAATAAAAATGAAAGAATGTTTAAATATTTTCTAGAAATGGATAATAATGTTAGAAATAAACTCATAAAATTGAATAATGGAATGTTTTAGGTAAATTTTAAATCCATAACAATTTTTTAACCTATTTTTACCTGTTTTACTCTTATCAATGCGTTTAAAATTTACATGGTTACTATTCATATTTGAGAATTACAAAAGGTACCCATTTATAAAATCTATGCATCACGATTCAAAATATGGATTCCATTTTTTCATATTGAATTTATATAAATGTTATAACTTTATTATAGATTAGTTTACAGTACTTGATTAAGATGGGTTTTTAGAAAAATTCATTTTAAGTATAAAAGTTAATTTCTTTTTCTCTCATGGATTAAGAAAATTAAATGAATCTTATACAATTTTATTGAATATACAACATATAAATGAAATTAATGTAATGTATTAACAGTGTTTAATTTAATTTGTTATTATAACAACATATTACATGCATAATAACATTTTTTCTCAAGAACATACTTTTTAGTTTCAAATGATTTATATTCTTAATTATAAAAATTTGACTACCAAAGAATATATTTATAAAAGTGTAAAAAATAAATTTTTCGTAATTTAGTTTTTCTTATTCATACCCACCAATAAGATAACTATAAAATAACTTCCACATTAAATTATACCATTGAAATAATATATTGTTGTTCGCTTGAACTCAGTGTTGAATGTAATAATAGATATTGAAGAAATAAAATTTATTTTTTGTAAAATATATCCTAAATTATCAAGGTGTTGAAATCATAAATCCTAGAAACTAATTTTGAACTATTTTATAGATCATACCCATTTATGATATCAATATTATTTTGATAAATAATTCTATAATCTGTAATAATGAAATATCAGTGGGTGTGTATCATGATTTTTATATTTTCATCATGGATATCTAATGAATATGATCCTAATAATATTTATGTCCCTATTTATCATATTATTTTTTAGATCCATGTTCCATATTTTACCAAGAAATGAGTCTTTTGAGAGTTCATCTAAAAAATGAGTTTTTTCTATAGAGAATCATCCCAAAAACTATAATTATTATTCTTAGATAGGTGAGTAGTTAATATTTATTTTTGAAATAATCAAATTAGAGAAATATTATTTATATTCTATCATTTATTTGGTTTTCCAAATTAATATTCAAACAATTAATGCTTAAAAGAACTGGCTAATAAAATACAACCCATGAGAAACCTTTAATGGAATAACCCACCAATGTATGATGTAGCGTCATATATTACATTCATTTCATATAAAAGTTAATCCTAGGGAATTATTCTACAGAAAATACAACATATTTAGATGATTTCGGTATTGAAATTATTTTCTTTGTAAGTAATATCAAACTTAGTAATAATGGGTTTTAATTTAAAAGACATTTTTTTATATTTATCATATTTATTTTAAATTTATAATCAGTACAACTTATTTAATCATTATTTTCTCAAATTTTATTCCTTTTTTATATGAATTCTAATATTTATTTAGTTTAATAATCCATATTCCAACAAAAATATTAACGTGTTCACACCACATTAATTTTTAACTCTTTTTAAAACCTAAAATATGTTTAACTCCCCCAAAAATAGAAGCAAAAAAATATTCATACTTATTCAAATGTATCATATAAAAACGGTACAAGATCATTTAATGAAAAATCCTATATTTATATGGGACTTCTAATATTCACATGAATAATCCTAAAGAGATGGCTAGCTAAGAACATTAAGTTTTCTATAAAATGAATAATCCACAAGGCCTATAATTATTCTAAAAAATGTACATCACCCCAGGTAGAATTTCATGAAAAGAGAATTCAATTAATTATATCTCTAACTCCAATTATACAAAAACTAATTCCAATAACTTATTTATATATAGTAGATTCAATTACAAACCGAGTTCAAGGTAGTTGAATATTAAATTTTATGGAATCATACCTAGATTGAAATAAAAGGTTCTATCTTATATAACAAATTTATCATATAGATAAAACATACAAAATTATTAAAATAAATTTTTTATATCTAATAATTAATAATGGAATAATATTTAAATAAGTCAATATTTAAAATATTTAAACTTGGAAATAATTAATGAATCTTTTTCCAAAAAATGATATATTACGAAAATTTTATAATTAAGATAATTGTATTAAATATTACATATAAAAACTTGTATAAATATTTCAAAATATCCTTTCTATTAATTATAAACATTTTAATCAATATAATTCCATTTGTAACAAAATTATATAAACATTAATCAAATTGTTTTATTTTTTTAAACACCATAATCAAATTAAAACTTTTTCATATTTAATTAATTATTAAATATACCATTTTACTATTCCCAATAATTATATTTTTTAAACCATTCAAACATTATAATTGAAATTAATCAAAATAACTATTTTTATATGATCCAGCCTATGAAAATTGCTAAACTAGGGCATTTCAATGGTCCACATTTCACATGTCTTGAAACTCTATGTGAAATACTATATGAAACAACCAACCAACTCATTTTACAATCCCTAGTGCAATCCAACATCAAACCATTTCACGTGTAAAGGTGAATTATATTATATTCACCGAGTATAATATTATATAAAGGAAAACCATTTTAGAATTACATTATATATATTATCTCGTGTAAAGGTAACTAAGATTTTACCTTTATAAAGAATAGATATTAATGGTTATAGTAAGAACCATTATCTCTTCCTTGAACTAGTGATCTATTAATACGTAGTTATAGAATACCACAAGGACTTCTGTACTATAGAGTCAGTCATGGTTCTTGGATGATCCTAGGGAATAAAAACCTATATAAATTCTACAACATGGCTAAGGTAATGATTTTTAAAAGAAAAAAACACAATAAATCCTTGAATTACCTCTCTTTAATACCATTGATTGGTAGGGATCACATTCTCTGTCATGAGATCTAACAACATTGCATCGATACAATCCAATCATTGCACTCCATTTCTCAAATTCATTGGGTATGATAATCTTTACATAAAAATTGATCCATTTTTTTCATAGAAAAGCTTCATCACAAATTCATATAGAAGATATAATAGCAATCAAATAATCCTTTAGCCTATGATTTGGTATCACATATTGATTTTATTGGATCATCATATGATCATTGAAAGTGGAATAAAACTCAAAACATAGCCAAATATATCTATGAAAAAATATTATTGAAACAATATATGGAAAAAATGTAAAATTACAAAAATAAAATTATTAAATGTTAGAAACTCCATTTTCTTTATAAATTGAGTACATTTGATATAGATCATTATGAGTGGTAGATGTATGAATCCTTCCTTCTGGGGGGGGGGGAATTGACTAATGGATCCAAGAAAATTTCACAAGGACTCCTGAAATCCCAATGGAGGTCATATAAAATTCATGGAATGATGAATTATATCTAAGATAGAAGAATGTTTCAACCATCATAGGAATAATTATCCTATTATATTTGGCCAGCTCTACAGTTTAGTGAAACTTGATTGTGGGACCACAACCAATATTTTGAGGATCAAATCTCAATGTAAAAAAATATCTTCTAATTTTTTGGTATGATAGTTCTTCTCCCACAAATTCCTGTGTGGGATAAATTTGTATAACCATAGGCTTAAATTCCCCTTTGTAGAAACATGTGGGGACATAAGGATAGTGACATATAATAATAATCATTGATAAGAAGAGTATAGGGGAAATCACCAGTATCCTTTTTTAGTGGATTAGAGGAGAGGGTTCTGGGAAACAACTAATGCCCTAGTGGAAATACAGGTTTTAACGTCATCGTAATAATGTCGGTTTTTTAAAAACCGACGTGAATAGTATGTTTGGAGAATTTATGGCATCGGTTATACAAAAAACCGACGCCAAAAACAATTATCTGATGATGTTTTGCGTCAGTTTTTTCCAAAACTGATGCCGAAACTAAAAAAAAATTCGGCGTCGGTTTTCGGCGTCGGTTTTCATGAAAACCGACGTTGAGAACAAAAAAAATAAAATTATCGGCATCAGTTTTTTCCAAAACCTACATCGAAACAAAAAAAACATTCCACGTCGGTTTTTAAGAAAACCGACGCGGAAAATAATTTTTTAAAAAATTATCATCGTTGGTTTTCAAGAAAACCGATGCCGAAAATAAAAAAAATAAAAAATTCGCGTCGGTTTTTAAAAAAAACGACGCTATAAAATATATTTTCCGCGTTGTTTATTTTCAAAACCGACGCGAAAATACTTTTAAAATTATTCAGGGTCTGAAACCCTCATTTTGTTCGATCATCAAAATCATCTTCGGCTGCGGCGCTTTGGACTCTCGACGACTTTCGAACCTGATTTGCGATCATGGACGACCATTGTTGAAGGTTTTGTGCCGTTTTCACGATTTCCGGTATGCGTTCTTCCTCTTTATCTCTTGTTTCATCTCCTATTGTTTATTTCTTCTTTAAGAACCCTATTTTGCATGATGTTCTTTATTGGTTCGATTTTAGCTATAGTTTATCATTATTTTTGGTTTGTATTATCATTGTTGGTATAGATTTTAAAGTGTTTGTTTTTTGAAGTCATTATACCGGTCGCAGTTTGGATTTAACATCTCCATTCGCGTTGAACTACAAATTTTTTATTTGTATTATCATTATTTCAGTTTAAAATGACGTTTCATTACATTATGAAGTACTATATTTTTAATTCCACTTCTATATTAATTAATTATTATTCAAAAAAATAATTTTATTGTGTTATTTATTGTTGAACTTAGTGTGGTTTGTTTGTAGTTTGTCTTGTTTTTCTGTATCTATATTTATCATTTAAGTCATGTTGTGTTATCTGGGATTATCATGTGAATATTTTATTTCATCAGTGAATTTGAATTAACTGTGATTGAAGTTATAAAATTACATTACACCCATTTTGATTGATATCTTACATTTTAAAACAAGCAATTATATTTTTTACTTTCAATAAATAATTGAGATTTATTAATAATTTATACATATTTTCATGTACTCCCACATTTCACTTATTTCTTCCTTTAAATTAATGTGATCTTTAATATTTTAGACACATGCAACATCGAAATATTGAAACTATGTAAAATGAACTAATAAATTTTAAAATAATGATATTATAATTAAATTATAATATCAATATAACACACATGTATATAATATGAAAATAAGCTGTTTACTCTATTTGTAAACGTGTTTCATATCTGATATCTTTTATATGATTATCAATAGTTTTTATGGAATATGTTTTTGTTTAAAATTTATCTGATAAATATTTAAATGTTTATATGTTTTAAAATATTCATCAATTATATTGTGATATTAGGTATTAATGGATCATAATTGGATTTATTTACGAAGAACTATTAGTGAATATGAAAAAGGAGTTGATAATTTTTTGGAATTTTCTAAACAACATATTCAAAATATTGATTCGATTTTCTGCCCATGTGTGAAGTGTGTAAATATGAGAAAGTTAAACTCTAGATAAATCAAGGATCATCTCATTTGTTATGGTTTTAGCCTTAATTATACATGTTGGATCTTTCATGGTGAAAGAACTTAGAATTCAACATCTAATGTTGATGACGATATTCAAAATGAAGTAGAGGATCGTATTGAAGAATTAATTCATGATTTAGGTGTTGAAACCATCGATAAAACCCCAACTATTGAACGATTGTATGGAGATTCTGAGAAACCATTATTCCCAGGTTGCAGTAAATATACAGTGTTATCAGCTGTTTTGAGATTAGTTAACTTAAAATAAAAAAATGGGTGGAGTGATAAAAGTTTCTCCAGCTTACTTGACCTTTTAAAATAGCTACTTCTAGAAGTCAATGGTCTTCCAGATTCCAATTATGAGGCGAAGAAAATATTATGCCCAATTGGATTGGGGTATAAAAAGATACATGCTTTCCCCAATGATTGTGTATTGTATAGGAAAGAAAATGAACATTTATCAAGTTGTCCTACATGTGGGACATCACACTATAAGATGGATGAGAAAGTCAACTCAGATTCATTCTCAGGTGAAGTCATGTAACCTTATGAAAAATCAATTTTTTTACTTTCCAATGATATCATCCAATATTTTTTGCATTAAATTCTGATAATTCAATTCTGATTTATTTTTGGGTATCAGAATCAAAACTCCAGCTAAAGCAATTTGGTACCTTCCAATAATTCCTTGTTTGATGCGTCTATTTGCAAATTCAATTGATGCAAAAAGGTTAAGATGGCATTCAGATGAGTGCATCTCTGATGGTAACTTACGTCATCCTACCGATTCACCACAGTGGAAGAGTTTTGATAAAAAATTTCATGATTTTGGAAGTGAAGCTAGAAATCTCAGAATGTGATTGTGTACTGATGGAATGAATCCATATCGGAGCCTCAGTAGCCAACATAGTTCATGGACTATTTTGCTGGTACTTTACAACTTGTCTCTGCATCTTTGTTTGAAGAAAAAATATGTTATGATGAGCTTGATGATTTCTGGACCAAAACAGCTGAGAAATGATATTGATGTGTATCTTACACCATTGATTGATGATTTAAAACTGCTATGGGAGGAAGGTGTTAATGTTTTCGATGCATACAAGAAAGAGTATTTTCTTTTGCGTGCTATGATAATGTTCACTATAAACGACTTTCCTGCATATGGAAACTTATCTGGATATAGTGTTAAGGGACATAAAGCATGTCCAATTTGTGAAGAACAAACTTCATATTATCAACTGCAGAATGGAAGAAAGACAGTGTACATGGGACATCGAAGATTTTTGCGAATTGATCATCCTTATCATAGATTGAAAAAAGCATTTAACGGTTTACAAGAATACAACCTACCCCCTCAACCATTGTCCGATGAAGAATATTATGACAGAGTGAAAGATATTGATTCGACATTTGGAAAGAGAATAAGTTCTGGTTTACAAAAACATATCTAGAAGAAGAAGTCTATTATTTTCGAACTACCTTATTGGAGGGTTTTAGAGATAAAACATAACATTAATGTTATGCATGTTGAGAAAAACATATGTGATTGTTTGATTGGAACTTTGTTAGACATAAAAGGAAAGACAAAAGACGGATTATATGCTATATTGGACTTGATATTAATGAGAATACGTTTGGATTTAGCTCCCTCTGTGAAAGGAAACAGAACATATTTACCTCCGGCTTGTCACACATTAAGCAAGATTGAAAAGATAAATTTTTGTCAGTGTCTTCATGGTATTAAAGTACCCAGAGGTTTTTCTTCAAATGTTAATAATTTTGTGTCATTAAAGGATTGTAAATTAATAGGTATGAAATCACATGATTTCCATGTGTTGATGCAACAAATTCTACCAGTAGAAGTGCGTGGTATATTACCGAAAGTTGTCAGAAAGACAATCATCAGGTTATGTAATTTCTTTAAATCCATTTGTAGCAAAGTCGTTGATCCAAATTTGTTAGATGTGTTGGAGAATGAAGTAACTCTTATTCTTTTTCAACTAGAAATGTATTTCCCAACCACATTTTTTGATATAATGGTTCATCTATTGATTCATTTGGTGCGTGAGATAAGAATATGTGGGTCTGTTTATTTAAGATGGATGTATCCTTTTGAAAGATATATGAAAATTTTGAAAGGATATGTTAAAAATCCTTATCGACCAGAGGCCTCTATTGTTCAAAAATATGTATCAGAAGAGGTGATTGAGTTCTATACTGATTATTTGAATGAGGTTGATCATATTGGTCTCCCAGTATCTCGACATATGACAGTTGATAGAGAAGGCAGTGGTGTTCGAGGCTTAAAGGTAATGTTCATTCCACGTGATGAATTGATGAAAGCACATTTATACATTTTTAACAACACAGATGAGGTTCAACCATATATAGCCTCACATATTTCTGAATTAAAGTTACGATATCAGAAAAGAAATGAAAAGTGGTTGATGATTGAGCATAAGAAGACATTTGTTTCATGGTTTAAAGATAAAGTCACCCCATATATATCTGTATCAGAAACATTGAAGTGGTTAGCAGGGGGACCATCTCTTAATGTGATCACTTGGTCTGGTTTTGATATCAATGGCTACACATTTTACACAAAAAACTTGGATGACAAGAGTACCGTTCAGATTAGTGGTGTGATGGTATTCGCTGAAACAATGCATTTTTCGAGTGCTAAAGATAAAAACCCAATTTCTGCATCAACGTCATATTTTGGAGTTATTGAAGACATATGGGAAATTGATTATATTAAATTTCGAGTCACTGTTTTTAAGTGTAATTGGGTTGATAGTAATAGTGGCATGAAACATGATGAATATGGGTTTAAACTGGTTGATTTGAAAAGATTTAATCACAATGAGGAACCATTTATCATGGCGACACATGAGAAACAAGTATTTTATGTCATTGATCCGTCGAATGATTAGTGGTCAGTTGTCTTGAAAGGGAAAAGATACCATTTGGGTGATGAGGATGATTCTGATGATGCTAGTGATTTACATATGCCTTATTCATCTATTACGCAATTTTCATAAGATTACAATGAATATAAGACAGACATAGTGCATGCAGTACGTACCGATCATGATGAAGGAATGTGGCAAAACACTAAATTAGTCTCCTAATTTTTCTGGTAAATATTTATATTTTTTGCCTATTTTTAAAACTTACAAATGTATGCCTCTATTTTTACATATTTATTTTTATCTTCCTTGTTTCTAATTATTCAGTTTTCTAATGATATGCAGGTAAACAAAATTTTATTACACTTTCTAGTAGCAATGTCAGATACAGATAGAGAGGAGCAGTTACCGAGGTATATCTATTTTGACATATTATTAAATATTCAGTAATATACTTATTTAATGAAATAAAACTGTAAATTTACAAAAAAGTTTTTGCAGGACTACTGATGCGTCCTCGGAGGAGGAGACTTCTCCAGTTACTACTCAAAAATCAAGTTCTCTAGTTGGTAAATGTGGTATTACACATTCACCAAAACTATCACTTGCTCGTGATGATATCAAAGCACACATACGTTTTGATGATAATAATAATGCAGTTAGCCCAAAAGCAGTTCCGTTTGTCAGTTATATAGCGATGTAGAGCCGTTGTAGGATTAGTATTTTATATCCTGATTGGAAGTCAGTGGACAGGATGGAAAAACAATATCTTTGGGAGGCCGTGACGGTAAAATATCTTTATTTATTTATTTTATCTCATTTTTTTAATATTATATAGTATAAATGGCATATTTAATTTTTTCAATTACAGATGACATTCAATTTTGAGGAAACCAAAGAAATTAGGAAAAGACATCTCTCTTTAGCGGCGGTTCGATGGAGATATTTTAAAACCAAACTGACAAAAAATTTTGTTTTTGGAAAGAGAAGGATTGAAAGCCCATGTCTTAAGTATCCATATATAAATGAAGAAACATGGAAGTGATTTGTTGACAGTCGTCAGGAAGAGAAATTTCATGTATTGTAATTGTTTTATATTTTAAAATTTATGCTATATTTTCCTTATTACTTAGTAGTTTATTTTTATGTAACAGGCATCCAGGAGATCTCATCAGGAGATCCAGTTGAAAAATGTATACCCACATAATTTATCACATGGAGGGTACTCATATTTGGATTATAAAATGATTGGAGAAAAATTTGAAGCATTAAGAGCTCGATCAAGTAGTGGTTCAGAAGAGGTCCAGTATGGTCCTCCATCTCCTCCCACTCGCCATGAGAAATGGAAACGAGCAAGAAGAAAAAAAATGAACAATATATTACAGATGAAGCTCATCAAGTGGCTGATAGAATTGTAAGTAAATATTATTTATTTGTTAACAATTTTCCTTTTTTATAATTTAAAAACACTAATATAACTTTTTTAGTTTTCATTTTAGGATGAACTTCAGGAAAAAGAGACACAAGGATCTTTTATCCCCGAGGGTAGGATGGATATCCTAGCCACTTCTTTGTGAAAGGCAGAACACCTCGGCCGTGTTAGAGGATATCAGGCGGGTGTTTGTATTTAGAAGGTTTTTGGTAAGAGTAAGCAATGAAGATACCCAGAAATCGAATCCTTAAAAGAAGAGCTGCATAATATGAATTGGTCTATGGGTGATCAAATTCAAGCAGCAGTACATAAGGCTTTATTAGAACACTTGGCAAGACAGTCATAGTTTTCTCAGCCTTCCAAGGTATATTATTTACTTGTCATCAATTTTTCTTTTTTATAAATTATAAACACTAATATAACATTTTCATTTTTCAACATTCTCAGCCTACTCACTCGGACTACGCAGCCTCATCTGCATACCCAGCCCCGTCTGAGCAGCCTTCCGAGGTATATTATTTACTTGTCATCAATTTTTTTATTTTATAAATTATAAACACTAATATAACTTTTTCATTTTTCAACATTCTCAGTCTACTCACCTAGACTACCCTGCCCCATCTGCTTACCCTTCCCCGTTTGCACAACCTTTTGAGGTATATTATTTTATTTAATTTTTAATCAATTTTTCTATGTTATAAATTTTAAACACTAATATACCCTTTTCATTTTTCTGCCTTCTCAGCCTGCTCACCCAGACTACCCTGCCCCACCTGCTAACTTTGATCCTCCACCTCCTACCTCGGATCAAGCCTTATATTGTGAGTTGTTTGCGGGAGATCCTCATGTACATATTGTTGCGTTAGGATAGGTTTATTTTTTTGGGGACTCGGTACATCATCATCCTATGCAGATGGGTCAGGATAGAGTATTAATACTTGTTATTATAGATCCAACTGCTCTAATACCATTTACTACTATGGAGATCACCAATGATAGGGAAAGTATGGGCCATTTTTTACAGTGGCCAACTGCCCTTATTCGTTAAATTTCACATGAAGTATGTGTTTTTTAAATATTAATTACAAATGATTACAAATTACTTATAATGTTTTCTGACATTTAACTTATAGGATTATCTGAAAGCAAAAGAAACTGTACAAATGCAACAAAATGTTCGGGAACAGTCGGCTGTAGATACTTCTGATATTTCTTATGGGTTGAAAATATTATCTGAGTCCTCTTCTTCTTTGAATTTTATCTATGAGTTTTGGATGACGCCCGATATATGTGGAAGAAATTATCAATTGAGAATACTGAAAGAAGATATCATGAATTTAGTTAATTTTAAAGAGATCGGGCTGAATGTGGTGCAGTTGTTTTCCATGTATGTAAATTGACGTTTGAATTGCTATTTCTTTAATAAAAGATTATTATGTCATTGACTAACTATATTTTCTTTTTAAATTATGTATCTACACATTATTCTTTAACAAAATGAAACTACCAAAATTTACAGTTTTATATATCCAGAGTACATTTCCGTGGAATTCAAACATGTGAAGAATGATGAAAGAGTTCAATATATATCTGAGAGATTATCACAAATAGAGATTCAGTGTTGGTTTTTTCTATTTCTTGATAAGTAAGAACATCAACATAAATTTGAACTAATTATCATTATAATGTAATTAATTGTGAACTTTTTGTATTCTAGGGGGCATTGGATGTTAGGCGTATTTTTCCCAAATGAATGCACCTTATATTGGTTTTTCTCTTTATTAGGAAAAGTGCATAAACCATTTTCCAACTTATTAAACAGGTAAGTTATTTTTTATTTTTATAAGTTTGTTATGTTTAACTTTAATTGTTTACACAAGTTTTATTAGTTCTTATATAAAAAAATACAGTTCATGGAAACATTTTACAAAGGAAAAGAAACCAACAAAAATCAAATATTTGGATGTACAGGTAATTAGTTTTTATATTTTTTTTATATATTGGTTTTTATTATTAGTTAAATGTTTTATAACTTCAGTGTCATCGTAAAAATGGAAATGTTGATTGTGGTTATTATATTCTATGATTCATGTACGAGATAATCACAACTGGGGAAACTACTGACTTTCATAAGGTTAGTTGTATTAATTTTTTTATATATTTTCTGCCGCTTTTTTCTATTTGTTAATTTCATATCATTCAATATTATTGTAGGCATTCAATGAGTCACAGTCTTATTCCCAATCTGATATGATTCATATTCAATCTACCTTTTCAAACTTGTTGTTAAGTCTGATTAAGATTTGAGGTATGTATATTGATTAAGATTTGAGGTATGTATATTCTAAAATTTCAGGTACGTGTATTTTAATTCTACTTTACTTTGATTTCTCTCAAGTGCCTCTACAAAAATACTGTTTGATTGTTTTTGTATGCTGTGTTTTTTTCCGGGGTTTCGATTATTTTGGAAGTGAAATTGTAATTATTTTATAAAAAATACTTTTATTTATGGCGTCGGTTATTTTCAAAACTGACGCCGAAAGTTTTTTTTTTTGAAAAAAATGACTTATGGGATTGGTTTTATCTAAAACCGACACCGAAGAACCGATTTTCGGCGTCGGTTTTATAAAAAATCGACGCCAAAAACCGAGTCCACTGGATTTTCAGTGTCAGTTTTCTATAAAACTGATGCCAAAAATAAAAGTTTCACCGATTTTCGGTGTCATTTTTATATAAAACCGAGGCTGAAACTCGGTTCTTCAGTGTCGGTTTTCTATAAAACCGATGCCAAACATACAAGTTTCACCGATATTCGGCGTCCGTTTTATAGAAAACCGACGCTGAAAATCCAGTGGACTCGGTTTTCGGCGTCGGTTTTCTATAAAACCAATACCGAAACTCATAAGCAAATTATCTTTGGCGTCAGTTTTGAAAAACCAACGCAAAAACTCTATTTTTAACGTCGCCTTTAAAGGCGTCGGTTTATAACCTACGTCAAAAATTAATAAAAACCAACGTTAATAAGTGTTTTTGCACTAGTGATGGTACAATGCAGTGATGAAGTATGAGGGATTTTTCTATAAACAATCCCTAGTTTTCAAAGGATATGGGGATATGACAGATTATGATAGATGGAATAATGAACTAGATAGCAGGATCATCAATTATGCTCTGTAGGAAATATTTTGGAGTAGAAGGGTGCTTCCTCATCCAGACATATAGGTAATAATGTACTATGATTTAATGTACAATGGGCCTACGGGTTAGATATCCTAAGACATTGTGTCCCCTTTAGCCTGAATAGACATTTAATGGTATTTCTCGATGAAAAAAAGAGGTGTTTCTTAGTTTATAATAATAAAATGAAGGGACTTCGCTCTTATATGTATAAAAAATTCACTTCTAGAGTCAACAAACTCTCCCTAATAGGGTAAGGATCACATAATTATATAGGATCATCGACATGTATCCATTAAATATAATTAATATAATACCCATCACATGCATTAATACCACTTTAAAAATATATCATGATCCCATTTAATGTGATTAAAACCATTAATAATTCATTCATAAATGATTTATAACTGATGAAAACCATGTAGGCAAGGATGTGGTAAACATACGAATCATATGCATAAAAATGGTGATACTATCCATTAAACCACAAGCATCACCATGGTTTGATGATTCCTATTTTATTTCCCATTCAATAGATTATATATAATTTTATCCCACATTATGGTATCCATTATATGAAGATTCCATATAAAGGGATTCCATTTATGTAGATCCAATTTTCCCTCTTATAACACCATGTTTTCTATTTTTTTGCGATATCCTATCCATGTATGAGTGAACTATATAAGGATTACCCCATGCTGATATTTTTATTTTTATTTTTCGAAAAGTCAAACCCTGAATAGGTCTTCATATAGGGGTCACCAAAAGTAAGTGCAACTTTAGGTGTTATCTAACACAAGGACTCTCCTTGTAAGGTTCAGTATATAAGGGTGGCTATGTATGGCTCAATACGCATATGAGTGGCCATGTATGGGCCCCCCAAATACGGGAGATTATATAAGGATCACCAAGGAAGGGTATTCTTGACCCCCTTCTCTAGTATTAAGCTTTAATTTTTTTGGTAAAGTCCCACATATGTAAAAAAATGTCACACAAGAGACACCCAATGTAAATAATTTTTATCAAAGTAATGATTATATGAAATATTGGGTTTAATCTAATATAAAGGGATTTCCACCTTATATTGTTATGACTTCATAAGGATTATTCCTATGGGAGACATATATAAGGTTTATATATATATGGATGACCCATATAAAGAACACTATATAAGGGAATTTCATACCATATTTGAAAGAGATTGACGTTTCCAAGTTTTGGTAATTTCACCACCACGTAAAAGTTTTTCCTCATAGGGGTTACCTACATGAGGGAAAACTACCTAAGGGTGTATTAGGAAAGGGAATCCTCACATACACTGGGGGTTGCCATTACACTAGTCTAGTGTATTGTTCAACCCAATATACCAATCCTGAGCACCTAAGATATCACATAAGCCTCAAACCATATCCAAAAATGCTACTAGTGGGTGTATAAACTCTTAAATTATTAATTTGAATATTTATTCTCAAAATGAAACTAGTTCATGACTAAATATAATATTTATAGAAAAATTCACAACCCATAAAAGATATTTTTTGTTACAACATACCCCCAAAATAACTTCTCATTCTGAATATGCCTTAGTTGCATTACAACCATAGAACAAGACCTGTATAGATTATCTATTCATATGAACTCATCATATTCAACTATAGAATGGAAATAAAAAATACATTGGGAAACAATAAATTGGGATCATATTATTCATAAAAACCTAGTCTACCCACCCATAACTATCACATATACTAATGCAACAACCAACTATTCCCATATGTCCAATGACATCATGGTGTTATAAACTAGTCTATACCTAATATTTTTCCCCTAAACATTATAATCAACTCATAATAGCAGATTTTAATCAATTTTTGTCCCAAAAATATGAATATCATATCGAACAGAATCGCTATATGTCCAATGACATGCCTTCTACTGTTTCTTCCCCATGAAAAAAATGCTCATATAAAAACATTTATTGGTCCTCCTTTTGATGACAATTCTAAAATACACTAACCATCACTACCAATGTTCTATATCATCACCTGATCATTATAGTTATCTTTCTATAGGAATTATGATATTATCTAATGACCAAAAATGATGTTTTAATAATAAATATATTGAAATGATTAAACCTAGTCCATAACTGTTGAAAAAAACCACTATATGGAGCACTAGTTAATCTCTAATATGAAATATCCCAAAATCATATTAAAAAAAATCACATGTTAGATGATAAGACATGAACTCCATAAAATACCATTTATAAATTTCACCATTAGTATTCATTAAAGAAATAGATATAAAAGGATCATACATCACACAAGCATCATGGGTCCATCTCAACGATCTAAGGATAAGTGTCAACACACCTACGAACCTAACAACATGAGGGGAATATACACTATGAACTAAATTCAATCAATTGAATAATGCAATACATTAATGTGACTATCCTAGTAATACAAGAGAACCAATACAAAAACTTTAATCACTACCCATTACAATCATAATAGGAACACCATCATCGATATCCAATAAAATTACATTTTTAATGATTGTCATGACCTCCATGTAAAATGGTGGAGTCCCCACCATTTGGGTTTCCCTACACCATTGATTCAATAAAACCTCAAGAGGTTCTGTTATCACTCATAGGTCACTCCCCATGATCCATGGTTATACTATCCTAATAACACCTCCTAACATATATTAATCTCATCAAAAACTATGTATAAAATGCCCATAATCATCCAACAATATTTATCATTACCCTTCCCTCACATGACCATTAACTAGTCCTTCTCAATTTCATCCAAATCTAATTAGATTATTCTCTCAAAAAACATGTATAAAAGTTTCAGATCCGTGATCCATTTCACGTGAAACTGAATTATAAAACCATTCATGTAAATTTTGTTGTATCGAAACTATATTTCTATATAATGGTTATTAAAAAACCCCACATATAAAAATGTAACATAACCATGTAGACATGTACCTAACTAATATCATTTCATATCATTTGATTAAAACTTTCTTTATTATTTCCCATCGATTCATGGGTCGCCACCGAAATAATTGAACAATTTAGATGAATTTTTCTCTAATCAAGGTAGAATAACCCTTAGTGATCCTCTTAAAAATGAAGTCATTTTACCCATGCTATAGTCTACCATTGGATCAACTGCTAACTAGTGTCATTCTAAGATCATGAGTGTATTCTCATGCTATACTATCACAAATCCAATCGGTAATAATCATGATATGGAACCTCGATACCCTGTTAAATTAAATGGATTAAATCTCATATCCTTAAGGAATCCCAATGCTAATAACAAATATTTCATAACACATATTGTTAACCAATATCATAGACTAAATCATTAAAAAATGCTCCCTATCTCAAAGGAACTCCCAAACATATTATAACTCCTCTAATTATTTACCCACATATATAGAAATACCCGCTAGACCACTACTATCATACACCACTCTTAGAAGGAACTAGTTTAACAACATGATATGAATAACCAACTCTTTGTGGTTATTTTATTACTTTAGTATAAAATAAAAAGATCACAATATTTATATTTTTAGTCCTCTAAATGTAGATAAATAAATAAAAATTAAACATAATTGAATTAAAATGATAAATCATCTAGAAACACGTAAAATTTATTATCTATCCTTGTAAATAATCATTCCATACATAGTAATCATCTTAAATTCATGAGGAAATTGTAAAAAAATACATTTGGATGAAATCAGACACTTATTAAGGGGTGGTGTATACAAGACGCTACCTTACATAAGTGTGGGATGAATAACACAAAAAGCATAAAAAATACCATAACAAATTATAGATAAATAGATTATATAATATTAAATAAATACATGTATATTAATGACTGATCATAGAGTGATGGAAAATATAATACCTATAATTATAAATATACCATCAAAGGATTATGATAAGACATCAAATATAAACATGTAATGATTATACCAAATGATAAACTAGTTGGTCTCTCAGGGCCCACTAATGCATCAAAGGGCGATATATTTGCAATCCCCACTCATCATAAAATAAGTCTAATTAATCCATAATATGATGAGAATTGATAATAAATACATATCATAATTTTACTTGAGTTTCCTCATACATAGTTATAGTTAAGAAATATATATTTTACATATATAAATAATGTATATAAGGATTGCCAATATTTTCTAATTTAGAGAAATAAAATAAAATGGCTATGTTTTTGAACACCCCACAATAAACATAGAAATGATATGATATTCATTATGTAATGGAAACTGCCCATATCAATGGAATGATAATAAAGTATTAGTGATGTTTACTTTAATGGTGCATGTATTCAAAAATAAATAATCTATAAATATTCTTACTTGTAGTTCTTGAATTATCCAAATCGTAACCCTTGAGAGTATCAAAATAAGTGTGAAAAGAGGATCTTTTGACCTGCACCGAGACCAACTAAATTTTTTCAGGGTTATTACCAAAAGGTCAATAAGATATTGGGCTTTCATACACTTTTTCTCTGTATCTTGATAGGGATGTAATTTTTGTGTAACCACACAGTCTTTACATTACTAATATTTTTGAATGTTTTTTGGTTATAGAGGTGTTTGATCATTATAGTTGATTTTGAATGCTACATAAAAAAAGTTAGTGGTGGTATAATAGTGATTAAATAATAATTAATTTATAAAAATAATGTATAATAACCTTTCTCATGTGAGATGAATTGGAATTGGTTGGATTGATTAAATAAATGAGGTGAAGAAGTTTTAAATACGTTCCTTGCAATGTATCTTCATAATTAATGATCATAACAAATTAGATACATATAAACTCATTTAAAAGTATATGTTCAGGTCATTTTTGGGGGAATTAATTCTGAATCATTATATTGTGTGGAATAATTAGATAATGGGATGATATTTATACTTCTGGGAAAAAAATTTCTGAATAAAATATTGATTAATTTGTGATTTGTGCCAACAAATTTTTGATGGGATGGATTCCCAAGAAATAATTTTAATAATTAATAAAAAATAACTATTATTGAAAATTTAAACCATGAAAAACTAAATACAACCTCTCAACAATTTCATTAAAAAAAAAGAAAAAAAATATTTTTTTACAGGATAAAATTAAATTTGTTTTCTAAAATGTCAAATACCCATTTATAAGTTAATGTTAATATTTTCATATTTATTTTATTATTAATTTAATAAATTTTCTTTAAAAATATTTCTTAAATAAATTTTATGATATTTATAAATAGTTTAATTTTCAATACATAAAAAAACAATCAATCCCTTTATAAAAATTTCAAAAATTTATCCAAAAATAATTCTTACATACTTATTAAAAATTTCAGTCAATTTTTATGAAAATAATTCAATATCTATGTGTATTTAAATATTTAATAAATATATTTGAGTATTTTAAAATTACATATTTTGAATATAAAATTCAAAAAAACATCTTCCCATAAATATATTTTTTAATCTATTATTTTTTGGTAATTTCTATTATTGATTAATATAAATTTATAATAATTATTAATTTAATTACAATAAAAATATTTATTGAATATTATTGGAAAATTGGTTAAATAATTTTTTAATTACATCCTTTGAATCATCGGTCTTACATTACCCCCATAAATAATTTCATACTTAATATTTGGGGAGTTCACAAATATCTAAAAAAATGACAAAAAATCATCCTTTTTGTTTCTTGAGGACCCCATGTTTCTTTATCACACTATAAATTCCTCAGATGTACTTTAGTCCATATTTTTTTATGATTTTGTAACACATAGTATCTAGTGTTAAGAATCTTGATATGCTCTCTGTTATTGAAGAATCTAAATTTGAGGTTTGTTAAATCAATTATGAGTATGTGTTTTTTGTTTGGATGGTTCCTAATTATCATTGATACACAGAAACAATCATACACATTAGATACGGTGGGTGGAAAATCCAAATATTTGGACATATCTCAAATTATCTAAAAAATTTTAAAAGTAATAATTTAAATTAGACTTGGGTTACATTTCCTACTAGAAATCATAATTCACTTTCATGGTGGTACTCTTTAGATGATATGATTCAACACATATAATTTCATGTCTTTTACCTGATTTTAGACATTGATTTTATATATGTTATGAGGTATTAATATAAGTCTATTGTTAGTTAAAACCTTATCAATTGTTTCCTCAATGAAATTTGGACCAAATAGCATCCTTTACTCAACATCATCCCAATAGTTTGGATTTCGACATAATTATCCATATAAGTCCATAAAACATTTATTTTTACAATAAAAATAAATTTATTATTGTATGGAAATACCACTAAATTTAGGTATTGATCACAAATTCATTAGAGGGGAAGTGAGAATGACCTCCACTTGGCATATTCCCATAACCTCTCTTATCACTTTGAATTATTGCATCCTGGGATCCCAGGTGAAGAATGAAATTCTCTCAAATGAGGCATCCAAATACCATGCTTCAGTTTTGGTGTTCCAATAACAAAAAAAATATCTCCATAATTGGGATGTTTTCTAAATGAATTAGGAAGTGTTTTTTCATGCACAACGATTGTTTTAACAAAAACATATGGGATTTTTTTTGGAAATCCTCTATCAATATATAGAAGTTGGAATAATATTATAAACATGTATCATTAATTTTTTTCTAAAAATGTTTCTTATTTATTTTCCTTTTTATATACTTAGTGTGATGTCCCACTATGAGATCAGTTATTGAGGGGACTTGAATCTTCTATCCTGGGTGTCTTTTCTTTGATGGTGGGAGTAAACTTCAACACCGTTATGTATTATTTTGAAAAATAAGTTAGTGCATTAATTAATCAAGAGGAAATAATGGAATTATCATCCCTTACTGCTCAAGAGGGAATCCTAGATGTGGGATTCTCAAGTAATGAATACACCAGGTGTAATAACATGAGAGGAAGTCAGTAGATGTGGTGTAGGATTGATTGTTTCCTTTATAATCTCTAATACATATTATCCTTTCCCAATGTTGTGTTCATTTAACTTTCTCAGGATTTACACAATCACTCACCAATCCCCATTAATCTTATGTCTATTTTAAATGGTGATAGTTTCTTATTATTTTCCAACCAATGTTCACATTATCATAATTTTATTCTAGTGGTGCATGAATCACGGGAAAAAATAATTCTTAGTAGATTATGGATCTACATTCACAAAAAGATTTAGTGTTTGAAAAATTACCTAATACTTGGGATAAAATCCCCCCCCCCTTACTCACTGAAACCTACATTCTATAAAAACATGATCAAATGGGTGGAAGTAGGACTGTAGAAGGCATGGATTGGGGTCATATTCTCTTATATTAGTCTAGAAAAGAGTCATATTAATGAGATGTTTCTGGAACATGAGATTTTATTATGTAAAAGGTCTAGAGAAACCTAGATTAGGGTTGGAGGTCTCAAAACTGCATTCTTCCTTGCTTGTTTGAAAGAAAATCATCATGGAAGTGCTCTGACCATTAAGATTGATTATGTTTCCTTTATCATTTACCTGCTGGTTATTGGTGGTATGGTGTACTCAGAAATTAATTCCCTAATATATTACTCTAACCCATGAATTAAGGATGTTTAAACAAGTGTCCATGTGGAAATCCTTAATTCTATCTTGTGGGTGTGTTCATCCTTTTATAATAGATTCATATAAAATGTCCTAGTTTAAAATGAGGTGTGAGATACAATATGAACTCTTAACCATGGGAGATCTCCTAGCCTATATTGTATCTTGAGATCATTTTATGTTAGCTATTTAACATCATTAATAATCACATAGTTTAAGTATTCTTAATGTTTTTAATGGTGGTTATTTTTTTTGGTTTCATGTGACACTAAGGTGGTTATGAATCCCAAAGTGAAATATCCATAATCTATTAGACAATTTAGACCCATTAGCATGTAAAATTATCCTAAAAAAGTCTTACCAACCATAATCAATAGTAGAATCTCTCATTTTTTAACCACAACAGGGTGTTAAAGAAGAAACATGCTTTTATCAGAGGCAAGTCAATCCTCGGATCCCTGGGTATTGAAAAAGAAATGGTTGGAGATATAAATAAAAGGTTATGGGATCTAATATAATTATTAATGTGTATATGGATAATTCCTTTGATTGGTATGAAAGGAATTTTATTCTATAGGTTATATCACTACTACAAAAACGGCCTATATCAGCCCTCAAAATGGGCTTTAACAGCTCTAAAAAATCACTGTAAATCTCAGTGCTCATATATGGGGGCCCCTTTTATCAGTGCCTCGAAAATCACTCATAAATGTCCCTTTTATCAACGCTAAAAAAACGCTGATAAAAGACCCCTTTATCAGCATTTTTTGTGCTGATAAAATGGTCCTTTATCAGTGTTTTTTAGAAAGTGATGATAAAAGTAAAAAAAATTAAAAAAAAAATAATGCGTGGGGAGAGCATTTATCAGTGATTGACACCCATTTATCATCACTAGGTTTTCTCCCACAATCTTCCATTTCCATGCATCCTCACACACATGCACCACCTTTGCCTCTACCTGAACTTGAACCCACAACCTACCCCTTTCACGGCTGCACCTTTACCACTAAGCTATTTCATTATTTTCTGTATTTAATTATATATCTCTTTATATATATAATATTATTTATTCATGTATTGATATAGATTCATATTAATATAAAAATATTAATTCAAATATTAGTATATATATTGATTAGTCTATTAATATACATTTATATTTATTTATTTATATATATATTTTTAGATATAAATTTTTATACGTATATTTATTTGTTGATTAATATATATACTTATAAGATTAGTTATTAATACATTTATGAAAAAATACATTTTTTATCTGTGTTTATAAATAAATAAATAGATAAATAGATACATATATATATACATCACATAGACACACACACACACACAGAGAGACATATATATATTTATGAACAAATACATATATATGTGTATTTGAAAATCCATAGAATGTTAAATCGAACATAACTTATAATCAAGAAGCCCATTTAGACTCCACAATAAGTCAAATCAATGAAAATGAAACAATATTTGATATGATTTGTGGTACATGATTAACAGACATACGAATCAGAAGTTATATGTGTTTGAATGTTAACAAATCGGGGTATCCGACTAAAAACTCTGTTTTGGAGGCCTCATAGGCCATTTTTTGGCTCTAAAAATGTGACAAAGGCTTTTCATGGGTCACCCGCATGTAGAGCTCATCGCAAGATTTGATTTTATATGCTGTAGAGCTCAAACAGACACCCGGATAAAAAGTTAATGCCGTTTGATATTTGAGTTACATTTTCAACTTATTTTAGATCTTTTATTAATTGTTTTGATTTTTTTGTCTTCAAATTGTTATTAAATGATTTTTAATCGATAATAATTAGAAAACTATTAATTAATAATATTTTTATAAAATATTTTAAATCAATTTACATTAAATTTTTATATATTAAATTTAATAGTCTATTTATACCTATATAAAACATATGTAAAAAATATATCTTATGTTTATGTACGAATAAATATACATAAATAACAATAATTTATTTTTCATGATTTTTTTTTGAAATATAATTTTTTTTTCAGCACTGAAAAATCCACCCTTTTTTAGCACTACTAATAGAAGTGCTGATAAATGGGTAACACTTCCATCACTCATTTTTGTAGTAGTGTATGGTGAATGGGGTTCATAGAATAGGTGGTAGAATTTCTCATTCATTTTTACAGATTTTCCTAGTTTAATATAATTTTTATGGGGAGACTATGTGTCTTTCTAGAATTTGTGAGGGGGTTAATATAGGGATATCAATTATCTCATAGTATTTTCATTATGTTTTATGATTCTATTAGTATATATATCTCTTATGGCATTATGGATTACATGAATAGTCCCTACCAATAAATATCTCACTATATTGGAGTTTTCTATATTCTCTTTACTTATGGTATTGTATTTTTTATCAATAAACATAGTTATTTGGTAAGGGACTATAACCACATAATAAAAACGTATTCCAAATTGAGTGGGAGATTTATCAATAGGGACAAAAGTGGTGTGTTTTCTCCTATCCAATGTCTTGATAGGAAAAGGAATAACATTATATCTAGTTTGAGCATACACAGGAACAAATTCCACATGAAATATCAAGGAGCACCTATGGCACCAAGTGGATTTTGGATCATCCATTATGAATTTTCCCATAACAAAATTAACAATCATATAACCAATTAGAAAAATCAATTTATAACCATTGGTGGTACAATCACCCTCATCAATTTAATTGTGTATTTTATTCTCATGTATATCCTATCAGGGAGAATGATGACAAATATTATTGTTAATTATTTTCAGAACATGATATACACATTTATTTGGGATTCCCATTGGGAGGAGAGTTTACACTGGGAATCCTAGATTAGACTTTCCATAATGGTGAAAAATAGATGAATCAATATAAGGAACTTGGAGGAGGCAATATATTGTCTCAAAGTAATTTTTTGTGTAGGAGGTGATTGAAGGGAGGTTCCTTTGGGAAAGATCGTGTTTAGAATAAATTGTAGTGTATTGATACCAATGTGAGGCTATTGATACCTCTTTTAAATTCAATCCAATTCCATATACTAGCCATGAAACATCACTATTGGGTTATTTATGGAAATGCAGACATAAATTTTTTGGAATTTAATTTGATGGGCTATGTCTGGGGTGATTCAGTATGACCAACACCAGATAAAACCTTCACACAAATGATCTTCCACCCTTCCTTCATTTAAGTAGTATTAAATTGAAACTAGATAGGTGTCTTTTATGGTGTTAGGATAAAGGATTTCCTTGAAGAATTCATTTTTGTAGTAAACTCAGTGATATTTTTTTTAGCAAAGGATTAGAAAATGGTAATGGGTCAATCTCACCTCAATGATGTTAGTTTATGTATTCCCTTGTGTAAAGATGTTCTAGCTAAATTAAATTTTTTGTTCTAGAGAATCTACAATCAAGAACTTACTACTAATATGGTGGTCTTATGTAAGGGTGTTCAATTATAATCCTAATTCACCAGATTCTTCATTCATAAGGGGGAAATCACCATGCATCTCTTTGTGAAAGTGACTGGGAGGAAAAAGGGTGGGGAGAACATGGAATGTTATCTTGTTTTATTAGGTGGTGGATTACTTTGAGGGATTTATTCTGTATTTTTTCAGTGGTATTAGTAGTAATAAATATTTATCAAAGGATCGAGTGGTCCTCCTATAATATTTCTTTAGGTTAATATGGGGGGTTGGTAACTAGCCCCATCATAATTCCACCATCTCAATAGAGTGAGAATTGGTGGTGAGGGATAATTATAACAACATTGATCTCATGTAGCTTCTAAGGACCAGGTGTAGGCTCACACTCCCAGTCTATATATAGTTAGATGCCATTCCAATAAATTTCCATGTCCCTCAGTGTCTGTGAATTTGGAGAGATGGAAACCCTCCCATGACCTTACACTTATTGGTAAAATTACTATGCCCAGGGTTGAATTCACAGTGGGGAGGTCATGTACATGTTTCCTCAGGTTCAGTGTGGGTTTCTTTTAGCATGTTTAATGGGAAAAGTGACCCTCTAAGTTTTTATGGGAGGTATACGGTTTACAACATCAAATTATTCCATAAAAATATATCACTCAGTAATATGTGTTGAAAGACTAAAATATCATCTTTAACTCTCCAAAAATATATTTTTGTACCCCCATAAAATATCATTTATTTATCTACAAATATAATTACATCATGACTAATAAAACCAAGATTCTCTATATGTGGCATGAAGGTGATCATGTTGCTAATTTTCTAGTCTCAAAGGCCTCTTATAAGTTCTATCTCATGGAGTTTTCTAACAATGGATCATTTTTCTTATGTGTTGTTAACATTGTGATTATAGATTCCCTTAGTATTTGTATTTATAAGCCCTCATTATTGTAATCCCTATATATTCCTTTTTCTTTAATAAAATCAAGTACTTTTTATGTGTTGTTTATGAATTCGAGTAAAAAAGCACTTTGTGATTTAATCCCATATTCATATTGGTATATAGACTAGTTTAATCACATTAAGTGGAGAATTTTTCATCCTTTACCTATAAACACAACATTAAAATGAACGCACAATTAGTTATTTTTTACTTCATGTTATCACACTAGAAGTTATCTGGTAGACCCTATACTTCTCAATGATATCATATGGTTTTGAGAAAATTGATCTATGAGATTTATCCTATAATTCTCTCTTCACCATAGGTATTGATGGTACTCTAAATCTCTTTCCAATCGTCAACATGATATCTTCATAGATAAAGTTTTTCAATATCCAATTTTTAGGGATTTAATCTTTTTTTGTAAAATGTTATCATCCTACTGAGACTTATTTATCTTCTAAAGTAATGATGGTTGGGAAACTACTTGTAAAAGTAGTGATGTTTCCCTTCACATAATAATTTCTATATGATACATTAAAAAATAAATCAATATTATTTTATCTTCCATCATTATCAATGACATGTCACCTTGATTATTCAAACTCAATGCATCCGTCAACTAGTTGTACATCCCAGGGTGGTAGTGTATTGTAATGTCATAGTCCTTGAGTATTTAAATCCATCATCTTTATATAAAAATATAAAGACAATGCACAATAAACAAACGTGTTGTTACAAATGATTTTATAGCAGGTTCATTGATTTAAAAATCAATATTATATAATGATGTTTATTAAGGGACCTCATATATGTTCTTTAATAAAAAATAAATAGTTTTCAATATAGAAATAATGGATATAAGGAACAGTAACATTCCCTCAGTGAATCAAACAGTTAAGATATATATGAGAATTCCCAAAATCAGCATTGAACCAATAAAATATTCATAATCTAATGGATGACACACCTATGAAAGGAATGTTAAAAATATTTGGTTGTAGAGTTCAGTCATGGTGTGAGGATATCAATATGAAATTATCTATCATTATGGTTTGTAAAGAGATTGTGAATTATCCTATGAGTATCCCCTCAGGGTTTCAAAACTGATATAGAGTTCAAATTACTTGTCATGCGTGATGTAGATATTGAGTTAATACCCCAAAAAGAATTTATAATATTTTTTACCCTTGTTCCATTAGGTAAATAACCTTCATCCACATGTTTTTATATAAATACAGATTTCATTTATAGGTAAATAAACCCTATTTAGTTTACTAAATTTTTGGGATATTTTATGTCTATATGGTTGTTTGAGAATTATAATATCTTATTAATGTATCATAATTTGATGGAAAGGTGATATACCAATGATAATATAATAAATAAGTCATTAAAATTATGCATAATATCATTTTTTTAGAATAGAATGAATTGGAAAGATTGAGAAAATGAAGGAGGGGATGATATAGAGCCTCTTACCTTGAAATATTACATGTGTAATATTCATAAGAAAAATATAAAACCATATAAAATCTTTGGGGGTATATTGAGAGGATAAACATAATGTAATTTAGTTTTGATAATATTTTAGTGGATATTAATAGGAGAATGGTTCAGTATATATACGTTAGTATAGAGGTTTTTTTGCTTAAAATATTTTTTTGTTTTTGGTTTAAGAAAATCATTTTCAGGTGTAGTTGATTACCTTGATATTATTCAGCATTTTTTTAAATAATGGTGTGTTTTTTAACATCAAAATCAATGCACAACTAAATGATTCCTCCCAACCACTACATTAAATATGAATATTTGAATAATGTTTTATTAGGGTATAATGCAGTTTATGTTCATTAATGTAAAATATAGATATCTAAATCAATGTAAATAATTTCAAATTAGTTATTATAATATTTAAATATTATTTTTAAAAATAAAGGTCTCATATATATAGCTTACAATGGCTTTTTTGATGCCACAATGAGAGGTGGTGGTGTGAATTAGTTGAAACCTCGTTTTATGATCTCTATTGTAATTCAATCTCTTAATCTTTGTTGAATTACTCAGTGAACTGAATATAAACTCTAAATATTACCTCAAGATCACATGTAATGGAAAATAGAGAATAACATATAATATATAAGGTTTTAATGATATCCAAAATCTATGTAATTTTGGTTATACCCCCAATATGGGTTCTTCACTATGTCCATAAGTGAAGAAAAAAATATAGAATCCATTATACCCTCTCTACAACAATATAGAATCCAATGTTCCATCCATTTATCTAGATTAAAAATAAGGCTTATTCTCCTACATGATCAAGAACTAGAAATATATTCTTATTGTTTATATATTATTCCTCGAAAAGAAAAATGGATGTCCATTCCTTGTGTACGTTACTATGAACTTCATCAGTGATGGTCTTAAGGCCCCTTCCAGATTTAGTACAATATTGAATCACTTCATTCATTAAATTCTATGGAAATATAATAATTGGTTTAGATTATTAATTTAAAACTTTTGTGTATCAGGTTCTCAAAAATATTTTTCAATATAATCTCTCTTTTTTATCACCTTCATGGAAAATATTTCCATTAGAAAACATTAATTTTTCAGGTAATAATAACTCATTATACAGAGATTTAAAATTAATAATTTTATTTTTAAATTAATCATGTCAAGAAAAGAAATTTATTATACCAAATATAAATTTTAATAAAAACTATATACGTGGAAAATATATTATTCATGTATTTATGGGATAACAATATCATCCACGGTAAAACACATGAACCCTTTGTAGTTTCATGCATTTTCTAGGGTGCAACATCCTCTTGATTTGAAAAAATAAAAATCTAAAATACCTAATTGAAGAGAAATAATATATTCCTTGAAGTATCAAATACACTCCAAATTTTTTTATATTAGAGTCATCCATGGTGTAATTTAAAGGATACGGTGTGGAAAACTCATCATCATGGTGCCTCTATAGTAGATGGATAAACCCTACAACATAGATGATAAGAATATCAAAATGAGGAAACAAATGATTTAAATTTTTTTGAATGTATTTGGATTTTAAAATCATCATTTGAAATCAAAAATAAAATTCCTCATATCTTTTTTGCTTCACATCATGGGGCCTCATCATGAAAAATTCTAAAAACAATTTTTATTTTTCTCATTCAGTTTATATTCATGCATGTCAAACTACATTAATATATATTTCATTCATACCATTTCATTAACCCAAGAATTTAATTCATATAAAGGTTTTGATTTATCTAGAAACCCCATGAAATGGGGTTCATTGTTTATGCATGAATGGTGAATTAATTTTGTTTGAAATGAATTTTTTATCCATTCCTAAATTTTAGGAATTCAATAATAATTTTTTTAAATATACATGGAATCAGTTTGATAACCATGACTTTGACTAAATATATCACACTATACAAAGAAAAATGAGTTTGAAGACAATCACACATTTTATCATATTGCGTAGATCATCTAGACCAGATGGACATCCTTTTATTTATATGTTTTTAGTAGAGGAAAAACACCCCACATTCTCAGATGTCCCACATAAAATTAACAAATAGTTTAGGGAATGCTTATTTCCATCCTCATTCTATCATCGCATTAATATAACATCAGGGTTCAACACATTCTATACACTGTAACCACATCATCAATTAGCAATGAGACACAGGTGTGGTCCTCCCTGGAACATCCTTACAAAGAATGTGAGCAATTCTGTTAGCACTATGCATGCCTAGCCTTATGCGCTACATACAGGTTCCATGCTTCCTCTTATGACTGGCATGGATGATTATGAGTTGGTCTTCCCTCCTAAGATGTTTCTATAGATTCCTTTAACTATAATAGGTATAGATCATTATTTTTTAGTACACTCACTTAAAATGTGTAATCTAACTCACCAAACATGAGCTTATAGATTCAGCACAAAAAATGTGGTGTAATCATTTATATTGAAGATAATTTAAACAAATACATTTTTTTCACATTCGATGATCTTTTACAGTCTAGGTTTTTGAAAATTTGACAACACCTTAAAATTTAACTAATTAAAAAAAAACAAAATAACAATTTTTTTCCAAACGAACTCAAAATGTGGAGATTCTTATTTTAAAACTTCTATGTTATATTTGAAAATATTTATTAAAACATGATATGAACATAAAATTTAATAGTAAGGGGTTAACATAATAGTGAAAACCAATTATAATAAATAATTTTGAAAACTATTTTAAAATACTTCATATTAAGTATTAAGGTTTGATAAAAATAAAAACCATTTAAAAAAACATAGTTTGAAAGTTAATTTCAAAAATAGTTATTTGAAAACCTTTGGATTTTTTTCGTTGAAATTATTTTGAAAATAAAAATTTATTAATGGGAAATTTTGATAAATAGAAGATACTATGAAAACCATATATTCACAAATAATATTCATATTGGAACCACATACCATTAGGCTATGGGTTCACTTCCCATTCCCCATTCTCCAACCTCATACCCAAATTCCAGATCAAACATTTAAGAAAATATTTTGAGGATTCTCCATTTTTCAATCTCAATCAATAAAATAACATTTAAAACTAATTAATTATTTTCAAATTAGAATATAATTATACATTTATAAGAGTTTAATTCAATAAAATTTCATTACAATTTTAGATAAATCCATATTTAGAAAGAATTTATATTTATAAATAATTAAATTAAATAATAACCATGCTAAAACATTCTTTAAATTCTTTCAATTATGTAATTACTTAAAATACTACCATTTACTAAACATAAACATAATACATGACTAATTAAAATTACACTAGTGCATACATGAAATTACATTATGTTCTAGATAACGGAGATTTCATACAGAATGTATTACATTCATGAATGTATTAAAATTATGCATTCCTAAAATAATAGGATTTAATTTATTAAATGAACTATAACTCAAAAATATACATAAAATTACAAGATAAATTATTTCTAAAAGAGTAAATTATAATCAATGTGGTTTTGATAAAATCAAACTCTCTTTATAATTTAAATTTAAATCAAGAAGAAGAGAATTTTTTTTATTTTATATCATAGTTTATAGACTATAATTTTTGAAATAATATATATTTTTTAGGAAATAATTTCTATAATAGGAATTCCATTAATGAATAAACCCATACGTATGTTCCTTATTAAAATATTTATATCTTAACATATTTCATTTTTTGAATAGCTTGAAAACATGATTATAATATGTACATATATTTATAAGAAAATAATAATAATATAAAATAAAATAGTTTCCCTTAAAAATAAATTTGATTATATGAATAATAATTTTATAAACATATAAATTGAACATAATTAATCAATATTATTAATTAAATAAATATTTAATCCCTTATAGAATTTATAAAATCATAATATCATTTTTTTGAAAAATATAAATCATTTCTCTGAACAGAAATCATATATTAATATAAATAATCAATTTATATAATATAATATCAAGAAATGGTTGATAAATAGTTATTTCCTTAATTATTTTCTTAAAAAAATTCAATGAAAAGAATATTAGAAAATGAAAATAAGAGACCCCATAAATATAAAATTGAATAAAAAATATTTAGTTTTTAATAAAACATATCAAATAGTATTTATATTATTGAAATTAGGGATATTTGAAAGAATTAAACATTAACATATAGATTAAATTTTCATAAACTTCTTATTATTCTTGGTATAACTCATTCACCTTATATATATCTTTCACTTTCTCCCATTCTCTCTGAATAGGAAAAAAAATTGAGAGAGACAATGAAAAAAATAAGGGCTATGACAATCTTCCTCACTTTCCTTATGTCAACCTATATATGCATTGTTACATTTATATACTCAAAAAATGAGTCGGTGCAGACATAAATTATTTCCGCTAAAGAGATGAAGATTGAACTACTAGATGTTTCATATTGAATGCTGAAATATATAGTGGAATAAAAAAGTTTGATTTTAATAGGTTTTCGAACAAGCATCCGATGAATATATTTTTATACATCATCAATGTTATGTTTGAAAAACAAAAAAGGTGGAATTAAAATCAGATGAAACTGGAAACCAAATAGGTCAAGGAATAAATACACTGCATTGAGTGAGAAAAATAATACCTTCAACAAATATATATTAATCTATTCGCTACAAAATTCATCGAACACAAAAAAATAAGAAAAATAAATTCCAGATACAAATCATTTAGTTGTTCATTTAATGATTACATTAATATTATGACTATGATGAAGAGTAAAATTGGTATGTCCATAAACCCAAATAATTAATACAGCTACCTAAATAGATCGTGAATTTTGTTCTAATCATCATTCAATCCCGAATCAATCTGAATCCCCCAGTTCTTCAAGATTGTAGTCTAACTCACTTAGATATCAAAAATCAAAACCCTCTATTGCTGTTGATCTAGAAATTGAGCTTGAGATTCATGCTCAATCTTGCCAACTGTGGTTGATCCCATCATCAATGGTCAATGTCTCTCACCACCATGCTTGGCCTTTCCTCCCACCTAATGATAAACCAGTACTCAAACTTCTCATTGCTCAGCTCTTGAATCCCTATGCATCACTTACCTCCACCCCGTTCTCAAAAATGAGATCCAATCCATTCTACCCTATTATTATTTCAATTTTTTGTTTGTTTTTTTAAATTAAATTAATATGCATAATAAAAATTTTATATTTTAGATTATTGTAAATAAATATTTATTATATGTAATACTTATATTTTAATATTTTTTATAATGAAATTATTATTATACCTGTAATAATATTTTCTCTTTAATTTTATAGTTTTCTCTAATAATTTTTTATTTTTAAAATTTTTATCTTTTAATAAATACATAATTTATAAATTTAATAAATTTTTTATAAAAATTAATTGTTATAAATATTTTATATAAATTAATGTATTTTTAAGATATAAATCATTTTAAGTGCTAAATTAGAACTCCCATAATTTATTTATTAAAACCAAATGTTATTTTATACAATTACATATTAAATAATACATAACATTATCAATCATTTTATATTATAATATATTTTTTTGTTTTCAATATAATATGTAATATAATTATTTATAATAATTGTATAGTCTCTTTAAATAAAATTAAATTTGTTATTACAAAATAATCAAATAATTCTATTTATAATAAAATATTATTTAAAAAGACAACATTTATAATTCATTATATATAATTTAATATATTAATTTAACAAAAAATATTATTTATTGAAATTAATAATTTATTTTTGAAATATTATAACATAAGATATGAATACTATATTTTCATAGCTGAATAATTAAGTAATTTAATATTTCATCATGTACAATAAAGGTGATTGTTTGAACAATAATAAAAATCAAATTAAGCATGTCTTATTTTGAAAACACCGTGTTGTTTTATAAAAGATATTGCATAACATGATTTATTTAAATTATCATTAATTTATTAATCACTTACAAATCTATGTGGTGTTATATTCTCCCCACTTAAATGAATTGTTCCCTCAAAATTTGTTCACCAGATTTTAGAAAATTCTGAATTTGAGCATTCAGAATTAGAATGAAGGGACTTTTTTTGGGACATAATTATCCTGATGTTTGTATGGAAATC
The DNA here is from genome assembly GCA_963277665.1 of Viscum album. Lineage (NCBI taxonomy): Eukaryota > Viridiplantae > Streptophyta > Magnoliopsida > Santalales > Viscaceae > Viscum > Viscum album. The sequence continues at coordinate 1,199,800,982 of OY728157.1, forward strand.
TTATTATGTGGATTTTTTTCTCCAAATACATCATCTAATATAAAAATTAGCCTATGTCACTGATCTGATACAAAATATAACACCCTAAACACATGATTCTAGATTCAATACAGAAAAATTCTTTTTATATATTTTGTAAAAGATAATTGAAAAAAACAAACACGACATATTACATTGCAGGTACTTTTCGGATCAAGGTTATTTAGAATTAGGCAAAACCTAACAATTTATTAGAGTTAAAAAAATTAGTATAACAATTTTTCTTTTCTCTCTAACTCCAAAAGATAATATGTTAATTTTATAAATACTAAGGTACCTTTGAATGTATTTTTAAAACATGGGATGAGCATTAAATTCCCCAGTACGGGGTAAAAGAATATTGAAAAACAGTTTATAAAAACTACTTCTGAAAGACTATTTTAAAATAATTTTTATCAAATATAAATACTATATATATATAAACATTTGAACAAAAATTATATTAAATATGAATTTAAAATATAGTTCTTTAAAAACATTTGGATTTCTCCTTTAAAATTTGATTGAAGGTAATAATTTCTTTATGAATTGTGTTTATAAATTGAATATCTTATCAAAAAACATATGGCCATAAGAAATATCACCATCGGAACCACATATCATGAGGCCATAGGTTCCCTCCCCATTCCACATTTTCTTATCTCATAGGAACATTCCTGATTACAATTTTAAAAATATTCTTTGATAATATCCCTTTTCTAACCACAATGCGTCAAAAAACATTCAAACCTAATTATTTATTATCAATGTAATAAAAATATACTATTATAAAAGATAAATTTTAGAAAATACCATATATATTTTGAAAAATATATATTTAGAAATAATTAATATAAAAAATCATAACTTTGAATATTGATATTACTGAAGAATTAATTAGAAAAAGTGTTAAATATGTAATTTCATTTATATACTTCGTACAATGAACATAAACATAAGACCTGATTTAATTAAATTAAATATGTACATGCATAAAGTGTTAATGTGTTATCTATAATAGAAATATCTTATATAATGTATTCCATTTATACATGTATAAAATATTTTCATACCTAAAATGGTAGCCTTTATTTAATAAAATTTACTATAAGTAATATATATATATATAAAAGGACAAGAGGAATATATTTTAAAGGAATAAAAAATAATTAAATATTTTTTTAAAAGCCAAATTATTTTTTCCAGTATAATGTTAAAATCATAAAAATAAAATGTTTATTATTTTATAACATAGTTTAAAGATATTAATTTTTCTTATTAAAATATATTTTTATGAAATAATTTCTATAAATGTAATTCCATTAATGAAAACAACACCCAGACATATATTATGATTAATTTTTTTTAAAACCTAGTTTTTTTAATATTTTCTATAACTTGAAAATATTATATTCATATATACATATATTTACTTTAAAAATAATAATAAAATCAAATAAAAATGTATCCCTAGAAAATAAATTTGAATATGAATAGAGAAATTGTTTTTAAAATAACTCGAGTATAAAAAATCAATCATATTAAATTAAATAAATATTAATTCTCTTATAGAGTTTTTTAAAAAATATTATAATTGTTTTCAGTAAATATAAGTCTTTTCTCAAATAATAAATAAGATATTAAAATAATTAATCTATATCTATAATATAATTTCATGATATAAGTTTTAGATAATTTTTTCCTTTATTATTTTCTTTTAGGATAATAAAAATTAAATGAATGAAATATTTGAAAATTAAAATATGAAATCCCTCAGAAATAAAATTTTATATAAAAATAATAACATAGAAAATATAAAAATATAAAATCATATTGATATAATTATATAAGTGATGTTGGAAAATTTTATGATTTCCCTTATAGATTTTCTTTTGAAAAACTTCTTTTTATTTCTAAAAATAACTCATTCACTATCTCCCTATCTCTCACTATCTCATATTCTCTAAAAATGGGAAAAAATAATAGAGAAAGAAATTTAAAAATAAAGGCTATGACCCTATGCCTCAACAAGCTCCTATCAACATATCCATACATTTATATATATATATATACACTCTGAATATGAGATGGTGCAGACATAAATTGTTTCCACAAAAGCATATAGATCTTAAACTGCATACTATTACAAATTAAATGCAGAAGTAGAGAGAAAACTAAAATAGTTAGATTTCAATGGATTTATATTCATGCATAAGATGAATGTGTTTTTATACATCATCTATGTTGGGGTTCAAAAAAACTAATGGATTAATTAAAATCGAATGCAACTAGTTCCCAAATTGATCGCTGTTTGAATACAACACATAGAATGAGATTCAAAAATAAACTTGAATAATATATATTTATCTATTTGCGGTATAATTCTTCGAACACATACCATAAGGTAAAATTATTTTTAGATACATATCATATTGTTGGTTATTTCATTCAATCATTAACATTTGGACTACATTAAAGAAGAAAATTGATTTGTTCGAACACCAAAAATACACAAATACCTACCTAAAAAAGATTTTCAAATTGATAGTCATTAACATTTGATCCTTAATCTATCTAAATACCCATGTTTTTTCGAGATTAGACTCCAACTAGCCCAAATATGAAAAATCAAAACCCTCTAACCTAATCGATATTGCACTTGAGCTTCAGATCCTTCCTTGATCCCACCGACTACGAATGACTCCATCCTCAGTAGTGAAGTCTCACACCAATATAACGGACCTCGCCACCTCCCAAAGACAAACCAACACTAGACCTCCTACTTTGTCAGCTCTCGAATTACTCTACATCACTCAACTCAATCCCATTCCCAAAAATAAGACCCATAACCTTCTACCCTATTATTATATCATCTTCATTTTTGTTTGTTTTTTAGTAAAAAAAATATTATATAACATATATATTTTGGTAGATCTTTGAAAAATAGTAATTAATATATAGTTAATACTGATATATATTTTTTATAATTTCATTTATTATTTTACTTATAAAAAAAATATTACCTTTAATTTAAAAATTTCATATAATAATAATGTTATTTTTACAACTTTTATCATTTATTAAAATCATAATTTATAAAATTAATAGAAATCTTGTTAAAATTAGATGTTATAAATAATTTTTATAAATTTATGTATTTATAATATACAAAATCTTGTTTGGTTTCTAAATTTTAATTTCCATAATTTAGTTGTTAAAACCTTATATTATTTTATAAAATTATATATTAACTAATATATAACATGATTAATCATTTCATATTAAAAAATATTTATATTGTTTTTAATATAATATTTAATATAATTATTTTAATGTTTAATTTTTAGTTCAAAAATTATCAAATAGTTATATATATATTATTTTAAAAAATAAGAATACACTTATAAAATAAGTATTTATAATTTAAAATATTAATTTAATAACAAATATTATTTCTTAAAATAATAAATTTATTTAAAAATATTATAACATTGATATGAAATCTATATTTTCCATAAAAAATAATTAATTATTTTAATATTTTTTCATGTACAATAATGGTGTTATTTTGAAAAATAATTAAGATAAATATAAACAAATGTTATTTTTAAAAAACAACTTTGTATTATAAAATATATTTCATAAACTATTTAATTTAAATTATATTTCATATAATAATCACTGAGAAATTTTTGGGATGTAACATGTAAAAAAATTCTTTCTTGTAACTTCTACAGAAAACTCACCCTAAAAATCCAAGACAAATTATTCAGGGAAAATATAAATACATTTCAATTTAATGGAATTATTTACTCTCTTCATGAAATTACCTTCATAACTTATTCTTTTTTTGGCAATCTTCAAGTCCTCATATAAGTAAATTTTATTATTTTTTTCTAAAACATTTTGTTATCATTGTATTCTTCATAAAATTACACATCCATTAGTACTTAAACATTAATGATAATTCAAACATTCAAGATAATTAAATAGATATTTTTTCATGAATTAAATCCAATTCCATTAAATTAACCCAAAACAATTTTTAAATCATCAAAGAATAATCAATAAGGCTCAAAACATATAATACTACATCATAGAAAATAAATACAAGATTTGGTCTCAACGATACCCCCCATTGTATTTTTTTCAATATTTATTCACATCATGAATGTCAATATGTGTGTCCAAACTATTTCTTACACCTATTTATAGTTAAATTTTGATCATAAATTTGATCTTAAGATGTTCAATATTCTTTTAAAAAATATTACCATATTTTTTGTTAAGTGGATTATATCACAAGATTATTTGAAAAATTACTTTAGTTAATCATTTCTAAGTCTCTATGGCGTAATACTATATAAAAAAAGATATATAACAAATGTTTCTTTAGTTTTCCATAAAATATTCTCATGTGATAACATGGTTATAAATTCTCAAAAGTCAAGATAAGGTTTCTAAATAATAAGATATATCAAAGAAATGCATAATCCTGGACACACTTCAACAAACACATCATAAATTTTAGCTTCCTAAGAATTAATCACGTTTCATATAATATTTTCATCAACCAAGAACTCTACTTAATAAATACAATAATAAAAATAGATCTATCAAACAATATTCACTAATTGACTCCCAAAAAACCTATTTTTGAGTATTTTGTATAAATCATCAATACAAATTAGTCCTATTTTGAGAGGTATAGTCTAATTACAAATAAAAAAATTGGTGTTATTGAAGAAAAATCTATTACTAAAATTCAAACCATGCTATAAGAATTTATATTTAAGGCATTCATAGCATGTGTGAACTATGAACCTATAACCTAATGGATACTAAATCCAGTAACATTGGGTATACAATACTACTTAAATATTTTGGGTTTTTAGGATCAATTTTTTCATCTCGTCCCAATATCCATGATCTATATGAATCAACATGATATATCTATATCATAAATTCTCAAAACCCAATCCCTAATATGTTAAAATATATAGTATTCTCTGTACCAGGAACAGTTAGGTTCAAAATCAATTATGTGTTAAATATCTTCTCAAAATTATTAAATGAATCTCTATGAGATTCCTACCCTATAAACATTTTCCCATTCATGATGAGGCTTATAAAAGGCGTTTTAATGTGGTAGTAGTACAAAATAAATCACCAAAAGTATCATACAACTTAAGAAGAAATTTACGTCAAACAAATTATTGGTCTTCTCCCATGTAACCAAATCAATTTGATTCTATAGAAAAATACATAAAACAACTAAAAAGATAATATTATGACGAAATTTAAAATGGTCTATAAAATAAATGACATTCAAAGAGCTCAATATAAATCCAATTCTTCTACAACATGCTTATGATGTCATCCAAATGCTACACATTTATCTACCATGACAAAAAGAATACAAGGATATTATTGATGATTAAAACCATGAAAAAATACAAACATTGGTAAAATAACCCAACCAATTGGGCCATATACATTGTTCAAATGTTTATTAAATCTAAAAATATAACCCGATAGAGATAAAAACCATATATACTTTTAAAATATGTATGTGGTATGTTCGATGACCTCACCTGGACCTATTGATAACACAACCTAATACTTACATTAAAAAATATAATTCATCCTCTAAATTGAACAAATATGTAGTTGATCGTTCCTGATGAGTTATTAATCATTAAAATCATTAACTTAATTTCCTATAATCAACAAAAAACTATAGAGAAGTATCGTCCATTTTTTAAAAAATGAATATAGATTCCCAAGGGTAGGCTCATAGCATAATAGACACCATTGAATACATTACCTCTACCAAAATATTATTTTTCCACAGCTCTTCCAACTCCATCCTATAAGGAAGAATGTGGATAATATCTAGGCTTTAAATAATATATAACATAAACTGTATCCCTCTCTTAGGTGGTACCCCCAAAAAATCATTGAGGGAAAACATATTAAAAATGAATCATAATGGGATGAAAATTATCCCACAATTTCTATACATCATCTAGAACTTTCCAGACAACCAAGGTGGTCAACACACTAATTTAATGGAAATTTTTTATCATATTAAATAAAAATATATCCCATTATCTAACATATATGTATTGGTGTTCGTTTGGAGATGTGAACATCACCCACCTCTGGTAGAAATCAATAAAATCTTGTTCTTTTAATAGTCGTTCTATATTAATAATCAATTAAAAAAATTTATCTATAAGACAAATGATATCCTACAAGAAAAAATAACATCCACAATTCATGGAACACACCCGATAGTGGAGAACACACTATAACCCTATTTAAAATGGGTGGTTGATGGGAATAACTCAAAATAGGTGCACCATGGATAATCCATATACTTCCATAAACAAAGTTGATGTAAAGAAGTTAGAAGTCCCTATATCAAAAAAGAAAAGAAAAGTATAATGTGAAAACTATAATGGTAATACCTATGAATGAAGATTACCCAACATTCCGAATCATGATAGTATACTACTCCATATATAACTTTCTCAAACCATGAACTTGTGATCTATACTGACTTCACTACCAAGGAAAAAACTATAGGAGCTACTAATATTGAGCCTACATAGGACAACCTATACCTTTATTGGACCTTCTAATTGTACTCCAACTAACTATCTACTGAAATATAGACCTACTAAAACCAAATTCATGAACTGGTTCAGTTTTTATTTCATTTGGTGCTTACTATTCGGTCCAATAAAACCTGTGAAGGTGAACAATTATTCTAAACTATTTACACTACACCAGAGTTCGATTAGACTAAGGATGAATATATCCCCATATATAACCTTTTGGACATTGTGGTGACTAGAAACCATGGAATCTCTACCCAAATTTTGTCCAAGATATTCCCCTAAAATATTTATTTCAGTTACTAGATAACCCACTATCAATAATGTAATAATATACCTTCCATAGTAACTTACCCCAACTCAGGTTCTATTTGGAAATAAGTACTTGCATCACCACTCTAGAAAAGGTTGAAAGATAATTGACATTCACCTTATAATGATCACATACCTAAATCCATCCTTAATAAACCATGCATGAGCTCGCTCATCCTCAGCTATAGAAGGATGAAAATGATGGAAATATTTAATGTATTCAGCATAATCCAGGATTGGATTTATCCCATACTCTAGGACGATAAAATCCATATCAATATTGGTCCTTAGGGCCTCCAGGATGTAATTATAAATAAATATAAACCCAAATACCTATATAGAATTTCTGATATAATTCCCATCCTATAATAATATTTCCAACTGTCATATCTCTAACCCCATGAAAAATAAATGACCAATTTCAACATTAATCTCTAAGGGGTATCGTGATTATCAAGGATAGTCTAAACAGATTTAATCCCAAACTCAATTTCATGGGATCCACCCTCCAATGTGAACATTGGTGGATGTTGAAGCTCCAAATCCATGTTCAACATTGAAATATAAAGAACATTGTGATGATCCTCCCGATAAATTATATTTACTACTCTAAAAAACTCACTTATAGATTATCATCTATGACTACACCTAGAGAAATTTTGGGATTGAACTTATACTATCGTGTCACACTCATCTGCACCCACCTGGAAAAATGAAAAATAAACAGATTAGATAAAAATATTATAAAATTTACTTATATTATAATCAATGTAAATATGTATGAGGCATAACACCCTACTATATTCTACACCTCATATTACCAAACATATTTAACTCATGCTCTTTCACTGGACCTATATACACATGTTTGGGTAAATCCCTAAGAAAATTTGTTCATGTATTTTACCCATAAATTAATTAATAACATTATATTTTACATTAAAATTTTTATTCGTATACCAGGTGAGGTGTAGTTAAGTGGAGTGTCTACCACAATTTATAAATGAAAAAACATAATAATTTGTGTCTGGAATCCAATTTAACTATAAAAAATAAATTATTAAAAGAATTTAAAGTACTCAACATAAAAAAAATTAAACATTTAAAGGATATATAAAATATATTTACACCATGAATTTATATTAAAACCACATATAAATTCATACTGAAACATTAAAAAAAATAGTGTTCCATTAAAATATAAATAATTTGAAGGAATAATGCTGAAATCTTGAATATCTAGGAGACTAACTGATTATTGAAAACAAACTTCTTAGAAATATTACCCAAAATAAAACCCCAAATAATACATTAATATTCAATTTTATTTCACCATTCAAGGTAGAAATTAATCTATTACCAAAAGAATAAATAAAAAATAGTAATCCAATCTATCAAGCCTCATATTAATCCCATTAGTGGGTTAACTAATACTAGGTAAAATCTCATTATCAAGTCCCAAAAATTAAATGTTTTCTATCTACCACACTAAAAAATAAAAAATAAAATAAAATAAATACTTTTATAACAGTTTATAATACCCCCAGAAGTTTATAATAATGTGTTCTAGACTAGTTTTCCTCTTTCCATCTAGAATGGCTCCCTGTATTCAGATGGATAATGACTATCTGGGAGGGAATGTGTGGTTATCCTAGGATACTAGGCCCTTTTGATCAATGATTACAAATTAAAAGTTATTAAAGTAGATACCATCCTTTCAAACAGATAATATAAAACTAGTTATAAAGAAATAAATAGTTAAACATATTACTCAATATATAACATGATGCAATGTGCTACCATGGTCAAGTGATGCTATCATAAAATAAAACATAGAAGTCCAAGCTAACAAAAAGGGGATAATGTAATAATAATTAAAAATTTAAAACTTCTCTATAATTTACTGATCCCCCACTCTAAGAAAAATCCTAGATCAAATCAAGCATCATACATTGGGGTATTTCACTTATCTATACATGAAACCATGTTGTCTTCTTGGGTACTAACCAATGACCCATGAAGTGTGCGAGTACAACTCAATAGTTCATGACAAATAGTTTTTAAAATCATATACACTTGGATCCATTATAGTTCATGATTATGTATGTAACAAATATGTGAGTAATTAAAATAAATAAATAAATAATATAAATTACCATTGACACTCAAGATCCATGAAAAAACCTAGGTTGAACATAATGACTTCAACCGGTGTGAGATGTGTCTAAGCATGTCTCAATGAATGTCCTCATTATAGTAACAACTCGAAATACTTGAAATCAACCTAAAAACCTTAATATCATTAATAATGATATGTCTATGTACTCTAATTGACATTAAAAATAATTTGGTATCATGTCAAATCCATGAAGTCTATCCTAACATTCAAAATACATGTACCATAATGAATCTGAGGAGCTTATCATGTTCAATATAGGTACTCATACTTGACATTACCAATCTTTTGGTATCATGTCAATTCCATGATTTTCAACCTAACATTCATAATGCATGTACTATGAAGAATCAAAAGAGCTTATCATAATACTCTAACTTATATAGAATTGTATTTCATATGGAATCCAATTATCTTATCTCATAAACCCCATTCTTATAGAATCATATGCAATGTGTAAAGCAATGAGATTATCAAATCATTCCTATCAATTTAGCATTATAAGTTATATGGAATTGAATTATTCTATCCCAAAATTTCAATTAATTTAAATAGGACAATACACATAAACATATAGATCAAATTTTAGTATCATTAGTACTAAGACCAAGGACATGAAAGTTCAATTTAATTTCATTTACAAGAAAAATTATTTTCTATATACATGGTACAGAACCCAACCATCCATTTTATAAATATTATACAAGTAACTTCACCTAATTTGACTATATTTAGGGGTTATCATGTTTAACAATCTTAAGTGGTCCAAATAGATATCTGGGGAACCTTGTCATTATTCCCATAGTCATTTCTAAAGTCCAAAAAACCTCTCAAATGTCCACTTTATCATAATCAAATTATACATATGGTGTGATAGAAAGAGGGGGGGGTCCAATAGTTAAATTAAAAAATTATGAAGGGTTAATTTGTATCCATTAAGGGGTTTTAGAATCATTTTTGGGAATGAACCTCTTGAATTTTTGTTTTTGAATGCAGACATAGCTCATATGATGATATCTCTGTAACATAATATAAAATGGTGAAACCATGGGGGATATGATAATGACCACACACCTTATATTAGAATAGTTCAATATATAGAGTATTGAAATTCGGCTCAAATAAAAATTGGTGAAATATTTAAATAAGAAACAAGTCCTAAAATATTGTATTCTAACTTTTTTTAGTGATATAACATATGGAAAAAGATTAAAAAAAAGTGAATGTAAATGACACATAAACCTTCTTTAAGCCATAAAACATCTCAAATAGAAGGTTAATTGGGAAAAATAATATCTTATTATTTATTGGAGTTATGTTGGATATTTTATGGAGGGGATATGGTAAGTATGATAGGGGAGAAAATTAGCATAATTTTAATGGGAGAAAACTGAAAAATATAAATTCTATAATTTTTTAAAGGGAAGAATGGTTTGGATACATGGTCAGCCAATCAATGTGATAATAATGCTAACCGACATTATCCATGTCCAATAAATTTACATGGTTGTCATGCATGGTTTAAAAAATATGTATTACCCATTCAAAATTCCACTTCCACCATCTTTATAATTTTGTTAGGGTTTCCCAAATCCTTCAGCATGGTTTAAGAACCATGTGAATAAAAAATTCCAACCAAATAGTTTTGGTTCGTTGATTTTGTTATTCATACACTAACCATGTTCTACAAGATTTAATAATAAAAACCATGAATTCAAAGCCCAAACCCCCCGAAAAATTAATACCTCCCCTACCACCATGAAAATGTCACGAACGATAATGTAGGTGGTTTTAGTAGAAATATATGGATTTTATACGTTAATGAAGAGGTTATTTTTTTAATTCCAAGAATCATATGCTATAATACATACTCTATTTTTAAGTTATTAAGACACATAACATCAGAGTTATTAAGGTTAAAAAATTGACAGAACATATATTATCCCTCATATATGAATAAAATAAAATATAATAATTCATAAAAAATTATTATCTTTTGAAACAACATTCATTATATCATCACAAAGTAGGGAGATTTTGATATGGGTTAGTTTTAGTCCATCATCATATCAAACATTAAATATTTATATTATATAAAAAATTCACACTTCCTAGAATTCACAAATATTATCTTTTGGGTTATAAATTAATGGGAAATATCTTACACCATTTTATTTATAAGATAAATAGATGGAAGGATGAAAAATTAGGTGTCTAGAACTCCCACAACCCCGATATTATCAACCACAGAAACTCTTGAATTATATTTACCAAAATTATTCAATTAATCACTTTTAGTACCCTTCAATTATTGAGTCCAATACAATTTATAATAGAGTTTATAGTTACCCAAATGGACTTCATTAATTTATTTCTGGTTCACAAAGGAAAAAAAATAATAGAAATGAAACACATAGTATGACCAAAATATTAACTAATTATTAAATATAACTCATTATCATAGTTTTCATACCAAAAATTCAAAAACAAGTAACACTTGAAACAATTCCTTTTGAAATATTTATAAAGAATGTTTTATTAAACCTAGGTAATTGAGAACTATATCCAAAACCATTTCTAATTTTATTTAGATTCAAAATTGAAATTATAATATGATATATTTATTTACCTGCCCCAAAGATAAATTAATTTATTTTATACTGATAATTTCATCTTTTTATATTATATACTGTATAATTAAATTTTATTAATCATTACAATTTTTTTGATTAGAACAAGAAGTTGTATATTATAATTTTTCTATTTTTATCTTTTATATTTTTACGTCATTTATTTTCAAGATATATTTCATCCAAAAATTTATTAAATTTTCTATCTTGTCCCTTATTATTTTTTGAAATAACTTATTTAATCATTTTATTTTCATCATTAATTTTTAAATTTTATATTTTCAAACAATGATTTTTTTCATTCAAATTAAAAAAAATTTAATTAGAATTTGATGATTTAATTTTAATATTATCATTGTCTTTAATTAGTTTCTTATTTTTTTCAAACAAATTATCTTCCCCCTTTTTCCTATATAAATTAAGTATTTCTAAGACATATTCTAATATTTTTTAATATTTGTAATATATTTAATTAAAATTATAATTTCTGAAATTATAAATATATCTCAAACTAGAATAAGATCCATTATAAAATTTAATTTTTTTATTTTTAGTAAAGAATATATAAAAATGCCTAGAATTTTTTTAAAATGCAATATCATTTTCCTAGAATAAGTGAAAACAATGATATTTGTTTATCACATTTTTTGTTATAGTATCACTACTAGTATCATAATATTTTGTGTAAATCCATCCACAATAAATATATGTCTTCTGATTTTCCTATAGTTATTGTATTTTCATAAATAAATTTATTTAAGAAATTACCGGTTGATTATTTCATCACTCACAGTATGGTAGATATGAAACATATTTTACATTAGTTGTGGGACATTTTTTTACCCCTTTAATTATTTCTTTATACATGATTTCATGAATGCTCTCTCCGTTTTTCCTCAGTCTGTTGAAACATTCATTAAAATGAGATAAATATTATTTCCCCCATCTTTGTGTCTCAAATTTAGAAGAGTTTGAAGAAATATTTATAATATATTAAAAATAAATACCTTTAATCCTATATAGTTTTCATTCTCTATTATTTTTCAATTTATGTTCATACTTTATCAATGATCGAATGATTTCATCCAAAGATAACTCCATAAAGGCATGAATATCATCGATTTACACTTTCTTTACAAGATAGTTTGAGGTATAAAAATAAAAACATTTCAAAAAATACAACATTGTATAATGAATCTCCTATTAAACACATATCATTGATGACACATGTTACCCAGTTGATCATTTGTTTCACAAAATTTTCCTCTCCCATTCTGATATCAAATTACACTGCACACGGATTTCCCAATTCTGGATGTTTAATAATTTTTGAACCACAACATGTGACTTAATGTATTCTATAAATGTCTTGAGATATATTACATGATTTGAAAAATCTAAAAAAATTATTAATAATAATTTTTAATATATTCATTAATTTATAATATAAAACATATAGTACTTCATAATTACCCATACATTGACTTCTATTATAATTGTTTTTCTTATATGGTTTCATTATGATTTTAAATAATGAATTATAGAATTTTTTAATTCTTTTATTAATGAATTCTAATAACTATAATAATTACCCTAAAAATATGACAATAATGGAGAATGCCCTCATCAATTCTGATAATTCCATCAATAATATAAAAAAATATTTTCCAAACACTACATGGGTTATGATAATGTCATAATATTTAAAATATATGCAACATAACCAATATCCAAAATTAATAATCTATTATATAAATTTTTGTCCCTTTGGGATATGTCAAATATTTTTATAAAGGGATTGATGAGTATGAATTTACTAAAATTTAAATAATATAAATAAAACATGTTTAAAAATACTTTTATTGAAAAATTACACATTTACACTTCACTCCTTTATTACATAGCGATAAGGATGTAACAGAAAATAAAATTCATTATATTTGAATGAATGAGATAACTTTTTATAAGATCTACATTTTTCTCACATGGAAGCATAACCCAACCAATACCCACCTCAGTACGGACAAAGGCACATCTAAGGAATAGTTACTTTGGTTCATGAGTCCCAACCCACTTGTATAATTTTTTTTACATGGTATAGCCACAACCAGAACATGATTTTATTTTTGAAAAAACAAAACCAATTATAAATAACAAAAAAATAATAAAAATGACTACAATAGTGAAAAACAAAATAAAAATAAAATCAAAATTTTGAAGATGATGCGGCTTTAAGACTCTTTGATCACTTTAATAAAATGTTTCTTAATCTAAATCACTCTTATTTTTAAAGAATGAATGAAATTTATAGTAAAAAAATTTCAGCACAATCATATATCTATTATAAATCATTTATTGATTAATAAATTAAGAAATCAATCACATCATTTTGTTTTTGTTAAGTTATCAAGATCAAAAATAGAAATGACTAATCCCTTATAATTATCTCTATGAATTTCACCGTCACGTTATCATTTCATGATGTAAAATTATATCTATATATGGTTATAAAAATTATAATCATTTAATAATATCCTTTACAATATTATAAACAACACATTCTAATTTATCATTTAAAAATGAAAAAAAACAAAAATATCATCTTTTGAAATTATATATATTTTCATAAATAATTTAACATATATAAAAAGTTATATAGAGTTTTAGTGAATCAAAATATCAAAACTAACAGTGAATAGAGTATTAAAATTTATTAAAAAAGATAATTAAATTTATAAATAAGAATCAATGTATTTATATTTTTTATGCGAAAAAATAATAATTTTTTTCTTCTGTATAAACATGAATATATCATAAAGAATTATATCAAAAAAATTTATAATATTGTGACCATGAAAAATACCGTAATGGATATTTTTTCCATGAGCTTGAGAATATTAATAAGTATGATATATATATATATGAGGATTATTTTTCCATAATGATTATTTCAACATAAATAATGAATTGAAATATAATCATGAATTTTGTCTATGTAAAAATTATTTTGATTAATTTTAAATTTTTTGATGACTGTAATAATTTTTAATAGACATTGAAAAAAATTTCACAAGAGTTTGAAAACCTTATTTGTATAAATTTAAACACCAATTTAAATCACATTAAAATCATTGAACAATATATTATATAAAAAAATATTAATTTTTTTTAATTTTAAATTTTATTGATAATTTTATATGAAATTAGAGAAAAATGAATGTGATAAAAAAATTTACATGACTTTGGAGAGAAATGTTTTACTTTTTACAATTTTAAAAATTTGAAATCATTAAAACATAAAAAATTTTAATAAGCAATCATAAAATCAGTAAGAATCCAAAAATTGTATTTTCCATTATCAGAGTATTATAAACATCTAGAACAATGAAAAATAAAACAAATCTGATTTAAAAATATATTGGTAAAATATAATTATCCAAATTAAACATGTTTGTTATTTGTAATCAATGTGTGGAATTTTTATATAATGTGAGGTATTGTGATGTTAAAAAATATATGAGAAACATTAATACAAAAAATCACCCAACAACATAACATTTTTCTTAAAACATACTCTATCATCTTTTAAACACAAAAAAATCAATGGATTAATTTCATAGAAGTATTAAGAGTTGTTAATTTCAATTAAAATATTTAGAAATTAATGTAAATAAATAATTTTAAAAAAATATCTACATCAAATTTTCTCGGATAAGAGATGAATATCATGTATGAAAATATTTATGATATGGAATATTATAATAGATATGATACTAGATTAAATAATTTATTTCAAATAATTTGATTGAGTAATTTATACTTGAACTATAACTATGGTGGTTATTTTATCATGAAAAATATTTGTGAGGGACCGTTAAGTTATTTATTTCTTGTGACACTTCCATGAAATAGTGAGTGAGTATAGAAAATAGTGAGTGAAAAATTCATTCTGAGAGATCCCTTCATAAAACATTCATCACATAATGTTCATATAAATATATTCAAGTATAACCGGAAACTATAAAAATACTCTCCTAGAAGCGGTCCTTAGTGGTGAATCATGTAAATTCATAATTCCCATGCATATATTTTCTTTTCTAGAATTTAGGGATGTGTTATTTTGAAATAAATTATTTAATTATATTATTTATATAATAATAAAAATATCAATTTGAATATTAAAATTAAATTTACACCCTAATTTAACCAATCTTAAGTATGAGTATGATATTTTGTGGTGAAAAAATCCTTTGTGGGATGATTTTAACAACATGATATGACACTACTATATATAAGGCCATTAGCGACCGCCATTGGCGGTTGCTAAAGGGCTTTAGCGGCCGCGCAGCGACCGCCAATGGCGGTCGCTATTCAAAAAAAAATTTTAAAATTTTTTTTTATTGAATTGAATATAAATATATATATATATATATATATAATATATTTTAAATGTTTTAATATATATTTAATATATATATAATATCAAATCATTGTGCTATAATATATATATACTATTAAATACAATATTTTAAATACAAATCATTGTGCTATAAATATATATATATATATACTATTAAATACAATATTTTAAATATATATATATATACTATTAAATACAATATTTTAAATATATATATATATATAATATATTTTAAATGTTTGAATATATATTTAATATATATATAATATCAAATCATTGTGCTATAATAATTTAAAAACTTCAATTCAAGAAATAATCTCATTTCAGGTCGTTCGGAGCACGTTTGCTCCGAATCGGACCGCCGCACGCCGTTTTGGTGTTTAACGGCGCCGAAAACGCGTTTCCGGCCGCCGCGGTCACACGACACCTCCGAATGAGGTGCCGTCTGGCCGACCATTTCACAATTGACGCCCCGGATGTTGTCGT
Source organism: Viscum album (assembly GCA_963277665.1). Taxonomy (NCBI): domain Eukaryota; kingdom Viridiplantae; phylum Streptophyta; class Magnoliopsida; order Santalales; family Viscaceae; genus Viscum; species Viscum album. Next base: position 1,199,817,647 of record OY728157.1, read on the forward strand.
ACGGTTTCGTGGCATTCGGAGGTCGTTCGGGTGGTTTTGACCCCCCAACGCGCCATTTCAGCGCGCGCCGCGCTGCTGAAAACGACACAATCGGGCGTGCCGCGCGCACCGCACGTCCGATGGTCATGCGGCCTCCTCCTGCATCTCAGGAATAATATTCCTATCGTTCCCGTGCGGTTTCAGGTCGTTCGGAGAACGTTTGCTCCGAATCGGACCGCCGCACGCCGTTTTGGTGTTTAACAGCGCCCGAAACGCGTTTCCGGCCGCCGCGGTCACACGGCACCTCCGAATGAGGTGCCTTCTGGCCGACCATTTCACAATTGACGCCCCAGATGTTGTCGTACGGTTTCGTGGCATTCGGAGGTCGTTCGGGTGGTTTTGACCCCCCAACGCGCCATTTCAGCGCGCGCCGCGCTGCTGAAAACGACACAATCGGACGTGCCGCGCGCACCGCACGTCCGATGGTCGTGCGGCCTCCTCCTGCATCTCAGGAATAATATTCCTATCGTTCCCGTGCGGTTTCAGGTCATTCGGAGCACGTTTGCTCCGAATCGGACCGCCGCACGCCGTTTTGGTGTTTAACGGCGCCAGAAACTCGTTTCCGGCCGCCGCGGTCACACGGCACCTCCGAATGAGGTTCCGTCTGGCCGAGAATTTCACAATTGACGCCCCGGACGTTGTCGTACGGTTTCGTGGCATTCAGAGGCCGTTCGGGTGGTTTTGACCCCCCAACGCGCCATTTCAGCGCGCGCCGCGCTGTTGAAAACGACACAATCGGGCGTGCCGCGCGCACCGCACGTCCGATGGTCGTGCGGCCTCCTCCTGCATCTCAGGAATAATATTCCTATCGTTCCCGTGCGGTTTCAGGTCGTTCGGAGCACGTTTGCTCCGAATCGGACCGCCGCACGCTGTTTTGGTGTTTAACGGCGCCGGAAACGCGTTTCCGGCCGCCGCGGTCACACGACACCTCCGAATGAGGTGCCGTCTGGCCGACCATTTCACAATTGACGCCCCGGATGTTGTCGTACGGTTTCGTGGCATTCGGAGGTCGTTCGGGTGGTTTTGACCCCCCAACGCGCCATTTCAGCGCGCGCCGCGCTGCTGAAAACGACACAATCGGGCGTGCCGCGAGCACCGCACGTCCGATGGACGTGCGGCCTCCTCCTGCATCTCAGGAATAATATTTCTATCGTTCCCGTGCGGTTTCAGGTCGTTCGGAGCACGTTTGCTCCGAATCGGACCGCCGCGGTCACACGACACCTCCGAATGAGGTGCCGTCTGGCCGACCATTTCACAATTGACGCCCCGGATGTTGTCGTACGGTTTCGTGGCATTCGGAGGTCGTTCGGGTGGTTTTGACCCCCCAACGCGCCATTTCAGCGCGCGCCGCGCTGCTGAAAACGACACAATCGGGCGTGCCGCGCGCACCGCACGTCCGATGGTCGTGCGGCCTCCTCCTGCATCTCAGGAATAATATTCCTATCGTTCCCGTGCGGTTTCAGGTCGTTCGGAGCACGTTTGCTCCGAATCGGACCGCCGCACGCCGTTTTGGTGTTTAACGGCGCCGGAAACTTGTTTCCGGCCGCCGCGGACACACGGCACCTCCGAATGAGGTGCCGTCTGGCCGAGCATTTCACAATTGACGCCCCGGATGTTGTCGTACGGTTTCGTGGCATTCGGAGGTCGTTCGGGTGCTTTTGACCCCCCAACGCGCCATTTCAGCGCGCGCCGCGCTGCTGAAAACGACACAATCAGGCGTGCCGCGCGCACCGCACGTCCGATGGTCGTGCGGCCTCCTCCTGCATCTCAGGAATAATATTCCTATCGTTCCCGTGCGGTTTCAGGTCGTTCAGAGCACGTTTGCCCTGAATCGGACCGTCGCACACCGTTTTGGTGTTTAACGGCGCCAGAAACGCGTTTCTGGCCGCCGCGGTCACACGGCACCTCCGAATGAGGTGCCGTCTAGCCGACCATTTCACAATTGACGCCCCGGATGTTGTCGTACGGTTTCGTGGCATTCGGAGGTCGTTCGGGTGGTTTTGACCCCCCAACGCGCCATTTCAGCGCGCGCCGCGCTGCTGAAAACGACACAATCGGGCGTGCCGCGCGCACCGCATGTCCGATGGACGTGCGGCCTCCTCCTGCATCTCAGGAATAATATTCCTATCGTTCCCGTGCGGTTTCAGGTCGTTCGGAGCACGTTTGCTCCGAATCGGACCGCCGCACGCCGTTTTGGTGTTTAACGGCGCCGGAAACGCGTTTCCGCCCGCCGCGGTCACACGGCACCTCCGAATGAGGTGCCGTCTGGCCGACCATTTCACAATTGACGCCCCGGATGTTGTCGTACGGTTTCGTGGCATTCGGAGGTCGTTCGGGTGGTTTTGACCCTCCAACGCGCCATTTCAGCGCGCGCCGCGCTGCTGAAAACGACACAATCGGGCGTGCCGCGCGCACCGCACGTCTGATGGTCGTGCGACCTCCTCCTGCATCTCAGGAATAATATTCCTATCGTTACCGTGCGGTTTCAGGTCGTTCGGAGTACGTTTGCTCCGAATCGGACCGCCGCACGCCGTTTTGGTGTTTAACGGCGCCGGAAACTCGTTTCCGGCCGCCGCAGTCACACGGCACCTCCGAATGAGGTGCCGTCTGGCCGAGCATTTCACAATTGACGCCCCGGATGTTGTCGTACGGTTTCGTGGCATTCGGAGGTCGTTCGGGTGGTTTTGACCCCCCAACGCGCCATTTCAGCGCGCGCCGCGCTGCTGAAAACGACACAATCGGGCGTGCCGCGCGCACCGCACGTCCGATGGTCGTGCGGCCTCCACCTGCATCTCAGAAATAATATTCCTATCGTTCCCGTGCGGTTTCAGGTCGTTCGGAGCACGTTTGCTCCGAATCGGACCGCCGCACGCCGTTTTGGTGTTTAACGGCGCCAGAAACGCGTTTCCGGCCGCCGCGGTCACACGGCACCTCCGAATGAGGTGCCGTCTGGCCGACCATTTCACAATTGACGCCCCGGATGTTGTCGTACGGTTTTGTGGCATTCGGAGGTCGTTCGGGTGGTTTTGACCCCCCAACGCGCCATTTCAGCGCGCGCCGCGCTGCTGAAAACGACACAATCGGGCGTGCCGCGCGCACCGCACGTCCGATGGTCGTGCGACCTCCTCCTGCATCTCAGGAATAATATTCCTATCGTTCCCGTGCGGTTTCAGGTCGTTCGGAGCACGTTTGCTCCGAATAGGACCGCCGCACGCCGTTTTGGTGTTTAACGGCGCCGGAAATGCGTTTCCGGCCCCCACGGTCACACGGCACCTCCGAATGAGGTTCTGTCTGGCCGACCATTTCACAATTGACGCCCCGGATGTTGTCGTACGGTTTCGTGGCATTCGGAGGTCGTTCGGGTGGTTTTGACCCCCCAACGCGTCATTTCAGCGCGCGCCGCGCTGCTGAAAACGACACAATCGGGCGTGCCGCGCGCACCGCACGTCCGATGGACGTGCGGCTTCCTCCTGCATCTCAGGAATAATATTCCTATCGTTCCCGTGCGGTTTCAGGTCGTTCGGAGCACGTTTGCTCCGAATCGGACCGCCGCACGCCGTTTTGGTGTTTAACGGCGCCGGAAACGCGTTTCCGGCCGCCGCGGTCACACGGCACCTCTGAATGAGGTGCCGTCTGGCCGACCATTTCACAATTGACGCCCCGGATGTTGTCGTACGGTTTCGTGGCATTCGTAGGTCGTTCGGGTGGTTTTGACCCCCCAACGCGCCATTTCAGCGCGCGGCGCGCTGCTGAAAACGACACAATCGGGCGTGCCGCGCGCACCGCACGTCCGATGGTCGTGCGGCCTCCTCCTGCATCTCAGGAATAATATTCCTATCGTTCCCGTGCGGTTTCAGGTCGTTCGGAGCACGTTTGCTCCGAATCGGACCGCCGCACGCCGTTTTGGTGTTTAACGGCGCCGGAAACTCGTTTTCGGCCGCCGCGGTCACACGACACCTCCGAATGAGGTTCCGTCTGGCCGAGCATTTCACAATTGACGCCCCGGATGTTGTCGTACGGTTTTGTGGCATTCGGAGGTCGTTCGGGTGGTTTTGACCCCCCAACGCGCCATTTCAGCGCGCGCCGCGCTGCTGAAAACGACACAATCGGGCGTGCCGCGCGCACCGCACGTCCGATGGTCGTGCGGCCTTCTCCTGCATCTCAGAAATAATATTCCTATCGTTCCTGTGCGGTTTCAGGTCGTTCGGAGCACGTTTGCTCCGAATCGGACCGCCGCACGCCGTTTTGGTGTTTTTAACGGCGCCCGCACGCCGTTTTGGTGTTTAACGGCGCCGGAAACGCGTTTCCGGTCGCCGTGGTCACACGGCACCTCCGAATGAGGTGCCGTCTGGCCGACCATTTCACAATTGATGCCCCAGATGTTTTCGTACGGTTTCGTGGCATTCAGAAGTCGTTCGGGTGGTTTTGACCCCCCAACGCGCCATTTCAGCGCGCGCCGCGCTGCTGAAAACGACACAATCGGGCGTGCCGCGCGCACCGCACGTCCGATGGTCGTGCGGCCTCCTCCTGCATCTCAGGAAAAATATTCCTATCGTTCCCGTGCGGTTTCAGGTCGTTCGGAGCACGTTTGCTTCGAATCGGACCGCCGCACGCCGTTTTGGTGTTTAACGGCGCCGGAAACGCGTTTCCGGCCGCCGCGGTCACACGGCACCTCCGAATGAGGTGCCGTCTGGCCGACCATTTCACAATTGACGCCCCGGATGTTGTCGTACGGTTTCGTGGCATTCGGAGGTCGTTCGGGTGGTTTTGACCCCCCAACGCGCCATTTCAGCGCGCGCCGCGCTGCTGAAAACGACACAATCGGGCGTGCCGCGCGCACCGCACGTCCGATGGTCGTGCGGCCTCCTCCTGCATCTCAGGAATAATATTCCTATCGTTCCCGTGCGGTTTCAGGTCGTTCGGAGCACGTTTGCTCCGAATCGGACCGCCGCACGCCGTTTTGGTGTTTAACGGCGCCGGAAACGCGTTTCCGGCCGCCGCGGTCACACAGCACCTCCGAATGAGGTGCCGTCTGGCCGACCATTTCACAATTGACGCCCCGGATGTTGTCGTACGGTTTCGTGGCATTCGGAGGTCGTTCGGGTGGTTTTGACCCCCCAACGCGCCATTTCAGCGCGCGCCGCGCTGCTGACAACGACACAATCGGGGGTGTCACGCGCACCGCACGTCCGATGGTCGTGCGGCCTCCTCCTGCATCTCAGGAATAATATTCCTATCGTTCCCGTGCGGTTTCAGGTCGTTCGGAGCACGTTTGCTCCGAATCGGACCGCCGCACACCGTTTTGGTGTTTAACGGCGCCAGAAACGCGTTTCCGGCCGCCGCGGTCACACGGCACCTCCGAATGAGGTTCCGTCTGGCCGACCATTTCACAATTGACGCCCCGGATGTTGTTGTACGGTTTTGTGGCATTCGGAGGTCGTTCGGGTGGTTTTGACCCCCCAACGCGCCATTTCAGCGCGCGCCGCGCTGCTGAAAACGACACAATCGGGCGTGCCGCGCGCACCGCACGTCCGATGGTCGTGCGGCCTCCTCCTGCATCTCAGGAATAATATTCATATCGTTCCCGTGCGGTTTCAGGTCGTTCGGAGCACGTTTGCTCCGAATCGGACCGCCGCACGCCGTTTTGGTGTTTAACGGCGCCAGAAACGCGTTTCCGGCCGCCGCGGTCACACGACACCTCCGAATGAGGTGCCGTCTAGCCGACCATTTCACAATTGACGCCCCGGATGTTGTCGTACGGTTTCGTGGAATTCGGAGGTCGTTCGGGTGGTTTTGACCCCCCAACGCGCTATTTCAGCGCGCGTCGCGCTGCTGAAAACGACACAATCGGGGGTGCGGGGGGTGCGGGGGGCTGAACGGGGGTGCGGGGGGTGCGGGGGGGGGGGGGGTGCGGGGGGCTGAACGGGGGTGCGGGGGGTGCGGGGGGGGGGGGGGGGGTGCGGGGGGCTGTACGGGGTGGCGGGGGGCTGTACGGGGGTGGCGGGGGGCTGTACGGGGGTTCGGGGGGGCTGTACGGGGGTGCAGGGGGGGGGGGGGGGCTGTACAGGGGTGCGGGGGGCTGTACGGGGGTGGCGGGGGGCTGTACGGGGGTTCGGGGGGCTGTACGGGGGTGCGGGGGGCAGTACGGGGGTGCGGGGGGCAGTACGGGGGTGCGGGGGGTTGTACGGGGGTGCGGGGGGTTGTACGGGGGTGCGGGGGGCTCTCCGGGGGTGCGGGGGGCTGTACGGGGGGTGCGGGGGGGGGGGGGGGGGGGGGGCTGTACGGGGGTGCGGGGGGGGGGGGGGGGTGTACCGGGGTTCGGGGGGCTGTACGGGGGTGCGGGGGGGGGGGGGGGGGGGGGGCTGTACGGGGGGTGGCGGGGGGCTGTACGGGGGTGCGGGGGGCTGTACGGGGGTGGCGGGGGGCTGTACGGGGGTTCGGGGGGCTGTACGGGGGTTCGGGGGGCTGTACGGGGGTGCGGGGGGGGGGGGGGGGGCTGTACGGGGGTGCGGGGGGCTGTACGGGGGTGGCGGGGGGCTGTACGGGGGTTCCGGGGGCTGTACGGGGGTGCGGGGGGGGGGGGGGGGGGGGCTATACGGGGGTGCGGGGGGCTGTATGGGGGTGGCGGGGGCCTGTACGGGGGTGGCGGGGGCAGTACGGGGGTGCAGGGGGTTGTACGGGGGTGCGGGGGGGCTGTACGGGGGTGCGGGGGGGGGGGGGGGGGGTGTACGGGGGTGGCGGGGGGCAGTACGGGGGTTCGGGGGGTTGTACGGGGGTGCGGGGGGCTGTACGGGGGTGCGGGGGGGCTGTACGGGGGTGCGGGGGGGCTGTACGGGGGTGCAGGGGGCTGTACGGGGGTGCGGGGGTGGCTGTACGGGGGTGCGGGGGGCTGTACGGCGGTGCGGGGGGCTCTCTGGGGGTGCAAAGGTCATCCCATTGATTACAAAAGTGAAAAATAAAAGTGATAACATCTAATTAATACATATTTCTTTTATCGATACCATACAAAAATTTATAAAAAATATATTGGATAATACATAATCTATAATATCAGATTTATTGATCTGTTGGAATTAGTTCGACTTTTTCAAATGTAGAATCATTCAAGATTATCAGATCAAAAACTCAATATGTGTATAAAATATTTAAAAGACCACCATGGATAGTAATAATGCATTACTTAAATGAATAAATACATTACATCAATGTCAACCCTACCAGTAAAAACAAAAAACATATCTCGTGAATATATGGTGCGTCACGCGTTGCCATCACTGTTACCTCCTTCTGGTGGGCCAGGTGCCTACAACAAATAAACATTATAAATATTTTAATAACAAAAATAATTTAAATTAAATAAATAAATACAGTATATACCTGCGTCGTATGATCCCCTGTACCATCAGCTCGACGCACATATTCCCGCAGTGCTCTAACCTCAGTTGTCAATTGCGCATTTGTCTCCTCGGAAGCGCGCAACCGTGCCTCAAAATCTGACATCTGCTGTGTCATATGAGCAACAGCAGGACCGACAACCGCAGCGCGTGACACTACAGAACGAGGAATCCCTGCTCCATAGGTCAAACTATAGCCATGCCCGTCCCGACCAATAATGCGATGAAAGATCTCATCCCGTCGCATGGGAAGCTGTCGCTGGTCCTCTGGCAGATGTTCTAACTCAGCTTCAAATTGATCCTGTGAAATATTTAAATATATATAAATATATATATGTTAATATAAAGATTTATGTAATTATTGGTACGTACAGACACTTACTATCAATGCTGCAACCTCTGGATCATTGCGATCACGAGTCCTTATCCACACCGACATTTTATCAGTTGCTGCACCTTGCCCTCGCAACTGTATATTAAAAAAATATAAACACAAAACCATATTAATTAATAAATTAAAAAGTGAATAATATATACCTCATGTCGGATCTGAGACACGTGACGAGTCCCGAGCCTGTGAGCTGGTCCCTGCAACGCTCGATTCTCCGAATGGCGTGTTGACACCTCCTACATTCAATTCATTCAAATTTCAAACAAATCACATATTCTTGAAAATATATATACAACAAAATAATTAATATACAAACCGCAACACCCTCAGTAGACCAATATGCAACCAAGTCACGCCACTGAGCCGGGGCATTCGGTCCCACGGGATGAAATACCTCATCAAATGAAACATCTATCGTCGTGTCGGAATTCCATGCTAATATGCCACGACCAGGGCCTCTCCTGCGAGAGGAAGAAGCAGCCGAGTCTGATCCTGTTGAAAACAATTTTATATATAAATTGACAAATGTTATATATATATATATATGTGTTAATTACATAAATAATATAGATAATGACTGTCAAACATACCTCGACCCTGAGATGTAGATGCCTCAGATGGATGATGTGGATTTTCTGCCTCTTCCCCTGACATGTCTGCAATCATACAAAATATCAGTAATGAGTCCAAAGTGTTTAAAAGATAAATTGGACTATTCTTAATAAATCAAACTTGTACAACTGTTAATCAAACAAAAAATGGATTGAATAATTAGTTGTGAATGAATTGTAAAAAATCAGAAAGTTAATCAACCTAAATATTTATGACTGAATTAACTTACAAAAGTGAGGATTAAAACTTATAAGGATTTATAAAATGATTAGATAATTTATGATATCCTAGGACATTCTACTGAATAGCGGGGAAAACAATTATACCTTTCATTAAGCATGAAAATCGACCGTTTCTCCTTCAACAGCCACTCTGACCCAATAAATATCTTCTTCACGTTGAACTACGGTATGTTGATCAAGTTGTTGGTAAACAAACAAAACAGTCTCGGGTTCATCTTCTTCAAATAAAAACACTCCTCGCCGAGACATTTTGACAACAAATTGCCAACTTGGATCCAAAGGCAAAGTAACGAAGAATACTTGTTCCGCTTGTGATGTCAAGATGAAAGGTTCATTCTCAACTCGTTCATTATTTCTGTATAACATGTAGTTAAAATTCACCAATGAAAACTGATATTGATCGACTTTACATCCACGCACTGGATCAACCCAATTACACTTTAACAATATGTACTTCAAACCGTGTGTGTATATAACTTCAATGATGTCTATCAATTAACCATAGTAATAACCAGAATCGACAAAGGGACAACCGATTCCACTGTTTTGTGTTGCTCGTTTGTCGTCAACATCTTTAATGCGAAATCGAAAACCATTAGCATCAATAGCTTTATTACAACGAGCGGTTATAGATGGACCCTCAGCCAGTTGGATAAATACTTCAGGTAACGTGGGGTCCCCTAACTCCCTCAGCTTACGAACCTACATAATTTATAAAAATCAATACTGATATATGCAGAAAGAATTAGTTTAATACTTCACTCATAATGAAAATCAATTTACACATACATAATCCTTGAACCAATCATGAAATGCCGCATAATGAGATTGTTGAATTTGCAACTCAGTCGCACGATGCATCTCTTCTTTTATCTCATTAATGTGTTTCCAGCAAATGATTACGCGATGTTTAAAAGATCAACTTATGAAAAGAAAACATGTAAAAGTTATACAAGCACATTGATAAGATACTTACTGCATTAATGGTGCAACTGATGGAGTATTGAACAAGATATATCGATGTGCTTGTATCCACTCGATGTTGTCCATATAAAAATGTGGTTCCTTCTCCAACTGGACCATCATGAATCCGAGAGGGCTTATCTAATTTTGTTTCAACATCCGTAAGATATTCTGCACAAAAGGTAGTACACTCGTCCATCAAATAACCATTGGCTATTGATGCCTCTGGACGAGCTCTGTTGCGTACAAATCTTTTCAATGTACTCAAATACCCATTCAATAGGATACATCCACCTGAATTGCACTGGACCAGCAGCCATTACTTCATCAGTTAGGTGCACTGTTAAGTGGACCATAACATCGAAAAATGAGGGGGGGGGGGAAAGTTTCTCAAAGTGACAAAGCGTAAGTACAATTCGGTCCTGCAAACTTTTTAAATCACTCATTCATTGATTTCTTAAACAAAGCTGTCTAAAAAAATTACTCATCTCAATCAAGGGCTGAACAACATTGGGGGATAAACAATCACAAATTGCGATTAGAATCAACTGCTGAAGTAATATGTGATTGTCATGACTTTTCAACCCTTGCAATGTCTTGCTCGTCAGATTCACACACTTTGAAATATTAGAAGAGTAACCATCAGGCACCTTGACCATCTTCAAAATGGAAAGAAATGTCTCTTTCTCCTCTGTAGTCATCGAATACTGTCCAGCAGGCATATATGCCTTGTTTCCCTCAGCTAACTGTAAATGCAACTGTTTCCTTCCCATTTCTTCCAAATCACGGCTGTGCATTAACATGGTCCTTTGACTTTCCACTGACACCTAAAATGGTCCACAATATGTTATCACAAACATTTTTTTCAATGTGCATGACATCCAAATTATGCCTCAACATGTTAGTTTTCCAATACGGAAGACTATAAAAAATAATTTTCTTTTTCCAATTGTGACTACGCTGCCTACCCGCAGCACGAATATTACGTACTGGAGGAGCCACCAAATCCTGAATTTCATATACCGTGCGGATGTTTTTCTCCTCAATCTGCGATAACATTTCGACTCCTGTCATGATCTTTGGTGCTGGGCTGAACTCTCTAGAACCATCAAATGCCACTCTGTCCTTTCTGAACCTATGCTGGGGAGGGAGAAAACGCCTGTGACCCATGTATGCCCATTTTTTGGAATGTTTAAGCCATACAGATTTTTTACTTTTATTGCAACAAGGGCAAGCAAATTCCCTTTCGTACTCCAGCCTGATAAATTTGCATAAGCTGGGAAGTCATTGATTGTCCACAATAAAGCTGCATGCAGTTTGAACATTTCATTCGTTTCGCAGTCATAAGTCATCACACCATCGCCCCAAAATTCATTCAACTCATCAATCAATGGCTGAAGGTAAACATCAATCTTATCCCCCGGACTTTTAGGTCCATCAATAAGAGTGGAAAGTAATATAAATTGTTGCTTCATACAAAGCCACATAGGAAGATTATATGGAACCAACACCACGGGCCATGTGCTATGAGTTGCACCAACCATAGACTTGAATGGATTGAAACCATCTGCTGCCAATCCCAATCGGACATTACGAACATCTTTAGTAAAGTCGGGATGTCTCTTATCAAAATCCTTCCATGCATGAGAGTCTGCCGGGTGGGTTAACATGTCACTTTCATGAACTCTTTCTGCATGCCATCTCATTAAATTAGAAACTTTAGATGACATAAAAAATCTTTTCAACCTCGGTTTAAGGGGAAAGTAACACATTTGCTTTACGGAAATCGGTTTCCCCCTGTATCGCAATCTGACTTTGATGAGTCCTTATTTCCCCTGTTCTCTTTCCACCTGGAAGCGCCACAAACCGTAAAGATATCCAAATGAGCAGTTTCATTTCTAAACAACATACAGTTGTTTGCACATGCATCTATAGTCTCATATGTAAAACCTAAGTTCTCTGTCAACTTACGAGCATAGTAATACGACTCAGGAATCTTAGCGTCAACAGGAAGAACTTTTTTCAATAAAACCAAAAGCATGTCGATATGATGGGTCTGACCAATTGTTCAAAGTCTTCAAATGCAACAACTCCACGATGAACGACAGTTTATTGTAAGAAGTACATCCAGGATATAATTCTGTTTTCCGCATCATCAAGTACTTCATAAAACCTCCTCGAATCACGATCTGCACCAGAGCGAAGATTTATCTCACCGGTCTCAAGATTCTGGATGTCAATGCCTTCAGGATCAAACCCACGTACCATTTCAGTAAGCATTTCATGCATTGGATCAGTCATCCTTGCATCAACATCCATCTGAGCTGCATCTGTATTTTGACAATGAACATATTATTCTCCATGACGAGTCCAACTCTTATAATTTTTCAGAAATCCATTAAAGAAAAGGTGCTCCCTCACAGTATCTCGTGTGAATTGATATCTGTTAGCACATTTTCTACATGGACAACTAATATAGTCACTTTCAAATCCTCTCGTGAAGTCAATAAACTGCATAATGCCATTGAAATATTCTCTAGACGTTCGATTTGGAAGATCAATCCAACTCTTATCCATAATAATATCTGTATAACAAACATTTACACAATACTTATTACATTTACATTTTTCAAATCAACTATATTCAAAATAAATATTAACCATTTGTTTATGAACCATTGATAAAATAATAATGTAACTGAAAGCTCATGTTACCTGATTGAGCTACAAACCTGAAAGGGAGGGGAGCCGAAGGCGGTGCTGCGAGGGAGAGGAGGCAGCGAAGGGGAGCCGGGAGCAAAGGCGGTGCGGCAAGGGAGGGGACGGGCGGCGGCGGCGACGGGGAGCTGGAGGAGAGGAGGCGGTGAGGGGACGGGCATCGAGGGGGGGTGTCCGGGGTCGGGGGGGGGGGGGGGGGGCTGTCCGAGGTTCGGGGAGGGGTGTCCGGGGTGTCGGGGGGCCTGTCAGGGGTGCGGGCAGGGGTGTTCGGGGTGCGGGGGTGTCCGGGGTGCGGGGGAGGGGGGGCTGTCTGGGGTGCAGGGGGGGCTGTCGGGGGTGCGGGGTGGGGTGTCCGGGGTGCGGGGGGCCTGTCCGGGGTGCGGGGGGGCTGTCCGGGTTCGGAGGGGGGGTGTCCGAGTGCGGGGGGGGGGGGGGGGGGGGGGCTGTCCGGGGTGCGGGGGGGCTGTCCGGGTTTGGAGGGGGGTGTCCGGGTGCAGGGGGGGGGGGGGGGGGCTGTCCGGGGTGCGGGGAGGCGTCCGGGGTGCGGGGGGCGGTCCGGAGTGCGCGGGGGGGTGCTGTCCGAGGTGCGGGGAGGCGTCCGGGGTGCGGGGGGCGGTCCGGAGTGCGCGCCGGGGGCTGTCCGGGGTGCGGGTGCCGTCCGGGGTGGGGGGGGGAGGGCCGAGAGGCCCGGAGGGCAGCGGCCGGAGGCCCGAGGGCGGAGGGCGGCGGCCGGAGGGCGGATGTCAGGCGGCGGGGGAGGGCGCGGCGGCAGGGGAGGCCGGGCGGCGGGGGAGGCCGGGCGGCGGGGGAGGCCGGGCGGCGGGGGAGCCGGGCGGCGGGGGGAGGCCGGGCGGCGGGGGAGGCCGGGTGGCGGGGGAGGCCGGCGGCGGGGGGGAGGCCGGGCGGCGGGGGAGGCCGGGCGGGCGGGGGGAGGCCGGGCGGCGGGGGAGGGGAGGGCGGCGCGGGGGAGGGCGGCGAGGGAGGGTTAGGGCGAGGGAGATCGAGGGAGAGGGCGCGGGGGGGGGGGGGGGGGGGGGGGCGCAGAAACCCCCCGAAATTTTTTAGGCAGCTTAGCGACCGCCATTGGCAGTCGCTAATGGTGAGCAATAACGACCGCCAATGGCGGTCGCCCGAGTCTGGGGGGCTCCAATGCCCCCTTTTCTAGTAGTGTGAGAATTATTTTATACTCACAATTTAATGAAATAATTATTAATACCACTTCATTTGAAATATGATTTCATAAATTTTATTATATCTATAATAATTTTAATGGGAGTTACCATCAAAGAATAGATAAACCATGTTAAATATTAAAAGAATATGGTTTAATGGGGCTGCAAAACCCCCCTCAAATCATGGGAAGTAGTTAAAAATATAGGATTAAACGTTTTATCTCAAACACTGGTATGGGTTTTTGGTTTTTGAAAATTCCAACAACTTATTGAAATTTTTTAATATAATCAGTCATGATTACTTTTTTGTACACCATTTAATTAATGAAATTTACAAAATTTTAATATTTATCACACAATATATCTTATATAGGATTTTTCATTAGCTCAATGGAAATCAACTATCAAAATAAAAAAATATATTACCCTTTACATATTCACCAATATTCTCCAATTATTTATTTACCCATGATTATAGGATAAAACACATTTTGATATAATATATTATTCTTTTACATGACAAAGAATTTTCCCACAGAATTCATTTATTATCCATCTAATGTACATATTCCAAAAAAAGATCATATTTTAGTGTATTTTCTATTCATAATGCCTCTAACCAAGTTGTCATATTAATATTAAATCAACTCATTGACCTTTATTACGATAAACACTTAAAAATATTCAAGAGTAAGATGAATGAAAATCATGATTTTTTATAGTAGTGAGGTGTTCATCATTATGATTACCTAGAAATAGAGAAAAAATTAAAATATATTTCTAATCTTTCTGTAGTTAATTACAAAAAAATTTTAATAATTCATTAATATAATTTAGGTCCACCATCTCTTCCATCTTAATATTTTCAATTTTTTTTTAAAATAGATATTTGTGTTGAATGGGGTTTAAAATCAAATATGTTGAACTTCTTCACCAATACCCTTGTAAGGGTTTTTTGAGAAAAAACTATATATTTTTATTTTTTTAGTCACATGTACAACATGAATGTAGGTGAACTATAAGATCAAAAAAACATTCAATCTACTAATGAATAAATATAGAAAAATCATTTAATTATTTATTTTTTATTAAACCTTATATGGAATATTTATCAAAGATTAGGACCCTGAACATATTTTCTAACATTGATTTTACCTAAAAGATCTAATCAAAATCACCTCGCTTGAATTATACCTTCTTTATGTATATGTAAAACCAAGCTTGTAATGTTCTGAGATCATATTTAAGGATAATCAAATAATTATATAATCTACACACCTATTATTTATTTTCACATATTTGTAAATATATTAGTTATTTAATTTACACATCTTCCATAATCACTACATGGAATAATATCATTTTACACCCATTTAATATATTGAAAATCAATTTGTAATTAAATTTCTAATTAAATAATAATCAATCAAGTTCCCACTATTTTTGAAAATTCCACTCCAATATTTATTACATTCATTGGATCATGAAACTGACACACCAATATCTAGATGATCCTGGTAAATTTTTAATGTTCAAAATATTTTTTCATATAATAGCGACAACCTTCTAGTGATTTTTTTACCTATTTATTCTCTTAAAAGGCCTCCATGTATGATTTTCACAATTTAGTGTAACTCTACATTCATGGAAATTAACCATGATTAAATAATATATACTTACTTAGATGAATATGGATATACTAGAAATAATAGATAAATATTCTCTATCTTTCTCATCCTATGATTGGTAATTAGATTATTACTATCTCCAATTATGCAAGATTCATCAATTACAAAACATTTTATCTTTATAAATAAATTGATTGAATCTCTCCATTAACCTCTTAATTATATGATTATAACTACAATATTATTATCATGTGTTATATTATAATTACATATTGAATTCTTTCTCAATAACTTATTTATCACTATATTTTTTTTTTCAATATGACCATATATATTTGTTCACATAAATTTCTTCAATAAAATTTTCATTATTTCTCTCTATAGTTTCACTCAACCCCTTTTTGAATCACTTATAAGACTTTATCTTCATTTATTTTCCTAACAACACTCCCTTATACATTTTATCACCATATTCTCATTGATTTTATTCATTATTATGAATACAAAAAATACAAATGAAACCCTTAAGTGTTCATGTTTTTTATTACGTCCATTCCATATCTTGAATGTTGTTCTTTTCTATTTTAAACATATAAAACTAAATTATTTTCATACACTCCAAATTTACCACCTCATTCCAAAAATTCCTCGAGATACCCACTCTAGATAAGTTATGTCATCACTATGTTATTCACTATCAAAATTTATCATTCCATTAAAAAATATTACCATGGTATTCTCAAAGATGAAACCTCATTATTTATCAGATTCTTCCCAATATAAATTTCCACAACCCTGGAAGTGCGTTTTGTTTTAATATATGACTGGAGTATTCTGATCGCTCTTCTTATATCATATTTATATCTCAATTAAAATATCTCAACACATTATACCCCTTCTTCTTGGTTTAAAAAACATATTGAAAAAATCCTACTATAATAACTAAAAAAATAATGAAATTTATTTCTTTTTATATCCTATAGAGAGTCATCAGACCACACACATTAGTGTGAGAATATTTAATAGTTTTTTCTGTTACGTTAACTATTATTTTATAGTAATTTATTAGCACTAAAAATCTTATTCATGGATAATAATCCATCACAGAAGAATAATAATAATTAGGATCTACCGTTACAACAATTATCTTGGATATATTATATATATTTGATAAATTATATTCCCAAGAATTTGATTCCATATGTTATTATCCTCTAGCATTATATATTGACATATATTTCCATTATTTTCTCTCAGTACAAATTTTTATTTGTTCTTGATGCATTCATAAATGAATATCCTACTATTATTTTATGAGTAGGCCATACTAGTTGAATGTGACACAATTTTGTGACTCAAATTGTATATTTATACACAAAATAATGTATTAAATACAATCCAAATATAGTACCTGTAACGACCCAATGCTTTTGAATGGAAATTACCTTCTCATAAGTATGTCATAAAATAACATGAAAACACAACATATTGAACTACTAAGTGCTAAGTAACTTTTAAACTTAATTTTGACACATCTGTTTTTGGAATTTCAAAAATCCGGCCTACAGAGTTGTAATCAGTATGTTATTTGGAGTCCGATAAGAAAAATATAATTTTTGGTGAATAGTAACCTACCCTAATGAATAGTAACATACCCTTTTGAATAGTTATATACCCTAATGAATAGTAACCTCACCTAAGATGGTATAAAAATAATATTCGAGATGGAAGTATGATATACATATTATTTAGAAAAAGTTAATGAATGTTTTAAAAATGGTTTTGATAATAAATTATTATTTTAATTAAATATTAAAATAATCGTATTTAGAAAATTTATTTTGAAAAAATTAACTTCATATTTGGATTCTACACTTCAAAAAATGGTTCGGGTGAATTTTTGGGATTAATCTGAAATAATTGAATTTTTTATGAATAGTAAAATACGATAATTTACCTTAAATGTTAAATAAGGGATTTATTGAGTCATAGCTGACGTTATGCTGATGTACACCCACTTGGTTTTGGATCACATGATAAAATAACTATTCTTGGTTATGGAATACTTACAATTCCTTTTCTGGAGGAGAAATAATAAATTAATGATTATAATATTATGAAATTCCTCCTCTCCTCCACTATAAAGGACCCTTCACTCCCTCTTCTCTTCAATCATCTCAAGGCTTTTTACTTTCCATTATTCTACCCAAATCCATCCCCAAGATCATTACCCACGTCCAAAATCTAATTGTCTCTTCAAAATACCATGACCTCTCCCCTTAAGAGGTTCTCAATGGAGAATGTCTTAAGAGGTAAAATTACTCTTCCCAATTTCTTCTTTACTTTTACATTCTTTTCTTTTTATTTCATTCCTCACCTCCCTTCACCATAATAGTATGATAAATCCAGTAACATATATGTAATATAATGTTTTCATTCTAATGGTATATTTCATTATCTTCTCTCCTTTCCCCTCCCATTTATTTGAAAGAAATGAAAGCACTGTTTGAGAAGTGATAATTTAGCACATTCAAGGACAACTGTTTATCAATTTATATTATTATATTTAATTCTGGTCATTAAACCAATTTTGTTATGGTTGAAACAGATTAATATATGTGTAATATATCTTATTTTTTGTTCTGTAATCCAATTGTACAAATGGTATTAAGTTATAAAGGAAAACATGTTCTTTGTAATCAAATCCACCGATTAACAAAAACAGTTATCACAAAGGTTATATAGATATAATAATTAGACTTCACTCTAAGTAACCTAATTAAAATTAAAACCATGTAATAACATGTATGTGTAATAAATAATATAACTTCAATTCTGGACAACCACTTTCATTTTACATATAATCCAAACCTGAATATAAGTGAACAGATCTTTTGAAGCAAGGTAAACAAACGAGCCCAAACAATGAAATTGAACCTTATAACTAATAAATAAGGCCCTGAATGAACTAAAAAGGTTTATAATAAATAAATTACATATATAAGAGGTTATGAGATTATTAATTAATAATCCTAATTTTTTTATACAGGTCTTTAACAACAAGTGGAGAACGCCAACAAAATTAAGGTAAGAGAGCTTCTCTTTTTCACTCTTAGTCAATATTGTTCTCTATGCTATGCCTTTTTGTGTAAGACAAAGTGATGAGGAATATTTTATCACATCACACATACTTTCATAATGATATATATGTGATGTGAAACACATTATCTATCTCATAAATCTCTCTGTGTTACACCTGATACAATGCTGATAAACCGTAATGGTTTCTACCCAAACTTCCTTTATTCCTTCGGGTTGCTCTATCTTTCTTTTTAACAAAACGCAGTTGTCTTTTATTTTTATGTAAAACTTATATATTCTGTTTATATGCTCTATAATCATGTTCCATGATCCATCTCTCATTCTCTTTCTGGAATATACATTCTTTTAAGTGAATCCCTCCTCGATACTTCTCAATAAGCACACTCGTTTTGAAGGAAATTCCTGAACTTTTACCCAATTACAAGTGAACTATATCCTATATTTTAAGAAACCACTGTCTTTATAAAATATTTATTTTTATTATGAAAACCTTATTGGTTCAATTCTGGTTTTATATAAAATAATATTAGGGTTACTATTTTAAATGCTCTATAGTTTTTTCCTTTAAACCGCACAAAAATGTTTTAATGGTAGTGTTTCTCAAATACATTTCTTATATGATGTTACTTCTATTTTTTACCAACTAACATGTTATATGATTATATTACCTTATTAATGTCCATGTATTTTCTAATACCTTTCTCTATTAGACAATTTCATGATACACTCATTGGTTATGCTTTATGTGATGATTGTGGTACCCAGTTATCTTTATGGGTAACTATATGTTTACGTGTGGTGGATTATGTATGATTATTTATGTGGAAATAATATTTATATGGAAAAAATATTTATGTGGAAAAAATATTCATCAATTTTTTTAGAAGGGTGCACCCAGATAGCACTCTAATGCATTGGGTGTGGTTATGTCTCATGAGATGTAATGTGAAACGAGATTGGCGGTTAGCCTTGACTCATACTGAAATGGGAAACGAGATTGGTGGTTAGCCTCAACCCATTCAAGAGAAATTTTTTATGATTCTACCACATTTATTTGATTTAATGTATATATGATCCCATTATTATATTATATTATTTCTTATGTTCCATGTTTTGGATATAAATAGGTCATGCCTCCTAACTCTTATTCTTAAGATGCATCCTTATGTTCATTCCCTTACTGGGCTTTTCAGCTCATCCCTTTGTTAATGTGTTCCCCAGGGTACCCTATGAAGATGTAAGGGCTCAAAGGAAGCTAGCATCTCTTTATGGAGATTAAATAAAGAAGTGTTTTTTAGCCCCATGTTTGATGTTTTATGTACCTAGTTATCCAAGACACCAGACGTAACGATCCTTGGCTTGTACTATGATGATTAATTATGCTTAAAATCATGAAATTCTATATGTAAAAGCCCCGAGTAGCAATAGTTGGTATCAGAGAATGGTCAAGTTATTTTTAGAGATAAGGAATAGAGCACCTTAGTGAGAACCTTAAAAATGAGACTATGTATAAGAAAAAATTCCAAAATTTTGGTTAGTTTTGAGTAATTGGTTTATCAAGAAAATTATGACAACCCAATATTTCATAGTACATTATTTCTGCAAAGTAATTCAGTAATTTGCACTACACGCAACACCGAGTTCTAGCGCACCTTGACTTACCAGACTAGCCGTTAAAAAGCTGTTATTAATAGTATTAACTGAATTTTGAACTTTTTATAATCCTTATAATTTTATAATCCATATTATGAGTTTCTTAGACATTACTTAAGAACAAATACATTTTTTCAGATAAAAGAATTATTTTTTCAAAAAATGAAATTTTATAGCCTTTTAATGGAGAAGCCTTTTTAAATACAATATTTGAAAAATTTATATATTAAATTTCATAAAATAAACATCTTTATTATAATTTGGACATAATAATTTAGTTTCAATAACGTTTTGGTGTTTTTCTGATAACTTTCTTATTTAGATGAATAGTAAAAAATACTATATTTTAACTTAAAACAAATTTTTTAATAAAAATAATTTATAGTGTTAAATTATAAATGTTAATGATTTATAAGTATAAATAGATTATAGTTTTACCATTTAATCCAATTATGTTCATTTTAAGTAATTTCACTTTGAAATTGGACATAAACAAATGTCAAACTTCTGATAGTTATTATTTCTTAAAAATACGCTTTTTGGTTTTGACAGCGAGAATTAATTTTAAATTAATAAATGAAACTTATATGTTTTTAATTTTGTAAAATATACTTCATTATTGAATTTTTAATTTATAAATTTTCTTAGTGTAATTTTTTGGTATTTTTCTGAAAACTTTTAATTTTTGATGAATAGTGAAAAACACTGAGTTATAGTTTAAAACTGAATTTTTATTTAAATAATTTTTTATTTTATTTAAATTTATTTAAGATATAATTGATACATAATACCTATATAATTTCAATGTAATTAATTAGAATCATTTTATAATAATTTTAGATATATAAAAATTTTATTGAACTTTTCACCGTCTTTTACCCACCTCCTAGGAGAATTTGTAAATTCACATAAAACATAATTTTATTGCTTCTGTGAGTTGAATTTCTAAAATTTTAATGACATGGTTAATATAAGGGATTGAAATTTGGTTCAATAAGATAAAAATAATTTTTGGTGAATAATAACTTTTTACATTTATTTACCATGGTTAAAAGTCAATAGGGTAATTAAGGGTAAAAATGATATTAATATTACCCTAAAACATGTACTAATTCTATTGTAAAAGTGTAAGTCGACCAAAAACAACATAAAGAATAAAATATTATCATTTAGGTCAACTTGGATTAGATTTGCATAGTTATTATTATTTAATTCAAAGAAGAGTTAAAAGAGATAAAATCAAAGTTCAATAACTAAAACATTTGTAATATAGGGTTATACATAAGATAAATTTGATTATAAATATTCTTTATAAAAATAATAATATTTAATACATAATGGTATTTTATTTATAATTTTTAGACATTAAATAATTTAATTTATTTATGACACAATGATGATGTAGTAATTACATTATTGGTAAAATATTAAAATAATTGATATTATAAATACCCAAATAAATATAATTTAAGACTTTTAATGAATTCTACGAATTTTATTGGTTAATATGACATGTTAGGATTGATTAAATGAATTTTTTCCGAATGAATAATGTTATTAAGTCTTTAACAAAAATCAATTATTAAATAGTCTCAAACTTGACATAAAGGAGTTTATAAAACAAATATTATATTATTAATTGATATAATATTCATAAAAATCTATGTCTCAGCCAAAGGATTTATATTATGATAGGTATGTCATTAATGAACCACTTGGGGTTTTATTGGAAGTTTATAGTATGTTTATTAACAATATAATATAAAAATACAAATAGACATGGTAAATGTCAAACTATTTAACTGAGAGTTAATTCTAAAAGATAAGGGTAAAATAGTGACCCAAACATGTCTAAAAACTATTGGTTGAGTGTTTTTAGACCTTTAACCACCTTATAATTTAAATAATCTAGTCTGGATCCATTAAAAATTGAATTTGAAATTGTTATAAAATAACACTTTATGTTTTTCCTAAAGTGCCCCTCCTGCCCCTTATAAAAGGACACCACTTCTAACCAATTCATCACACCTCTCAAGCCTTTTAGATCGTCCAAAACCTTCCCAATTAATCACCCTACATCCCTATACTCTTCCTATAGGACTTAACATAGGTAAAAGGCACTTAAAGAGACCTTTTTGGTTCAAACCAAAGGGAGTTACCCAAAGTAAAGGTAACGATTTCTCTAAGCTATTTTTTTTATTTTACTTCTCCAACCCCTAAACTCTTCTTATTATTTTATTTTGTAAAAAAAATAGTATCCTAAATATACTAGGATATTTTTATGAGAAGTATTCGAACTACACTTACACACTCCTCCATCTAATGGGTGAAAAACATAATGTTTCTATGGCTGGCAGCCAAACGCCTCACGAAACGATGATTGTTCAATTATCCCCTACCGCCTCTAATGGTGGTCATTATGATGGAAAAATAATTTAATATAATATTAATTATATTTATTTTATATATAAGCTTATGTAATTACATTTAATAGAATACTATTATTCATTTCATGTTGTTTATATATACGATAATTTTATTTGAGGAAGTGCGGACTACCGCCCCCCCCCCCCCAAAGTGATATGACTCGTTCATACCATACATGGAACGTATAAAGGATTGTGTTAATGAAACTAAGTAACAAATATAAGATATTTTATTATACTGGAATAATAATATACCTATGTATAATTTTGTTTTTATTCCTTTTAAAATGAAAAATGAAATGGAAGTAGCGTTCGTTTGTACGTACAGACTACCGTCTCCACAAACGCTATGAGATTCATTCCCCATATTATAAAATCAAGTATAATTCTCATTTTATGATTAAAAATAATGTTTAAGGACTTGATATATTTCTGCATATGAATAAGATAAAACTTATTCATAACAAACATGACTTATGTAACAAACCATATAATATAAAACGAGTAAGTTAACACCCGAAACGACGATAATACTAAGATATTATTAACAAAGCAATGTTAAAAGTTAATTTATGATATCATATTAACTTATAAGATTATTTTATAATTTAATAAAAATTATTTCACCATTATACAGGAGGTTAAACTACCCTCAACCAAGGATAAGTAAAAGGTAAGGGGTTTCTTATCTCACTTTTAATTCTGTGAGATTTCCATTGTTCAACACTTATATATTCCATGTGGTGTGTGTACTGACCATGGTTGTATTCATTGTGTAATATACTTTAATTAATTTATATTTAAATCATCATTGTATGATCCTTCTTTCATGGGCTTATATTTCGTAAGTTACCAAATCAATAAGAGAATTTGAAATTTCAATTTCCACTCATTCAGCTTTACGCATTCTTCATTGATTATTTTACTCCATGATTATGTGTATAATCACTATTAATTTTATTATGTCATAATTTCCACTCCCCTTTCTATGGATATACTTTTGATACACATAATCACTCCATTTATAAATTCTCTAGTCATTGGTATGAAATTGATAAGAGTAATTTTTACTCAATTTTGATTTGTTGAGTTAATCATCCAATTCATTGGTGTTATTTTTACAAGAATATGTGTGAATGTACTTTGATTGTTTTACACTGAATTTCCAATCATATTGAGTGTATTTATATTTTTCACACATAATTATGTCGTTGATTTATCCTTAACCTAAGGATATGGCCTTTATGATAGATTTCATCTCAATTTACATTCCACTGAGACTCCTTTGTTGTTATACACCAAATCACATTTATATGGTGTATATAATGTACTTTGACATAGTATATAATGAATCCCTTTATTTTCATGATATTACAAAGTTTTTATTACCTCAATTATTTGTATTCAGGTGTCTCTCTTTTGGTTAGGAACTCTAACTAAAATATCATTTTAAAATGTTTTAAAGATTTATTATTCTAAATCATTCTCATTAATGTCCATGTTTTAAAAATGGTTTTAAGGATTTATTTATATGGAAATTAAAGTTTTCAAATCAAAATTATTTTTAAAAGTTTCAAAGTGGTATGAGACACTTTGATTAAAAAATTTATTTTAAATGGCTTCTTGACAAATAGTGTGACTTTTGAATGTTTTCTAGAAAACGGGGGATATTTCTCTCAATAGTTTGATGATTTTTTTAATCTATGTAAATATCCTTTATTATTATCGATTGAGGTTAATATGATATAATACAATCTTCCATATTGTATCGAATGAGTTATGTTTGACTATGGATGTTCTATTTTTATACCATTCATTGTTTTTGGTTAATGTATTCACATTTTGTATGCTAGTTTTAATACAAATGTTTACGTTATGTTTCAAACTTTTCATATGAGGAATGCATTGGACTTAGTAAATGACCGGTGGAGCCCGCTATATATCCTTGATTTATTGGTAGGTCTCTTGAGACAAACTACTATCTTGGCACAAGGCCTTGACAAAAACTAATTTGTAGTCTTGGATCAAGGCCTTGACTACGTGGTTATGATAGTCTGGCATAATGCATTCCATCATTATGAATGTACTTGTTGATATTTCATGTGATTATTCGACTAGTAGAATATCCATGTGAATAAATAAATGGAATTATTTCATTTTATTTTGTCCATATTATGCTGAATTTCAAGTTTAAAAGGCATTTTTTTTAGTTATACATTGTCTTAAATGTTTATGCATATTTATGAAAGTTCCTGCTCTATTGTTATCCTTAATGAGCATCTGAGCACACCCATTTCAATGTTTTATTTTTCCCATGATTCCAAGAAGTGTATTGTTATTGATATAAAGGGTTATTCCAAGGGAATAATGGTTTTCATAAAAGATTATTTATGTTGTTTTGTATGTTATAAAGTGTAATGTAACATTCAGGTATGTAATCTATTTTCCAAGACGGCTAAACCGATCGGTCTTTCAGGGACTTGATTCCTTGAAATCATGCCAATGTATTAAAATAATGCACCGAATCTAGGTAACTGGAGTCAGGGCGTTAAAAAAACACATCCCTATCTGGATACGAGCGGGTAGAGGCATCTCTGGCATAGATGTATCTATGAGTAAAACCCGAAAAAACCACTTTGAGCTAGACTCGAATGGGAACTGGTTCTCAACAACGGGCCTTGATGAAATCTTTGTTATGACACTCCCGATGGATATGCTTTTGTAGATTCACAAGCATAGTACAAATCCTTATTAAGGGACAAAAATATGCAGATAAGAATATATGTTAATAAATAGATCGAGCATAACCTGGATATAAACCTAAGGAATCACAAATCAGGATATACTTCTACTTTATAAGTCTATACATTTATGTTCGAAGTTTTCTTTTAATGAACAATAGATATTTATTCAAGACCTGAAATTATTCTTTCATTTTATTATTTAATGTCAGGAAATAGAAGAACATGGTCTAACAACCAATGTGATAGGAAATGTGATGATTTCACTAATGATATGTCTGTTGTGTCGGAAGAGGGTGCTCGAAACATCATGGAAGTACATGCTCAGCTGGCTCGAGTTATGAATTAGAACATGAATCAGGTGGAACGTCCTCCTCCTCCAATGAAAGAGAATGTTGCTATAGAATCCTTCATGCAGCAAAGGACTCCCATGTTTAGAGGGTCTTCTGATTCCCTTCTCACAGAACAATGTATTAACCCCATTGAAAAGATTTTATATGTCCTACAGTTCTTGGAATAAGTGATAGTTGTTCTGGTGGTCTATCATTTTGATGGGTAAGCTGATTAGTTGTGGAAACTAATCAAGAATAAAAAGTCCCAATAGTAAATTGATTCCATGTACTGGGAGGAATTCAAGAATATGTTTTTCAATAAATATTTTCCTCAAACCTTCTATCTCAAGATGGAAAGAGAGTTCCTTAGACTCATGCAGAAGGAAGATGAGTCCATCGGGGAATATAAAGCGAATATTACATGGCTTGAAAGGTATGCCTCTGGCTTTGTCATGAACACTGAAAGCAAGGTGGATCACTTCTTTTTAAGACTAAAGCTGAGTCTACAAAAAGTGTTAGTGATTCAAGACTTTGACAGTTATGAGGAGATTGTTTGTTATTCCCTCAAGGTTGAAATGGAGATTGGATACTCTTAGTGGTCTCATGGGACTAGTGACAAGAAGCCGAAAATGGAGAATATCATGGGTGTTTCATCAAACAAATCCCATGATGGAATGAATCCTTACTTCCCCCTTTTCAAAAAATTGGTGGAAGAAGCATCTTGGTGATTGTCTCAATGGAACCAATAATTTCATCAAATACATAATGTTTGGTCATATAGCCAAGAACAGCCGAAGGGCCCGATAATGATGAAGAAGGAAAGAAGGTTCAGATTAACACTCAGCCTATAGTGAAGTGTTACAACTTCAAGGATCATGGGAATGATGCGAACAATTGTCTTAATCCAAGGGTTGTCGGAGGCAATCAACAACAACCTCCAAGGCAACACGGAAGGGCTTATGGTATCACTACTACGGAGGTGGAGTAGAAAAACGATGTGGTGATAGGTATACTTGTTATTCATTCAAGAATAGTGAATGTATTATTTGATTCTAGTTCTACGCATTCTTTAATATCTCACAAGTTTAGTAGAAATATGGAAACACCACCTCAAAATTTGGAGGAAAAGTTATCAGTTAGAACAATGAATTGGGTAATTATAGCGTCCATGGTTGATAACTACTCCCCGATTAACGTTTGTGGACTGAACCTCCAAGAAAATCTCATCATACTTTTTTTAGTGGAGTTCAATTAAATCTTAAACATGGATTGGCTAACTTTGTACAATGCCACTATCAATTATCGGGAAAGGGAAATAACTTTTCACATCCCAAAGCATCCTCCGATTCTTTACAAGTGTAAAGAGGAAGATAATTATCCTTTAGAATCTTTATCTCATTTTTGGATACTACATCCTTGTGAGCAAGAATATCTAGCTCAAATCATTGGGAAAAATTATATAATCATGTTTGAATACATGCCCATCATGAGGGATTACACTGATGTATCCCCGGAAGAGTTTCCTAGTCTTCCTCATGACCAAGAGGTTTATTTCTCAATTGAACTTATCCCTGGATCTCTGCCAATATCAGAGACACCTTACAGAATGGCCACTATAGAGCTGGAAGAGCTAAAGATGTAGTTACAGGGGAATATGGATATAGTTTTTATACGCCCAAGTGCTTCACCATGGGGTCCCCCAGTCCTCTTCATCAAGGAGAAGGATGGATCAAAGTGCGTCTGCCTTGATTATCGTGTGATCAATAAAATCACATTAATGAACAAGTATACTCTTACATGGATAGATGACTTGTTCAATTAGCTTTTTGGGGACATTTATTTCTTTAAGGTGGACCTTCGATCGGGATATCAACAATTAAAGTTGATGAAGGAAGATATTCCCAAGATTTCCTTTCGAAAGAGGTATAAACACTAAGAGTTCATAGTTTTTCCCTTCGAACTCACTAATTCTCCTGCTATTTCTATGGATTTATTGTATAGAGTCTTTAAAGATTATCTCGACAAATTTTTGGTGGTCTTTATTAATGATATTTTGATATACTCCAAGATTAAGGAGGAAAATGAGGAGAATTTGAATACTATGTCAAAGACTTTATGAATGGAGATTTTTTTTTCAATGTATAGTAAATGTGAGTTCTGGATGGAGGAAGTATCATTCTTGGGGAATGTTATCCCCAGGAAAGGTAGATCTGTTGACCCTTCCAAGAAGAAGGCAATTGAAGAGTGGCCGAGGCCAACTTTTGTAACGAAGATCCGCAGCTTTTTGGGTCTAGCTGGGTATTATCTACAATTCATGAAGAACATTTCACGATTTTCAAACCCAATGAAGAAGCAGACACAGAAGGGAGTAATGTTTTTCTGGAAACAGGAATGTGAAGACTGTTTCAAGGAGTAGAAAAAGAGTCTTATCACTGTGCCAGTACTCACACTTCCTTCAAGTGGATAACTCTTTGTGGTGTATAATGATGCTTATAAGAATGGATTAAGTGGTGTGCTAATGAAAAATGATAAAGTGATGGACTATGCATCACGTCTGCTAAAAATAAATGATAAAAACTATCATACGCATGATCTGGAGTTAGCGGCTGTGATCTTTGTGTTGAAAATATAGAGACATTATCTCTATGGGGAGAAAAGTGAGATATATACTGATTACAAGAGTCTCAAATATATATTCACAATGAAAGAGATTAATATGTGCCCACAAAGATGGATAAAGATCATCAAGGATTATGACTTCTATATCCACTACCATCCCGGTAAGACAAACAATGTGGAAGATGCTCTAAGTAGAAAGGATCCTGCATCATTATCAATGATGAGTTTTGAAATGAATGGAAATGGGAATCATCAAGTGAGGAACATCATCAATCATTTAAAAAATTGTTACTGAACCATCCCTCTTGGAGAAAATAATGGACTCTTAATGA
Source organism: Viscum album (assembly GCA_963277665.1). Lineage (NCBI taxonomy): Eukaryota > Viridiplantae > Streptophyta > Magnoliopsida > Santalales > Viscaceae > Viscum > Viscum album. The sequence continues at coordinate 1,199,846,011 of OY728157.1, forward strand.
AAAGATGTGCAAGTTCAGAAAAGGGTGGAAGCTATTAAAAATGTGAAATCCTTCTATTTCAAAATTGATGAGGGAGGAGTTGTAAGATCTGGGACATGATTATGTGTACCGTCTTATACAAAGATAAATAAGGATAAATTTAATGATGCCCATAGCTCGACCTTCTCTATCCACCTAGGGAGCACAAAGATGTATCGAGATCTCCGAGAATTCTTTTGGTGGGACAATATGAAAAGGGAGATTGCCGAATATACATCAAAGTGCCGTGTATGTCAGCAAGTGAAGGCTGAGAGAGAAAATTATAAGGGGATGATGAAGCCACTACCCATAACAACATGAATGTGGGAGAACAATACCATAGACTTTTTCACTATATTTCCAAAGAAATTTATAGCAAACAATGCTATATGGATCGTTGTGGATCATCTTACGAAGATAACTCACTTTATCGCGGTTCGAGAGGACTTCTCATTAGATCAAATTGCATAGATTTGCATAAAGGAAATGGTAAAGATTCCTGGAGTACCACTATCTATTGTATCTGATCGTGATCTGAGCATCACCTTGATGATCTGGAAAATTATCCAACATGCTCTAAGAACTGAACTAAACGTTAGTACGACGTATCATCCTCAAACTGATGTCTAATATGAGTAAACTATCCAGACATTTGAATACATGTTGAGAAATTTTTCAATGGAATTCAAAAAAGGATGGTACCAACATCTTTAACTAGTTGAATTCTCCTACAACAATAGTTTCCACTCAAGCATCCAAATGGAACCATATGAAGACCTTTATGGGAAAAGATGCAGAACACCGGCGTGTTGGGATGATGTCCATGAGCATAAGCTTCTATGACCTGAAATGTTCAATGAAATGGCGCAGAGGATGAAAACCATTCAACTGCATATCAAGGAAGCCCAAATTCTACAGAAGAGTTATGAAGAAAACCATCGACGAGACCTTGATTTCAAAGATGGAGACATGGTATTTCTATGCATATCCCCATGGAAGAAGGTCATGAGTGTTGAGAATAAAGGGAAGTTATATCCCTGGTACATCGGCCCCTTCGAGATCCTTGATCAAATCAGAGCTGTGGCCTACCGAATGGCTCATCCACCTACCATGTCGAAAGTAGCTGATGTCTTTAATGTATCCCTCTTAAATAAGTACATATTAGACCCTTCACATGTACTCTCTTAAGAGGTGGTATAGTTGGAGGATGATCTCTCTAACGAGGAGCATCCAATAAAGATCTTGGATCGTAGAGACAAAGTTCAACGCAACAAGACTACTTATTTTGTCATAGTACTATGGAGAAACCATAAGTATGAAGAGGAAACATGGGAATTGGAGGAAGAAATGAAGGAAAAGTACCCACACCTGTATTTGGCTTAGAATGTAAAATGAAATTTTATAAGGGGGAAGAATGTAACGACCTAATGCTTTTCAATGGAAATTCCCTTCTCATAAGTATGTCATAAAATCACATGAAAACCCAACATAATGAAATTCTATGTGCTAACTGTCATTTAATCATAATATAGACACATTTGTGTATGGAATTTCGAAAATCTGTCCTACACGGTTGTAATCGGTAAGTTATTTGGAGTCCGATAACAAAAAAATAATTTTTGGTGAATACTAACCTACCCTAATAAATAGTATCATACCATTATGAATAGTGATATACCCTAATGAATAGTAACATCTACTATGATAGTATAAATATAATAATCATGTTCGATGTACAATATACCTCTATTTTAGAATAATTTAACGAATGTTTTAAAACTGGTTTTGATAATAAATTGTTATTTTAATTAAATATTAAAATAATCATAATTAGAAAATTATTTTTGAGAAACAGAATCATTTTTGGATTCTATATGCCGAAAAATGGTTAGGTTTATTTTTTTGGTATTTTTCTGAAATTCTAGAAATTTTAATGAACAGTAAAATATGATAATTTACAATAAATGATAAGGAATTTATTGAGTCATTGATGATGTTCTACTAATGTAAGACCACTTGGTTTGGGATCACAAGATAAAATTAAAATTATTGGTCATGAAATAGATACTATTGCTTGTCTTGTGACGAAATAATAAATTAATGATTATAATATTATGAAATTACTCTTCTCCTCCACTATAAAACCCCCCTTCACTCCCTCTTCTCTTTAGTAATCTCAAGACTTGTGAATTGCCATTATTCTTCCCAAATCTCTCCCAAAGATCCTCCCCCACGTCTAAAATCTCCTAGAATCTTTGATATATCAAGAACACTCTCCTTAAGAGGTTCTCAAAGGAGAAAGTCTCAAGAAGTAAAATTCCTCGTCCTAATTTCTTCTTTTCTTTTAAGTTAATTTATTTTTATTTCTTTTATCACCTCCATTCAACATAATAGTATGATAAATCCAGTAACATACATGTACTGGAAAGTTTTCATGCTAATGGTATATTTTATTATCTTCTCTCCTTTACCCACCCTTTTATTTGAATGAAATGAAAGCACCGTTTGAGATGTTCTAATTTAGCACATTCAAGGACAACAGTTTATCAATTTCTATTATTATCATTAATTCTGGTCATTAAACCATTTGAATTATGGTTGAAAAAGATTAATATATATATAATATATCTTATTTTTGGTTCTATAATACTTTTTTAAAATTGGTATTAAGTTATAAAGAAAAACATGTTCTTTGTAATCAAATCCACCGATTAACAAAAATGGTTATCACTTAGGTTATATATATAATAATTCGACTTGAATCTATGTAACCTAATTAAACTTAAAATCACATAATATCTTGGATGTTCACTAAATAATTAAATTCAATTATGGACAACCACTTTCATCTTACTTATAATACAAACATGAATATAAGTGAACCGGTCTTTTAAATCCAAGTAAACAAACGAGCCCAAACAATGAAATTGATCCTTATAACTAATAAAAAAGTCTATGAATTAACTAAAAAATGTTATAATAAATAAATTAAATATAGAAGTTATTATGGAATTAATAATTAATAATCCTAAATTTTTTTTACAGGTCATTAATTACAAGTGGAGAACACCAATGGATTGAAGGTAAGGGATCCTCTATTTTTTACTCTTAGTCAAGATTGTTCTCTATGATATGCCTTTTTTTGTAATACCAAGTGATGGGGTATATTTTCTTACCACCCCCATAATTCCCTAATGATTTATAAATTATGAGAAAAAATTTATCTCTCTCATCAAGCTCTCTTAGTTACACTTGATACCATGCTGATAAACTGAAATTGATTGTACCCGAACTTCCTTTATTTCTTCAGGCTGCTCTATCTTTATTTTTAATGAAATTTTGTTGTATTTTATATTAATGTAAAACTTATACATTATTTTTATATGTTCCATAATAATGTTCCAAGATCCAACTTTCATTCTCTTTCAGGGATATACATTATTTTATGAGAATCCCTCCTCGATAGATCCCAATAAGCACACTCGTTTTAAAGGAACTTCCCGAACTTTTAACAAATTTCAAGTGCACTCTATCCGCTGTTTTAAGACACACTTGACTTTATAAAATCCGTATTTTTATTATGAACACCTTATTGGTTCAATTCTAGTTTCATATAAAATAATTTTCTCTTTACTATTTTAAAAGTTCTATAGTATTTTCCATAAAACCGAAAAACATGTTTTAATTCTAGTGTTTCTCAAATACATTTCCTTAATGATGTCACTTATATCTATTCCCAAATACCATGTTATATTCCTATTTTAACATATGAATGAACAAGTATGTTCCAATATATTTATTTCATGGACACTTTCATGATGCACTCATTGGTTATGCTTTATGTCATGATTGTGGTACCGAATTCTCTCCATGGGTAACCTCATGTTTTTGTATGGTTGATTATGTATAATTATTTATGTGTAAAGATTATTTATGAGGCACGAATATTTATGTGGAAAGAATATTCATGAAAATTTAGAGATGGGTGCACCCAGATAGTACTCCAATGCATTGGGTAAGGTTAAGTCTCATGAGATGCGATGCGAAATGGGATTGATGATTAGCCTTGACCTATACTGAAATGAGAAACAAGATTGGCAGTTAGTCTTGACCTATACTAAAGGAATGTTGTATGATTCTGCCACATTTATATGATTCCATGTTTATATGATCCCATAGTTATGTGATATTATTTCATATGTTCCATGTTTTGGATATCAAGATTTCATGCCTCCTAACTCATGTGCTTTAGATGTATCCGTATGTTCATTCCTTTACTGGGATTTTCAGCTCATCCCTTTGTTCATGTGTTCCCTAGGGTACCCTATGACGATGTAAGGGCTCAAAGGAAGTTATAATATATTTATGAAGATTAAATATAGAAGTATTTTTAGCCTAATGTTTTATGTTTTATGTACCTATTCCTCCAAAACACTAGACATAACGATCCCTGGCTTGTACTATGATGATTAATTATGTTTAAAATTATGAAATGTTATATGTAAAATTATCGGGTCTCTATAATACCTTTTTCATGAAAACATTTGGATTAATTGTATTTTGAAATAATTTTATTTGGAATGATACATTATTTAAAATTAAAACCACTCCATTAGATCATTACATTATATTCTTTAATAAATGCAGGTTCCAAATCATGTGGGATAAACATACACTTTCACAAATACATGTGTTATAGTGATTTGATGCCTTGATAACAATACCCCATAGGATAATGTAATTTTTATTATACATTTTAATTAACGAAGTCGTCTATTGTGTGGATACATAGAATAGTCCCCACCCATCGCTTGTTTTCATGAGAAGAGAAGTATTATTCTAAATTTTCAATATAGAAAAATAATTTCATATATAAATAGAATAAATTACTCTTCATTAAATTATCATTATATCTAAATATGTTTTTTTCATATTTTTTGTTAACTAAAATAAATGATTTATAAAAAATGTTTTAGTATTAAAAAACACATAAATTTTTTTATTTCTTCAGGTGATGGGTTTATTCTCATTTTACATGGATATTTTTTTAAGGAATCTACTTTCAGAAATCATTTAGCTTCCACACAATTGTTTTTTGTGCACCATATGTCTCTATAAAACAATAATTTCAATAAGGAAAATAACATATAACCTTACTTTAACAAAATCCCATACTGAAAATTCCCAATATATTTTAAATAAGGACACAATAATTAAGGGTTATCTTCTACATTTTTTCCTCATGCAATAAATCAAATTTTTAGTCATATTTTTTGATGAATCAAATTCAATTATATTATCACTTATACAAACTTTGTTACGTCTTTTATCCATCAATACACTCAAACTATTTACACTTTAAAATTGTTTCATTAGATAATTATCTAATAAACAAAAATTTTGTTTATTATCGATGGGACCTACTATATTTATTTTAGTTTTAAGTTTCCTCCTGAATTAAAAAACATTATTTTTAATTGATTAAATCACATTATCCTACTCTTTATGTTTTATCGAAATCTAATATTTCTATAAATATTTTATGTGATTCCCATTAATCATATATAATATTATAATACGAAGTGAATTATTTTTTGTGTTATTTTGTGTATACAACAAAATACTATATAAATTTATCAACTTTTATATTTTTATGCGTTGAGAATTCATCCATTTTGAAGAACAATCAAGAGATACTATGAGATTTACAAAAACATCTAGATTAGTATCTTCTTCAATGTTTTTAAATTTATTTTGGATAATTTATATCATTTCTTCATTTATTTATAACATAAAATCAGTTTATCCTTATTCAAAATAAACCATTTCATCACCATCTTTTTTGATCACCAGAATTTTTCATTGAAACCCCTTTTTCAATTGTGTTTCTATATTTATATATTTTTTCCATATGGAACATATTTTAATGTATATATGACTTATTAACTTTGATTTATGTTTAAATATTCCTTATACAATTCAAAATAATGTTTTCAAACACTATCCACTTGAATCAATGAAATGATATATTTATGTCAACTATACATTTCCCAAATTTAATCTATGTATCCTTGAGTGATAAAGACTCATCATCCAAATTTTAGCATCCTTATATTTTTGGTAATAATATTCATTTCAACATCCTTATATTCCATATCTTAGGATGAGTGTATTTTCATTACTTTTGACTTCGCCCCATCTCACATGAATCTAGATTAATTGTTAAATCATCAAGAGACACCTCTACATGGACTCACTTTAAATGGGATGAAATGTTTAGATATTCAAATGGTGGAAACATTAAAACAATATTGTTCATGATGAAAATGTATTTTATCTCATTTCCACATCTATTAATGGATCCAATAGCATTAATGATACATTTAGTTAAACAATAAATTATTCTATTAAACTTATTCCTCATACCATTAATAATGTAATCAAGAAATTGTAATTTTGTATCCTTCACTATTTTATCCCTATAATTAAAGATAACTAATAAATCCCATGTTTCATTATAAGATTTTATACTCATCATATTCTTATATATATTATTTGAGAATTATAAATAAAAATATGTTTTTTGTTTTCATTAACATTAATTAATTTATTGTTTTCATCATTTGTAAACAACACTATGACATCACACAGATTTACTCTATAAGTAATATAAAATACAAATCAATTATTAGAGATCATAGATCTAATATACTTAATTTCATCTAGATTTATTAATTTCATCTTTCAAAAAATTGATATTATTTTTATTTAAGAACATTCTTCATCACAACAAATTTCTCATTTAGAGTCACAATAAGGATAACATAGTGACTCTATTACCAATTATTTTAACTGATGGAACACAAACACAACATTGGGGGATGAATTATATTTAAATTATATTTATTTTTAAAATCTGTAAATCAAATGAACAATTTCAACCTATCATAACAATCATATAATACAATATTTCTAGAATTAAAAATTTATATTATGAGAATATAATATTTAATCAGTTTAAATGTAAGGGACACTCCAAGGGGTATACACTGATGATGTGTTGATGTATCATAGTAATCACTAATCACTGATGTGATTACACATGTTTTTGAAAGACTCACTTATAATCTATGGTTCACTCCCTCCATTATCTTTATGTACTAATTCAAAATTGATATCGATGAAATTTGTTAATAGAAAAATGAAAATAAAAATAAAACAATGTGATTTACATTATTTGGGTAGAATTATATTCAGCCATACAATGGAGAAAATTCAATATTTTGGGGAATATATATGATAATTTATGTATAATATATCCAAACTCATAATTTCTATAACAATGTACAAATTAAAAATACAAAATTAGAATGTAAAATATTTTCTAATATGAAACCGACTTCCATGTAAAATACATCATCTTCTACTCTACATGTATATAAATACATTAATTTTTCATTAAAATATCCATGTGTATCCCATTTTTAAATTTAATTTATAAGAAAGAATGTGAATAATATTTCTAATAATAAATCTCTTCTCCCAATTCTATATACCCCTCCTAGGAAATTTATATTAGAAATTATTTTAATTCCACATGATCTATTCAATCTAGTTTTTTTGACATTAATCCCCAAAACCCAATGTGAGACTGGGGAACTATGAATATTTTATCCCTTATAATCACATCCTTGAGGTTTGTAGTTTTTTATCATGGTTTATAGCCTTATTTTCTTAAAATTATGATCTGTATATCTCAATTCCTCCCACTTAGAGACTGATTCCAAAGATAATCTCCTCAATAATATTACACTGTAAGTTTCTGTATTGTGCTTATCCCCTAACATTTTCATCATATAGTTAGTCAAACATAAGAAAAAAAATTCCTAAATGAATCAATAAAAATAATATTGACCATCTTGTTATTTAGATATATAATGTTTTGAATCTTACTCATGTAAAAATAAGTTGAATTTAATAATGATCATGTGAAATGACATTTCACCTTAATATTAATTATTCTATAATGGAATACTATAATCATCAGAATATATATTACATTATTATTATAAAAAATAAAACCTATTCTTCCTTATGTCATTTTTTATCACTATTGGGAAACTCCCTAAATTTTTATGTTCTAATTTATCCTTTAATAGAAATATATTCTTCATTTTTATAAGAAAATGTAACAAAAATTAATATTTATGAAACAAAAATTGCATCCATTCGACCATTTGTAATAACATTTCTTGTATTAGTTGTTATACACTAAAAATATGCTTCAATGTATACATCATATTATCCCTAGAATAGAATCCCTTTTTTGATTCATGGAGACATATCAATGTGACCTTTCATGTATATCAACACCCTTTCACAATCTACCAAATAATTTTTCTTTGATATTCCATTTATATATCGATAAGAAAAAATATATTTTCTATGTTGTGTCATGTGAAAACCATGGAATAAATAAAACTTCTTACTGTTAATTCATTTTTGATTTTCTCCTTGTCTTCATGATTATTAACTAAAATTAGTGACTACACATTTGATAACATGAATTGGCTTACAAAGGGAATAAATCTCTATCTTTCATATAACATGTTGAACCTTATTGAAATAGGATTCAAATAGGCTCTCAATGATATTATCAAGTTTATATCATAATTATCTCATATAAACCTTATTCATATAATATTCTCCATTACACCATGATTATTCATTTAAAATTCATTTAGTAATTGTATCTTTAAATCAGTTATTATTTCATTAATAACCCCTATAATGAGAATACCATATACATAAAATAACATAATGATATAATAATTGAAAAATTATATTTAACAAAAACATTGGAAAATCTAAAATATCTTTTAATATTTCATTCTCATGAATGAATTAAACTTTTTATTCCATTGACATGGCCCCTCCTTCCTAGAAAACATATTTTTATTATTAATAGAAAGAAGATCCATTATTCTTGAGTCAATGAACAATTCCAATCAACTATATAGATACATTACAATAATAATCATTGAAAGAAGATATTATACATATCAATCAACTAAAAATGTAAACCCATTATAGCTACAATGCTAAATAGGACTATGATAGTAGTTAGCATAATAGTGGGGAAAAACTATGTGTAGTCGACATCATGTTTCTATTTTAATTTACTCACAAAAAATGCCTCAAATATTTTACTAAAATAATCTTATTCCATGAAACGGTTTACCAATTTTTTTCCTGGTATCTTCTTCCCTTTATGTAATGTATAATGTTCCCAGGCCTCATTAGCATGAATGATGAAAATTCACCCCTTTTCTAGCTCCCATGTCACAATCAAAATATAGTCTCCATTAAAACTGACACCAAAACTAGTCCATGGAAAGTACCGAAGGGTGTTGCTTATCCCTACAAGCTGGAAAACGTTCCATGTTATATTAAACAATGGTTTGTGAATGTTATTCTTGATTTGGGATACATAAAACTTCAAAAAATAATAAATAAACTGAATGAAAAAAATTATGCCAAACAAGCCTTAAATAAAATTCAGAACTGAATATAAGCTTTTAAAAATGATACAAGAGGTCCAAAACTACAAAATTAGCATCCAAACATCCAAAATACTACCAAAAGAAATTTGGTCATCAACCACGAGCCGTCTCCACAACATTGCACCATGGAAGCAACTACCAACCCAAACCACCATCTCCAAAGGCCTTTCCTTTATCTGTGTCAAATACAATCAAGACTACTGACACCCAAAGGTTTAATTAGGTTGTGAGCCGAAACCCAATATGATACCACCCAAATATTCAATGTGGGGAGGATTATAAGATAAAAATCATGCAAGTGTTATAAATAAGGAATGATATCAATAATTTTTAAAGGGACATCTTTGGAATGAAAACATTTTTTAAAGTGGGTAAATTTAAAAATGGGCACATTTAAATAAAACATTTAAGCTAATATGTTTCCAAAAAACACCACATATTCTAGTGATTAATGTCAAATAGCCACTGATCAGTAAACACAAGAACACCCCAACCCACTAGTCAGTTGTAAGCCATAAGTACCTTGCATCTTAGTGTAAAATTAACCCTAAAAATATCTGTTCACATGCATCAACCACTAGTAGGGGAATGAACCATAACCTAATGGTCCATAACAATATCATCATCATTATTTTGTTTGTGTTTTCAATTTCAAACCTTCTATGTAAAACATGGTCAAACCACTCCAGATCACCAGCATGCTAGTTAATGTCTTCCTATTTAGATACCTAGGTTTCCCACATTGTTTTCAAATAAGTTCAGCATCCTAGCAACATTCATTTATACATAAAAAAACTAGTTCTATCCCTACACACTCTAAACTCTAGCTAAAAATTATTTTCACCATTTGAATAACTCAAACAAACACTTAGAATTTTCATCAAAGAATTTCACAAGAAATAACAAATCATTACACATAAAATACATTTAGAACCCATCGTTTAACACCCAATTCTAACCAATATTTCACCGAAATATAATTGGATGAACCTAAAAATTTCATAAATTCATTCCTTGAATTATAAAACAATACCAATTGGTAAAAAAATATAATAAAAAAGTAAAACATCCATTCTCACATAATATTGGAACATAAAAATCAACCGCTAAACAATTTCTACCAGAAATAGTTTTCTCACTAAAAAAATGAATGAGGAACAGAAAAGAAATATAAATATAGCAAGAAAAATCCATCTAAAATGCTTATATATGGAATCACCTACCATATATGCCAAAAACCTCAAATACATGTACCAAACAAGAGACACACCATCACGACACCACAAGGTAGCTAAAAATATCCTAAAACAAAAAAATAGGAGCATGATACTGAAAATAAAACCCTAGGTATGAATTCTTAACTTCTGTACATTCGGGCCGTCCAGAAAAGTGGAAGAATCCCTAAAAAAATGGAATGAATAAGAGAGGAAACTCAATTAATTAATAATCATTGAAGAAATATCCCCAAATACAATAATGGTTTAATCTCCAGTAGGAAATATTGAAAGTGAGGATTGAAAAAGGCTGAGGAGGTCAAGTGGGGACTAAAATGGGGGTAAAAATGTAAACAATGAATGATTTATGAATGAAACTAATTACAATTTCAAATCAAAACTTTTTGAGAAAAATTTATGATGTTTTCATAATCCTTGATGAAGATGAGATACAAAAAAGGAAAATTGGACATGGGGGTTCACATAGGAACTTTTTTCTTGTGTTTGAGGTGCAATGGGAAAAAAATATTATAAAATAGATGAGATATAAAATGGTTAAATTTTTATTTTTTAAACTATAAATGGGATCACATGATGGCCCAATGACTGAATAAATCACAAATAAATATCATGATTATGAGTTCATAATGGGTCCATAAGGATATGGTGATTTGAAAAGATTAGGAAAAAACAAGTGGTAAGTTTAATGGATGGAAAATTATAAAAAATAAGTAGTTATAAAAGGAACAAATTTTGTTTTTAAATATGTAAATGGGCTCACGGTTTGGCCCAAATCACGATGTAACTACATGTTTATCAAAAAAATCTTGGGGAAATCCCAAAAACAAAGAAATAATATAAATTAATGAATGATACCTTTAAAATAAGTAATTCATGTGACAATTCTCCCCACCATAAAAAACACTCTACCCTCAAAAATTCACTTTAAGACTGATTAGATGAGAAAAACCAAAACTAATATTCAACCCAAGAATTATGCTCCCATGTATCATTTCTCATTAGTACCATGTTTCTAGAGGAGTCAAACCAGATGAATAATATTACCTTGAATCACATTTTATTTGGAGTCCCCAATATGCACTGGTCACTCAACCACATATTGTTCGGGCTCTATATCCAACTCCTCCTAATTGAGCACATGGGACGGATCTAGGTTGTACTATTCAATTGTGAGACATAAAAGATATCGTGTATAGATGTAAACTAAGAATGAAAAGATATCCTATATTCTACCTATCCAATATGCTTAGTAATCTCAAAATGTACCACATACCTTAGTGTTAGCTTTCCCTACTTTCCCAAATAGTGATGACCTTGTTGATGGGCACTATAAAAACACTCGATCACCATCGAAAAACTCTACGTCTCGATTCCTATGATTAGAGTATGATTTCTAGCGACTCTGAGCTATCAATAAAATATTACTGATCAACGTGTCCTTCTCAGATGTCTTGTAAAAACCCGGGTTTTTGAAATGGGTTAAATTTCCGAACCTGTTTTAAATTTTCTGCTTTTTTGTATGATTTTGGCTGATTTTGTGAAGTCTGGAAAATCTGGGAAGTTTCAGGAAATTTTCAAACTACACGCTATGTACTACCATGTACACTCCGTGTACTCCCATGTACATAGTGTGTATCGGTTAGGCAGGGGACAACCCATGTGAGACCAAGTACATACCATGTGGTGCCGAATTTCCATCAACACGGTGTGGAGTCTTAATTGAAACGCTATGTAACACCCGATATTATTATGAGAAATGTTTTGTTTTTATGTTATACACATCATCAAAGGAATATTTCACTACCCACAAAACTATCTTTGCTTACTTTACATGCAATCATGACCTTCCTCGATAGCTTCCATCGTATGCAATACTGAGTTTCACTAAACAACGATATGATATTAAAATATTATTAAAACTAGCCGTTATGAATATTAATAACCACTTTTTGACGTTTTATAAATTTCATCATTAAAAATGGACTTCATTTTTGCATTCATAATATCAAAATTATCCTAGGGTGGGATTTTGGTATTTTTCAGAAAACTTTCAATTTTTGTTGAATAATGAAAACAGTGGGTTACAATTTTAAAAAAGATATTTTATTTAAATATTTATTTTTTTATTTAAATTTATTTTAGGTAAAAATTGATATATAATACTTATATAAGTTCAAAGTAATTCAATGGAGTCGTTTTATAATAATTTTAGATATATTAAAATTTTATTGAACTTTTCACAGTCTTTTACCCACCTCCTAGGAGAATTTGAAAATTCACATAAAACATAATTTTACAGCTTCTGTGAGTCAAATTTAGAAACTTCAAGAGATACATTTAATATCAAGGACTAAAATGTGGTTCAATGAGATGAAAATAATTTTTTATGAATAGTAACGTTTTACTTTTTTACCACGGTTAAAAGTAAATAGGCTAATTACAGGTAAAAATGATATTATTATTACCCTAACACAGGTCCTAATTCTATTGGATAAGTTTAATTCGACAAAAAACAACCTTAGGAATAAAATATGACCATTTAGGCCCACTTGGATTAGATTAGGACATTTAATATTATTTTATTTAAAGAATAGTTAAAATGGTTAAAATCTACGTTTAATAACTAAAACATTTTTAATATTGGGTTATACATAAGATAAATTCGACTATAAATATTCATTAGAAAGATAAAAATATTTCCTACATAATGGTATTATATTTATAATTTTTATACATTAAATAATTTAATTTATTTATGACACAATGATGATTTTGTAATTATCTTATTAATGAAATATTAACATAATTGATGTTATAAATTCTAAAATAATTGTAATTTGAGACTTTTAATGAATTACACTAATTTTATAGGTTAATATTACATTTTAGTATTTATTTAATTAACATTATTCTAACTAATAATTCTTTTATGATCTTCACAAAAATCAATTACCAAATAGTGTAAAAATTGACATAAAATAGTTTTTTTTAAAATATTATATTATTAATTGTTATTTTATTCCTAAAAATCTATGGTTCAGCGAAATGATTTAGATAAGGTTATATATATTTATAATAAACAACTTGGGGTTCTTTTGGCTTTTTATAGTAAGTTTATTAACCTTATAGTGTTAGAAAACAAGAAGACATGGTAAAAATTAAATTATCTAACTTAATGTTAACTCTAAATGAAAAGGTAAAAATAGAATCCTAAACTTTTATAAATTCTATTGGATGAGATTATTTCGACCCACCCCCAACTTAGCATCGACATAAATCAATTTAAAGCTATTAAAAACCGAATATGGCTTTATAATAAAATAATATTTTAATTTTACATAAGGTAGCACTACTAGAAATCATGGTTTTCCCAATAGTTGTATACAAATGGTTCAGAATAACCATTGGTATAGGTGATTTTTCCCAACGGTTTGATGAAACCATTGGGAAATATTGGAAGAAAATTATTTTTCCCAACGATTTCATCAAACCGTTGGGAAAGATGGGGAAAATCAGTTTTTCCATACGGTTTCATGAAACCGTTGGGAAAACTCTATCATTCCCAATGGTTTTTAAAAACCGTTGGGAAAGATTTCCCCCAAATACAGACTATCTGAACCCCCACCCAGCCCGATTGTAGTCCAATTGTAGATAGAACCTAATTGAGATCCTCAATTCTTCTTGGCTGCGACACTCATTCCACCCAAGATCCACCTTCAATCAAACAAAATATTATTTCACACTTTAAATTAGTATGTGTTACCTTAGTTTTAGCATTATTCCTCTATTTTTTGGTTCTTGATGTTTTTATTTAGGCTAAATTAGGGTTTCTGCCTACGGAAGCCTTGGATTTTTTTATTGTTTTTGTTCTAAACATCAAACATGGTAACGGGTTTGTTTCGTGGGGTGATATGTTAATTTTGGTGGAATTTATTTTAGTTGAAAATTAGATTTTTATTTGGATGAATTTATGTTTCAATTTGAGGTGGGAGAGTGTGTGTACATGGGGTGGGGGAGGATATCGAGGGCTATCCAAGTGGGGTGGGGGAGGGGCTAACTAGGTAGGGTGGGGAGGGGGCTGGGTTGTCCAAATTGGGTGGGGGTAGGGCTATTTGGGGCGGGGGAGGGGCTGTCTAGGTAGGGCGGGAAAGGGGGATGTCTAAGTAGGGTGGGGGAGGGGGCTGAGTTGTCCAAATAGGGTGGAGGTATGGCTGTATGGGGTGGGGGAGGGGCCTTCTAGGTAGGGTGGGGGAGGGGGCTGTCTAGGTAGGGTGGGGGAGGGGGCTCGATTGTCCAAATGGGATGGGGGTGGGGCTTTTTGGGGTGGGAGAGGGGCTGTCTAGGTACGGTGGGGGAGGGGGTTGTTAGGTAGGGTGGGGGAGGGGGCTATCTAGGTAGGGTGGGGGAGGGGGTTTGGTTGTCTTAATGGGGGGGGGGGGGTAGGGCTGTTTGGGGTGGGGGAGGGCGTGCAGGTTGGGTGGGGGAGGGTGTCCAGGCAGGGATATCCAAGTGGGGTGGGGAGAGTGTGCAGGTGGGGTGGGGGAGGGGTTGTCTAGGTTGGGTTGGGGATGAGTTATCCAAGTGGGGTGACGGTAGGGCAGTCTAGGTGGGGTGGGGGTGGGGGGTGTGGGTTTTCCAAGTTTGTTTTGGGGGGTAGGGGTGTCCAGGTATGGTGGGGGTTTGGTTTTCCAAGTGGGGGGTGGGGGTAGGGCTATCCACGTGGGGTGGGGGTGCTGGGTTGTCCATGTAGGGTGGGGGTAGGGCTGTTCAAGTGGGGTGGAAACCCTAAATTCAATGTTTTAATTGGATATTTGGTTTGTTTTATTAGGAATTAGGTGTATAAGGCATTCTCATTCCTATTATGGGTGGTTTTAATCAAAAGTTATGATGTTGGAACCATTTATGATGTTGTTGTCTCTATTTAATCTCATTTCCCCTAACATAACATTAAATTATATATCACATTTGGTTTCTATTATTTTAATTTGCAGTTAAGTTATTTGTGGTCGTTGATTGTCTCATGTTACTTTTTTTCAGTGGTCTGGCATGTAAATTGGGCATTTAGTGTGACTTTTCCAAATGGGGGTGCCTTGAGAATACTCCAAATATTTTTTAAAAATGATCAAAGGGATTTTATTATTTAAAATGGATTTCGAAAGATATTTTATATTAAAGTTCAATATTATTGAATTGTTTATGACAAAATGACTTTTATAAATTCTTTTTACAGAATGGATTGAAGTTGGATGTATGAAACCGATCAGATCTCAAGCAATTTTCAAAACAATTTGGATTGCTTTATAGATTTTCCATTTCACAATGCTTCAGATAGTGGTCGCATACACTTCCCATGTTCAAATTGTATTGGTAGACCTTGGTTGAGCAGTGAAGAAGTCAGCTACCACATAACCAATTTTTTTTTTAAGAAAACTACTTTGTGTGGTATCACAATGGGGAGAAAATGACATCTCAAATTGGTGATGATCGAAATAGAAGGACTGGAATGGAGAATTTGTTAGATGATCAGTTTCCATTTATTCATCATCATGAAAAAGAAAGGATTTCGACTCAAGAAGACTTCGATAAGAGGACAAATGATGCATCTAGTGAAAATGATGATATTGATAGGGTGAAAAAATTGAATGATGCTACCACGACTCCAGTATATCGACAATGCGATAAAAGAAAAAAGCTAGAATTTTTAATCCGATGGTTTCATGGGAAAACTATGTATGGGATATCTAATACAACAATCAATTACATTCTTACCCTCTTGAAGGATTTACTTCCAGATGATGCATATATTCCCTCAAACCACTATATGGCATGGAACTTAGTTTAGGAACATGGATTTTCAAGAACCAAAATTCATGCTTTCCCAAAAGATTGTAGTTTATTATGGGAGGAAACCGATGAATGAAATGATTGTATAAAATGTGGCACATCCCGCTGGAAGTCAAAATCTAATAGAACACCATCCCGCATTCCACAGAAAGTAATGTGTCACTTTACATTGATCCCCAAAATCCATAATCTTTTTATGTCTGATGACATATCAATAAAAATGAGATGGAATGATACCGAGAGAAAGAAGACTAATGATGAGTTGGTTCATCCTGCAGATGGATTTTCATGGCGGAGATTTGATGCTCTACATCCTGATTTTCCAGCAGATGTGTGTTATGTGAGGCTGGGTCTTTCATGAGATGGTTTCAATCTGTTTGGACAGATGCTTACTTCGCACATCACATGGCCAATTTTTATACACATTTATAATCTTCCCCCATGTTTGTGTATGAAAAAACCATTCACTTTCAGGATTATACTCATATCTGGTCCTTCTGATCCCGACATTGATATTGATATATACATGCAAACTTTGATAAAATAATTGAAACTTCTTTTGGATGTGGGTGTGCGCACATATGATGCAAGTTCGAAAGACATATTTCATATTCATGATGCACTCATGTGGATGATCAATGATTTTCTGGCTTATGAAATGATGTCTGGATGGTGCACGAAGGGAAAATTGTCTTGTCTAGTTTGTATGAAGAATACATGATCCAGAAGACTGAAACATTGTTGTAGTGTCAATTTTATGGGATATCGATGATTATTGCCAAAGGATCATCCATATATAATGAATCGTCGATGATTTTATAATACCATAATGACTGATAATCCACCTCACCGTATGTCTGGAACTAACGTGCTTAATGAATTGAAATATTTCAGTTTTTCGTTCGGGAAGGGTCAAATGAAATCTGGAAAGAGAAATAATGTTTCCACTGAAACCTGTTACAATTAGATGAAGAGGAGTATCTTTTTTGATTTGCCTTATTAGTCAACAAATTTGTTACGTCATTGCTTATATGTAATGCATATTGAAAATAATATATACAAAATGTTGTTTTTGGTTCTTCTAAATGTCGATGGGAAGACAAAAGATTATTTAAAATCTCGGTGTGACTTGGTGGATTGGGGCATCAGACCAGAATTACATCCTTTGCGTATCAGTGAAAATAAATGGCAACTTCCATGTGCTTCTTATGGGATGAAACCTACGGAAAAAACACATTCTGGAAGTATTAGAGACTATTAGAGTTCCTGATGGCTATTCAAGCAACATATCTAAACGGGTCAATATAAGAGATTTGAAGCTAAAATCTTTGAAGACTCAGGATTATCAAGTTCTACTGCATGAGTTTCTTCAAATAGAAATCTGTCATCTTTTGTCCAATAATGTAAGCGTGGCTGTTATTCAGTTGTGCCATTTGATTAGAGATCTTTGTGATAAGAAGTTGTCCAAGTATTTCTTGCAAAAAATGTTGACAGATGCCCCATTAATTTTGTGTGAGTTCGAGAAAATATTTCATCTATCATTTTTCACATGCATGCTGCATCTGACTGTCCATATTTCTACTAAAATACTTCTTGGAGGACCTGTTTCTTTTTGTTGGATGTATCCAACTGAAAGAAATATGTTCACATTAAAGTCTTATGTCCGAAATAGAAATCATCCCGAAGGTTCTATCGTGAACAATTACTTGGATCAAGAATGTATGTATTTTTCTCGATGTATTTCCCTAATCTTACTACAAGATTGAACAGACCAATGAGAAATGAAGAAGAAAAGTATAAGAAAATTGAACCCAGTTTTCCATCACTTCCTCAAACAGGATAAATTCCTGGATCATATACATTGAAGACATTAAGCCATGAAGAGAGGGAGATGGCACATCGCACGGTTTTGTTCAACTTTGATTTTTCTAATGAATATATCACGTAAATAAATTGATTATGTATATCTTAAATATATATATGTTAAAGTATTCATATTTTTTATCTACAGGGAATATAAAACAATGATAAATAGGAAGCATCATTCTTTATCTTTGAGAAGGAGATAGACTTTTCATAGCAAAGTGTTTTCTGCTTGGTTAAAATTGAAGGTAAAACAATTAATGTTTAAAATAATTATATCAATATTTAATTAAGTTTAATAGTCATTTATATTGTAAGTATTGAGTTTGTCTGCTGACTCTGTCTCTGAGTAAATAAGAGCTTTGGCTTTTGGTCCTAATACCGTGGTTCGTGACTGTAAATCAATTGTTATCAATGGGTACAAATTTATTGTCACTGAATGAGAAAATAACATGAGAACACAACATGATTGTGTTATGGTTATAGCCACAACATATTGTTCTGCCAGTTAATCAGATAGTAGAACACTATTTTAAAATGTTGGTTATTATGTAGTTGTTGAGAAAATATTAATATTGAATTATTACTCTCATGGACGAGTCACAATGATGAAATACCATTGGTTTGATTTGATGATGGGACATGTCAAATTTATTGATGATTGTGGATTTTGAGTAATTAATATGACTTGCACTCTTGCTACCGAAGAACCACATGTGTTGGCATCAATGGTTAAACAAGTTTTTTATGTCAAAGACCAACTTTGACATGAATTTGGTTTCATATTTGAAGTAATTCCAAGATATATTTATTATGATGGTGATGATGGAATTTATATTGTCCCTAGTGCCATTGGAACCAATCCGTTTGTTTGTTTTGATGACTCCAATAGCTCAATTTTTAGAGTTGATTGTGAACCTGAAGTTGTGGTCGAAAATATATAGAATCATTCATCCATGTTCTCAGTTGTTTTGGATTACCTCGAGTTGGGTTTTTAATGTTGGTAATATTCAAATTTATTTAGTATTGATCACAAATATGTTTTAGCTGACTTGACCGTTATGTGAATTTTCAAAGTTTATTGGTTGCAGTTTGATTTGAATTGCATTTTCAAATTAGGAATTGAACTGTACTCAAACATAGTCAAACAATATTTCTAACTTGGTGAACATTATAACTTGTATGATTTATTAAATACATTCAAACTCTTTTAAAACAATTGATATCTGACATTACCGTTATGTGAATTTTCAATTTTTATTGGTTGCAGTTTTATTTGAATTGAATATTCCAATTTGGAATTGAACTGTATTCAAACATAGTCAAACAATATTTCTAACTTGGTGAAAATTAAAACATGTATGATTTATTAAATCCATTCAAGCTCTTCTAAAACAAATGATTACTGACTTGGCAGTTATGTGAATTTTCATTGTTTGTTGGTTGCAGTTTTATTTGAATTGCATTTTATAATTTGGAATTGAACGATATTCAAAAATAGTCAAACAATATTTATAACTTGGTGAACATTACATCTTTTATGATTTATTAAATCCATTCATGCTCTTCTAAAACAATTGATATCTGACTTGTCCATTATGTGAATTTTCAATGTTTATTGGTTGCAGTTTTATTTGAATTGCATTTTCTAATTTGGAATTGAACTGTATTCAAACATAGTTAAACAATATTTCTAACTTGGTAAACATTAAAACTTGTATGATTTATTAAATCCATTCAAGCTCTTCTAAAACAATTGATAGCTAAATTACCAATGAATCACCCTATTCCCTCATATTTTTAGTTTTTTGGGTTACAAATTAGTTTTCATTTTCTAATTAATTACATATTGGTTTTCAAAAGTAATAAATGAAGCCAATTGAAGAGAGACAAAGGAAAAAAAATGTCGAAGAATAATCATCGAATGACGGAGTTGAGAATTGCATCATTAGTGCCTGTAGTGAGTACTTTATTTCAAGTTGATATATTAAATGAAAATATAATGTCATGTGATTAATTTTTTTGTAAACATTAATGTAGGATCCACCTATACGTCGACAGTTATTCGACAAGGAGCCTAATACTGGTCCTAGTACTCAGGCCGATGGTACGAGGAGGGTTCTTACCAGAGGGGGACAAGGATGAGGGTGATGATGATGGTGATGATGGTGATGGTGATGTGGGACAAATTGATCCATTAAATTTTTTACTAATATTATTGACATTTGATATTTAATATATTCTAGTTGTTGGTTTTATCTAGACTTATAGTATAGTATTGGAGTTGAGTTATTTATATATATTATCTATTTTTATGGATGTTGTTGTCTTTTAGTGGTTGTGTGCTTGAGAACCCCCCTCCTTATTGGACCCTAGAAAACCGCCCACCATCCTCCTTGGTCCTCGGACACCCCCCCAGACATCCCCCAAACAACCCCCTTAACAGCCCCCCCCCGGACAGCCCCCCACCCTCCTCCCTGGACCCCGGACAGCCCCCCAGATGGCCCCCCAAACAGCCCCCCCGGACAGCCCACACCCTCCACCCTGGACCCCGGATATCCCCCAGACAGCCCCCGGACAGCCCCCACCCTCTTCCTTGGACCCCGAAGAACCCCCCGAACACCCACCAAACAGCCCCCAGATATCCCCCCAAACAGCCCCCGGACAGCCCCCCACCCTCATCCCTGGACCTCGGACAGCCCCCCAGACAGCCCCCCAGACAGCCCCCAGACATACCCCCCACCCTCCTCCTTGGACCCCGGACAACCCCCCGAACACCCCCCTGACAACCCCTCGCACAGCCCCCCACCCCTCCTCCTTGGTCCCCGGATAGCCCCCCGGACACCCACCGGACAGCCCCCCGGACAGCCCCGCCACACATCCCCCCACACACATTGATTTCATTTAATACTAGATAATCTATAATATATATTTTATTTATTTTCATCATGATAATCAATGCAAATCACATTTACACATTTAATCAATATCATAGATCCATGGTGTGTTATAAAAGAGATGTATTCATTGGGCAAGACATTGTTAGCTCCAAAATGTTTCATAGAATGATAAACTAAAATCTAATCCATACTAAGAATGATATAAAGAAATTTTATACGAATGTACACAAGATTTCAAGTAAATACCATTCCACTAATAGACACATGAGGATTCTCATAAAATGGAAAACATTTTATGTACATATAGAAAACCGACCAAACGCATTCGGTTTCCATTGAAATGTTAGGAGAATGATCCATGGGTCATATGTGACGTGTATGAATCAACCCCGCCTCAATCTGAGATGCGGTGTGGCCGGTACCACTCAAAATGTTTGTCTTCTATTTCAAAATAACGTCATTTTAATTGAAAAACATCAACTGGCATTTGGAAAACCGACCAAACGCCATCGGTTTATGTTGAAACTTTAGGAGAACGATCCATGGGTCATATGTGATGTGTACGAGTCAACCCCACCTCAATCTGAGATGTGGTGTGGCCAGAACCACTCAAAGTGTCCCTCTTTTGTTTCAAAAGGACGTCATTTTAATTGAAAAACATCAACTGGCATATGGAAAACCGACCAAACGCATTCGGATTGTGTCGATACTTTAGAAAAACGACCCATGGGTCAAATGTGACGTGTATGAGTCAACCCTGCCTCAATCCAAGGCACAGTGTGGCTGCCACCACTCAAAGTGTCTGTCATTGGTTTCAAAAGGACGATATTTTAAGTGAAAAAACTAAACTGGCATACGGAAAACTGACCAAATGCATTAGGATTGTGTCGACACTTTGGCACAATGATCCATGGGTCATTTTTGACATGTACGAGGCAACCCCACCTTAATCTGAGGCACGGTGTGGCCGAAATCACTCTAAGTGGCTCTCTTTTGTTTAAAATGGACAACATTTTAAGTACATACAGAAAACTGACCAAAAGAATTCGGTTTTCATTGAAACTTTATGAGAACTATTCATGGGTCGTATGTGACATGTACGAATCAACCACGCCTCAATCTGAGACGTGGTGTGGCTGACACCACTCAAAGTGTGTGTCTTTTGTTTCAAAAGGACGTCATTTTAATTGAAAAACATCAACTCGCATACGAAAAACCAACCAAATGCATTCGAATTGTGTCGATACATTAGCACAATGATCCATGTGTCATATTTGAAGTGTAAGAGTTAACCCTACCTCAATCCAAGGTGCGTTGTGGCCGACACCATTCACAGTGTCTCTCTTTTGTTTAAAATGGACAAGATTATAAGTGAAAAAAACAACTAACATACACAAAACTAGCCAAAATTATTTGAAATGTGTTGATTATTTAGGATAATGATCCATGGGTCATATGTGATGTGTATGAGTCAAACTTGCCTTAATCTGAGGCACGGTGTGGTCGGGATCACTCTAAGTGGCTCTCTTTTGTTTAAAATGGACAACATTTTATGTAAATATGGAAAACTAACCAAACAAATTCAGTTTCTATTGAAACATTAGGAGAACGATCCATGGGTCATATGTGACCTGTACAAGCCAAATTGGGCTCAATCCGAGTTGCGGTATGGCCGGGATCAGTCTAAGTGTCTCTCTTTTGATTAAAATGGACACCATTTTAAGTACATATGGAAAGCCGACCAAACGCATTCGGTTTCTACTGAAACTTTAGGATAATGATCCATGGATCATATGTGACGTGCATGAATCAACCCCGCCTCAATCTGAGATGCGGTGTGACTTGCACCACTCAAAGGGTCTATCTTTTGTTTCCAATGGACGTCATTTTAATTGAAAAACATCAACTGGCATATGGAAAACTGACCAAACACATTCAGATTGTGTTGATACTTTAGCAAAACAATCCGTGGGTCATATGAGATGTGTACGAGTCACCCCGCCTCAATCTGAGGTGCAGTGTGGCTGTCACCACTCAAAGTGTCTGTCTTTTGTTTCAAAACGATGTCATTTTAAGTGAAAAACATCAACTGGCATACGGAAAACTGACTGAATGCATTCGGTTTCCATTGAAATATTATGAGAACGATCTATGGGTCATATGTGACCTGTACCAGCCAACCCGGGCTCAATCCGAGTCGCGGTGTGGTCGGGATCAGTCTAAGTGTCTCTCTTTTGTTTAAAATGGACACCATTTTCAGTACATACAGAAAACTGACCAAACACATTCGATTTACATTGAAACACTAGGATAACAATCCATTGTTCATATGTGACGTGTAAGAATCAACCCTGCCACAATCTGAGACGTGGTGTGGTCGGCACCACTCAAAGTGTCTGTCTTTTGTTTCAAAAGGACGTCATTTTAATTGAAAAACATCAACTGGCATACAGAAAACCGACCAAACACATTCGGATTGTGTTGATACTTTAGTACAATGATCCATGGATTATATGTGACGTGTATGAGTCAACCCCGCCTCAATCCGAGGCACGATGTGGATGTCACCACTCAAAGTGTCTTTCTTTTGTTTTAAAAGGATGTCATTTTAAGTGAAAAACATCAACTTGCATACGGAAAACCGACCAAACGCATTCGGATCGTGTAGATACTTTAGCACAACGATCCACAGGTCATATGTGACGTGTACGAGTCAACCCCACCTTAATATGAGGCACGGTGTGGTCGGAATCACTCTAAGTGGCTCTCTTTTGTTTAAAATGGACAACATTTTAAGTACGTATGGAAAACCAACAAAACGCATTAGGTTTCCATTGAAACATTAGGATAACTATTCATTGGTCATATGTGACGTGTAAGAATCAACCCCTCCTCAATCTGAGACGCGGTGTGGCCGGCACCACTCAATGTGTCTGTATTTTGTTCAAAAGGACGTCATTTTAATTGAAAACATCAACTGGCATATGGAAAACCGACCAAACGCATTCGTATTGTGTTGATACTTTAGAACAATGATCTATGGGACATATGTGATGTGTACGAGTCAACCCCGCCTCAATCCGAGGCGTGGTGTGGCTGACACCATTCACATTGTCTCTCTTTTGTTTAAAATGGATATGATTATAAGTGAAAAGAACAACTAACATATGCAAAACTGACCAAACGTATTTGAAATTTTTTGATGATTTAGGAAAAAGATCCATGGGTCATATGTTACGTGTATGAGTCAACCCCATATTAATATGAGGCACGGTGTGGTCGGAATCACTCTAAGTGTCTCTCTTTTGTTTGAAATGGACAACATTTTACGTAAATTTGTAAAACCGACCAAACACATTCCGTTTCAGTTGAAACCTTAGGAGAATGATCCATGGGTCATATGTGACCTATACGAGCTAACCCGGGATCAATTCGAGTCGCAGTGTGGCCGAGATCAGTTTAAGTGTCTCTCTTTTGATTAAAATGGATACCATTTTAAGTACATACGGAAAACCGACCAAAGGCATTCAGTTTCCATTGAAATATTAGTAGAACGATCCATGGGTCATATGTGACATGTACGAATCAACCCTACCTCAATATGAGACATGGTGTGGCCAACACCACTCAAAGTGTCTGTCTTTTATTTCAAAAGGACATCATTTTAATTGAAAAACATCAACTAGCATATGGAAAATCATGAAAACACTTTAGGAATATGTTGATACTTTACGAAAACAATCTATGGGTCATTTGTGACATGGACGAGTTAACCTCGCCTCAATCCAAGGCACGGTGTGGTGGGACCACTCCTTGTGTATGTATTTTGTTTAAAATGGACAGGATTTTAAGTGAAAAGAACAACTGATATACGAAAAACTGAACAAACTCATTCTAAATGTGTTTATTCTTTAGGAAAACAATCCATGGGTCATATGTGATATGTACGAGTCAACCCCGCCTTAACTTGAGGCACGGTGTGGCCAGAATCACTCTATGAGGCTCTCTTTTTTTTAAAATGGACAAAATTTTAATTACATACGAAAAAACGACCAAACGGATTCTGATTGTGTTGATACATTATCACAACGATCCATGGGTCATATGGGACGTGTACAAGTCAACCCCCCCTCAATCCGAGGTGCAGTGTGGCCGACACCATTCACAGTGTCTCTCTTTTGTTTAAAATGGACAGGACTATAAGTGAAAAGATCAACTAGCATATGAAAAACCGACCAAACGCATTCTAAATGTGTTGATGATTTAGGAAAATGATCCATGGGTCATATGTGATGTGTACGAGTCAAACTTGCCTCAATCCAAGGCACGGTGTGGCCGACACCATTCATAGTGTCTCTCTTTTGATTAAAATGGATAGGATTATAAGTGAAAAGAACAACTGACATACTAAAAACTGACCAAACACATTCGGATTGTGTTGATGATTTAGGTCAACAATACATGGGTCATATGTGACATGTACGAATCAACCTAGGCTCAATTTGAGGCATGGTGTGGTTGGGATAACTCTAAGTGGCTCCCTTTTGTTTAAAATGGACAACATATTAAGTACATGTGGAAAACCGACCAAATGCATTCGGTTTCCACTGAAACATTAAGAGAACGATCCATGGGTCATATGTGACGTGTATGAGTCATCCCCGCCTCAATCTGGGGCACAGTGTGGCCGCCACAACTCAAAGTGATTGTCTTTTGTTTCAAAAGGACATTATTTTAAGTGAAAAACATCAACTTGAATACAGAAAACTGACCAAACGCATTCATATTGTGTCGATACTTTAGCAAAACGATTCACGGGTCATATGTGATGTGTACGAGTCAACCTCACCTCAATCTGTGGTGCGGTGTGACCGACAACACTCTAACTATGTCTCTTTTGTTTAAAATGGACAGTATTATAAGTGAAAAGAACAACTGACATATAGAAAACTGACCAAATTCATTCGGAATCTATTAATAATTTATCACAATAATTTATGGGTCATTATTGACCTGTACGAAGAATCCTGGGCTCAATTCGAGTCACGGTGTGGCCGGGATCAGTCTAAGTGTCTCTCTTTTGTTTAAAATGGACAATATTTTAAGTACATACATAAATCCGGCCAAACGCATTCGGTTTCTGTTGAAACATTAGGAGAATGATCCATGGGTCATATGTGACGTGTATGAATCCACCCCGCCACAATCTGAGATGCGGTGTAGCCGGCACCACTCAAAGTGTCTATCTTTTGTTTCAAAAGGACATCATTTTAATTGAAAAACATCAACTGACATACAGAAAACTGAGAAAACTCTTTCAGAATATGTTTATTCTTTAGGAACACGATTGATGGGTCATTTTTGACGTGTACGAGTTAACCTCACCTCAATCTGAGGCATAGTGTGGCTGGTATCACTCTAGGTGTATGCATTTTGTTTAAAATGGACATCATTTCAGGTAAAAATATATGGTATACAAAAAACCGATCAAATAATTAATTGAATTCTATTTTTCACATATATTTTTCATCTAAATTTTAAATTGAATTCTAAATTAATTATGTTTGTTTATAATTACTTTATGAATTCTAATTTAATTATGGATTTGTGTAGTTCCAGGATGCATTATATGTTAAATGTGTACGTGTAAGTTGGTTATTGCAGGTAAAATAATTGTATATGTTTGTGTTAGTTTCCTACAGGTACAATAATTGGATTGAAAATGGGAGGGAATGCACAAAATGAGGTCTGCTTTCCAAATTGCAGAGTTTCTGTGCAAATTGTAGGCTGTTGTGCAATTTGCACAGCATAGGCTTTGCCAACGGTTTCAACCGTTGGCATAGCATCTATGATTCTTTTTTTACCAATGTTTCAATGAACCGTTGTTTAAAAACCTTTCCCAATGGTTTCTAAACTGTTGGGAAAGAGGAGAATCCTTGGGATTTCCCAACGGTTCAAGCCAAACCGTTGGGAAAAACTATCTCAAAGGTTTGGCACAACCGTTGGGATAACTTAGGCTTTCCCAAAACCTTACTAATGGTACACATTAAACTATTGGAAAATGCATTCCCAACTGCTTACTTCCATACAGTTTGCAGAACCATTGGTATAAAATATACCAACGGTTCAGAACCGTTGGGAAAGACTGTATTTCCAATAGTGTTCCCCTCTCCTCCCTTATAAAAGGGAACCTCCTCCCTTTCCTCCTCACACCACTTTGAGCCTTAAAGCTCAGCCAAACCCTGCCAATTTCTCCTCTCCACTTCCCTAGAAACATCCTAGAGGTTCTGGTCTTCTTCAAAGACCATCTTTAGTTCCCTAAGAGGAGGTTAAGAAGACGCGCTTCAAAGAAGAGGTAATGTCCATTACCGATTCATTCAAGTTTATTTCTTCTTCTACTTATTCTTATTTAGTTGTTTAATTATGAATTAATAACATAAGTATCAATCATATACTGATATGTTATTATAAATATGAAACAACATTATTTCACCTTCTATGTATTCTAAGGAAAATGAAATCACCGCGCGTGCGTACATACGGAATACCGTATCCACGCCGTGGTGTAATCTGTTTTCCCACCACCACCTCATTTGGATGGGTATAATGATGTAAATAATAAGTACATATAATTATTATAAAATAATACTGATTCTAAGATATTATACAATTCACTACAATTCCATTTAATAAATATGGGAACGATATCGTCGCTCGTGCGTACGTACAGATTACCGTCTCCACGACATGATGAGATTCGTTTTCCATGTAAAAAATTGAAGAATGATTATAAATTATATATAATAAGTAATCATGAAATATATGACATAATAATTCTACTGGATTTATGTATATATATATATGTCATCTACTTAATTCTATTCAATTCAATAAGGAAACTAAAACAACGTTCATGCGTACGTACGACCTACCGTCTCCATGAACGATGTATTTCATTCCATTTATTGATCAATCATATATATGTATATTCTGAATATATATTATATAAAAATATTGTTTTATATTATGGAATTATGTAATCACAATCTATGTAATCATATTAATAATAAAAAGTCAAAACACGGATGACAAATGAAACGATTTTAACCAAAACGCTACTTGAACATGAATTTACAAAAGAACGGGTAATATAAAGTCATAAGTGAACCATATATGATATCATAACAATTAAGATTATTCTATAATAATTCAATGACATTATTTAAAACATTATACAGGAGATTTGAATACGTATGAAGCATATCATACCTAAGGTAACAGATAACTTTTCCAATCTCGTTTTTATTCGAGATTGTTTATTCGTAAGTATTTACTGGGGTTATTGTTATCATCCATTCCCATGTTTTATAAAAACGTATTCATGTATGTTTAAATTCCTTTTTACCCATTTATGAATTTTACCACATGTTATGAAAGGAATATTACTTTTGATTACCACACGAGGAACTTTTTGACTTTTCTGACAAAAGTATGAGGAGAATGTTTTTTTAACTTATGCGGCGTGAACAGATTTTTACGGTTTCATAATGCCTTATTTTCATGAAGCTTACTCTATAAGATCTCTTGATTATTTTCAACAAATTACATTTCTTTTAAAATTGAATGGAATTTTGTGAAAAGAAAATGATTTTGAAGAAGAAAGGATATTTTCCTCAAGAATTCATTTCAAGTGTTTTCTGAAAACTGTTTTCCATATAAAATAAAATTATTTAATATATTTATGTTTATTGTATAATGTCTCTATTATTTAAATGGTTTTATTTTTCTTATGATGAAATGATATCCATTTTTTATGTTATTATGGAATGTTGTTTATGAATCCCATTCTATTACATGGGTTATGCTGTGATATATGATTTATGATTTTGTGGCACAAGTAAGAATGATTTCATTATGAGATGGGTGAGACCTATATCTCCCTCCAATGCATTGGGTAATGATTTATATCTCATGAGATAGACATGGCTGGAATGGTAAGTTAATCCGGTTCATTGTTACAGGACTGAAACGAGGAGTGAACTCGATTCAGAAAGGGACTTTGTCCACAAAGATGATCTTGGAAGCAATGCCTTGGATACTATGGAAATCATAACATGTGAAGAATAGTTTCCACAATTACTTGTTTTATTCCCATTCCATTTTATCATGTTTTATGTTCCATTATGATATATTCCTTATTTACTTCCACAATTTATGTCTTTGCTCAAGATTGTGATGTTTAAATTTTATGTTTAAGTTTTGGATTTCAAATGTTTATGGATTGTTTTATGTTCTCTATGTTTTCCCTTACTGAGCTTTTGACCTCACCCAGTTATATGTTTTCTTTTCCACAGGATATAAATAAATATTTTAGGTAAGAAAAAAAGATGATCTTTATGGGATATGTTGAGGATCTTTCACCAAGATTAGAAGATTATGTTCTATGTTTTCAAAGGCACTAAACTATTACAGTCCTTTGGTGTCTTTTTTTGTTATGTATTATGTATTCCGCAAAAGTAATTTAATGTCCATGTACATCAAGCTTTGGGTCTCTACAGTTGGTATCAGAGGAAAGGTATAGTCAACCTTTGGAAACTAGGATGTGAATGCATTAGTAAGAACCCTAAGGATAAGTCTAAGCATGGAACACAATCTTAGTGTTTTAGAAATGGCCATGAATACCCTATGATAAGACCTAAAGTGTAAAATTTTATTCTTGGTTATGCAGTTTTCGTATTATAATTAGTGTTGTACGCACTATTCTTCTTGGTTTTAGTCAATGGGTGGAACCCAATGGAACCGTGTTAATGCAGAATCCGATGGGCAGTGCAATGATTGTCCCCTGTGCAACCAAACATTATGGGAGCTGGAATGGAAAATCTTATATCCATGATCACAAAACATTCTCAAGCTATGAATCATGCGGGATATACAAACTAGCAATAGAAGGAGGAACATTCTGTTGAATCCTTCATGAGGCAGCGTCCAACCTCATTCAGCGGGTCTACTAATACATTTGTTGTTGAACAATGGATCAGTACTACTGAAAAGATATTTTCAGTAATTCAATGTTCTGAACATGATAAAGTCATCTTACCAGTGTATCGTTTGGAAGGTGATGTTGATCAATGGTGGAATCTTATCAAGAATAAGAGGCCAATAGATGAAATTTATTACATGGAATGGTATGAGTTCATGAACTTATTTTTCAATAAGTACTTCCCTCGTATTCTTCTAACAAAGATGGAGAAGGAGTTTATTGTGCTAAAGCAGAAGGATGATGAATATGTTGGAACCTACAAAGAAACTTTTACAAGAAATTCAAGGTATGCTTCTGGGATTATTATCCAACTTGAGAGTAAGATCTATTGATTCTTTAGAGGCTTAAAACCAAGTCTTTGAAGGGTGTTAGCCATAAGGGACTTCAATAGCTATGAGGAAATCGTTCGATGGGCTCTCAATTTTGAGATGGAGATTGGAGTAACCCATCAGTCATATGGGTTTGATAAGAAGAGGAAAATGGAATTCAAAGGAAAATCTAAAGAGAACACTGAAAAGAAGATGATTTTTCCATTATGCTCAAAGTGTGGAACGAAACATGGAGGGAGTTTCCTTAAAGGGACAAGTAAATGTTTCAAATGTGGAAAGGGAGGTCATCGGGCATTTTAATGCCACAATGATGGGAAGAAGATGTCAAGTGATGCGAACAAAGAAAAGGCTACACAGAGTGAACCTATTACACTTCAATGTTACAAGTGAAAGGAAATGGGGCATTATGCCAATCAATGCCCTAATCCAATGGTTGTTGATGATGATCGACGTCAACAAACTCTTAAGACTAAAAACAAAGGCAAGTCACATGAAATTTCTATCAGCGATGTGGAGTATGAGAACGAAGTGGTGAAAGGTACACTTACCATCCACTCTAAAGTAGAAAATGTTTTATTTGATTCTGGATCCACCCACTATTTTATTCTTGAAGAGTTTTATAAGGGTATCGCTGTATTACCTCAACAATTAGATGTTGAGTTAGCTACGACAACCCCTAATGGGACAACAGTCGCATCAAAAGTTTATAATTCTTCTCTGATTCATGTTTGTGGGAAAGTGATTCCTACAAATCTTGTGATCCTTCCTATAGTGTAATTTTATGCGATTCTTGGCATGGATTGGATTTCTTTATATAGAGATCATATCAATTTCCAAATAAGGGAAGTCATATTTCATATTCCAGGTCGATCTATGATCATCTATCGATGCAAGGATGGACATAACCTTCCAATGGGAATTTCTTCCATATTATGGGTCTTGATTCCACTAAATGAAGGTTATTTATCTCAAATGGTTGGTGATAAACACATGATTAAGAATATTCCCATTGTATGAATGTTTGATGATGTCTTTTCGGAGGAATTTACGGGTCTTCCACCAAATCGTGAAGTTGAGTTTTCAATAGAACTCGTACCAGGTGCTTTACCTATTTTAATGACAACTTATAGAATGGACCCAATTGTGTTGCAGTAATTGAAGAAGCATCTCCAAGAGAATCTTGATAAGGGATTCATACGCTCTAGTGCGTCACCTTGGGGAGCACCTGTTCTGTTTGTTTAGAAGAATGATGGATCAATGAGACTCTGCATTGATTATCGATAACTTAACAAGATCACTATCAAGAACAAATATCCTCTCCCATGCATTGATTACTTATTTGACCAACTATGCGGGGCTCAATACTTTTCCAAGATTGATCTTCATTCAGGATATCATCAATTAAGGGTCAAAAGGGAGGATATACCAAAAATGACTTTCCGTACAAGGTATGGACACTATCAATTTATAGTGATGCCATTTGGTCTTACTAATGCCCCTTCTATATTCATGGATCTGATTAATAGAGTATTTAGAGACTCTCTTGATCATTTTGTGGTAGTCTTTATAGATGATATTCTTGTCTATTCAAAGAGCAAGGAAGAACATGAAGATCACATGAGAATTATATTGAAGACCCTGAGAAATGAGAAGATGTATGCCAAATTTACCAAGTGTAAATTTTGGCTTCAAAAAGTTGCATTTATAGGTCACATAATCTCAAAAGAGAGGATATCTATAGATCCAGCAAAGACAGAGGTTATCGAAAGATGGACGAGACCAACAATAGTAACTGAGACCCGAAGTTTTCTTGGCATGGCTGGATATTATCGATGTTTTGTGAATGATTTTTCATGATTATCTAATACACTCACCATGTTGACTCGAAAAAGAGTTAAGTTCGTGTGGATAGAGGAATGTGAAGAGAATTTCAAGGAGTTGAAAAGAAGGTTATCCAGTGCACTTGTACTCACACTTCCTTGTAGTGGAGAAAGGTTTGTGATCTACAGTGATGCATACAAGAAGGGGTTGGGCTGTGTTCTTATGGAAAATTATATGGTGATAGCTTATGCCTCATGACAGTTGAAAATCCATGAGCAAAATTACCCAACTCATGATTTGGAGTTAGCTACGGTAATCTTTGCATTAAAGATTTGGAGGCATTATCTTTATGGAGAAAGGTGTGATATTTATACTGACCATAAAAGTTTAAAGTATATTTTCAGACACAAAAAGATGAATATGCGCCAAAGAAGATGATTGGAGTTGATTAAGGATTGCGACTGCTCAATTAATTATCACCCTGGGAAAGAAAACATGGTGGAAGATGTATTAAGTCGATAAGACCGTGCTATCTTATCCATGATGAGGATCACAAAAGATCCAATATTTATGGATTTACAAAGGATGGATCTTGGAATTATAATGGAAGGGAAAAATCTTATATTTCTCAAATAAATTTTCAACCATCTATACATGTGAAGATTAAATAGGCACAGAAAGAAGATGTAGAGTTACAAAAATGGTGAGAAATGTTTCTGAATTCAACCTTGATTGTGATGGGATAATAAAGTTCAGAAATCGGGTTTGTGTTCCTCCCATCCCCGAGTTAAAGAAGGAGCTGCTGGATGAGGCTCAAATTTCTTCATTCTCTATTCATCCTGGAAGCACAAAGATGTATAGGGACATGAAAGAGTACTTCTGGTGGGATGGCATGAAAATAGATGTTGCTGAATATGTCTCTTGATGCTTGGTTTGTCAGAAAGTTAAAGCTGAGAGACAGAAGTCTAAGGGGATGTTACAACCATTACCGATACCCAAATGGAAATGGGAAAACATCACTATGGACTTTGTCACTTGACTTACTAAAACATCAAAGGAAATAATGCTATCTGGGTCATAGTTGATCGTCTTACAAAGTTGGCACACTTCATTGCTATTAGAGATGATTTCTCTCTGAATCAGCTTGCCATGATATATGTAAAAGAAGTGGTAAGATTGCATGGAGTGACACTTTACATTATATCTGATTGGGATCCGAGGTTTACCTCAATGTTTTGACGAAGTCTTTATCATACTCTGGATACAGTGATGAGTTTCAACACTTCTTATCATCCTCAGACAGACGGTCAGTCTGAGTGGACAATTCAAACTCTAGATGATTTGTTGAGAGCTTGTTCTATGGATTTCAAAGGTGGTTGGGATCAACACCTACCTTCGGTGGAATTTTCTTATAATAATAGTTTTCACTCCATTATTCAGATAGCTCCTTATGAATATCTCTATGGAAGGAAACGCAGGACTCCAACTTGCGGGGATGATGTTGGGGAAGGAAAGATATTAGGACCCGATCTTGTTGATAAGATTGCAGAAAAGGTCAGATCTCTTCAACAACGCCTTAGAGCAGCTCAGAGTCGACAAAAACATTAATCCGACAACTGAAGAAAAGACCTAGTGTTTGAAGTGGTTGATAAAGTGTTCTTACGAATATCTCTTTGGAAGAGAGTAATGATATTTGGAAAGAAGGGAAAGCTGAGCCCTTGGTATATCGGTCCTTTCGAAATACTGGATCATGATGGGAAGGTAGCTTACCGATTGGCTCTTCCACCGAATCTCTCTCAAGTTCATGATGTGATCCATGTATCACTCCTGAGAATGTACATACCCAATCCTTCCCATGCACTATGCTTAGAAGTTGTACCACTGGAGCAATATCTTTCTTATGAAGAACAGCCGATAGAGATTCTGGATCATAGCGAAAAAGTCCTACGGAACAAGACCACTTGTTTGGTGAATGTTTTATGAAACAACCGCCAATTAGAAGAAGCTACATGGGAGCATGATGATATGATGAGGGATAGGTTTCCTCATCTGTTTGTTACAAAGTGATGAATTTTGAGGGCGAAATTCATTTTAAGGGGGGTAGAATATTACACCCAAGATTTTTATGAGAAATGTTTTGTTTTTTATGTTATATACATCATCAAAGGATTTTTTCACAACACACAACACTAGCTTGGCTTTCTTTATACACAATCGTGACCTTCCTTGATAGCTTGCGTCATACGGAATACCGAGTTTCACTAAACAACGATATGCTATTAAAATATTATTAAAACTAGCCGTTATGAATAGTAATATCCACTTTTTGAAATTTTATAAATTTCATCATTCAAAATGGACTTCATTTTTGGATTCGGAATATAAAAATTAGCGTAGGGTGAAATTTTCGTATTTTTATGAAAACTTTCAGTTTTTGATGAATAGTGAAAACACTTGGTTAATATTTAAAAACCGACTTTTTATTTAAATAATTATTTATTTTATTTAAATTTATTTTCAGTCAAAATTGATACATAATACCTATATAAGTTCAAAGTAATCTATTGGAGTTATTTTATAATAATTTTAGATATATAAAAATTTTATTTAACTTTTCACCGTCTTTTACCCACCTCCTAGGAGAATTTGCAAATTCAAATAAAACATAATTTTACCAATTTTGTGAGTGTAATTTCGAAAGTATGAGAGAAAAGGTTAATATCAAGCACTATAATGTGGTTCAATGAGATGAAAATAATTTTTGGTGAATAGTATCTTTTTACTTTTTTTACCACGGTTAAAAGTAAATACGGTAATTAAGGGTAAAAATGATATTATTATTACCCTAACACATGTCCTAATTCTATTGGATAAGTATAATTCGACCAAAAACAACCTTATGAATAATATAGGACCATTTAGGTCCACATGGAATAGATTAAGACATTTAATATTATTTTATTTAAAGAATAGTAAAAATAGTTATAATTAATGTTTAATAACTAAAACATTTTTAATATAGGGTTATACATAAGATAAATTCTACTATAATTATTAATTAGAAATCTAATAATATTTCCTACATAATGATATTTTATTTATAATTTTTAGAAATTAAATAATTTAATTTATTTATGACACAATGATGATGCAGTAATTATCTTATTAATGAAATATTAACATAATTGACATTATAAATACTCAAATAAATGTAATTTGAGACTTTTTATGAATTACACTAATTTTATAGGTTAATATGACATGTTTTTATTGATTTAATTAACTTTTTTAGAACTAATCATTCTCTTATGATTTTCACAAAAATCAATTACCAAATAGTGTCAAAATTGACATAAAATAGTTTTTAAAACAAATATTATATTATTAATTGTTATTTTATACATAAAAATCTACGTTTCGGCCAAATGACTTAGATAAGGTTATATATATTAATAATAAACAACTTGGGGTCCGTTTGTCTTGATATAGAATGTTTATTAACCTTATAGTGTAAGAAAACAAGAAGACAAGGTAAAAGTTAAATTATCTAACTTAAAGTTAAATCTAAATGAAAGGGTTAAAATATAAACCTAAACATGTTTAAATTCTATTGGATGAGAGTATTTCGACCCATACCCAACTTATATTTGAAATAAATCAATTTAGAGCTATTAAAAACCGAATATGGCTTTATAATAAAATAATATTTTTAGTTTTCCAAAGGTTCCCCTCTCCTCCCTTATAAAAGGGAACCTCCTCCCTCTACTCCTCACACCACATTGAGCCTTCAAGCTCGGACAACCCCTGAAAATTTCTCCTCTCCACTTCCCTAGAAACATCCTTGAGGTTCTGGTCTTCTTAAAAGACCATCTTTAGTTCCCTATGGGGAGGTTAAGAAGAGGCGCTTCAAAGAAGAGGTAATGTCTGTTACTGATTGTTTCTACATTATTTCTTCTTCTACTTCTTCTTATTTAGTTGTTTAATTATGAAATAATAACATAAGTA
The DNA here is from genome assembly GCA_963277665.1 of Viscum album. Lineage (NCBI taxonomy): Eukaryota > Viridiplantae > Streptophyta > Magnoliopsida > Santalales > Viscaceae > Viscum > Viscum album. Next base: position 1,199,882,629 of record OY728157.1, read on the forward strand.
TCACTCATATACAGATATGTTATTATAAATATCAAACAACCTTATTTAACCTTCTATCCATTCTAAGGAAAACGAAATCACCGCGCGTGCGTACATACGAAATACCGTCTCCACGCCGTGGTGTAATCTGTTTTTCCACCACCACCTTATTTGGATGGGTATAATGGTGTAAAGAATAACTACATATATTTATTTAAAATGATACTGATTATAACATATTATACCATTCACTCCAATTCCATTCAATAAATATGAGAACAATATCATCGCTCGTGCGTACGTACGGATTACCGTCTCCACGACGCGATGAGATTCATTATCCATGTTAACAATTCAAGAATGATTATAAAGTATATATAATAAGTAATCATGAAATATATGAAATAATAATTCTACTGGATTTATTTATATATATATATATATATGTCATATAGTTAATTCCATTCAATTCAATAAGGAAAAGAAAACAGCATTCATGCAAACGTACGACCTACGGTCTCCATGAATGGTGTATTTCATTCCATTTATTGATCTATTATATATATTTATATTCTGAATATATATTATATAAAAATCATTTTTTATATTCTGGAATTATCTAATCAAGATCTAAGTAATCATATTAATAATTACAAGTCAAAACACGGATGATAAATGAAACGATTTTACACAAAACACTACTTTAACATGAATTTACAAAAGAACTGTTAATATAAAGTCATAAGTGAACCATATATGATATCATAACAATGAATATGATTCTATAATAATTCAATGTCCTTATTTAAAACATTATACAGGAGATTCCAATATGTATGAATCATATCAGACCTAAGGTAAGGGATAACTTTTCCAATATCATTTTTATTCGAGATTGTTTATTCGAAAGAATTTATTGGGGTTATTGTTATCATCCATGCCCATGTTTTCTAAATTTGTTTTTTATGTATTTTTAAAATCCTTTTTACCCATTTTTGAATTTAACCACATGTTATGAACGTAATCTTACTTTTTTCTACCAGACAAGGAACTTTTTGACTTTTCCGACAAAAGTACGAGGATAATGTTTTTTTAACTTATACGACGTGAACAGATTTTTACGGTTTCATAATACCTTATTTTCATGAAGATTACCCTAAAATATTTCATGATTATTTTCAAAAAAATAAATTTCTATTAATATTGAAAGGCATTTTGTGAAAAGAAAATGATTTTGAAGAAGAAAGGATATTATCTTCAAGAATTCATTTCAAGTGTTTTCTCAAAACTATTTTCCATCTAAAATATAATTATTTAATATGTTTATGTTTCTTGTATAATGTCTCTATTATTTAAATGGTTTTATTTTTCTTATGATGAAATAATATCAATTTTTTTATGTTATTATGGCATGATGTTTAAGAATCTCATTCTATTACATGGGTTATGCTATGATGTATGATTTATGATTTTCTGGCACAAGTAAGAATGATTTCATTATGAGATGGGTGGGACCTATATCTCTCTCCAATGCATTAGGTAAAGATTTATATCCCATGAGATGGACATGGATGGAATAGTAAGCTAATCTGGTTCAGTGTTATAGGACTTAAATGAGTAGTGAACTCGATTCAGAAATGGACTTTGTTCACTAAGATGGTCTTGAAAGCAATGCCTTGGCTACTATGGAAATCATAACATGTGATGAATAGTTTCCACAATTACTTGTTTTATTCCCATTCCATTTTATTATGTTTGATGTTATATTTTGATATATTTCTTATGTACTTCCACGATTTATGTCTTTGCTCAAGATTTTGATGTTTAAATTTTATGTTCAAGTTTTTGCTTTCAAATGTTTATGGATTGTTTTATGTTCTCTATTTTTGCCCTTACTGAGCATTTGAGCTCACCCTTTTTATGTTTTTTCCCCAGGATATAAAGAAAGGTTTTAGGTAAGAAAAAAAAGGAAGATCTTTATGGGATATGTTGAGGATCTTTCACCAATATTATAATATTATGTTCCATGTTTCCAAAGGCATTAAACTATTACGGTCCTTTGGTGTCTTTTTTTGTTATGTATTATGTATTCCAAAAAAGTAATGTAATGTCTATGTACATCAAGATTTGGGTCTCTACACACCGTGTACGTATTTACATGTAAATGGACAAGTATCTGGCAGTGTGTTGACCTTGTACATGGTCCAATCCATGCACTGGACTCCGCTTAAGTCAATGTACGGAAAATAAATCTACACGGCGTGTAGTCTAGAAATACAGACCGTGTACTTTTATTTTTATTTAAGCATTTGAGATGTCATCCCGTCTTATTTACTTATTTTTCTTCTTCTCCCCCATTGGACGAACAGTTCGTCCGAGAACCTTAGAAAAAATAGAAACACTCTTAGATTCTCCATACAACCTCAATTCTTCGATCTGTCAGTGGCAGTGGGACCACATCGAAAAGGCTATCCCCACACACCCCTCTTCATCCTTGATTCCTTAACTATTTCTCCATAGTTTCCATCCGAGCAAAATAGCCAAAAATTTATGGAAACACATATCTACATCGATTTAGACTGATTCAGATGCTGATATCAAAGGAGTGTCATCATACGAGTACGAGGTGGGTGTTGCATACCTTCTTTTGTGTTTTCGTATACTTTAGGGGGTTGCGACCTCTGGGCGTGATGTCGGGTATTGAACGAAACCCTATTTAATTATTTTTAATTATTTATCTGCAATGTGGGATGACCTTAGGGAATCTTTGACCTAGTTGTGATCAAGAGAGGATGGGTTAGTGGACGTTGCTCATTTGGGGCATTTCGGCTGGGGGTGCCGAAATGAGAAAAAATTGAACTGCTTAGTTTAAACTGTTGAGTTAAATTTGTTAAAGCATGATTGACTTTTCTTATTGAATTAGAGACCTTAGGTGTTAGTATGGGATGCCACATGTGTGGTGTAACTTGACTGTTTAGTAATTTCCTATTCAAAGTGTCGCCTTCCAGTATATATATGCAATGTGTGATATTTCCTGTGTTGAACTATTTAGTTATGTTGGGAATGTCCCAGATATTTTCTTGAGTGATGTTGATCATAGGTTGGGGCTTTACTCGGGTAACATGGGTGGTTTCTAAAATGGGATTGTGCATCATGGACGTCGGTTGAGACAGTTGTACTATCAGGTTGGTCTTGGCCCGAGTTACTTGGATGGGGAGGACATCATTCTTGAGCGACTGGTTTGTAGGGACATGAGGTGTTAGAGGTGTTGTGGCTTGGGAACTTATTGAGGTGATTACCTCTGAATCGGTAATTTTGAGTAGTGTGCACATAGATAGACCCTATGATGAGGTGGTACAACCACTCACTGGTTAGAGGTCCCCGATATATTCTGTTAGGTGTTATTGTTTGGGGGTGCTTTCCATAGGAAGCCATGTGGGGGGTGAGGAGCCTTTAGGAGATAGAATTGAGGATGTCAGGTTGGGGGATGAGGCTCGCTGTGATTTTAGGGAAGATATAACTGTCCCTCAGGGCGTTATTTGAGGGAAGACATCGATATCCCTCTTGTTATTATTTGATGACAGGTATCACTGTTTTTTCTGGATGTTGTTCCATGGGACGGTTGAGCTTTTGAGTTGGGTTACGATTATTGGGAGTACCTTTTTTACGTCGGTAATTGAGACACATTGTGTTTGGTGTCACGTGGTGCCGGGTTATAGACCAGTGATTCCGGAGATGGCCGAAGCAGGTGACACATCCTGCTGGTTGCTGAGCACCAGTGAAGTTTGTGTTTAATTTTGGGAATTGTATTGTTTACTATTTTATTATATAAGAATGTCTTCCAAAACACTTATATTAGGTACGCACCATTGGGTGGTATCCTACTAAGACTTGTCTCACATCCTACATGGGCCCTTTGATATGCGTGTAGACTTTATGAAATTGCATGCAGGTAGAGGGTCAGCCTCAGGAGCTAGACCTTAATGCTGTTGGAATGTATACTGGCATTTACCTTGAGGTCGTGCCTTGCTGGAGTCATTTTTCTTAGATCCTTTTCTGTATTAGCATACCTACTATATTATGTAGCAACTATTGGTTAGCCATTGGTGCCATTTTATATTGATATGTATGACTTGATATGGATGCATGTTTGTTTGTTTACAACCATAGTTTCTTGTGATATTCATCATGTTGTTCTGTTTAATTCCCACTACCATTTTTATATATTGCATCCACTTTTTATTTTATATTTGATATGCTTCCGCTCTATGGGTCTAGTTTGAGTCTGCTGAGTCATTATATTTCCACTGCCTATAGAAGTTATACTCGAACCAGTACCATTATTTACTCTGTGAGGGTATATCACCCCCATTATACCAATTCAGACCCTCACTGCTAGTTGGAAGCCTTTGGCATTTAGTGGAGGTGCGCCTAAGGTAGTGACACTAGACCCATTTGGCACTATTTGGGTGGATGGTCGGGTCCGGGTCATTACAAAGTTGTATCAGAGGAGTTCTTGACGAGGATTTAGTTTCATTGGTTTTCTAACTAATAATGAGTTTGAGACTTATCATTTTTATTTCTGATGGTTTTACTATTTGGGATATTGTAGACTAGAGATAGGTTGTTACTGGAACTGGGTTCCTAGCTTGTGCTTGGTTTCCTATAGCACTGAGTACAAAGGATGGACCAAGTTGCCTACGGGTGGGAATTTCTGGTTGCTTTTTTCCTATATTACGGTTTATATGATTTCCACCTCAGTGTCTCACTTGATGTGTGATGTTATTGATTGTGATATGTGACCCTTGACCTGGTGTGGTAAGGGAGAATTGAACCTTGGAACAGTATGGTGAGGCTTGTTGCTTGGATTTTGATAGGAACATTTTAGGGTATTTCTATTTCATAATTGCACGTATGCTTTTTGAAGTGATAATGCCATGTGAATAAAAATCAATTTCCATGCTATGTATGATTTCAGATGTGAATAGGTGGAAATCCTGATAGAATTTCTTGTTTATTTCAATATGTGTTCCATGCTTTGTGTAATTTTAGAATTGAATGTTGAAGGATATTTGGGTCTGGCTCTTATGAGAGTAAGTAGTTATTAAGACTGAGGCAGTGTAACTGTTAGGATTGGGTGACTCGGTCATCGGGTTAGAGGCAACGTTGGTTTTCAGGATGGGCATGGCCCAAGGCACCATTGATACTGGGCTCTATTGAGGGAGGTTAAGGAGTCCATGAGGTGGGGATGCCGAGGTCATTAGTTGAGATAGGAGAAAGTAAGGGTAGTTTTTATACACTGCCTCTTTACTGCTTTCCTTATCTATGTAAAATATATTTTTTATATAAATATATGGTTTGTCTAACCATTTATGTTATTCAGTGGGTTACTCCTTCATGACTCGATGGAGCGTCAGGAAGGATAAGATACAGTGCCGCAGGATTTGGTTTAGAATCCGGTGCATGCAGAGCATGAGCTGAAGGTAGAGGCTCAGGGACAAGATCAGGTTCAGGATCCAGTACAGACCAGGAAACAAAGGGGTTTGGTAGCGTTCAAACCATGGATTGACGAGTAGCTCCGAGCTATCCTTGTACGTGTCTTACATGGGACTAATAGAGGCACGAAGGGTACATAGCCTTCTATGGAATATCTAATGTGGGAGTTATAGTGGAAGCACCTGCTACTTTTTCAATGTGAGGGTGGTCCATAGGTGGTCAAGCACTGGATAGAAAGCATGAAGATGATCTTCGAGAAGCTCGAGATGCCTCCACGGTAGAGAGTCAAGCTGGCGACGTACATGTTGAGAGGACCAGTGAAGTGTTGATGGGATGTACAGGTACAAGCTCGTAGGAATGAGGGACTGGATTGGAAGAACTTTGAGGGCAGGTTCACTGAGCACTTCTATCCAGAGAGACTGAGGGAAGAGAGAGATCAGGAGTTCTTGAGTCTTCTGCAAGGAGATATGTCTGTCATGGACTACGCAGCTACCTTCACAGAGTTGTCTCTCTTTGCACCTGGTATGGTAAGCGATGACGCAACTAGGGTGAGGTGTTTTGAGGATGTCTTAAGACACACAATTTGGGTCCAGGTGAACATGTTCAATATTGGATCCTTCTCTGAGCCGGTGAACTAGGAGAATATAGTAGAGGGAAACTAGCGGGATATACCCCAGATTGGCAGGGTTAACGCTTCAGGTGATGGTTCAGACAATAGGAAGTGAGGTAGAGATGAGTTCCAGGAAGGAGGGAAGGCCAAGGACTCAGCTAGGCCACCTCGTGGAAGTTCAGTGGCGGTTTTATTTTTGTGTGGGTAGCCGGGACATGTTCGGGATCAGTGCGATAGGCCTCCGAAGGAGTCCCGGGCATGTGGACAGGTCAGGCATCTAGAGAGGATTTGTAGGCATCCTTCTCGGACAGCCAATAGGAATGGACTAGGAAAGACTGTGGCATCAGGTGTTGGTTCTGGTTTGGTATCAGGAGAGGGTAGTTGAGGTTTAGCTGTGCGTGAAGGACATGACAGAGAAGGTGGGACCCAGATGAGGGGTTTGTGGTCGGTGACTGGAGCAGCACCGCTGGGAGGTCAGGCATCAGACAGTCATACTTCATGCCAGGTGCACACTATGGAGCTGCCAGGGACTGAGCAGCCTGCTGAACCGACGACGGTGGCAGGTACGCTGCGGGTGTGGCTGTGATTTTCTTTGCTTTCTTCTGTAATGTCCACTTGAGGCATGTCTGGTTGAGTTCACTAGTTGCACATGATAATTGGGGACTGACTAGATGCTAGTTAGAGGGATTGGAATCATATTGGATGAGTTATATATTTTATTTATATATTTGAGTTGCGTAGCATTAGGAACATCAAGGATGAAGGTTACGCGAGGTGCCATGGGTATCAGGGCATCGTGGATGCGGGTTACTTGAGGTACAAGGAACCAGGTTATTATTGGAGCATCTATGAGATGCATGCCCTCTAGGAGATGGATACTGATGCGGTGAGGGTTACATTGGGTGTTGAAAATGACATGGGAGCACTGAGGAGGTGTTGGGGTGAAGATGCGTCACGGGAGGTCCATGGGTCTGAGAAATAGGTCGTTGGGCCTTGTTTGTTTACTTGTTTGATTTGAGATTTGTTGGTTGAGACCAAGTAGTAAATTCTTAAAGTGGTGATCCCCTTGAGGAATTTTTTCAAAGCCTTGGTAATGGTGTAGTACATGTTTCTTAACTAGGATGGGTGTGTTCAGTTCCATTTCCAGGTTTCGTTCAGTAGCTCAGGGACGATCTACATTAAGGTGGGGAGTTTGTATGAACCCATGTTTTTGTAACAGGTTAAATTTCTAACCCTGTATGATTTTTTCTACTTTTTATAAGATTTTGGATGATTTTTTGAATTCTGGAAAATCTGGGATGTTTCTTGTTATTTCCAGACTACACTTCGTGTACTCCCAAGTACACGCCATGTATCGTTTAAGCAGGTGACAACCCATGTGAGACCAAGTACTTGTAGTTTGGTGCCGAATTCCCATCTACAAGGCGTGTAGTATTCCTTAACACATTGTGTACATATTTCCATGTAAATGGCCGAGTCTCTGCCCATGTGTTGACCGTGTACACGGTCCATGACATGCACTAGACCCCGCTTAAGTTAGAGTACGAAAAATCAATCTACACGACATGTAGTCTTGAAATACATGCCGTGTACTTTAATTATTATTTGAGCATCTGAGACGCCATTGCATCTTATTTCTGGTTTTGTCTTCTTCTTCCCCATTGGACCAACAGTTCATCCAAGAACCTCTGAAAAATAGAAACCCGCCCAGATTCTTCATACGACCTCCGTTCTTTGATCCGTCGGTGAAAGCGGGAGTGAATCAGAAAGTAAAACCCCACACACCCCTATTCATCCATGATTCCTTGACTATTTTTCCGCAGTTTCCATCTGAGAAGAATTGTCGAGAATTTACGGAAATGCAGATATACCATGATTTATACTGATTCAGATGCTGATATCAAAGGAGTGTCATCGTACGAGTTTGAGTTGGGTGGTGCATACCTTCTTTCATCTTTTCGTAGAATTTTGGGGGTTGTGACCTTTGGGAGCAACGTGAGGTATTGTATGAAACCCTGTTCAATTATTTTTATTTATTTATCTACAATGTGGGATTCCTCTAGTCATTACCTGACATAGTTGTGATCGAGTGAGGCTGGGCTAGAGGCCATTTCTCATTTGGGGAATTTCGGCCGGGGGTGTCGAAATGGGTATAAATTGAACTACTTAGTTTAAAATTTTGAGTTTAATTTGTTGAAGCATGATTGACTTTGCTTAGGGAATTCGAGACATTAGGTGCTAGTATGGGATGGCACACATGTGGTTCCACTTGATTGTTTAGTAATTGCCTATTCAATGTAATGCTTTCCAGTATATATATGCAATGTGTGATATTTCCTATGTTGAACTATTTATTTATGTTGGGTGTGGCCCAGATATTTTTTTGAGTGATGTTGATCACAGGTTAGGGATTTTCCCAGGTTACTTGGATAGTTTCTACCATAGAATTGGGTGTCATGGACGTCGGTTGAGACAGTTAGACTGTTATGTGGGGATTTTCCCAATTTACTTGGATGGTGAGGCCATCAGACTTGAGTGACTGGTTTTCACGCACACGAGGTGTTAGAGGTGTTGTGTCTTGGGAACTTATTGAGGTGATTACCACTCACCAGGTACTTTTGAGTAGTGTGCACACACATATACTCTTTGATGAGGTGGTACAACCACTCACTGGGTAGAGGCCCCCGATAGATGCGGTTAGGTGTTATTGGTTGGGGGTACTTTAAATAGGAAGCCACGTGGGAGGTGAGGAGCCTTCAGGAGATAGCTTTGAGGCTATCAGGTTGGGGGCCGAGGCTCACCATGTTTTCAGGGAAGATATCGTTGTCCCTCTAGGTATTATTTGAGTGCAGAAAACATTGTCCCTCTGGTTATTATTTCAGGATAGGTATCGTTGTTCCTCAGGATGTTGTTCCAAGGGTAGGTTGAGCTTTCGAGCTAGGTTACGATTATTGGGCATACCTTCAGGATGTTGGTACCTGAGACACATGGTGTCAGGGGGCATGTGGTCTGAGGTTATAAACCAGAGATTCTAGTGTTGGATGAAGCAGGTGACACTTCCTAGTGGCTGCTGAGCACTAGTGAAGTTTGTGTTTACTTTTGGGTATTGTACATTTTACCGTTTTCTTATATTACCATGTCTTCGGAAACACTTATATTAGGTACACACCATGGGTTGGTATCCTACTTAGACTCGTCTCACACACTACACTGACCCTTAAAGACCCAATTAGACTTTAGGAAATTGCGTACAGGTAGAGGCTCAGCCTCAAGAGCTAGACCTTAGTGCTGTTACCATGGAGACTGGCATGGACCTTGGGGTCATTCCTTGATGGAGTCATTTTCCTTAGTTCCCTTTTTGTATTGGCAAAATTACTTTATTATGTTGAAACTGTTGGTTATCCATTGGTGCCATTTTATGTTGATATGTATGACTTGCTGTGGATTCATGTTTGTTTGTTTACAGCCATAATTGCATGTGATATTCTTTATGTTGTTCTGTTTAATTCCCAATGCCATTGTTCTATATTACTTCCATTGTTTATTTGATATTTGATATGCTTCCGCTCTGTGGTTCCGGTTTGAGTCTACGAAGTCATTAAATTTCCACGGCCTATAGAATTTATACTCTAAACAATTCCTTTATTTCTTTTGTGAGGGTATAAACTCCTCACTATACCTATTCAGACCCTCGATGCTTGTCAGCAGCCTTTGGCATTAATGGGTGGTGCGCCTAAGGTAGTGACACCTGAACCATTTGGCACTGTTTGGGTGGCTAGCTGGGTACAGGTTGTTAAATGTATCCAACATAAGACTCTACCCCAACAAAGAGGTCTTAGAAACCTCATCCCAACATGGGTTGGACCGACAAGGCCAACCATAGAGCACCTCAAAGGGAGCTATTCAGATTGAGGATTGGTAACTGCTTTTATAAGACCACTGAACCAATACCAAATGGATATCCTAGGAACATCCAAATTACGAAACACTTGCACATAGCATTTTTTTAAAGATATGATTTTCCCACACCGTTTGACTATCCTTTTGAGGATGGTATGCAATGCACATTTTAATTTGGGACCCCAACGATTTCTAAAGGCCTTCTTAAACTGAGGAGTGAATCTTTGGTCTCAATCAAAGACAACTACAGAAAGAAATCCATGAAGCCTTTCCACCATCTGAAGATATAATCATCCCAACTCATCCTCTTTACCTATATGATATATCAACATGAAGGGGGATGATTTGGTAAGATGGTCAATTACTACCCATATATAATTCTTATCATGATGTGTATGTGGTAGGACAAAAATGAAATCCATGAAGACCTCATCCCACTTCCAGGTTGTAATGAGTATATGTTGAAGCAAACCATAGGGGTTTTGATGCCCTGCCTTCATATGTTGACATGTATAACATCTCTACATGAAGGAAGATATGTCTCATCTCATACCTATCAACCAAAATTGACGACAAAATTCATAAAACATATCGGTGTCACAATGATGGACAACCCACTAATATTGGTGACAGTCTTGCATCACCTCCTTCTATAAAGAAAATTCACCGATAAGTGTCCCTTAAAGCACCAGATACCCTGGTGGGGAAAAGACCAATCAAAATACGTCTCCCCATCATGAAGAAGCTACCTCAGTAGCTAACATAGCTCATCAACAGTATATTCTCACGAAATTATCTCCACAAGAGAAGGGTTTCACTGAATGCTCACCAAGAACATACATACAATGTGCTTCATGGTCTACATGTGCATCTATGTAAGGATACCCGTAAGAGTCCATTCGTCATTAGAATTTCTCAAAGCCTGCATTGGTACTCTTCTACTCAAGGCGTCTGCCACCACATTAAGCTTTCCTGGGGTGTAGATGATATCGAAGTCAAACCCCTACAAGTAATCGATCCAACACGACAACCTCAAGTTAATATCCTTCTATGAGAAGATGTTGGATAATCTCTTGTGATCATAATAGACCACAAAATTCTTTCCAAAGTTATAGTGGAACCCAGTTATCCAATCATGCATCACAACTGCAAGCTCCAGGTTATGGGTTGTGCAATTCTATTCATTTTTTCAGAGTTAGTGGGAGCCATATGCCAACATGTGATCATCCTGAATAATAATTCTCCCATGACCCATACCTGAAGCTCCACAATTCACTACATATAAATTTCTAGAATCCAAAAATATCAGCACATGGGAGGTACTCAACCATCGCTTTAGCTCCTCGATGGTGGATTGGAATTATGGGCCCCCAAAAAACATCACCCATTTCCTCGTGGGAAAATTTATGATAGAACAAAGTCGAGGGAAATCCTAAACAAACCCCTTGTCGTATACTACCAAGTCATTGAAACACATTATCTCAAACAAATTATTTTTCTTCTCTAATGAAATCACTACACTAATATTTTTGAGATCCACCTAAACTCTTTACTCATGATCACATTCCCCAAAAACATCACCTCCCTGGTCAAAAATGTTAACTTGGAAAACATTGCATAAAGGTGGTGTTCCCAGAAAGTTCCCAACACAATATACAAATGATGCAATTTATCCACTTTGGATCAAGATTAAACTTGGATTCCATTAATGAATACCACAAATAAAGAGTCAAGATACTAGTGGAACACACTATTCAAGATTTACATAATGACGGCTAAAGCATTGGTTAATCCGAAGGCCATGACCAAGTACTGAATGTAGAAGTACCTACTTCCAAAGGTTGTATTTTGGACATCTACCTCTTTCACCCTGAGTTGGTGATAACCTAAATGAAATCAAATTTTATAAAACCACTTTCCCCCTTAAACTGATCAATAATGTATTCATCAAAGGGTACTTTTTTCATGATGGTTACCTTATCGATGATCCAGTAATCAATACACAACCAGAGGGATCTTCTATCCTTATTTGTTACAAGAATAGGAACTACCCAAGGAGATATAATTGGGTAAATAAATCCTTTGGACTCTAAATCATCTAGCTTTATCATTAATTCCATCATCTCAGTGGGTGTAATACCATAATAGGGAAGAGATATTGGATATGTTCACAACACCAAATAAATCAAGAACTCCATGTCCTTCTCCAGGGGTAAGCCTAAAAAATCATCTATTAATACTGCCAGGAACCACCAAATAAATGAGGTAACCCACCCTCAAGGCATGGACATCATCCTATAGAGTTAGAAAATATATCTAGAAGATAATATTACCTAGCTTAGTGAGTGAAGGTCCCGCACAACCCGACCAAGGACTCCATTCTCCAAAAAAAATCTACGGACTGCCTTCATGTTCCAGGAATCTCACCCAACGCCTATAGAAATCAATGAGTTCTTAAAAGTGTACCATCCAATCCATGATATGTATTAGGTAAAAAAGTTCTATGTCCATGAACAAGAGGTACCACTCCATATCTACACTGAACAATTTAAGTGAACATAATGGGAACCTGAGACCCTTCTCCTTCTTCTTACCCAACAGAATCACCCACTCCATCACAGCGGATAACAACTCAGTTGGAAAGTTCAGAGTTCTCTAGAAACGGGTAGAGATAAATGAATCAAAAGCACCAATATCAAAAAGAGTAGCAACTATAGAAGATTTAATCAAAATGGTACCTCAGAAAGTTGATGTCCCTGCATCTGATTCTGCTGGTGCCTGATCCAAGGCATGAAGATGCCTCATCTATGCCTGAGAACGACCACTGTCCTATGGCTATTCCCTAAACTGGATCTACCCAGAAGATGATCTGGCCCTGCCGCCATGACCACCAAACCGAGATCCCCACATCTTTGATGGATCTGACTGAGCTTTCAATCCCCTAGAAGCCAGTAATCCTTCCCCAATATGAAGTAGACTTCTTATCCTGAAAAATCAATGAGTGTATGCCATAACTCGACACTAATATAAGGAATTCATGTGAGATATGAATTCTAGTCGGATCTAACCTGGCCTCCCACATAGGTGAAACATTACAAAACATGCATCAAAATCCACATATGAAAGCTTCCTGGAGGAGTGGCTAGAACTACCACCTTCTTCCATCACATTCTCCTCTCAATTTATTCTTATCAGATTAAGTACCACTACAAATCACATGTGCTATCCCAGAGAATAAATACCTCCCCTTGCATTTAATCATGACCATACACTTCCTATCAATAACCATAACATAGGTCATTAGATTAAACATGAACACTTGAGAATAAATCTCCGACCGCAAGACCCTTTCGAACTTGTGATCCTTCATAGGCTCATTGGAGACCATTATAGGTGCATACCAGACTAACTCCAAAAAATGGATAGCATGCTTCATTATTGAAAGGTCTCCATGAACCATATGTATAAACTCCTTGGATCTGGCACATGAAATGACATTAGAGAAGTATTGGTCCTTGGAGGTATCCATAAAGTCCTTTAATATCATGTATTCATTTTTCCCATATTGAGGCATTGATTCCCACTACCTGTAGTTGGGAACCTCTAACTAAATAGATCCACTTTTCACTATGAACTATTCAGGTTTTTTATTAAACTCAAACATGTGATCGATCTTCTTGAGACACTCCTCTTCTTCATAGGGTTCCGTTCTACCTCAAAAAGTAGAAGGATTATTCTTTAAAAACTCCTTGGATTTTTCATTCCTAGGACCAGATTCCTCTTACCTAGCTGAATAAGGATAATTATCTAATATATTTCCCTAGGAATGGATAGTCTTGACTATAAAAACTACCATTCCTTGATTAATTGGTGAGGGAGAACTCCCTCCGGTGTCCTCCAATGGGTGCATGGGAGTTTTCTAAGGAGGCATGTTGATACACAAAAAAAATCACAGAAGAAATAATTATTACAAATATTCTAAAAAATCATAGCATATTGAATATATATAAAATCAAAAACATAAAAACAATGAAATAAGCCACCCCTTCACTCCCATCCGATTTTGATGTGTAGTTTGCAGGCGACACACCCCACTGAAAAGAGAAGTCAAAAAACAATCCCAACAACCCATGGAGACTCAATGTATTCCAAAAGAGGTACTATCAAATCACAATACATGTAACCAAAACTCCAAGATCTGATATTCCTTGATACATTATAATGAGACTCATCATAAAATAATAATATGGCCAAATAAGATAAACCTCCTAAGACACCATTTCTTCACGAACTAAATCTGGTCTCTATTAGAAAAGGCATGCCACCTAGTCCGGGGGAATTCCCAAAGGGATATCCCTATCTTCATGGGATAAAAAAAGTTCCTAGGTATTTTAAAAAATGGTTTTAGAACAATTTTCCCGACTTAGGATACATAAATACACCCAAAACAATCAATAAACTGAATCTGAAAATTCATACCAAACAGGCCATAATTAAAATTCAGAACTGAATCCGTGGTTCTGAAAATGAAATGGGAGGTCCAAAAGAAAAATATTATCATAAAAAAAATCCCAATATGACCACATGATAAGGGCCATCACCCACGAGCCATCTCCACATCACCGCAACACTAAAGCAACTAGCAACCCAAAACTCTATCTCCAAAGGCCTTTCCCTTACCCGTGAAGAAAATAATCAAGTCTAATTACAAAAAAAGGTGTAAGTAGGGTTTGACCCTAATCCAAATAGGATACTACCCAAAGACTCCATGTGACTGCATTATAAGATAAAAATCTTTCAAGTGTATGAAATAAAATATGATAGTAATAATTTATGAAGGGTCATATTTTAAGTGAAAACACTTTTCAAAGTGGGTAAATTTAAAAATGGATGAATTTAAATAAAACATGTAATCTAATGATTTTCTATCTAGACACATGATAATCCAATGTTAAATTCCAAATAGTCAATGTGAACTCAACTCGGGAACACCCAAGGACCTAGTTTGTTGTGAGCCCTAGGTATCTTGCATCTCTGTGTGAAAGTAACCATAAAAATATGAATTCTCATGCATGAGCCACTAGTAGAGTAATAATAAATCACCTTGTGGTCCCCAACATCATTATAATATTAATTTATTTAGTGTTTTAAACATCAAACGTGCTTTGTGAAATAGCAATAAAACCCCTCCGTATCAATAGCATGCTAGTACATGTCCCCGAACCTAGATACTCATGTTACCCTTTTAGTTCTAAAACACGTTCCACATGATAAAAAATAACATTTACACATAAAAACACCATTTCTGGTCATACAAATGGAAAACAGTATCTAAACATGCTTTTCACAATTTGTATAACTAAATAAAAACACTTTTAATTTCCATAGAACATTTTAACCAGTTATAACAATACTTTTCACATAAAATACATTTCAAACCTCTAGTTTAACACCCAATAATTACCAATATTTTTCCAAATAATAATTAGTAGCACATTAACATTTTATAAATCCATTCATTGAATTATAAAAAAACACCAATTGATACAACATGGAATGCCCAAGTAAAGACCCATTTTCACACAAAATTGTCACTTAAAAATCATCCGCTTAACAATTGCTACAAAAAATAGTTTTCACACCAACAACCATGAAATATGAACATAAATGAAATATAAATACGTAAATCTAACTCATTATACAATGATTACATATGGAATCACCTATAATTTATGTCAAAACCCTCAAATCCTTTTTCTTAACTTCTAACGAACCACCACCACACCACAAAATAGTGAAAACGAACCAAATACCACAAAATTGGAACAAGAACCTAAAATTCCCCTATATAAGTATCCCTAACTTCTAGAAATTGAGGGATTCATGAAATGTAGAAGAAACCTTACTAAACTGGAAGTAACGAGAGAGAAAACTCACTTAATTTATAAATTTGAAGAAATCACCCCAAATACACAAGTAATTGAATCTCCCAAAATACATAATTGGATGGGAGGTTATAATAAGGTTGATGTGGTCAGTTTGGGACTGAAAGGGTAGAATATGAGTTAAAAATGAATGATTTATGAAGGAAACAAATTACATTTTCAAATAAAGATGATTTGAGAAACATTGATGATGTTCGCCCTAATTTCAGATGATGATGAGCTTCAAAGAGGAGAAATAGAAATGGGGGTGTTATAAGATCTTGTGGGATCAAGTGAGATGTGTATTTACCAAAATATATTAATAAATGAATGATATATAATAAATTGAATTATTATTTTTTTCAAACTGAAAATGGGATAAGGAGTTAGCCAAATTCTTGAATAAATCACCCAAATCTATCATGTGTATGAGTTCTTAATGGGTCCAAAAGGATATGGTGGTTTTAATATGTAAGGTAAGGCCAAATAGGAAGTAGAGTGGATGGAAAATTCTTTTAAACTAAGGAGTTTTAAAAGATATATTTTTCCAATCTAGAAATGGGCACATGGTTTGGCCCAAATCATGATGCAACCACCCCTTTGTCAAAAACTTCCTAGAGAACCCTCCCACACAAATAAATAATATAAATTAATGCAAATTACATTTAATATATGTTATGGATGTGACATACCATATAATTGAATCATTCACTTTAATTACTTCTTCAAAACATTTGGGTTATATACCAACATTTAGTAAAAAATAATAAATGGATGGTTAATGTATTTAAAATTGTTGACATACCCCCAATGAACACCTAATATGTATATCAATTCTAAGGTTTTCTGATTGATTATTAGTATGTATAGTCATATACTATGGGTTACCTTTGTTTTTAAGAACATGTTCATGAATTATTATTTTCCATTTTCTAATGATCCTTATATTTTTTATTGTCTAAAATGTGGTATCCAAATTGTTCATTTATATATCCTATGAAAAACATATTATGTGAATTAGTATCCAACTTATCCCAAAAGTTTAATTCAATATTACCATATGATATAAAATTAAACACATTAAATGTAAAATATTTACCTTTTCTTCCACACATACCTAGACATTTGTTCTCAAAAAGGTATAGACACAACTTATTTCCATAAAATGATTCAATATTAAGAAATTTAGACAAAAAATCTTTGAAAAAATCATAGGAAATATGGTAAATTTTGAATTATTAACTAACATTATATTCATCTATTACTAAAAACTATTTCATATTTTTTTTAATAATTGTAATCTACCTTTGAATTCCATTTTTTGTAAAAAAATATTTTACTTATGACTCTCACACTCAACCCCATTTTCAGATCTCAACCACTTGACCATCAACCCAATATTATTCTCTACAAAAATCTTTCATTATAAATATATTTAAAACCGTAACAAATATTTTATAGAAAAACATCTGGTACCTTCCTGCTGATGTCAAAAATGAATATGGTATAAAAAATTCATCCTCGAAGAGTATATCCCGATGCGTGTACCCACAAATCACAACTTATCGAATCTTGTTTTCTATCTCAAGTTCTCTTCATCATTTTTTAAATTACTTATTAGTTTTTTAGGAAAATATTATACTCATGTGATATAATGACCAATGATTTTATATCTTGTTGCACTCCCTTCACTACCACAACATTCATTATATTCTCACACAAATGATCTAATTATAAAATACATTTTTTTGAATCAATATCTGAATTCAAATAATTCAACCTATTTTTTGAATCATTACCATTATTGAATGAGAATATTTTCATGAATCTATATTAAAATAATTTACTAAACTATCAACAATTCTCACCCAATTTTAACAAAAAATTTTCATGTTAGTATTAAATAAAATACAAAATAAAACCTCTTGTCTCATTAGGGAGTCCTTTATTACATGTTCCTTCATCCATAACTCCAACACGTATGGATTTATTCTTTATATTTCTCTTTTATTCATGTTATAGAGTTTTACCAACTTCTTGACTTTTACTAAACTTATGATATACCAATAACCTCAAAAATTAGAAAATTTATAAATATATTTTTTAATTCTTAGGAATCAACATATTTGGTATGTATTGGATTATTAACCCCATTTATTTTAAATTTAAAAGATCCATTAGAGCTACTCACTATTGTGATAGTCAGAACCTAGATTTCCTAAAGTCATAATTTAAGAAAAAATACATTGATTTCAACTAAAAATAAATCCATGGAAAAAATAACTAGCTTGAAAATATATAAAAGTACATAATATGGTATTAAAATGACATAACATTTGACATAGTCTGGTATAATAGTTTAAACATTAGGAACACAATGTATAATTTGAAAGGGTTTTTTGTAAATGTTTGATTATACATTCATGAATCATTTTGTTTTCTTCTATGATTTTTCATTTAATGCGACAATACTCACTAATTATAGATGTATAATTCCCATGTACTATTTATCCAATGATTACTAATCTACATATAAAATTAATTCAATATTTTTACAATCAATAGAGTTTTCATCTTCTTTTGATATAGGTAATAATTAATATATATATTCTAGAAAGAAAGAATGATTCCATTAATGTTTTTATTCTTAAAATTTCCTTCATTAATTTTAGTTTTTACTGAAATATTTATTGACACAAAAAACTAAATCATGGATTTGATATCCCATGTTCAGAAAATTAAGGAACCAAAAATTATAAAAAAAAATAAAAAATGTAAAAAATTATTTATGTGGTGGTAGACAAATAATTTCTATCCATGGAGGGAATAAAAGATTTACTATTTTTGTGAATAGATAAATGTATTTCTGTACGATATGTTCTAATTCAACATATTAGTGGCCATATATTATTTAATTGTGGAATACTAACATGCCGGTTTTTTTATTTTTATTCATCCTTCTACATAAAATAATATTCCACACCTTCGCATGTCTGTCAAAGTAATAATTTAACCATCATTTTTAAGGTATTTTCAGAGTGTCAAATTTTTTTATGAGCATGTGTGCAACACATGAAACTATAAATATTGATTCCATTCTCTAGATGAATCCTGTATGAAACTTATTATAATTTATACATGTTTACCTTATGTAATATTTTTATAAAAAATTAAGGAACCAACCACCCTTGAAACCCTCATCATAAATTAATGCATTACCCCATATGAAACCTCATTTATACGTATTTTTGAGTTCCAATGAAAGAGTTATGGATATATGTATAGTCATTTCCATATCAAATTAGGCACCGCATTTTTCAACATAAGTGTCACAAAAAATACTCAATAAGTAGACATCTCTCAAAAATTACTATGGGAACAGTCACCACCAAACAATAATAGTGTATTCCATGGGATTAAACATTCATTATCTATCGTAGAAAAAATTAAGATTCATTTGAACTGGTACCCAAGGAAACACCTGAGATATCCCAAAGGGAATTACCAATATCCATAGGTTTGTGACTATTTTTAGGGAATCGTAATTTTTTTTAAAAATAAATTTATTCACCATAAAAGGATACCTAAATAATTTCCTGAAATTAAAGAACTATATTATGGAAATTTAGGAATCCAAATTAGAATTATCGTTACAGAATATTATAAATATTTTATGATATAAATGAGAACTAATTTTAAAACACTACAATAAAGCAGAAAACATTGAACTAAAAAATATATTGCGGATGATCCTAAAATAAAGAGATATAAAATTTGGTGAGACTAAAATGTGGAAATAATAGATCATGAGTTTATAATACAAGAAAAATATTTTTTTTCAAAATAGTAACTAACCATATCTATGTGAGATGTGGGAAGATTGTAACCCTATATTAACCTCTAAAAATGGACATATATATCATGAACATCAATTATCTACAAGTGGTTCCTTTCATTTACCTATATTAGTTGATCATGATCTAAATTATCCAAAAGAGTTTATGTGAGGTTTTATAATATCAAAAATGGTAGGTTCCTTACTTTTAACCCATAATCAACCCTTAATAAATAAATCACAAATTTCTTGCTTGAACTACAACACATAAAAGTAAACCATTCATCATAAATAAAAACATTAATAGTTAAAATTTATATTTTAATAGTTATTAATTAAAAATAAATATATAAATATAAATCATGAATGATTACAAAAATAATCTAAACAAAGAAAAAATGAGGAAGTAAATATGTAATTTTGGTGGAGTCACTATGTGACATGGTAATTACATAATCAAAAGTGAACAATATCCACTTATCAAAAACACATATTTCTCTAGCATGAACCCATATCAAACATGAATTAAAGCAAATATATCTCCATCCACTATCCTAAGATTAACACATGGTAAAATGTTTCCAATGTATGAATGTTTTAATATATCCACTTGAAACGGTAAATTCTTTAAACCTAGGATTCTATAGGAATGGACACCTCTAAGGTAAGAAAGGAATATAATAAGGCTATATTCCTTTTCAAGAGTCCAACATGATGCTTATGAATATCCTGAAAAAAAATTTAATTATCATAGAATTTAATTCAACTTGCAAAACATTTCTATAAGAAAAATGTATTTTTAATCAAATGGTTTTGTTATATAGTATTTTTATAAATCTTCTATAATTCAAAGTAAATTTTAAACAATAATTTTATTTTAATACTTCGGGGAAAACCCATTGAATCATTTGTTCAAAAAATATATCAGTAATTTTTTCAAAATCTGAAGTATTTATATATATATATATATCTCTATATGTGTCTATTTTTTAAAAACAATTTCCCAGAAAAATATATGAATCGAAATATGAAAATGTTCTTAAATTATTCAAGTCGAAGTATACACTAAAAAATGGAAGTTTACAATAAAAATATTTTTTAGAAATATAAAATAAATCATGTAATATATATGTTAAGGCCTTTGAAGTCTCCCAAAAAATTATGCAATAAAATATGTTTACGCTATAACTTCCCTATCAAATGTAGTTGGAAGGATATGTAGATTAAATATGTATTCCCTGACATAAATAATTCCTTCCACAAGAAATATATAATTGAATCCATAGGCCAACATGACCCTAATGGTGGAAGAAAACATTACGAATAACATTGAAATCACCAAGAATGAGTAATAGAGAAACATAATAAGTGAATTCATGAGTAATGATGATAAAAACATAATTTAAATCTTGAACAATAACAGTAGGTAAAAAATAACTGATTCACATAAAATAGAGAACATAAATGTGAAGAAAAAAAATCTAAAAGAGGGGTTTAACATGAGTATAGGAAAGAATGTAATTTCACATTTCTAATAATATAGTTATTCTATAGTGTTTAATTTCATAGTTTGGAACATCATGGTAATATGGGGTCTAGAAACTATGAAGGATGCACCCATACATTTGTGTAGACTAAATGGGTTTTCTATAGAGCCTAGGAATCCATGTTTCAACTATGTGATTTCCATATAGAAACAATATTTATTCTAAAAGTTGTTAAAATGGTTTTGATATTGATTTTATAAATTTTTTCACCAACCATGTGGGATCAGTCCATGCATAAGAATATGTTCAACTATTTATTCTTAATATATAAGATAATACTAATAGTTTATAGGATTGTACAGAAAATATGAATTCCCATTGGATATGTTTATCTCTATTTTCATAGTATTAATGTATGTTTATCTCTAAAAATGTGCCAACTATTTTCCATATCGTGGTTTCACATTATTAAAAAATTTCAATGAAATTTGGTTCAAAAATATAGGGCAAAGATAAATATAAATAAATAATAAATTAAATACCATAAAATCATATAATGAATTTGGAAATAATTCCTAACATATTTTTTTTCTAACCCTATGAACTGGAACCATAGATATATTAATAGTGGAAATATAAAAAATTTATCTTTCATAAATATTTTGTAGTACATTTTCTCATGAAATTAATTGTTGTGAAGCCAAAATATTTTAACGAATGGAATGGACATACCACACATAACTATATACCCTATGTTAAAAACCTATATCATTTGTTAAATCACTTAAATATTTTGATCTAACTCCAACCCTTACCAATTCAACATATGATTGGGATCAAGATGATATTTTTTCAATTTATGGACATGTAATAAATTATTATGTGACCTCATACAAGAAAGAAATTACAAATAATATAAAACCTTCCCAAAAATTTTGTGTACATGGAAGGGTCCCACAAACCTCAAGGTGAGTTTACCTTAATTACCTTGTGATTAATGACCCAACTGATATTATATTTAGATAAATAGGTGATAACTAAAAGAAAACATCAAAGAAACACATCAATATTTTAAAAATGGCTGACTTCAATTGTGATCTATCACTAGTTTATTCTGGATAATCAAAATATTCCCCATAATATTTTAAAAGATAATGTGTAAAAATGAAGTTTATCCACCACCTCAGAATATTATAAGGAATACCAAAAATGGTTTATTATATGAAGCTTCAAAATTACCCATGTATATAAATAAAAAATAACTATTGGTATAAGTTAAATAAATCAATGATAAATGGGTGTACTACAAGCCAATAATATCCTACACATAGGTGATCAAGTCAACAATTTAGATAAAGAAAAATATTAATTTACATAATATATCATGATTGAATAAAAAATCAATAAATAAAATTTCAATTATAGTCTTCTATAACCTTCTTGAAGAAAACACCCATCATGAAACATCCCTCAATGATGCAAATCAGTCTCCATAATAAATATTCGATCAAATTTGTAAATTAAGGCCTAATAATTAATAGATTCAAGGAATACTTACCTGAGACTATAAAGGGTATAGAAGAAGACCTCATTATTGAGGGAGTAAAGACATGGAACACCTACATTGAAAAGTTTCTTTAGGGAATTGACTCTTATGTGAACAGATAATGCATTCCACATCATTTGGGTTAGCGAGACAATAATTTAATGTATTTATAAACCACTATCATTGAAATCCTATTGGCCACACATATCAAGGAATTGGTTTCCATGTTTTTACTAAAAATACCCTCAATACTTCTCCATATATATTTCATGCAACAATGGTATAAGATTCAGACAGTCTAGGGGATAAATCCATTATCATTTCTTGAAATCATGATGATATCTCTTCAATCATAAAGTCAAATTATAGAAATTCAACACATTTAAAATGGAATAATCAGATAAATGAGAATTTTTATATAATGCAACATTAATAGGTTTCTACATTGTTATTATTATTTAAAAACCCACCATATTAAGAAACCATACAATGAATATCCATTGAAGAGGGAGGCTTTACATATTGCGCTTTCTAGATTAGCCTTAAAATAAGTCATACCCATAAGAAAATTCTATATTATCATAGGTAATATTATATCAAAAATAGTTACCAATTCTATATGGACTTAAAATTAATTAAAATTATCAAAAGTTTATTTTAAATTTTATCTATTCAAATGGAATTTCGACCACACATTAACATTTCAAAAATTCATCAAACAATGAAAAAGTATAAGTCTACTATTCCTTATCAACATAAGGCCATTTTTTGACGAATTCAATAATATTTCCATATCATATTATCAAAATGTATGAGATTTTAACTAAAATAATTATAACACAAGAAAATATTAATATGTTCATCACGTATCCCACATGATATCAAACATGAGACCCCTCTTTTTAAGACCCAATATTGTTCTATTTGATTATTTAATCAACAAGAAATGTCAATGATCCAGGACTACT
This sequence comes from Viscum album, assembly GCA_963277665.1. Lineage (NCBI taxonomy): Eukaryota > Viridiplantae > Streptophyta > Magnoliopsida > Santalales > Viscaceae > Viscum > Viscum album. The sequence continues at coordinate 1,199,906,374 of OY728157.1, forward strand.
CATCCATGGGAAACCGTAATGTGTAAGCCCTAATTATTATTTGGGGGGGGGGTCTTATCCTCCATTAAAACAACTTTAGATGACCTTATTCCTTCTAACCCTTCTTGTATCAATAAGGAATAGTTTGAGATACACCTAGCACAGAGGTGGGGGGGGGGGGTGAATTTGTGTTGTGGAGATTTTAATGTAATTTCATATTTTTATCGCTTTACCTTCTAGTCCTGTTGGGATCTTGATTATATTATTCTCTTTTACTTATCACATGTATGTATATGAAATCAGTAAATATTAGACATGATGTTTTTATAAGGTTCACTACTCAATTAAAGTATGCAGTATTTGGCATGATCTAGAAATAATATTAACCAAAAAACCACTCTATAAAAATACCATTGTGTAGTTTAAATAAGTATGATATACCCTTACAGTCATGTATCACATTTAAAAATTCAATAGTGTGTGTTTTACAGTTACTGACTAGATATTTATGCTACCTCCCAAGACAATCTTCTCCTTGTTGATAAGGGTTTGAAACACCTAGAAATCACCCAACTATTATGTCTTGTACGACATCATAGTTCTTCTTTGTTCTTCTAAAAACTGTTTATTCAATTTATTACTTGAACAAAAGAATACAAGAAACTACTTTTAGTTCATCCCAATAGAAAACATGATAGCTTCAATAAATTATTCTTATCTCAATATTAATAATTTTAATTTTTTTTGGGATGATGAAACTAAATGTTCTATGACCCAAATTATAATCAACTGATATCAATTTAGTCCCCAAATAATATCATGTTCTTCTAAATTTTGTCATCAGTGAAAATCTAACATCACTGAGATTTATTCTTCAAATTATTACTAGAATCAAAAAATACTTTTGTGATTATTAAATTAATGTATATCATCTCAATTTATAATCATCACAAGTGAAACATCCAGAATAACTGGATATATATCAGCACCTCCCTCTTCATCTTTTATAAGAAAAAATTTAAAATCGTGCAATTGTTTTTTGATCACCCTTTACTATTCACAAATCATGAAGAGGGTGTAAACACCTGTCATGTGTATGAAATATTTCTCCTCTACAAACTATCCCCACAAACTGTTACCATGATCTATTCCCACAAATAGTTGCAGCGAACTGTCACCGTAGCTACTGTGCACCACATGGTGTGAGTGCTTCATTGATAGCTTCTTTTCTATGTGAACTAACTTTTTTTGTTATATAAACATCATCTCACGAACTCACTCTTCCTCACTAAATTATAATTCTCTACATTCTATCGATGCACTTTGAACAACTACTACTCTATAAAGTACTATTTCTTCATGGGTGGCATTTCCTTTTGAAGACTAGTTCTTCCTCTATGAACTAATTTTACCTCCATAGACCATTGATTCCTCATGAACTACCTATGATATGAAGTCCATTGTTAATTCAATGAACTATTTTCATTTTGAAGATAACCTTTACACCTCCGACTAACAAACCATTATAGTCATTTTCTTTTGTGATCTTCAGTTCCCTAGAATGACTCCCTATCTATCAAGGAATTTATTCCCTGAGAACTACTTTTGACTTCATTGAATTATTCCCATAGTAATGATATTTTCATATAAAATTATCACTATTTTAAAAATAGTATTTGGGTCCATTATATAGGAATGTAAATCCAAAAATTTCACTAATTCTATTCACCCAAATTTTTAATGTGGTAAACCCTTCACTATTTACTGTGCTCTTCTGACAAACCATTTTTCCTTACACGGTCTGTGTACTATTTTTCTTACCTCACAATTGTAATGTCTCAGATTTTACAAGTATTAATTTTAAATGTTATATGGAATTATTTCGAGACTATACCTTTTGACGGCGTGCGATTCCAAGTCCTCGAGTTCCTGAAATAAATTTTTGAAATAAATTAAAATTATAAATAGCGTGCTTGAGTGGTTTTCTTGTAAAAGTAGAAAATATTTTAAACGGGTTCCTAAATCAAAAAATCCTAGTGCACCGTTGCATTCAGAGTAGCGACATTACCTTAGGTGGTGCCTAACATCAACCAGTGCAGGTCAGCTGCAAGAGTTTTTTTTGGGACATATATAATTAAAATAAAATAAAATAATAATTTATATTATTTTGATTCCTTTTTGTGGAGAGACCTAATTCCTCCATTTTAAATTCCTTATTATTAAATGTTCATAGGGATATCCTCATAACCCTACAAATTGAGAGAGAGAGGGAGAGGCTCTTGGAGCTTTGGAGGAGAACCCATTGGCGGACGACGACGATGCATCTCAGATTTGATGAAACTAGCAAACTAACGCATTGTGGTGATCATTCTTCAACCAGATCGAGGTAGAATTTGTTATTTGAATTTATATTTCCCAGTTCTTGGATTTAAATTACAAACTCAGATCAACCCTGAACATGTTGATCGGCGGACCATACATTTCTGCAGGAAGGTGTTATTTCCCGTTTCTTTCGGGGTTTGATTCGGAAATTTTAAATTGTGATAATTGTTGGATTATAATTTTGATTCACCTTGTTTAATCCTTCTAATGGGAGTGGATCAAATTCATTACAAATGTTTATGGGGAATCATTCCTCATTTTGGTGTGTTGGATTTTCTTCCATTGTTTTTCGTGTTCTTTAGAGGGCGAAGAACAACGGATCGTTGCACATTCATTTCATGATGTAACGATCCCAAATTTGAGATCTGTGATCATGGAGACCTAGAGATGGTGCGACAGGGATGGTTGTGGAGGAATCATCACAGTTCAGGAAATATCATTCATAGATTTTTCTTCACACGGATGATCAAAATGCGTTTTCAGGGCCGACCAGAGGCCCGCAACTGACAGAATTGACTTCGTGGTGTTGGGGAGACATAATCAATTGAGGTAAATGGCGATTAGATGTTCGAATAAAAGAATAGGGCATCACAGGAGGTGCGATGGTGTAGGTTTGAGATTATGAAAATTTACGCAATACACGGCGTGTATTCCGATTAACATGACTTGTTGTAATGATGGTGACATATAGGGTTTCAGGGGTCAAAAAGGTATCACACGTTGTGTGACCTCAGTCACAGAGCATGTTGGACCTTCCTCAAAGCTTGGCATGTATTCTGGGATGTACACAAAAACGGGATGGACTACATGGCTTCGAAACACGTTTTGTAGAACCTACATGGTATGGCATAGGTGACTACGTGGGACTCGTCATGTATCTCAGTTGATACATGGAAATAGGATGGAGTACATGGCCATGTACTCCACTACATGTCCTGACCAGGCTGACAACATGTCTTACCCCCTTTACCGGTTACACGGGATGGTGCACATGGGATAAATCCATGTATGGGCACACGACCACGTACATAGAGCTGACCCTAGATACTCAGACACGACATGTGATCTGTACTACATACTGTGTACTGTCATTATTACACAACTAACATTGTGACACATGTTGTAGTATACGAGTAGTACCTGAGGTCAGAATACACGGCATGTGGCACTTCTACACATCAAGTACTTTTCAGTACATGGCTTGTTCATCATATCCAATGTATATTGGAAATGTTTTTTTGGGTTAGTGCCCTTTTTGTTTCATTCCCCTAAAGGCTAGGTATTGTTTCCTACTATAAGAGTGTGATTATTTTAGCAGGAATCTCTGAGATAGAGTTAGGTATCCCTTCCAGAGGCCCGAAGAGAGATCCTTTATCCATTCTTGTCCCTAGGTTGAGTCAGGTATCAACGTGAATACTTCCAAAGGGAACTGATCCACTAACTATTAGGTGAAACCTTATGAGTTTCAGTATCTTTTGAGGCCCTGGAAGTGATCCTCATCCATGTATCTTGATCTTTTAGCCACTCAGGAGTGTGTTGTCCTAGTATGAGTGAATCTATCTCTCATGAACTTTCTCAACGGACTATACTTTTCATACGGACGTCATCAGAGCTATCAAAATCATGGAGTGAGTTCTCCCAAGTGAGTGCTTCATGGAATCTTTGAACTGAATCTCTTGTGGGGGTATGTTGTTGTGTGAGTTTTCCCTAGGCTGTGAGTTTGAGATTTTAGTACATTTGAATTGTTTTCTCCTATTATATTTTCAATATACATATAATGTGTAGATTTGTCTATGACTATCCTTTGAATATTTATTTCGGGTGTTCGGGGTCCTCTATTGAGTATTGTTATACTCACCCCTAGATGGTCTTTGCTCAAAAGTGTCGTGTCTTGGGCATATGATCATCCTTTTGACAGATTCAAGGGTAGACCAAGAGAGGACCGAGCTTTCTATGTTCCCTACAGGATGAGGTGTTCCTACGACTATGAGCATCAGTCCCAGTACCTCTTCTTGTTTACCGGTTGGACTTTTTTTCATTCAAACTCTTGTTTTTGCCAGGCTTGTATTCTGGCCTAGTTTACTTTCAGGACTTTACTTTCTGACGCACTCTGTTGGTCGGGATTAGTTGGATACATGCATTTTGTTCCTTAGTTTTTTTCTCATTTCAACATTGTGGGCTTAGAGATGTGTGTGTGTGTATAGGTACATAGGAAATTCCTCCAATGTTAGTGATATACTTACTTGGTGCTAGTCACCAACCCCTCGCCTATTGGAGGTGGGCTTAGGGAGTCACAACGTGGGCCCTACTGAGATGAGTCATGATAGAGTGGTATCAGAGGTGGTCAGTTCTACCTTAGGACCAAGATTCTGTGAGACTAGATTGGGGAAATAGTGTTATGTGTTTCGAGCACAACATTCAGGAAAGAGACTCTAGTGTTGGTGTGTGAAACCAACATAGCCATACACCATGACTCAAGTAACTTGCTTTTTGACTCAGTACATAAAAAAACTAGTTTAGAGGAAATAGAAGGATGGTACATGAATCATATAATAATGTGTGGTTTTTTTAATGTCCTTTGTGTTTGCTATCTAAATACAGTCATTAACCATGGTACATCTTGTTTCCTTAAAATATTCCTCTACAATGCATACCCACTATTCTTAAACAGCATGATCACGAGGTTGACCCCCTCAGTGATTATGCTTCGATATAGGGACCACTTCCCTAGGTGTTTCCACATGGTGGTGAACCTTCTATACCACCACCAGTGGAGTATCCCATGGTACACGCAGCACCGACCGATGAGGAGCGTAGGCTGAGCACTCTCCATGAGTTCCAAAGACAGAGACCCCTCCGGTTTTGAGGTGATCCCTCCTCTTAGGAGGCTGAGTACTGGATTGATGTAGTGACGAAAGTCTTCCATATTTTGAGAACAACATCGGGCTAGATAGTGATCCTAGGAGTGAGCCTTCATCAGTGATTGTTAGGACAATGGTGGAGTCTGAACACACAGACTCATGACGAGGATACTCATTCATGGATACAGTTTGAGAAACTCTTTAGGGAGGTGGTATCTCAAGTTACATTGAGAGAAGTGTGCATCCAGGAGCCTCTTCAGCTCTAGTAGGGCAGTTTGATAGTAGATGACTATTAGTTGAGGTTCACCAACCTCTCTAGGTAGTTGATTGATATGGTTAGGGATCTATACATCAGTGATTAGACTTTAACTGAGGTCTATGATGGGACATATGAACTAGTGTCATGCCTCTATGAATTTAGACTAATGTTGGAGTGCTTGAGTGGGACTTGGTGATCGAGAGATTTTTGGAAAAGTAGAGAAAGCTGACAACAATCAGAAGAAGGAAGATTGGCGCGGAGACCTCAATAGCAGGGATCCGACATCAGGCTTATGGATCAAGACTTGGGAGACATCATTGAATGTCCCAAGATATGGTATCGGCAGTACAAGGATATCATGATGAATTCAATCAGCCTAGGGAGAGGTGGTGCTACTCGTGTGATGGTAAGGGACATCTCGCTAGAGATTTCCTAACACATTGAGCTGCTAACAGGGAGGTTGTGGGTGGAACACCGAGAAAAAGGTAGAGAATGTAGCCGAAAGATCCACCAGGTGGAAGACATCGCAGAGGAGATGGAAGAGCTGTAGGTGGTGTCAGAAGCTTCGATTTAAATCCACCACCACCCCCTGGAGGCCGACACCTGGCTCAAGGTGCTAGGGGACAGGTTGGGGGACAACAACATGCAGTTGAGACGTATGACCCAGGGAATTTAGTGGTGATCTGAGGTACAATCTATGTCTTCTCTACCTTAGATTTCGTACTTATAGACATAGGTTCTGGTCATTCCTTCCTCTCCACATGCCATGTGAAAATCCTTGAGATTACGGTAGAGTCGTTGACTCGATCCTTACAGTTGTATACAACTACAATAGGAGACTCGATGATGAAACACCTTTGAAGATAATGTGATCTTACCCTTGGAGGTGAGAGTTTTTTTGGAACCTCATGGTGGTAGCGTCGAGGCCTTACGACATCATTCTCGGTTTGAATTGGTTATTTTCAGTCAATGCCCATATTGACAATTTAAGGCGAAGAGTGCGATGTGTCCGCAGTGATGGGATGAGGTTTTCTTTTGTTAGAGAAAGGGAGACCCTGGCAGTAGAGAACATGCTCATGCAATAGAGGGTGAAACCAATCACTCATGACTTGGCTTTCCTTACTCTCAAATCAGTAGATGTTATGAGCTCCCAGTTCCCAGCAGTAGTGGCGGAGTATGAGGGCGTCTTTTTCAAAGATGTACCAGGACTACCTCCCCATCGGAAAATCAACTTCTACATCCACTTACACCCTAGGACGACACCGATTTCTTTACTAGCATATTGCATGTCTCCTCTATAACTTCACGAGCTGAGGGTGAACATGGAATATTTGCAGAGCAAGGGTTTATTAAGATCCATTGTTTTACCATGGGTGGCCCCAGTCTTGATTGCCAAGAAGGCCGATAAGAGTTTGAGGTTGGGCATGGATTACTGGTGCCTGAATTAGGTAACAGTGAAGAAAAAGTGTCCACTACCGAGAATCGATGACCTCTTTAATTAGCTATGATGGGCACAATGGTTCTTGAAAGTTGGCCATCTATCAAGATATCACTAGTGACGAGTACAAGATGAGGACATACCGAAGACGAATTTTAGATACCACTACAGTTACTATTAGTACATGGAAATGCATTTCTGCATAAAAACACCCATGAAGTTTTCATGGGACTGATGAACTGGATCTTCCAACTGTACTTAGACCGATTCATAGAGGTCTTCATCGACAACATCCTTGTGTACTCGACATCAGAGGAGGAGCCTGCGAGACATATGCGGATGGTTTTAGACATACTATGAGGGAACTGAATTTATATGAAGGTCTTAAAGTTCCAATTATGGATTCAGGAGGTCCACTTTTTGGGACACGTCATCTCAACAGATGGTGTAGCTGTGGACCCAGCCAAGGTGGCGACATTGTTAGCATTGGAGCCACCTTGGAGTGTGACGGAGGTGAAATGCTTCCTTGGTTGGTAGGATATTACTAGACATTCATTCCTTATTTCCCTCGAATACCAGCACTAATGACAGACTTTACCAAGAAGGGGAAACCCTTTATATGGAAGGAGAAGTTCCAATAGGCATTCGAGCAGTTGAGACAGAGTTTGACAAGCGCCCAAATTTTGAGATTACTAGAGGAGGGTGTTGAGTACATAGTTTTCTTAGAGGCATTGGGGACAAGTCGTGGTTGTGTCCTGATGTAGAGACATGCAGAGATTGATTTTGGTTCATGCTATCTTAGGCCACATGAACAGAACTATGTGACCCATGATTTCATGTTGGCAGCAGTAATCTTCGTGTTGAATATGTGGCGACACTACCTTATGGGAAAGTAGTTTATTATCTACACTGACCACCAGAGCCTCAAGTACATATTCTCACAGAAGGGTCTAAATCTGAGGTAGAGTTATTTAAGAGAGTTCCTCTAGGAATATGATTTAGAGATCATATATACTCATGCAACATGGAAGAAGGTGGAGGATACTCTTAGTAGAAGTTTGAGCTCACAGCTATTGAGAAAGGTGCCAAAACTGTTAGTCACGCTGCAGTTATCCTTCATGGACAACAAGGATGAAGCTTACCTATAGTTTATGGTTTTCACCCCTCCACTCTTATAGTGAGTTTGGGAGGCACATCTAGGGGATGTCGATTTGGAGGCTTTACGTGCTCAGTTATCCACAGGACATGCTCCTAATCGATATTCTCAAGTTAGGGAGCACATGCATATTTTCAAGGGATGTCCTGTTGTACCAGTGGCATTGTGGGAAGAGGTACTAAGGGAGTTTAATACATCCTCTTTGTTGGTACATCAGGGAGTGGTGAAGATGTTTCGGGATCACTGAAGATAGTTCTGGTGGACAGGAATGAGGAAGGCAGTAGCAGAGTCCTTTTCTTGATGCCTTACATTCCAGCAGGTGAAGGCTGAGCACCCATTTTTAGTGGGATTAACTTACCCCTTGAATGTTTTAGAGTTGAAGTGGGATGGAGTATTGATAGACTTAAAGATATTATTATCACATACTTCCAAGGGGAATGGTTTTATCTTGGTGATCATTGACCAAATCACCAATCAGCACACTTCTTAGCTATCCGGGAGAAGAGTTCCGTAGAGATCTCAGGACACCTCTTCGCGTAGAAGATAGTTCACCTTAATAGTGTCTCTTAGACAATAGTCTTAGATCATGATGCCCACTTGACATCCCGATTATGGAAGGGATTGTAAGAGGGTTTTGGGACTCAGCTAAATTTGAGCACGACATTATAACCCCAGACCAATGGTCAGATAGAGAGGACCATTCATGTTCTAGAGGATATTCTGCGGGCCTGTATCATGGTATTTGTTCCCAGTTGGGAGGACCACCTACCACTTGTTGAGTTTTCATACAACACAACTACAAATCGACCATTGGTATGGCTCTATTTGAGGACTTTTATGGGAGACCCTCTCGGTCACTGATTTACTGGACCGAACCTAGAGTGGCATCACTCATGGGTCCAGTGATGGTATGAGCTACCACTGATAAGTCGCAGATCATCCGGGAGAAGATGAAGACAACACATAGCTGGTAAAAGTCTTATACTGACAGAAGACAGAGACCTTTAGAGTTTGAGTTGGGATACCACGTCTTTCTTTGGGTCTCACATCGACGAGGGTTGCAGAGTTTTGGTCTGGGGTAGAAAACTATCTATAAGGTTCATCAGAACATTCCAGAAACTAAATAGAGTGGGCGAGGTGGCATACCACCTAGATCTACCACCACAGTATCACCCGGTACATGATATCTTTCACATGATGCAGTTGAGGAGGTACACACATGACCCATCACTCGTCATCGAATGGGGCGAGCTGGACATCAAGGATGGAGTAACCTTTGTTCAGTACGCAGTAGAGATCGAGGATCAGTAAGAGAGGATCCATTGTTGGTGATCTATTCACTTGGTGCATGTTCGATGGCAACATAAGAATCTTTAGGAGATCACGTTGGATAATGATGCTCAGATCCATGCCTATTACCCGCATCTTTTTGTATAGCCTTTGTTTTTGTTTTTCGAGGACACAAAGCCCCAATGTGGGGAGAATGTAGTGTCTCAGATTTTCCGTGCATTATTTTAAATATTATATGTAATTATTTCGAGACCACACCTTTCGACAACGTTTGATTCTGAGGCCCAAAGGGCCAGAAATATATGTTTGAAATAGTTGAAAATTTTAAACAGCGCGCATGAGCGGTTTCCCTATAAATGTGGAATATCATTTAAATGGGTTACTAGATTAGAAAACCAAGGGAACCGTTTCTTTCAGTGAAGAGACATTACCTTAGGTGGGGCCTAACATCGACCAGTGCAGGATAGCTGCAAGAGTTGGATTTGGGACGTATTTAATGGAAATAAAATAAAATAAAAACTTATTTTATTTCATTTCCCTTTTGCGTAGTGACCAAATTCCTCCATTTTATATTCCTGCTTATTGAATTTTCATAGGGTTAGCCTCATAACCTTTCTAATTGATAGAGAGTGTCTCTTGGAGATTTGGAGGGTAACCTATTGGCGGATGATGGCGACACATCTGGGATCCGACAAACCTCACAAAAAAACGCGACATGGAGGTCGTTCTTCAACCAGGTCGAGGTAGGGGTAGTTATTTAAATTCAACCCTCCCCATTTTTGGATTTAAAATATGAATGCATATCAACCACAAACAAGTTGATCAGCAAATCATGCGTTCTTGCAATAGGGAGTTATTTTCCGTTTCTTTTGAGGTTTGATTCGAGAATTTTAAATTGGGATAATTATTAGATTATTGTTTTGATTTTCTGTGATTAATCCCTCTAATGGGAGAAAATCAACGTCATGACAAACCATGGTGTAGGATTGTTCCACATTTTGGTGTGTTATATTTTCATCGTCTTTTATCGTGTTTTTTTTGCGGGGCGATGATCTACGGATCATTGTGTATTTGGTTCGCGATGCAATGATCTCAAATTGGGGATCTCACATCATGGAGACCTAGTAGAGGTGTATAGGCAGTGGAGGTGGATAAATCAACAGGGTTCGGGAATTATCGTTCTTTGAATAGTTTTTGATTGGATGATCAAAATGAGTTTTTAGGGCTGATCAGAGGCCCGAAACTGACGGATTCGACTTCGTGATGTCGGAGCGTCCTAAAACATTGAGTTTACAAGCAATCAGATGGCCAGATCGAAGAATGGGGCACCACAAGAGGCACTATGGTAGAGGTTCGCGAATGTAGAAATTTCTACAATACATGGTGTGTGTCTCGATGAACATGATACGTGGTAACCATAGAAACAACTAGGGTTTCGGGGGTCAGATAGGTATCACATGACATGTGTCCCTGGTCACACAGCGTGTTAGACCTTCCCCGAAGCTTAGCGTATATTCTAGGAAGTACATGGCCACAAGATGGACAATAAAGCTTCGGAACACAGCTTATAGAACCTACCCAACATGGAAGAGGTGACTTAATGAGACTCGACATGTATCATAGGCGATACATGTACACGAGATGGAGTACACGGCCGTTTACTCCACCACAAGCCAAGACCAGGCCGGAGACGCTGGTTACCCCGTGTACCAGTTACACGGGATGGTGAACATGAGATAAAGATGTGTACGGGCACACAACCACGTACTCGGAGTCGACCCCATCCGCCTAGAGATGGCATGTGATATGTACTACACGTTGTGTACTGACTTTGCTATACAACCAGCCTTATGAAACAAGCCGTAGTACACATGCAGTACATGGGGTCAGAATACATGCCATGTGGCACTTCTATACACTATGTAATTTCCAGTACGTGGATTGATCTTCTTGTCCACTATATTTTGGACATGTTTTGTTTGGGTTAGTTCCCCTTTTTCTCATTCCTCTGAAGGCTAGGTATCATTTCCTATAATAAGAGTATAATCCCTTCAGCAGGAAATTCCAAGATCATGTCAGGTATCACTCCAAGAGGCCTAGAGTGAGATCCTCTATCAATTATTGACCCTCGGTAGAGTTAGGTATCAACTTGAATACTTCCACAGGGTGCTGATCCACTACCTAGTAGGTGAATCCGGATGAGTCGCAATATCCACCAATGCCCTGGTAGTGATCCTCAACTGTTTATCGTAATCTTTTCTCCACTCAGAAGTATATTCACCCAGAATAAGTGTATCTATCTCTCATGACCTTTCCCGATAGATAGTACATCTCAAACAGATGTCGTCAGATATATTAGACTCGTGGAGTGAATTCTCCTAGGAGATAGCTTCGTGGAATCTTGGAACAGAATCCCTAGTGGGGGTATCCTGTTGCATGATCGATCCCTAGACTGTGGGATTTGTGTTTGATTATATCTGGATTGTTTTCTCCTATAATATACTCATTGGATATACACAACGTAGAGCTGAATATGAATTTCCTTTGCATATTACTTTGGGGTTTTTGGGGTCCTCTACTGAATATAGTTATACTCACCCATGCACGGGATTTTCCCGCAAGTGTTGTGTCTGGTGAAGACGACCAACCATTTGATAGAGTCTAGGGAGGATTGGGACATGAATGAGATTTATAAGTTACCAACTAGCTGAAGGGTTCCAATGGCTATGAGAATCATTCATAGTACCACTTTGTGTTTACATGTTGGAATTTGTAGTTTTCAGGCTCTGGTTTTTTTGGTCTTGTTTTCTGGGACAGTTTAATTTCAGTACTTTACTTTCCGACGTAATCTCTTGGATGGGATTAGTTGTATGCATTCATTTTTTTCCTTAGTGTTTTTCTCTCATTTCAGCAATGTGGGATGTGAGATTTTTGTGTGTGTTCATGTACTTAGGCAATTACTCCCATGTTTGTGATATGCCTACTCGGTGCTAGTCACCTACCCCTGTCCTATTGGAGGTGGGATTGGGGAGTCGCGGAGTGAGCCCTACTAGGATGAGTCTTGAAAATAGTGGTTGATTACTAATTCAAACATATAAATTCATCTTAGCTGCAAATGGAATAGACTCCTCAAATGATTGACCTTATGCAAACTGTGAGCCTGATATGACTGGTTTCCCTTCTCAGTCCATATACCGTGCATCCTGGTTTTCATAACACTTCTATGGAGAAATTATTCCTTTTTTGATTTTTCTTTTCTACACTCCACATACCTTATATGTGGTCTATTAATTATCCTTTATTGTTTTTAAAATATGATTCAACAAAATCATTTTTTTTAAAATAATTATTTTGAGGCCGAATGTTTTTGCAAACACTAGAAAATGGAGCCAACTAAAATATCTTATTTGGAAAGAACACTAATGATGCTACACTACCATATAGCTTATTTGAAAATCATATACATTCATTATGAACATTTTTTATTGTGATAAATAGTCATTGATCGATAACCATTAGAATCATCATATTTTTTTTATGAAGGTATTAAATCTTACATATCTTCCCACAACTTCTTTCATTCCAATCAAAACTGAATTTGAAAGGAAACACTATTACTCCCCATTTACATCATACAACCTATAAAAAAAGTTCCCCAAAGAAATTATGATTTTTTGGAAATTTAAATTAGTAAAGAATCATCATATTTAACTAGGACAATTATTTAACCATGACATCTAATTTCATACAATGAATCCAAAATAGTTCTCCAGGAATCACCATGAAACTGAAATTCCATAAAATATGTTTCTAGATTTATCAAGACATGAGAAAATTATCCTAAATAAATTATCTTTGGAAATAAATCATCATAATTACCCTAATGATATTTTCTTATATTATTGATCACCCTTGAAAAAAATGATAATTAGTTGACCACAAATACAATTTATAAAAAGTGGGCTATTCAGTATCACGATTAATGTTGTATTATCTATTATATATCATAGTATGAATGACCCTAGAAGGTTTATATATTTAGATTAATTATTTCATTAGTGTGATTGGTAATCCCCCAACATCCTAGTCCCAAAATTGAAAACTACAAGATAATTTTCTTACCACACAATGTTATAATACACGGTACAATCTAAAAAAACCACCAAAAGAAATCTCTCTTGCACCATATTGGATTTGATTCATCATTCAAGAGAATACAGTGGAACCTTCATTTTAGTTCAAACCCAACAATAAAATACATACATTCGTTGTTAAATAGTCTAAATAAAAATGAATATTATGTTTGAAGAGATATATTTTATAAAACAATGTCCATATTATTTTCATAATTCTCATATTCCCTATGAGATTTCATACATATTAATTGGTAAATATCATAAGAACCATACTATAGGTCATAATCTTGGAGAAACCATATCCTCCATAGTGGGGTATTTTAATATTATCTCAACAAACCATATATCACATAAGTCTATATCCCCATTGAAAATAAACCCACAACCATTAGTTTTTATACATTATGAAATCAACTAAAAATCCATGCTCATATGTATTCCCTACACCATCCATTTCATAGTACATTTTCTTTATCAAGCATTAAATATAGTCTCATACTACTTGAAAGTGGTCGTTGTCAAACAAACATAAATGTTAATATTTTTCCCAATATGTGAATCCAAAATCTATATGTATTGATTCATTTTGAAAGGATTCATATGAAACCCCATTCTAATAGGCCCTATTCTAAATCCTTAATAACAACCTACTCTAGGGTTTCTGAAAATAACTAGAGCACTCAACTTACATAAATTTAAACTATACTATCCAAAAATATGAACTAGGACCCTCACTGATAAGTATATTTATGATGATAACATTAAATACAAATATTTTCTACATAAATACATGATTCTCATCAATTTATAGAATAAGGTGTATGTTAACTGACCCATGTATTTTAGATTGTTCATAAATTTTAACTAAATATATAAGAGATTACCATAGAATGAAATAACCCCCCTTAAAAGGGTTTTGTTAGTCCACCCTCTAATCTTATTAATCAACATGAATTCTAATGTATCAATGGATAAGAACCATAGTTATAGTTTGTATTTGGAATGAATATTTGTATCACCTTTCACATAAATTCGTCATTAATATAGATTAAGATAAGTAAAATCTTCATTAAAATAAAAATTACGAACCTTATTTTAACATATCTATATATAAAATAATTCACTTAACCTTCAAATATGAATTTTATCAATTGAACATGATATCACTTATGATGACATACTGATGAATTTTCATATTTTGGTTAATTATTCATTATATGAATGCTTAAAAAATACCCCCCTTCGATCCAAATGATGGAACCATCTAATTGATAAGAAAACTCAATGGATTATTCCAATGTTTTCCACCATATCTATAAAGACACAATTACCCATGAAATTTCCACAACAATAAATTCCCAATGTGATCGTGAGGGAGTACTAGCTCAGTTGTACTATCTATACATTAAATGGATTGTGGGAGAGCCTACATAACATTATGTACCATATGTTAAATCCCTAACAGAGGAATATAAAATCAAATAATGTGGTTCTTATGACTTCCCTAAACCTATTCAAGAGCCTATACTTGGATCCTTTTAATGAATACAACTCTTATTTTAGGGAGATAAATGTGGGATTGATTGTGACCTCACCCTAGCTCAAGATTCACCTTGGAGGGATCCTATAAACTACCTCTATAGCTAACACAATGTTTCGTAGACTCTTCCACAACCTATCCAGGGAACCACACTGGAGGTCTCGGCTCAGGGCACTCATGCATGAATACCTAGGATATCTCTATGGGGGTGGTGATCTAACAAAGATAGGGAAAAATATTATACTCATATCCTCAAAGGGAAATAATATCAACACACTACCACAACAACTAATGTGAGTATTAATATACATGATAATGATTATAAAATATTATAGTGTACCTTTTCCACATATAGAAGAATGTGTTGGCCTTCCTTGAAATCCACCCATGTAAAGGCTCATTTTTCCTTCCCCAAATTTGAATCTAACAGGTATTTCCCTCTGGTGAATAGAGGACCAGAGTGTAAATATCTTAACTCTCTATGAGGAACTATATCATAGGCATATTCATGACATAAAATCTCATTTGAATATCCTAGAGGCAATAAATGAGAATGATCATATTATTTCCCATACATTTCATAGAAATTTTCAAATTCAGGATGCGCTAGTTGTAGATGAAGTCTCTTATTGGTATAATCACATTGAAAATATTGGATGGTCCCATATTCCTATACATTTTAATGTTAAATTCGATCACTAATATTTTTTGGGAAATGTGAGATCACATCACCCCTCCCATTTCGATGGATCATTAGAATTCTCAAATAAATAACAAAAATCATGATTGATCTCATAATTATAATCCAACTAGTGTTATCTAAAACATTTTGTAATCTGGTTTTGGGAAGTCTTATACAAAAAACAACACTATTTCACAACAGAGGTATACTCTATAATTTTTATTTAGGTGGATCATAGCTCTACATTCATTCAATCTAAGTTGAGATGAAGGTATATATATGAAGTATCCAAAATGCAGTACCATAACCTATATTAATTTAAGGATACCATCTAACATATTTCAATGTTCAGACGAGGAATACATATATCCTTTCCCAGCATCAGGATGCTCTTCAGTATATTATGATAGTAAAACTGGAGTCACATAGGACTATTCCCATCTGTAAGAGACTATGAAAAATTCCCCACCTCAACTAACAAATTAAGAACATCTGTAAGTAAATCTCATCAAAAGAAATATTCAAGTCATGAGTAGAGACATATTCATTCCAAAATTAGTATCATTGTTTATGGTGATATGAAGAATCATTTGACAATGACCCCATAATCCCTTAAATTCATTATAATTTGTGGATATATGTTGTTGTCACAAATGTCCTAACTAATTATTTCATGTGTGGAATCATCAATATACTATAGGATAACTATATAAAAATATTTATAAAAAATAAAACATCTAAAACTAATGAACTAAAACATTTTTAAATGTGAGTTTGAATTCGAATCTATAGAGACAGTGAAATAAGTTTTGTAGAATTTAAAAATAAAAAACATAATTTTATTGAGTTGATGGATGAGATAATGAGAATGGATATTTTTTTAGGTAAATTGTTTTAAAAGGAAGAATTAAGAAATATATTTGGTTTTGGAAAATTAATATATAAAGTCTTATCATTTCGCTATAGATATAGGGATTTTATGTAATTTGATTTAGAAATTAAATTGGTTAATTCAGGTTTGGGGATAGAGTTTTAAAAGTGTGATGTAATGGTGAGCGTATCCAATCCTTGATGTTACAATACTCAATTTACTATGGTTACGAAATTTAGGAGATTATTTATTTATGTTTCTTGAAACCATTTAAAACCAAATTTCCCTAGATTACATAATGGTTGTGGTATAATTTATGTAGATAACATGTAATTCTTTTAAAATATAATCCTAATTTTATTAAATGGAAACTAATTGAAAAAATAATTGATTTTAATTTACTTTAATTAATTATAACAATTAAAATCATGAATAAAATAAGAATATACAATACAAAATAACCATCACTCTATATTTACTTATACATATATAATTGTAGTAATGACATATATCATTCTAGTAAATAGTTTTTGGAGGGGAAGGAGAATATTGAAATTAAGCGTAATGAATAAAAGAGAGAAATACCAGTTGGGGACTCTACATCAACATAGAAACTAACCCCCAGTATTTGGTCCCCGATCTATCCTTGTTAGAGGAAGCATGGTCTAATATTAGTAAGCCTTTATGGGTGATCAGGTTGTGATTAATTTTATAAAAAATGGGAAAATGAGTATTGGGTCTATAATATTATTCCCAATTCATTTTGGTTTATAATTGGGATGACCCGTTGAAATTCCAAATAAAACTATTAGATCAAGGCCTATAAAGAAAAAGTCATGATGTGACTTATGCCGTCACACCATGAAACCCCAGGGAATCCTCTTTTAGTGGGTTTTAAACATCTTGATTTCATTTATTATATCCACTTCATGTCTAAAAATTAATTCAAAATATAAATAATGTATTTATAGTAGGTTGGTGCCTATCTCATATTGGTTTTTAAATTTCAACCCATTTATGTTTTTTTCATTCATCCCCTACACATGATAGACCATGTAACATGACCTTAAAATATGTACACACAACCTTTGGTATTTTAGGTTAGTAATTGTCCCTTTAATCATACTAGGTGTTACAATTATCTTGCAACATAGATCAGTAGATATTTTTTTAAAGAAGAATGAATTCAAACTCATCACTTTGATTAAGGATGTGTGTCCTTATTCTGCACATACAATGGAAAAAATAATGAGATTTTAAAGTACATGTGAATAATAGATAAAACATTTCCTGAAGAGAGAACTAGAATGTAATCCTAGTAAAAAGATAAATTATTATAATAGTATGCACTCTGATTTGAGGTTTCTGGGAAAATATACATCATAAAAAGGATAGAGGAAAAAACCATGTTGCACCCAACATATGGAACCACAAAAAGACAAGATGCACTCAATAGAACCATTATTCATGTAAATAATTATCAAAATAAAATATCACATATCTTTGCTATTATAATACCATAAGTGTAAAAGAACATAAAAATTAGGGTATAATACATACCAATGAATTAAATATTTTTTGTGAACCTATATTATTTCAAAAGTGTTGGAATTTAAATTAATATTCTATGGATATTGGTAATAAGTGTATTCAACTCCAATTGAGACCAAAATTTGGAGACGAATATGTGAACTTTATATAGTCTTTCATATCTATCCTCAATACAAACTACAAACTAGAAAAATATTTCATCTTTAATATGAGGTAATATAACATCTATGTACACTAAAAACTTATAGTGGAACCCATAATTAGAATATGGCGAATAGTAATCCACATTATATGTGCTTAATCTCATCAACCCTGATTTGAACCTCTTTATTTCATGAATTAATCAATTTTTAATCCATCTATTTATGTGGATTTCATATATATGATGTTGTACCATTATATGATATAACGATTTCTGAAGAAAGTATATGACACCTCATTATTAATCCATTGATGGTACATATTACATAACCTTAGACGACATGAAAAATTTATCCATGATATAATATCATAGAATATTTTAATTATCAATGGAATGTAATGTGTTGGAAATTAGTATCTCATTTATGTACTTTTTTTCATGGCTTATGTCACCACAAACCATGTTTTATTTCATGTTTAATTCTTCACAAAATTGATCTCAAAACCTATTGGTCAATGTTCTTAGATCATCAAATATCATCGACATTAGGCCAATCTCTAAGACAATAAAAATGATGTAGTATTTTTAAGATGTGATAGAACTAGGACATCATTCATGTTGAGTTATCCTAGACCATGATTTCTTCATATATAACTCCTCCTTACTGTCAATAATTAATTACTTTAAAAACAATATTCTATGGTCTGAAATTCTTGAAATTAAACTTCAGATGAAAAGAGACATGTAACCCCCTAGGTTGAAAGCCCAAAAAACACAAACTAGGAAAACGTAGAATCTTTGGTCATTGGAGATGAATCTCACATGGTCAAGAAAAATTTATTATTTTAAAATAAAAAGGAAACAATGACTCTGGGGTCTAACATGTTAACCCTATAAAACTCTTACCATAATCACTATATCAACTAGCATAGAAATAAGTTAGAAAACAATGTTTTTACCAAAAGATTATTTTTTAAATTTAAATAAATCTTATCAAATTGTAATATCTGGGTATGTGAACCCTCTTCAACATTGTAATTACCATCCCATTGTATTTATTCATGATCCACATCCCATCAAGTACTCATTCTATATATTCCAACTAGATCAAAACTAGGGTACATTGATGGTATTTTTTCCTATACCCATTCTCAAGACATTCCATAAAGGAAATCATCAAAATGGAAAAACTCAAGTAAAAAGTGAGGGTATTTCAGATTATACTCATATGTAAGACATGAAGAGGATATCAAATTTTGAATCATGGTGTTAGGAACAAATATTGAGTCAAAGCATTAAATAATTTTTGTTCATAGTGAATACAAGCTCTCCAAAGATTCTTTTTAATGTTTTCTAGGTTATAATACCCGTTTATTCAATATAAAACATGATTTAATTGTTGGAAAACTATTATGAACAAGTCAATTTTTATTCAATATAAAAAATATAGGATCATTAATACTTTGGAGTCTCTCGGTCTACAAAAATATTGAAATTTGAGTGATAGTAATATTATGAGGAATGTTCAATGGATTTAAAAAATTACACTGTTTCTTACTTAGATCCAATCATATATTTCGATAGTATTTTCTACGTGGAAGCTTCCACCTCTATATAAAGTTGAAAGGATTTCATCATCACATCAATATTCATCCCGTACTTCTCATCCACTTCAATAACATCATATTAATATTATATATTCTTTTAAACAATATATTTAATTTTCCATAATAGTCTAATTCATGGTGGAGTTTATCATATTACATATTGTTCCATTCTATATAGGTTTCTTACTTAGATCCATTCATAGATTTCGAAAGTATGGTCATTGTGGAAACTTCAACCTCTATAGAAAGCAGAAATGATTTCATCACCGCATCAATATTCATCCAGTACTTCTCATCAACATCAATGACATTCTATTGATATTATATAGTCATTTAAACAATAGATTTTATTTTCCATGATAGTATAATTCACGGTGGAGTTTATTATATTACTTATTAATACATACTATATAGTCCCTTCTTTCCATGGGTTGATCATTTTACTCAGACGCCACCATTAAATGTTTTATTTATTTACTCATTTAATATTTTTTTCTCATTGAAAACTTATAAATTGATTTTACACTAGAATGAAACCGTTGATGTGATTTTTTTCTCTCTTTAAGTAATTATTTTTTTTACCCCAATATGCAATACGTTGTCTTCATATCAATATGAAGTGAAAAACATACACTGTTTAATATTAATTTTCTATAGAGTTTTCTTAATGGATCCATATAAATTTGGTCCAAGTTCATTTCCCAGAAATTTGATATATATTTTTTATTGAAACATGTCATCATCTAGGTCTATATTAACAAATTATTAGGTAACAAAATGTAATCTAGAACTATATCACTCATCAAGTACCGTGTCTCATCACCTCTTGAATGTCCTATCCTAAAAAAAACTAACTTTTCTATAATTGCTATATGTTTATCTCTTAATGTAATGAATCCTCGAACTCCATAATTATATTCCATCATGGTTAAATAGATACACTGAATTTATTAATAGAAGGTATAAAAATGTGGTAAAAGCAAGTATTTGGACACTTATATTCATTTGATTAATAATTAACATCTATACATATCATTTATCTATTAGAAGGAATAATATATTTGGCCTCTTATAGAATTTTCAATAAAAATAATTAGAGGATGCATCTATTTTCATGATAAAAATATCCCCCATTTAGGTAATATTGCTAGAGGGAACCTCTAAACCAAACATTAGTGATTTTACAAAATTGGTGCATGTGTGTTTAATTTTAAAGAGATTAGTATATTTTTAATGCTAATATTTAAACCAAAATGGCTGAAAATTCATTCTTAAAATATTACATTGCATTTTAATCTATGGCCTAGTATTAGATCACATCTCAAACCTCTGTAAGGCTTCCTAATTGTGTGGAACAAACTGCGATTATAGTCAATGTTTCTTTATTGATATATTATTATCAGCCTCACTGGGCTATCAAAAAATTTATTATTGTGGATTTCACCATTTTATGGATATGGAGGATATACATTTTTTAAGTTAGTATTCCTGAATCGAAATCCCTTATGGTGTAATCTTTTATCCTTGGATCGATAAGATTGGGGGGATATAACAATTACTTATAAAATTTAACATACTTTATCTATTACCACCACCATGGATTCTCTTTATAGAGGCATAGAGATTAATTATTATTAGGCTAATTGTATCCACGAATATTGTGTGCCTGTGGCATTATCCTTTAAACTAGGATTTATTTGTGATATCACTGGGAAAAGTAAATTATCCATTGGGAACAAACATCTACGATAATACACTATCACCCCCATATAGGTAATCCTTATGAAGGAACAAGATATCTGATTTTTTTGGTAAGTTGGTAGGAAGAGACATATAGTTCTCATCATAATATATTCAAAAAATAAGTACATAAATTAAAAAGTAAGAACAATACAATAAAATCATTAAGTAAGTATAATTTTTAATTATTAACACTATACATCACCAAAGTTATTTTTTCCTTCTCTTGGTGTCCTCCAATGACGAGAATTTCTAGAATAGAATATTTTGAGGTGGTGTTGGTGGATGAACACCCTTAGGGTTATCTATTACTACTAGCATGTGTTCAATCATTAATGGTGAACCTTTTTCATCAAAAAAATCGTTTTGGGGGAGTTTCTAGATTAAAAAACATTCCAATAACTAATAATATATAGAGGGTATAGCTTGTTTATTTTTATTGGCCTCTTATACAGATTGAAATGGGGATTAGTTGATCAGTCCAAAAGATAGTTTCCCACAGTGAAGAGAGTGAGTATGTTACCTCCCCCAAGATGGTTCTCTTATCTACTTTGGTTTTTAATCCCCAAGATATCATCATATTGAGTATATGATCTGTGTATAATTTCCTTTGTTTGGAAATAATATATAAAATCATTACTATCACCAAAGTAGGGGTTTAACTCTTTATGATGGTCTGTACAAGATATTTTATTATGAGAGATCACATACAAAAAATCTATTAGAGAAATATTTTATTTATAGATAATTATATAAACAACTTCAGTACATTTAATACTCAAGCAATCATATAATTTTATCACTAAAATATGTATTAATTCATTAAAGGGAAATGATGATGGGGGACACCAATTTTTGGGAGAAGGAATTACCCCACATTTGTGAGGGAAAATATCTAATGATCAGATTTTATTAATTAGAATATTTTTAATTGGAAATTTCTTATTGGGTTTGTTTCTTTTGAGTTTTCTCTATCTACACTTCCACTATTTTTATTCCCTTCCACTTCATCCTCAATTGAGGAAAGACGATTGATTTTAATATATTTTTTAATAGACATCACATTTTTGTATGAAAAATTTATAGATTCATCATACCTCTTTGGAAGACTTAACATAAAATTTATTGGTGGAAAGACCTCTCTGATTCCCCTATCCTCTTATTTAATCATGATATATAATGTAAATGAAATAAATAAATTGTTTTTACAAACATGGTATTGAGTGGAGAAAAGAAAAACTTTTAGATGAAAATGAATTATTTCCCAAATCTATAAGGTGAATACCTATCACATTTTATAGCCCCATCGATTATGGTTGACAGAATACCCTCTCTGAGTGATATGTGATACTATAAAAATATATAGATACTAGATTCATTAAATTTTATATAACTAGTCAGAGGTTCTTAAATCATGTAGAAAATGTAGTCTTGTCTTTTTAGTTTTCATTCCACAATAGTCCTTTCATAATTAGATGGCTTGAATGCTCTAATACACTTAAGATACAAAAAAAGGTAAGTCTCTTGGAAAAAATTATTATTTATAGACTCATATCACTCCAAATAAACTATATTACACCCCTATGGGACCTAAACCATATAGAAAGTCCTAAAAGAAGACTGAATGATAATGATGTTTCCAAAAAAACGATATAATTTTTTTAAAAGTAAGAATAATTGATGGATTAATTTTCTTGTCACCAAATATGTAGTTTATCAAACAATATGAATCTAACTTCTATATGATTATCACATAGAGATTTAATGTCACCTCCCAATAACATAGAGAGAAAGGATTGCAACATTATTGGATGGTTTTCTTTTTATTTAACCATCCTATCAACTCATTATAGTTCCCCTCAATTAGTGTTAGATAGTATTCATCTATAATCCCACCTGTCTAATTGGTTGGTCTTTCTATTATTATAATTAGATTGGTTTTGTTAAATTTTTGGAGATATAAATTCATGCACCCAATAAAGTAAGGGAAATCTAAGATTAGGTTATGTTCCCACCTCTAAAAGAATATATACTTTCATGAAATAATCCTTCATAAGTTGAGGTTCTCTCTTAGTTTCTACCCACACTAATTTATTGTGGATAAACTCATCATACATTTACCCTATTATTGGTCCTCGTATAATCATTTGAACAAAATAGTGTATGATGGAAACTTATTTATTAACCCGATGGAATATATTGGTATCCAATCCTCATTTTTAATGAAATTCAAAGAGGGTATAATTTTCACAATGAGAATATGACTAGAAAATATAGATGTATTTATAAAGCCTAGCTGTTTTGATGTCCTAATTACAATCCTCAAAGATGACCCACACAAAATTTTCATCCATATTCCATTTCAAATATATTTACGGGGTGATGATCCTGGTTTATAATGCACTATGTATATATTAAAAATAAACCCTTTATAATGATAATATGGTTGTGGTCCTCACTATACAACTTCTTAAAGACAAGGGTGTATATCCGAGGACATGCACTTCAGTGTGATTATATTACCTCATATAGTACCCTTTTGTTATGATATTTTCTTGTGAAACATCTCTATGAAGGTTGATACAAGTAACTAATAGGTTTTGTCATTGTGGTGTAAGAATGGGAATAGAAGTCAATATCCCAAACCAGTGTATCCAATACTAGTTAATAAATGACGTCATCATCCATGTGCTTTGAGTAAATTTTATCTTTATGTTGACTGTGTTGTCGATCAGTAGAGTCAATATTCACTCATTTTTCTCTTCTCTCATAGGTAATGTGAATGATATTTATTAGAGTCAAAATATATCTCAATTAATATTAGAATAAATAACACTGCGATCTTATATGTATTTTCATGGATAAAATTTAAAATTTAAAAAAACATAGATAGTGCTTATGTGAACCACATAGTGATATACTTGTCATGTGGTTCCTATGAAGATGAACTATTTCCAGATAAGGGATATCTTTTCCAAATACCACTACACAGTTGAAAATTAATAATATACCAAGGAATGAACTTTTAAATTAAGTCTCTTATGTACGACGTATCCAAGATATCTTGCCATATAGTCTATCGCGAAGCATCATGAATACATAGAGATAAATGATAGGCTGGTTTTTTTTATATAAGGGTGGACCCTACCCCCAGTGGACAATGAATATTTTTTGGGGAAAAAATTTCTGTCGTTAAAAGGATTATATTAAATCAAATTACACCCCATTCCTATGGGGGACTGTTGAGGCCTATAATGTTCTAATAAATACTCTTAAATAACCAACAAATACAATATTTAATGAAAAAATAGTAAATGAATATTAAATGAAAAGTAGATAGTTACCTCAATAAAGTAGATGTACTTTATGAATTTTACATCTACAAAGTTATTCATTTAATGAAAAGTAAATCATACCCCACTAAAAGAATATACTACCCATTTTTAGCATCAATGTGTAATTGTATATAATCACAATTCGATAGGATAAAGGACTTATTGTTTGCAGAGTTACAAAATGCTCTATATAACTATGAATCATTTCCTCCACCTAACAACATTATTTAGAATTATTTTTATATAATTGAATCATCTGAAACTTTTTAGAACACTAATTATATTGTTCATTAGTATGAAAATGATAATAAGTTACCATGAAGCTCCATCATAAATTTTTTTATCGCACCCAATTTCAATTAATTGGATATATATGGTGTCTTATAATCCCCCAATTCTCCAAATAGATAAGGCATATAATTTAAATAATATATAGAGAGAACCTAGGGTAAATATTTGAAAAGATTGGGAAACTTATATAAGATATCATCCTACAAGTTGTGCCTTCATATAAATCCTTCACAATTAAAAGTGAATAGTCTATGAAAGGATATGTTCTATATAAAGTGACATATTGAAGATAATTCTTCATGATAGGACTATGAAAATATTACCCATGATAAACCCTATGAAACAACTCATTTCTAGTGTTTGTTTTTGAGGTCACCCCATGAAGTAGTCCCACATAGTATTTAGAGGGTATAATCAGATATTGTATTTTTTAGAGCTTCATAGAATCCAAATTTTCATAAATTTGCCTTATCCATTTTTATAGAAATTATAAAGGATAATGTAAAACCACATTCTATTTGAACATGACATTAATTAAAATTCACCAATTTATATTCTCAATAATAAAATTAAATATATAACTTGGACCCCCCATATCCATTTCATGAAGTAATAAAATAATGGAAATTGGACCTATCATATGTTTCATCCTCATGAGGCCATTTACCTCTTGAATCTACTCATCTAACATGATCATATTATCAATGTGTATGATATTGATACATTAATATTTTGTAATCCTGTCATTTGGTATAGGTCCCACACATATCCCATGTGATTTGAAAATTAGTCCTTCTTTTATTGTATAATACATAGGCTCGTCCCAATTGAAGATATCATCATGATTAAATATCAATGACCCAAGAAAAATCACCCATGGATATCCCTAATACATTTTCCACAAATACACTGTGTAAGGCCACATAGTATGAAAAAAGTTGGTATAGGTCCATATTCCCTCTAACCCTTTATGTATCATGATAGATCTTCCAATACCTATTGTTACCCACACTAAGCATGACTTACTTGGTCTAATCTATATTTATTGATCATTCCAATAGTATAATTGAGGAATACCAAAATGTTATAGTAACAAAAAATTAAAAAATATTTCAAAATCCTTATCACATGAGGTCAAAATAAATGGTAGGGTCCTTCTATATGAACTTAAACACCGTCAACCAAAATACAGGGGATTTTATTACTACTTCAATATGATACATAAAACCCCTCTTTGAGGTTCAAATCCAATAACTAAATGTATATATTAATTGGAACATATTATTGATGAAAATACTCCCCTCTTGAATATCCAATTTTTTTTGCTACAAATTTATATATCATTCGACTTTGGGAGATATTTATTTGGAGGAAATATCAATCTTCATGGGTCTGCATCCCCTTAGAACCATCCTAATGAGTCCATAATCATTGTGAAAGCACATCATGTTTGATATTATATGTCCCCACAGTCCCATATAACCACATATAACAATGTGATCCATCCCCAATGAAAAATATGTTTTTAATTGGTAATATATAATCTAAAATGACATATAAAAAGATTCTTATACATAAGTCCCACACTAGTCTTTGCAAAAAACATTTCTCATTCTATTTTATTCCATATGATATTAAAATTATTGGGTTTGGTCTTTTTGAAATTTTTTATCGGTATAATCTGTTCTATTATGTCTCAGCATACTATATAGATTATGATTTATTTTTTGACGATATGTAGAAATCCCTTCACACATAGGATTTATTATAAATCCATTAAAAAACTTCTTCATTGGATAGTGGTAAGAACATGACTCACCAACCATGTTATGTTAATAACATATAATCCTAAACTATGAACCAATAATAAGTAAATTTATTGTGGATAAAAATTATGATATAGAATTTCCCACATTTATGCATGATTTATAGCCATTACTAGAATGATTGGGGTAACAATCCCTATACTGGGATTTGGGAAGGATTAATGAAAAAATCCTAAATCTATAAGAGTGTCCAATGGAATATATAAATCCCCCGACAAATGTTATAGGGAGCCTAACGTAAAATCCATTCGACCAATTGTTTTTTATAATAATCACTTTCCAATAACATGAGTGATTACATGGATTTGGAAAATAGCTTTAAACTGACATTGACATAGAACTGTCATAGCATGGGAGGCACCTTGGGGTGTTTAAATAAAAAAAATTAGACACATATCTTGCCCTAAAAAATTGGTATTTACCACTCCATATATGTACATATATAAGGAATATAATATTTTCCTAGAATAACATTGGATCTTATAAATTCATGAATAAAATTCCCAAATTGTTGTTAAAATCTAGGATATCATTTGGTAATGACTTTTGAGATAATTTCATTTAGATATACAGTCTCTTATACATATAAATGTTGTGAGCATCTATTTTAGAGATATATTATATTCGAATAAAACAATATGGATTAGTAATCAAATAAATTAAAAATATTATTTCATTCTTCTAATGAGGAATAAATAATAATATTATAATAAAATAGTTGGATATTACATCCTATTTTTAAATGGTAAATGTAAATGGAAGAAGAAAACCAGAGTGGTTTTGATGTTCTTATTTAACCTATTACGAATTATAACACAATCAGATGATATATTATATTTTATATATCATACAGGGCCACTAATATTTATGTCTCAAGATATAATTTTTTTTATTGGAGCTAGGAAAGACTACCCAAAGGGAGTGATAATAATATATCATCTCTATGCTCCTCATGGATAGAGAATCCTTATAGTTTATCCCAAACCCTAAGATATAATTGAGAAATATATGCATCTTACAGGTGGTCTCTCAATCATTTGTGTACACATGATTCTTTAACACGCCTCAAAATTTCATTTTTCCAAATGAATAAGAGAATTAATAGAATTTCATTACTAAATATTATCTAGAAAGTCGTTATTCTAATAATCTATCACCTCCATTTTTATTTCAATGAATGGACTCATTAGGATTCGTTTTAACTGGATTGATTCAATTAAACTTTTGGAATCATCATACTAAGAATTTAAATTACCACATTTCTATTTACTAATATATATTTGAAGTCAATATAATTCATATTCTATAACTCCTCACATTTCCACTATCTATGGTTTCATTACTTTTTTGAAAAAATATAATTCAGGATATTAGTATTGAAATAAAAAATCAATTTCACAAAAAAGGTAGTGTAAGAAAATTTTATAGAACTCATATATACTATAAGATCAATGAAATGGATCATTTGATTATTTTTTATGTACAATTTGGCAGACATCCATACAAAACTATGTATTCACCCTGTAAATGATGAAGACCCAATAAAAAACGTTATTCATCAATATAAATGAAATTTACCGATCGGGACTAATGTATATTCAATATTAGATTTTTTTGACATTTTTATTAAACTCAATGTTTTTTGGTCCAAAGAACCTTAAAAAAACCCAAATTTTCATGTATGAGTAGTCAAATTTGAATCATTCAAAAAGAGATTTCCATTTGAAATATCTAGTAATTGACCTCTAGAAAAAATAATTGATATATGTCAAAGACATTATTTGTTAATTTCTAGGGAACAAAAACTCTAATGTTTTTTGTATCAATTGAAATTCAACATTTTATCCCCCCAAGTCACAATTAATTTACTTTATCTATGTAAGAGTTACACATTGTAATTTTTTTTCTCTAGATATGATCATAGTGGGTTCTCAAAAAAATCCAAAGTAATTTATATGATTCTCCATTATTTTTTAGAGGATAAAATACTATCCATGAAAATAATGATGAATTAGTTTATGTATCAATGAAAAATCTAGTTTATTAAATCTGTGAATACCACATGGCATGTAGTTAAAAAAAATTAATAATAGGTACTTGTAATTCAAACACTTGACTCTATATTCATTCCTTATAATATTATTCCCTATCATCCTTAGATGGTGATATCCATAATGAAGTTAAATCTTTAATAACAATCATTAAATATTCAATTTATCAGGTATAAAAGCAATGTCAGGTAAAATGAATTAATTTTCTTGGTTACATGATTTATCATACTCTAATTGATTCATTAATGAAGTTTTTAATTTGTTTCCTTTACAAATAGTACCAAATTATCCAATGAAGACGAACTATAATGATTTAATGACTTGGATTATAATTAATCATTTATAACGATCATCTATTTTAATTCATTAGGAACCATATTATATAAAGGTAGTGACATTAGATACTTCCTAGTCACTAAATAAATAAATATATCAACTACCTACACAATAGTTAAACCTAAGAAAATACCCTGGAACACTTAAAATAATTGACCATGGGAGGAAAGTATCTCTTGAAATTCCATTTATCAATCTTTATTAAATGATATTACATTTAAAACATCCATAGACCAACCCCAAGAAGAAGATTTCTTTACTAACTAGACATTAGGTATCATTATCTTTGAAATAATTTAGATCATCCATCAGGGGTAGTAGAGATCAAACATTTTATATAATAGAAAATAATGGATTTAAATGAAATCGTATAATCTTTCCTATGAATAGTAGGAATTTTTTCCTTTTTAGAATAAGGAAGTCCCACATAACACAACCACTGATATAGATATAATACATGAGGGGTACCAGAAGCCACATACATTCTTCTTCATAAGAGTTTTACATATTCCCATTATATAGTGCATTATATCAGACGTTAGAAATAAAAAATAAAGATACAATGAGATATGAATGATTTAGTGGTTAATCTAGCAAATAATATCTATTATTTGGATGATGTAAGATCAATGGTACATCAGAAAATATCTCTCCCTATGTCTAATTCTACAGGTTATTACTCAACTAGATGAAGCTACATAAATTCAAGGAGGACATGGATCTTGTTTCCAATATAAAGATCAAACATCAATATATTTTACTAATATGAAGAACTACATATTAATCTATACATATTATATAAAGATCTTACCACCATAGTAGAATTTAAATGTACTATAGACCCTTTTTGAGGAAACAACAATGCATTATTCTTCCCTAGGAGATTCACCATACATATCCATAAGATATTCCCCATCCTATCTTAAGCATGAAATACATCTAAAAAATCTTATAATGAATGTTTTTAGCTGAAAACTACCATATTGTTGGAATATAAGTGCAACACCTATTTAAGATACATAATATATATACTATAAATATTTACTAGATTCTTCACCAATAATTTTAATGATTCATCACGTTTCCTTTTCTTTCAACGAAATTCACCCTCACATTTTAATGGAATAAAAGAATAAATAATACTATAAAACCTATATTCTTGGTTGATATTCACCATAAAATCTTAGCACATGGATTCTTCACCTGAGGGAAGCATAAACATAAATAATTGGGATTGAATTATATGTATACGGTGTATTTAAAACAAATACATTTTAAGTTCTACATTAAGAAGTAAAACTGGGAATAAAATGAATGAGCTCAGAAAACTAGTTTAAAAACACAATGGAAATTCAAATTTATTTCTATATGAACTCAAATATCCAAGAATTTTTAAAGGCCATCCATTAAAGATACAATTAATGAGTGAACATGACAATGGAGTCTACAGAAACAAGTATGTAATAAATCATGGAGTGAATGATGAACTACCACCATTATTAGTTTGTGAAATTAATCATGAAATGAGAAACCCACATAATTATTGGAAATAATGTCTTTATGAATAAAAAAATAATTTACATTATATCTAATTATATATATATACCACTATAAAAGTTTTACTTCTTTAACAAAATAGCGACTGGTGGTGATGAAAATCATTAGCCAAATCCATATATTGAATTAGACTCAAAACTTCCTCACTAGCCTATGTTATAAATATTACATCAGAATGGTCTATGGATAAAATGGTTATCACCAAGATATCAATATAATTTTGGTCTAAAAATCAGTTATCTTATGAATATTTTTCCATAGCTTCCTTAGGAGGACTCCCAATGGATCATCATGGGTTAATGGTATAACATAAAGTCAAAAAGGATAGAATAATGCAACCCAGTAATGAATATAAATCAAAATGGAAACCTAAACATCAAAAAAACTTCAAATCCCATGATAATACTTTTATAAGTTAAAAAATTGAAAATTAGTTAGAATTCCCACTAAGCATGGTTACATTACCCAATTTAGCTAACCCTACACCAACCATATGGGTCTTACCAGATAGGTTGGATTTTGTGTAGGATTTTACAAAGCAATGTACATGTATGCACAAAACAATTCTAATATCCTTCAGTTTGGGTAGTATGTTTCTATGAATAGTTTATAGCCCATAAAAAATTACCATGTGTTTAAAATATCCCTATTAAACCCCTTTATCTGAAAAAAGTCCTCAAAATATTAAAAATTATTCAAGGTAAATCCAAAACTAACATTTCCTAACATCCCATTATGATCTATAGCTTGTTACGATGAGTGTTGGTTAGTGGCTCACCTGTAAAACACCATTCAAGTCCCATTGACACTTTCTATTATAGTACCTAACTTCTCAGACATCTTAATAAAAATTCATGATAAAATACCATTATTCCACACATGATCCTTTTGTATCCCCAACCTGATACTTTATTTGGCCCAAAATAAGGCCCTGGGGGAGTTTATTATCCCCAAGGGTTATATAATAGTTCTAAATTTTTGAAGAATGACTATTGGGAATGTTTTCCCTAAAAATTAATTTATTATAATATGGATATTAACCAATAATATGATATAGATTCATTTTATAGTTGAAATTATTATATAAAAATAAGAACGATTCAAAAAATAACCTCAACATAGTATAATATAAATATAAATCTTAATACACAATAATAATGAATATGAATAAATCCAACATAGTGTGTTTGTAACTTTTTTTCTAAAAATAAAGTGGCATAATTTCAAATGGATGCAAATTTGTCAATAACATATTATAAGTTTATAATAAATACTAGATTCCAAATATATTGAAATAATCACTTCCCATATCAATGTGACATGTGTTCTATATCATATAATTTGACCCCATACATGCCCTAACATGGATAATTTGAACATCCACTATCTCTATATAGTGCCTTGTATTTACCATTACTAGTTAAATAATTGTCAATATACACCATTAACTCTATATTAATGTGTGTATATAGAAACTTAGAATAAAAATACTAGTATAAATACATTTATCAGTATATATTAAAAAAATTAAGAAAAATAAATGACCTTTATTTTTAACTACAACATTTAAAGGTAAACATTTCATGATAAGATACGAAACTAATAATGAAAATTACCATTTTAATAGTTATTAATGATTTGGATGTGTAAAATCATATTGAAAAAAATAGAATCTAATGAATCCATAAAATATAAATAGGACTAATTCAAAAGGTAACTATAGTTCTGTGACCTAATGGAATTGTATATACAAAATAATAAATGTACACGACCTCTTAAGAAGAGAAATAACATTCCCTAGTTTGTTCCAATATAATGTAGGATATAAAATAATGATAGGTGTATTCCCTATCAATGAAATATGAAATTCTTGAATACATACTTACCGAGAAGTACATAATATATCCACTTAGAATGGAATATTCCAAAAAGTAAGAATTTTGTGAGTTCAAGTCCCCTTCTAATTAACAAATGATTCCAAAAAATATAAATGCTACATTAAAAATCCATTCTGTCTCTAAAAAAGATCATGAATACCATTTAATTATAATGTTTTAATTAATAACAAGATAAATAATTAAAAAACTTAATTATCACTTTAATTTAATTGTTTTTCATATAATCATTAAGAAATATTTTATAGTTTAAACATTTTTGATAATATGAATCATTTATTATTAATTCACATAATAAAATTTCAATCATTTCATTAAACATATTTTGATCATTTTTTTCAATCTATTTCATATATATATTATTGTATTATGATAAATTTTTTCACCCAAAACTCTAAGAAACCAAACAAGAACATGTTCAAAAACAATCTTATTACTAATTAACATAGAAATGTTATATGATAACCAAAAAAATGTATAAAATTTTCAAGAAAATAATAGTTTTTATCCATGGGAATGAATAAGAAATATCCTTCTTATTTTATGATCAAATATTCTTACTCTAACAAATTTCTAGTATAAAGAAAAAAAAATTTCTTATTAACAAAATTTATTTATATAGAATCCCATACCATTAAAATGTTCTAATATGAACCCCTATCTATAATGGACCTAGAGGAGTATAAAGAAAATTTTAAGAAGGTGAAAAAAAATAAAGAAGGAAGGAAAACACATATTATGTTATTTAATGTATAATTTTGATGCATATTCACATTTAATCATTTCAAATAGAGGTATGTAGTCAAAAAAATAAATTTGTAGGCCTGGGAAAATAGTATTGGACAAAAAAGGCCAAGGTGGGGGGATTAATTTGATTATGGAGGTGAGTTAGTCTCAAATTTTTTCTAATTTAGGAACTCTAAATAGTTTGGATGGAGGGTTTAGGAAACATAGTGCTGCCAATTTATTAACAACTTTGAAGAAACCCCCTATACAAAGGGGTAGTCATTAAAATTTGCTCTCATAATTTTTGATGTCATGGTCCAGAGAAGATATAAAAATATAGATGGATATTCTATGATTGAGGGGTATCCATATGGTTTGGAAGTAGGATTTAAATATTTATTCCAAAATATTGCACGATTAGTCCAAATTTAAGAGTAAATTAAATAGTTTGTCCTTTATATTTAATACAATTTTCATAGTTTAATTAACTAGTAAACAACATTTCATACCCCAATAGAAAGCTTCCCCACCATTTTCACTACTTAGGACATGGTTAATAGTAACCCTGTGACAACCATACACCCTTCCAAACCCCCATATTTTTCAAAATTTTGAATGAAATTTGATTGATAATTTAATAGAAATTTTTTATAAAATAAAAAATAAATATAATACAGGAAAATAATGTGTTGGGTATAAAATTTCATATAACACCAATTTTTTTTAATAAATGTATTAAATAGTACTAACCTTTTCAATAGGGTTCTCATTTCATTTTTATATCCTATAAAATTAGAAATCAATAGTTATTAATTATTTTTCTAGTGTAGTGTCCTGATGTGTGACCTACTTATGAGTTTCCAATTGTGTATGAGATTGAGGTAAATTTCCACTAAATTAACTTGGGGTGTCCGTTGCAGAAATGACATATTTAGATATATAACTATTGGGTCATCTGGGGAGACCAATAAATGAGATTACCTGTGC
The DNA here is from genome assembly GCA_963277665.1 of Viscum album. Lineage (NCBI taxonomy): Eukaryota > Viridiplantae > Streptophyta > Magnoliopsida > Santalales > Viscaceae > Viscum > Viscum album. Next base: position 1,199,941,012 of record OY728157.1, read on the forward strand.
ATGTTAGGTAATTTATAATGCTTGGTGAGTTAGTAATTGAAGAAAATATGGGAGAGTTGGGGATCATATCCAGGTTGGTTGGGATTGGTTATTATTATTTTGTATCAAACCAATACATGAATAGGATTGTATAAGAACTTCCAATATTTGATGTGTGGGGTCCAAAACAAGGGATTATTATTTACTAGGGATTATAATACCTTGGAAGAAAAGTGAGGCTTATTATATTAAATGTTACCACCCATTCTAATCATGTTCATCATTTTTTATAGTCTACAACATGATTAGGACTCTATAGTTATGTTTTTTTCATCGGTTAAATGTCTATGATACTTCTGTGTTAATTGAGTGTAAGGGAAAATTCCACCAAATTAACATATGTTTGTCTATGGTGAAATCCATTATATTGTCAAGTGATATTTAAAAGAAAGGGTGAGATAATATACTACAAGAAGCATGTCTCTAAAATAATCTTTTTGTGTCAGTTCGGATAGGACCTGAGGGATATATATAATATTTGGGGTTCCTATAATAGATATAAGGTCTTGGTTGTTATAACATCATACTCAATATCATTAATATTTTTTCTTAAATATATCATATTCCCTTAAAATTCGGTATATTTTTTTCTTCACTATAAGAACCTATAACTCTCAACAACTATATACCATCTATACTGAATACCCAATATTTTAATATTCAAAATCATTATTCATTATGATATATTTTTTGCACCTTATTGGACCGTAAATCTTTCCATCATAACGGAACTATAGAAATTAATAAAATTAATTTGACATGTAGTATATAGATAAACCTAAAACTCTATTTTTTTAGCCTAAAATCACAATATGACATACACTCACCCACCATGTCATGGCCACATTCCTATTATTCCTAGAATAGTGATAATCATGGGATCGTCCTTTAAAACACAAGAAATTATGAGTGGTTTTAAATTTAAAATAAATCCATATATCAAACTAATATGACATGTTTTCCTCTCCAATATGGAATAGATTATATTACTATAAATCTAGATGAAACACATGAGACATTGTTTTTTTTCATTATCTTAAATTTAAAATAATCAACACAATACATAGTTTAGAACTCCATTTACCATTTCCATAAAATCTCTTAATGTAACATCAACTAAAAAAATATTTCATTACACCTATTATGCCACTCAACATTTTTCATCAGGAATTATTAAGACATATTGACATGTGAAATAATTTAAATGAAACAACTCAACATTTTAGTAAATTGAAAATTACCCTTAATAAAAAAAATTACATAGAAACTTTGAAATAATTTTTATCCATTTTAAAGCATTAAAAATGACAAAACAATACCATTAATCCACAATGAAGAAACATTATCACATAAAATTCAATATTTTTTCAAAAGTGAATTTCATTGAAAAAACAACTTCTTTCATGACCACTGACATCCAATATTTTTATACGATCCACTAGAACCTATTAAACAATAATATGGAAATTTTTGACCTTACATTATACAAAAAACCTAGAAATCATGCTACTAATTCTAAAATATTCTAAAATTTTAGTAAATAGTAAAAAAAACAATTACACAGTTCTGTTATTCATATTTAAAAGAAAAAATGCATATCTATCATTCCAAACTATAATGTAATATAGAATGACTGTACCAACAACATAAAATAGAGACTACTCATGTAGGGAAACAAGAATAAATTTTATACTAATTCTAAAGGAAACAATAATCTTTGAAGATCATTTCCAAGCATAACTTACCTAAATGGGATTTTATTTATTTACTTTAAAGAAATGTGGGAGATGTTATTAAATATCCATGAATTGGAAAAAGTGAAGTAGAATAAAATTGAAAAAATATTAAATATAATTTTTTTAAGGATTCATCCTACTATATCTATTGGGGAATTAATTTATCTTTGAAATATACTTATACATTATATAAAATGGGTGAGTAAAATATATAAATACGACATTATGTAAATCAAATATTATGGAGGATTTTTCTCTTATTAATTCTATGTATTTAATATCTATGAAAGGATTTCTTAGATCAATATCGAGGGTTTACTTATAAATCCTGCATGTAGATTAAATTTTTTTATTGACGATGATGAGCTTATGGAACATATAACGTCATGGGAATCTTCATTTAATGTTGTGAAGAAGATAAATATGAATGATTCCCCATAACAGATTGAATTTAATGAAAAATTTTCATTCACTTATTCAACCTTAAAGGGGAAAAATAATTTTTATTAAAATATAAACTAACATAGTTTTAATGTGGAATGGATAGGATCCTAATTAAAAAGTAACCGAGAAATATTTTATATGCTAACAATAATGATCCACCAAAAAAGAAACCCTTAAAGTATGTTAATGAAAACATGAGTGAAATATATAATATTTACAGATAAAATAAATGTTCTCAAGATATGTTGAAGTCTTAGTCGAATCTGATAACGAATAGATTGAGATCCAAAAAGACCCCAATTAATTTTTTATTATATTATTTTAGAAAATATATTATAAGGATAAAAGATAAGTAAAGGAAGATTAATTTTAGGTAATTTGGTATCTTAGTGTAAATTATGAGTCAATAATTGAGGAAATATATATTTTAATACAAAAAATTTAGAATTTTTACATTAATATAAATTCTAAAAAAATAGAATAAAGTATGATTTAATGTATTATATTTAAATTATTATGTTTTCTATGATGATTTCATAAATTATGTTATTGTGAATATGTTATATGTCGAAGATAAGGTTTTAATCTTTATTAGTTTGACTATGATTGTGAGGGAATAGATAAAAAGAATACATAATAAAAAAACAGTCAACTGAATGTGAAAAACGACTGATATCTAAAAAATATCAGAAAGTATTGAAAATTTAGCCTCATCTGTGTATTTTATTTGGTAAAGAAGAGGAATGTTGATCCCCCAATGTTTCATGACAATTATATTAAAAAAATAATAACTAACTACAAAGAGAAGGTATTACTAAATCATGAAACTAAAAAAATCTATCATGATAAATGTGATGAGGAAAAGTAAAAATTCAAGGGAAAATAATGATTTGGGTGATCTATAACAGACAATTGTACAGAAATGATAACATAAAGTAACTAGCCTAAAAATTTGTATTATTGTTTAGGAAGTATAGGGAAATCATAAAACATGTTCCCTATAGGGAAATGATATTTCAATGAATAAACAATTGATGATATTTGACAGAAATACATAATCTGATTGTACACTATATGATTACATAAATAACTTACATATAGAGTTTAAATCAATTAATATTATTACCTGTAATTTATTAAGTTGTTAAAAACACTCCCATATACCAATGGTTATTTATCCAGGGATATTTTCTTTATATCAATTTTATAATATATTACAACATTTAATTATTAAAAAAAATCATCACATTTGATTACCTTTTACACATATTAGTTCATAGAAAATCATTGGAAGGTAATTAAAAAATTTAAAAGGGGGGGGGGGGGTAAAGATCCATGTTAGTGGATAAACAAATAATATAGAAACATGAATAATATGGGTGATCATACAGAATACCATAATGGAGTGAGTATATAATGAACCTATATGTATAGTAACATAATCAAGGCACAAATCCAATGAATGAAGAATTATATAATGGTGATTATAAACCACCCATACATATACATGTAGCATAAAATAAATATATCTGATATAAAAAGTATATAAAAAAAATAATTCAAAGGAATTCCACCATGATAGTCAAGAAATATATGTTTTGGATAACCACCCATGTAATATAACACCATGAACAAGGCCAACCATCCATTCCCTAAAAAAACTGGTAAAGGATAACCACCCATGTTATTTAGTTAATAATTTCATGAGATATAATGCATTTCCTGATTTATTGAAGGTATAAAAATTCAATATAGTTATGAAAAATCATATCATCTACAGAAATGTAGTCTATACAAAAAAAATAACAATTATAAAACATAGCATGAATAACCCATGAAAATATAATGGTTAAAAAAATTAATTAGAAATAGGAATAATCATTAGGAAAAATACAATATATAAATTATAAAGTTAATTATTTGAGAAATATCTAAACAGATACAAAAGATTTGTTTAAATGTATGAATATAAAAGGGTATAGAATACATAGGGAATATTTCATATTAACATAATATGTTGTATATAATTTATGAAGTGATTCATTAGTTTTTACACAAATATAAAATATTAAAAAATATATAAAATGAGGGTTTAATTATTATATTAAACATGTAATATAACATTTATAAAATAAGAAACAAGAGGTTTTAAATATTCAATATTGTTATAAGATACTAAAAGAATCTAATCTATTAAAAGAAATAGTTAATATGAAAATAAATAAAATAATTTTTTTAACATTTTCATAAGATATTGAATATCAAAAAAATATAGGGAAAATAATTAATGAATAAATGGAATGTAGAAATCATTTTTATCCTTGACATAATAATAATTAAATTGGTATGTAAGAGAAATATTTATTTGAAATTATGATAAATTGGTCAGTATATGACACGATGAAGTGATATTGATGGCTGAATCACCATAAAATCATTTTCATGGTTGAAATAGGAATTAATATGATTAATTTTTTTTAGAACCACAAAATTTTGATAAAAAAGAATTATCATGGTTATTTAAATTTAAAGTGCATACTGATACTCAAAATGATGAATAAACATAGATAATTCTTTATCAATTATGGGATCTATATTGAATCCCTTTAAATCATCAAAAATTTTAATGTAATACACATCAATAGTAGAGAGAATATGTGGATTATTTTAATCTCTTCATGATTCATGGTAAAATAATATAATATACATTGATTGGAAAATTTATACACAACAAATAAGAACATTTGTAAATATAATTGAACACAAATCAATTATATGAGCTTATGACACGATTCCCCTTATAAATTTCATAATGGATTAAGAATGATTAAACTAGATGGAAAAATATTTTTAATTTAAATTTATTTCTAGAGGAAAAGGCATAGAATATTTAATTGGATAATACAAATTAATTCAATAAATGAGGATTCTATAGAGATATTATTAGATACGAGTAGATAAAGGATAATAACCCCTTACCATTATAAAAAATTTATAGTGCTATCATTAAATCAATGAGAGAATATGAAAATATCATTAATTTCATATATTTTATGGAAAAATATATTTTGAAATTGTTTTATGATTATATATACACAATATATGAGAACATTAATAAAAAATATTCTACATAATAGAATAAATTAAAAATAAAATAAGAGTATCATTGTTAACATCATAATTCTTTATATGTAAATAAATTGGATTAAAAAGACATTTAAATCCAAAGAGAATCATGGATGATAAGAAATTTTCTAATTTCAATTGAAATTTAAAAAATTTACCCAAATTTATATTTTATAAATAGAATATCAAATTATAAGATAGGTAAGGAGATAAACTTTACCTATATCATTCTTTATAACATATTAAGGATAAAAATGTGGGTGAATATGAATAAGAAATGTGAAAAATAAAATTTAATTAAAGAATTAAATAATACAATTTTATAAAACTATATTAAAAATATGTATAAGATTACAGAACATTATTAAGGAAAAATATTCAGAAATAATGAGATTGTGACACAATCCCACCAACCTAAACATCAAAATCACTTGAACCCATCCTAAAATCTTATTTAATAAAATTATATAAGTTAATAATCTATTTTATAAATTTATTTAAATTCATTTACTTAATATTTATCACATAGTATCATTTATTACATCTTTTTTAGTTATAAAATTATTAGATTTATCATCAGATATTAGTAGATCTAATTTTTTGATTCTTATATTTATACAAAAATCTCTATCATCAATCATTGTTCATCATTTCATTATTTATAGAGTAGTTGATGTACTATAATAATAATTTAATAAAAAACTAGATTCCCAAGACCATTTTATAGAATGTATAAGAATAAATCATGAAGAAATACTTCACAATTCATTAATTTTTGGTTCATTTTCCACTGATAAATATTTATATAATATCAATTTTTCATATAAATATTTCAAATACATGTCATTATAATATTTTTATTTTTGTTAACCATTTTATAAAATTCAATAATTTTTTTATTAATTATCAATGATTTATATATTTAAAATAGAGTAGCATCATTATAATATAGGGTTGAAATTACCAAAAAACAATCACACTTTACTGAAATAATGACTATAAAATAAAATACATATTGTAGAACCTTGTTTTTGTATAAGTTTTATTTGTTTCAAATGGTTTTAATTGGTTGTTAAATGATGACATCTATGTCAATATGGTGAAAAATTTATAAATAATATGCTTTTGGAAATTTTTGAGGAAATAAAATTTCTTGGTAATAATGATGTTACAACATGGACTATTCAATAGTGAAGAATTGAAATAAAGACCTCAGTTATATTATATCCAGAAATATCTTTTTATGGATTTTCTATTTATAACTATTCAAATTGTTTAAAATATAATCTGGTAAAATACTTTTTTCAATGATGAAAAATTATTTATAAAAATATATAATATGAAAAGAATGATTATTGGATGATTAATTTTACTTTGGAATTGATATTACACATGAAATGAGGAATATGAAGTCCATTAAAATATACATTTTCATGAATAAGTGAATAAATAAGATAATAGAAAATATAATTTTTCATGGAGAAGAAATATAAGGCCATGTAATTTAAGGATTATTTCATGATTTTTTTTAAAGATAAGTGAATACCCTAAAAAATATATATTATTTTTTCATGGAGTATATTAAAAGAATTCATTTGAGAATGGAACGTGAAATTATATTGAATAATTTATAGAAGTATTTATGGGAAAATAATCAAAAAATAAGCCCACATGTAGAGTAACCAAGGACCACCATAGGCACACTAGTGGGGGTGTATAGGTCAACCACATGGTATTTATCCAACATGGAAGACCGTTGTTGAAGGAGGAGGCCACAGAGGGCTTGAATAGGCCTTTAAGGAACAGACATGTCATTCATAGAGAAACACTTACATGCACATAGAGATTATAGGTTAACTAGGTAGATAGTTAAAAAGTATGATGTGAACTGTATAGGGCATGGGTACATGTGTTCTATGGTAGAAAACCTTCTTCAACAACATAAATAAGCAATGGAATGAGATCAATATTACTACACCACCCCACGGAGTAAAAAATCTATGTGTTGTGAAGTGGCATGTGACACTATTTCGTTATCATTGAAAATATATAGCTAAAAAAAGCTAATATATCAAGTGGATTTTGGTTATATGATAATGATAATATGATTATTTTACCTATATCTTCATGGTATTGGTTCTGTTCATCAGAATTCATCCATGCCACAACGACTATCATTGATCTAAGATAGAATGAAGTATATGTTGAGAAAATAAAATAATATATCATCATGTGTTCTTATAATATGTGCATGTTGTTTTTAATGAATAAATATCTTCACAGGATGAATAATAAAATTCTCTAAGGTTTTCATGATAATTAAAATGTTTTTATAAAAGATAAAACACAATATCATTTTCACATGAATGTGAGTACTTCACTACTAGAAGATGTCTCAATATAATTTTTAAAAACAAGACACCTATTTTAGTGTCAAAAATTAATTTAAATAAGAATATACTAATATATTAGGGTTTTAAATTTATTATTAACATCTAATATTTTTCAATTGAAATTATCATGCCTTAATGTGGCCTGACTGTCTGAGTAGATTTGGTGATCTTCTATTTATAAATATTGTGGTACTCAATCCAAAAATATATAATGAAATAAAATATATATATCTATAAAAAAGATACTATGGATTTTTTCCATACTCATATATAGTGAGAAGATGATAAAATAACTTTAGGATACTAAATGAATGGGATTTCAATGCACTACATGCGCGAAGTAGAAGAGTTAAATGTTGTACATTTCTTGCTCATCTATGAGTCCAAAATGATAGAAATATTTTATGAACATGTGTGAGCACAATAATATCTCATTGGTTTTCAGAAATAAAATTATCCAAATATAATACATAAAAACAAATTATCATGAACAAATTTATTTTGTGAAGGAGGAGGTAACATGTTACTTTACATGAATGAAGGTCATGTGCATGAGAATATAATTGGGAAATCTTCTCCCATTTGGGTTTGTGAAAATAAAAGTATAATAAAACCATGATAACTATTAAATATAAAAAATAATTGTGCATAAGGAAATAACATGGTGTGGTGAACAAAAAAAGGGTAGTCTATGAATATATCTTTGACCACAATGAAACAAAGGAAAAAGTGAACACAAGACGCTCATACACAGGTTGATGAATATTCATTTAAGGAAGAAACAATATTATGAAAACATATAAATAATAAACCATGTATTTTTATGAGTTTTATTTTAATTTATATATAAAATTCATCCTTGTTTATATAAATCTTTAAGATGATTTGGAATGTTTAATTTTGGGTAGGTATTTTTTACAAATAACCAATTTCACTAAGGGGAAATCGATACTACAATTTGGAATTTTTTTTAAAAGAATAAAGAGTAATAAACTACTATAATACTGCATATTATATTGTTCCATGGTATAAGTGAGTTCCCAATAATTATTAAAATTATTATCACATTTTTGGTAGATAAATTTTGAGATTTTAAGTCCACTATTCATTCATATAATTCTGACCGAAGATGAATTTATTGTGATGATGCTACGAGGATTTGAGTTTTTTTCTGTTTACAATAAAAAAGTTATTATTGATTTAAATATTTATAGATGATAATAAAATAAATATCAATTTTTATTGGAATAATATGAATAAGATAATAATGATTTTAGTTTTCTATTATGAATAAGAAATGTGGGTTTTTTATATCATGCATGTTCTAAGTGAAGATGAAGAATGTGGATGAACAAAAGTAGCATCGTAGAATTCATTAGAAGTATCAACATATGGTAGAAATTTTAGTGTTACAAAGAACATTAACTTTTGAATACTGTGTTTTTAGTAAGTATAACAAAATAACTAGGATTTTGGAAATAAGAACTATTAATTAACTATACTGAAACATAAGTGAAATGATATTCACTATTTTTTGTAACCACATCCTTTGAGTTTTACTATGGTTTTGTGGAATATGGGTGTCTCAAAAACATGATTAAGACTAAATACTCTTGTTATGTAGTGAACCTTGTAAAAATATCATTTTTAATATTTACAGTATTTCATATATATGCATAACGTAAGGAAAAGAGAAATAGACAATCAAGATCATAATAAATTAAAGATTTTAAGGGTAAAAAATGAATAATTGGAAAAATTATCAAATAAATCATTTAACAATCTCTCATTGTGGAATGTTCCCTAAATTGCTTCTATCAGTTTTTATTAGAGTGAAGTCTATATCTATTTGATTTTAAATACCATATATTTTTTTATGATTTTAGTTTCATTCCTATTTTAGAAATGAAGTTTAGATTCGATGAATATTTTGTTATCTTTAGGTAGAATTATATTTATTCCAAGATCATGATGATAATAAAAAATAAAGAAAAAAGAAAACAGAAGATTAGAACCCTCTTATATAAAGAATAGAATGTTTTAGTATCTCCATGTCTTTTCTACAGTGAAAATATATTTCGCTTATATAATAAAGTACATGTGGATCATGTTTCTACTAATGATATAGATCAAAATAATAACATATGTGACCATGATTTATGTGTAAATTCTATTAAAAAATATCCCAAAGAAAGGTATCCTAAAAAAATTGTGATGAGGATCAATAAAAAATATCTCATGATATATTAGTTGATTCATTAATTGACATTTTTATTTGAATTCGAACAGAAAAATTATATATTTTTTATGGATCTTTTCAATTTGTGAAAGAATAAGCCAACCGATATGGTGAAAAAGAATAATTTATAGAGAAGTATTTACATTTAAAAATTCCTAAATGTATAATTATCTCCATACAAGTTACTGAATTTTTGGAAACAAAAAGTTAACACTAAATAAGTACCTCAAAACGGGTCAATAAATTTGAAGAGAAATAAGGATTCAAGAAAACTCTAGTAGAAAATATCCATGCACATTAAGAATATCTAAAACGTATCCTTTATTTCAATGATTTATTATTAGTCAAAATGTACATTATGATTAATGGACATGAATCTTAGTTATATAACAACATCAACCTATAGAAAGAGGAAGTGGAAATAATTAGGATGTTTTGTGAAGAGATGGTGAATGTGATTGAAGATCATAATGAACCCTTAAGATGAAGTGTCTATAATTTGATTCTCAGTTTTACAATATTGAGAAAACAATTTACACATAAAAAATGAATGTGATAATTGATGCTACTACAAAATGGTCACAAGAATAATCTACACTTTAAATGACTCATTCGTCATTTTTTAAGACAATGAATTCATTTAGTGATCTACATCAAGAAGCTATAAATAAATTGGTACCATACATTCCATTTTGTAATAATTATATATAATAAATCTTTATGAGTATGGTATGTAAAGAACAAAAATATGAATAATTTTTGATGACTAATGATGAGTAGAATCCAACCACAATGACTAGGGTGGAAAAGAAAAATAACGCGGAGGCTGGTCCTCCATGAAGAGCCTAAAAATTTATGAATATATCCTAAAAACATCCTATAGTTTAAATAAGAAGACCAAGGTTTGTGGGTCAGTGTTGGAGCTCCAACAGATTTAGGAATTGAGATTTACATTTTAGTTATAATTTAATATATGAAAAATCTCAAAGAAATCCAAAAAATGGTCCATCCTTATGTTGGAATTTAACAATTAAATATAAGAAAAAAGACCATTTTGACCATGAAATAAAAATATACATTAGGATGAAAGAAGATGATTTTTATAGTGAAAAAAATCTCTTAATAAGATATCAATAATGAAAAGTGAGAATAATATGGACTAAATATCCAAAAAATTAATGTAAAGTGATTCATCTAAAATAACTACTAAAATAGATTTCACTAAGAATAATGCTTGTAAAAAATCAACACATATTAACAATGTTCCTCATTATATGTTAGTTATTTGGAAAATTTAGTTAGATAGAATGTATAAAATGGAAGACAATTATTATATGTATAGAGTAAAATAATAAAATCAATAGGATAAATATAAATCACTTGAGAGGTTGTTAAAAAAGAAAACTCCCATTTTAAAAATATTATTTGTAAGATATTTAAAAAAGTTGAAAATTTTAAAAAATGTTGTAATATTTTTCATCAAGAACTAGAATCAATCTTTTTTCATTTAAAAGGAAATTATTCTTGAAGTCTATTTAGAATATTAATTAACCATACAATATAGAATGGAGTCTATAGAGACCCGTGTAGCTGCGATATAACTCAAAACGGGCGTTCATAGGTGAAAAGATAATTATTGAAGGAAATGGTGGAATATGGATGAGAAAAATATCTCAACATTGATGTTCAAATTAAGAAGAAAAATGTTTCTGCATTATATTCTTTATATATTCTCAGTTTTTTATATTGTAGTTAATTGAAGGTTATGAAAGATCTCATGGGTATAATCTAAGAAGTAGTATGTTCTCCCAATTGCTAACAACAAATCTAAATAATTCATCAACCTTGAATGAACCCTAAACAGTAATTCAATTACAAATATTGAATAAGGTCAACTATGATTAATATGAATAATGTGATATCATATCCTAGAAAATACGGATAAAAAAGATCTCATTTTGGTTTTTTCTAATATTTCAGATCATTAAGATTAAATATTGAATAATATTAACTTTGATGAAGTATAATATGTTGTCAAATATGGAAAATAATAATTTGAATGTCCATATTTGTGTAATCTAAAAATTAGAACATATTAAATTAATTTATTGAAGATGGTCACCATATTAAAGATATTGATGATTATTTCAATAAAGGGGAAAAATGAATAAATATTATGTTTTTCAAGAGTCATTATATAAATTAGTATCAAATTTAAATATTTGGGAAAATAAATGTGGACCATGTATTTCAAAAAGGCATGGTTTCCTTAATATCTCATCACTGTTTATTTAATGTAATAAAAATAAAATAAGGGGGGTCTAATAGAATCATATACAACCAAGGTAATGATTTTATATATCAATTTTATATTTACACTATTCATGAATTACATAGTTTTTCTCACTATAAAAATGTTAGCCAAATTTTTGAACAAAAAATAAATAGTTTTATTAATATATTTTCATACAATGTTTTACTAAAAATTTTAGTTTTAAAATTAAATATTTTAAATTGGAGAAAACATAACCTCGTGATTAAATCATCTTATTAAAATTATATGAAGTTGTATTTTTTAGAATACCCTAAGATGATTGATTTTTTTGTGTATAGAAAAAAATAAATTTTTATTATTGAATTTTGTATTTATTTTCAAGTATTTACAAGATAAAATTGCATTTTGGATAATTTTAAAACAATAAATAGTTTCATTGGATTTAAAATAATTTAGTTATTATTTTTAAATGTATTTGGTAATTTTATTTTGTATATATTCTTCTTACATGAAATGGGAATTTTTTTGGAAAACTGTTTCTCATCTCATTATTCATGTTCAATTATAAATTTAATTCTATTACATAATTGTATTAAATCATGAGAAATGGATTCCTAATTTTTATTCGTTGGGTATAAATTTAGTAAATAAGACCTTATTTTTATTTAATATGATTGGTAACATTTTTGATATTTGTTAATGCGGTAATGGGTAAATTAGGTAATTACAGTTAGAAATAATATTTCAAAGTCTATAAAACCACTATACACTTGTATAAATATTTTTATGTGTATATGTCATTTATAATCATATATATCTCTAATATATGGACTTTTCTTCCAAAATTGAGTGATTTTTAAAATCTATAATATTTCTTGTGAAGAAAAGTAAAAAAACGACACACTGTTGTTTATAATTACTATAATATTTTTAGCAAGGGGAAAATGAGAGGATATGTTATGTTTTAAATAATTTTAGGAACATTAAATATATTTATTCATCATTTTAATTTATATTTAATTTTTGGTGATTAAATAATCACCGTAAATTATTACACAAAACTAATGCAAATATTATTCTACTAATGGAAAAATAAAAAATGATATTATAAATATTAAAAGTAATATAATTTCAATGAATTAATGAGAACATAAATTTTATATAAACTTTTTTATAGATATAGTAAAATATTTTATTATAATCAATTATGTTTTCAGGATGTATTAAAAATAAATGTAAATAAATAGTTCTAAAATTGAAAGTATTGATATTTTATGAAAATAATATTTTATTAAATGATATCATATTCATAGATAAAAAATATTAAGATAAGTGGTTATGATATGGCTACAAATATCAACCCTAGTCGATTTAATGTATGTTGGTCCATTTATTCTAAATATCATAACACATAAATAGTATCAAACCTTGTTGTCATGGTCAGTGTCAAAAGGGTTTACAGGTGGTTAAAAGGAAATGATAAGGATAAACATATGATCTAAACTTGTCAAAAAATTATTGACTCATACTCATATAATATTCAAATAAAATGAAATTTTATCCATTTGTACATCAATATTAATATATATATATATATATTGTATTTTTATTTTAAGAATATTCAATAACACCCCTCCACTCTATTATAAAAGGTCATGTCTTCTTATCATTTATTCACACTTAAAGAACCTTTTTATTTTTCTATGATCCACTAAATCGATTACATAAATACCTCCCCAAATCCAATAGGAATTGGTTATATCATATTACCTTCCTTGATGTGCATTGGGTTTAAAACATAATAGATTTAAGATGAAGAGAAATATAACAAAAGAAATGTGATCAATTACGGCTGAGGTAAGGGACACCATAATTTAAAACCTCATTATAAATGTTATAATTATTTATTTTCAAATTATTTCTATTATATTTCAATTTTTTAAATATATTATATGAATGGATATTTATTGTAATAACAGAACATTTAATGGAATTAAATGCTCCTATGCTTTATTGGTTTGCTAAAAGTAATATTTTTATTTAATGTTTGTATTTATATAGAAAAATAAAATCGAATGATTTATTGAAATGTTAACCATGATAATTAAAATTCACGCCATGATAAATGTAATTTCATGTTTAAATTCCTCTAAAAATAATTCTTTTTTTCTTCAAAGAATACCCTATTTCCATTTTCTATTTTTTTGGAATTTAAAAGGGGTTTTAAATGAAATGGGTATTTGTATACTTTAATGTTCTTTAGAAATGGATTTAAAAGAGTTGTTCAAATTTTTTATTCACTATATGGTCCTTTAACATTGTCCACAATGGTTTAATCCTATAATATCTCAAATGTGAGCCATATAAAGCTTACATGAATGGTTGAGCCACATTATGATTTACTAGTGGGCCTAGAATAGCATATAAGATTGTTATTCCTAAATATATCATCAATATATTAGGTGATGAACATGGTCTCTTGATAATTATATTATAAGTCAACTATATAGTGATTATAATTGTATGATTTCTGTAAGGGTTTTATGATGATGATATTGAGAGAGCCATACATGAATTTTCTATGTTTGTTAACGAGTTTTTCTGGAAATCATTTGATATAAAAAGGTATGACCACTATTGTTTTATGAAAAATAATTTTATTTTTAGATAAAAGGAATGTTTTTATGAAAAGGGATTTCATATAAATTAAATAAAGTGAATTTTAGATTAATGTTAGTAGAATATGTAATTTCATATAGGGATTATCTATTTTGAATGGTTTTCAATAATGGAAACATAAATACTATAGTAGAAAAATATCCAAGACAATGATATCCTTCCATATCATCAAATATGAATTGTCATAATTGTAAATGAGTAGTATTGTTCTTTGAATTATCTGTTTTAGTGATCTATTAATGATGAAAGAATCCATGATAAGGATTACCTAGATATATAATAAATGAACATGATGATAGTTAAGAACTTGATGCGACATCATCATATATAGTTCCATGGATAATATGAGATAGTGGTGATAGAAGAATGAATCAATTACCTAGAGAAAATATTTTATGGTATGGGGTGTTCAAATCATTAAGATATATCTATAAAATCCCATGTTTTTAGAATAAAAAACTTTCTTTGATAGTCTACTTGATACGTCACATCAAGAAAAAAAGAGAAAAAAAATATTATTATTTGAATTTTACCATTATTATATATCCATTTGAATTGTTTTTATGAGCATGGTTATCCATTTTTTGAAAATATGGTTTAATTTTTTTGTTTAGTTGATTAAAAATTAATTAAAAATAAAAATAAAAAATCTAATTGAATATAAAGGACGTGTTTTTTATGAAAAAAATTTTATTTCCAGAATTACATTTTATCATAATAAATTTAATTAATCACTGTTATTTAAATATATTAATGAATGTAATATTTTATTAATTTAATAAAATGTTTTCTAAATTTTCCAAAATTTTTTATATGATTAAGATAAGCATAAATCCAATTTTATTCATAATAAGTTGTATGTTTTTTAAAATTTACTTTACCATATTTTAATGAAAGGCATGTTTTAATTTTTTTTTTGAATATTTTATTAATTATATTGGAAAAAAACTTATCATTTTTAATGTGTAATATCTAAATTTTTTTTGGTTGAATTATTTGTATTTTTATAAAATGTTTCGTGTTTTATGATTAGTGAAAAACACAATATTATAATTGATAATAATTTTTTCATCTAAATAATTTATAGTGATAAAATATATTTTTTATTTTTTTAATGTATAATTAGATCTATTTTATTTCATTTAATATAATTTAATTCTCCAGAATCAATTTCACCATGATTTGGACATAAAAACATTTCACTCTTTTGAACATTATCTGTTGAAAACCCCATTTCTTATTCAGTCAATGAGTTAAATTTTAAATTAATTTTATGAAATTATATGTATTGAATTTTGAAAAATGGATTATATATATGGAAAACAATGTTAATATATAGTATATTGGTTCCTTTTTTTGGAAAATATAAATAATAGTTTTATTAATTTCGGATACCATGGTAAAACATAAATTGAGTAATTAAATGTAAAAATAAAATTATAAATATTAGAAAACTACCATAAAACATGTTCTAATTTTATTGGATGTGTTATTTTCGAAAATATTAATCATTGGGGTGATTTGTTGACCTATTTTAACAACATGGATGATATTAATCCCTTTATATAATTTTATTATATAAAAAGTGAATGATGTCAATGTTATGTTTCAATAATATTTAGATTTATAATACTAGATTATATAATATATATTTTATTATTAATATTAATTTGAAATATAAATTATTTATATACAACATTTTAGTTTATTTATAATTTTTAAGTGAAAAATAATTATTTAAAATGTCATCACAATGATGATGGAGAAATGGTTTAATTTATAAAAATATTAGATAAATGATATTAATGATAATAAAATAAATATAATTTTATATAATTAATGTCATAAAATAATTTTATATATTAATTTTATATGTTATTTTAGTTTTTAATGATTTTTTTGAAGTTATATTTTTGTTATGATATTTTTTAAAATATAAGAAACGAGTAGTGTGAAAACATTCATTAATGGTATTTAAAAACAAAAAATATTGTATCACATTATATAAAATTATTAAAAATATTGAATTATAAAAATTGGTTATGATAATTATTAAAAGATCATATATGATTCATTTATGGTTCTTTTTTTTTCATTTTATAGTGAATATATTACCTTTAACTTGTAAAAACACATGTTGTAATGGTATGAGTTAAAGAGGTTAAATAATGATTAATGAAAAAAAAGACAAGGATTAGAAAAATATAAAAACAAGTATAATTTTCATTGAATTATTTTATTTAGACAAAAAATTATCCTATATTGCTAAAAAATAATTTTTTAAAAATTTAGAATAGAAAATAAATTTATATTAATTAAATATTAGGAGATATTCTAAGAGCGCCTCTCCCCTCTCTTATAAAATTGATCATACTAATATGTATTACTATCACATAGAAACCAATATTTATTATAAATTATAAACAAAAATACTTTACTAGAATAACCCACCATGTTTTTTTGTTTTTACTTTTTAAATAAGTCGGTCCTTAGAATACTTAAAGAGTTATGAGAATGATATTTTCTGAAGAAAAGGTATCATTTTTAATGTAATATTTTTTGTTTTTTTTCATATTATACTTCTTTAATATTTAATACAACCATTATGAAATAATAAATATATTATTATCAATAAAATTAATTTTTATTATGTTAAAATCATCACATAAGTCCACATCTACTTCCATAAAATGTTAAAATAAGTTATCATTTGTGTGTACGAAGGACTACAACCTCACAAAGTGATGAAATTGATTTTCCATCATCATTTATGAAGGCTTTTCATAATTATGTTATTAGTGTTTATATTTGATATTAGTGAAATATTTTTATTTAATAAAGGATTATATATCATTTTTTTCTCAAATTTCTATGCAATGAGAAATCATAATGTTGTTCGTGCAGACATGTGAATTACCAACTCGATAGAGAAATGTGATTCGATTTTCATCACCACATATCATGGATGATATATATAATTTTATTTAAATAATAAATATAATATTAATTTTATTATTATTTTTATGAAAATATAAAATGATACTCATTCTTCTTTCCATAATAACCATTGAAAAATAAACTCATTACTCATGCTTAAGTAAGACTTACCGTCATTGTGATCATAACATAGTTAATATTTCATAACCATATTTAATTGTTTAAATTAAAATAATAATTTATATATAAAATTATTATAATTTCATGAATATTATAATGGATATTATGGAATAATGAAAACATTGACTATTTACATCATACTAAAAGTCATTTTGGAGTCATGTACCGAATATCATCAAAATGATAGATGTGAAATTAAATATTTTAGTCATTTTTATAAAATAATAATAAATGATATAAAAAGAATAATAAATAACTAATAATCTAAATAAATAACCAATGTTTTATATTTATGAATTTAAATATTTTACATGACGAGTCAGACTCAAGGTAAGGGACTTCGTATAAATTTTCTGTCATTGAGGAATATTATGATGTTATGGATCTATATAAACTTCTATGGTGTATATTAATATACATTGATATGTTGTTTCAAGAATTTATTTATTATACTTATATCTAATGTTTTTTTAAGTTTAACAATTTCATGTTTCATAATATTCAACTGATTATTAATTAGTAAGGGATTTTTAACTCAATTTTCATTTATTGGGGTTTACTTCAACATCACTGATTATATCATGGTTATATGATGTGTGTAATTATTTTTCATTATATTATGTTTTATTTCTATATATTATGTGGATTTATATTCAATAAAAATAATAAATTCATTTAATAAATTCTTAATTCAATAATAAGATTTTTGTAAGGGAAAATATAACTAAAGAAATTTTTAAATGTTTTAAATATTTATTCTTCTAATTTTTTTTCTTATATGTAAATTTTTTTAATATATTTATTATGAAGGTATTTATATAGAAATTAATGTTTTAAAATGTTAATTTTATAATATCTATCAAATATTGTTAAAATTAAACCATTATTCAGGTTTTATTTTAGTTATATTCATTTAAAAACATCTTTAAAATATATAAATTCAACTATTTTTACAAAATACTAAAAGAATGTATTTTAATTTAAATGAAATGAATTTAATTTATATCATTTATGTCACTTTAATTTTTTTATTACACCTTTACATGTTTATAATTTTATTTTTCAAATAAAATGTTTTCAATTATGTATAAGTAACTTTATAAAAATGAATAATGTATCAAAGAGAAAAAATATTTTTATTTTAAGGATGATTTATGTGTTATGGTTATCTTATGATTGCGGGGAAATCATAATTATTATAGGTGATTTTGGGATAAAATAAGGCTGGGTGAGCCCATTATATCCCTCAAATTAATTATGTAAATAGACAGAGTTAAATGGTTGGGTTTATCATAAGAGAATACAGGAATTAACTACAATGATTATTCTAAATCTAACCATAAATGTGACTCCCTATAAGATAATGAGAGATATATATTTAATAGTAATATAGAAATACTTCCAAAATAAACCTTTATTATTTATTGTTTCAATACAGTCTTACATGAAACTTATAATTTCATTAGGTAAGATAAAGAAATTATGATTTATGGGTGAAATTTATATCTTTGTGAAAATATTTTAATAGGTCATTAAGTATTAATGGATTAATTGTTTGTTTGTATATTTTTATTCCCTTAATGATATTTTTTCTAATCTCATGTTTAAAATTATTTTCATAGGATTTAACAGCAAATAGAGACCAATATCAGATTATGGGGATAATTGTGATGATTTTGCAAAAATATAAAAACTGTTTTCTTTCAAACGGGTTTCCTTTGGTGAAAAACATATACAAATTATAAATATACACTATAATTTATGTGTTTAATTTGTAATATTTTTATCTAATTCTATAAAACTATAAATTAAAAACATCTTCAACTGTGAATACTAGTTTAACAACAAAAGAATCTCTATTGTTTGAGGGATGTCACTTATAGTTGTTATCAATGGATGGTTTAAATTGCTTTAGATATTAGGGTGTCTTCATGTGAGATAATCATAAGTTTTAGAGATACCATAATTATGATTTAATTTTAATGTTGGTTATATTTTTAATGTCATAGAAACCACTTTGAGGCTTTTAGTTATGAAATTTTAAGGTGACTAATAGTATTTTTAGAAACATTTATTTTTCGGGTAATTATGGTTAATTAATTTTTGGGATGCAAGATTAATGGTATAAAATGAAATTTTAGGTTAAAACATGTTGTGATTATTTTATATAATTTTTTCAAATATTGGGATTATTATAGGAATTATTTATTTTTAGAAAAAGGATAATCTATAGGATGGGTGATCACACGTGACATCTGGTAGGGCCATGAGAATCGAACCCACAACGGATGGGTGACAGTTTTACATCACCTACCTTTATCATATATGATGTCACTTTATGTATGAATTTTTATTTGTAGTTAAATGATTTTATTTATGAAAAATATTTTGATTTTGGGTACATATATTTTATGGAATAGATAACCTTGGGATTAGAAATTGATTTGGTGCTTAAAGGATTAATTTTATTTCAGAAGACATTTAACATTTTTTGACCCTTATATGATAATGTTAAATAGAATAATATGAGATAAATCTTGAGAAATAAATTTTGAATTATATTTTGGTGGGGAATCTACATGTAATGGAATGGACTTTGAGAAGGAGGCCGTGTAACACCTCATATGAAGAGGAACCCTAGCGAAGAAAAATCTGACCTCAGTATTCCCTGCCATAGAGAGAATATCTCATAGTCAGAGGCATTCAGATTTGGGGTGGGGGGATTAGTGGGAGGCCATAGAGAGGAACTATAATTCTCTTTTCCCTACCATAGAGAGTATCTCACATGGTCGATAGTTATCGGGGATGAGATGGGGGAATGAGCAGGAGGCCACAGAGCACCTCTTGTGGCAGGGAACCGTATTGGAAAAAATACCCCACACATGAAGGTCGTTGAGAACCTCTAAATTCCCGAAAAACAGAGATGGTGATTCAATTTCCTATATGGAGAAAGCTAGGCTTTCGATCCCCCTGATCTGGTTTGCTTCAGATATACCATGAACTTTTCCCCCCTCTATCTCTTCTCTGGTCCATCAACAATTTACTAACCCCCTGATTACAACCTCATAGAAAGACTAGTCTTGGTTCAAGGGCTGACCAATAGTTCTACTTTTCATAACCGAGTTTCTAAATGATATGCGTTTCCAATACAGGATTCCCGTGGGAAAATTTAGTGTAGATCAAAATACATCAAAATTGTTTGATTGTTTCATTATCTAGACATGGGGTCTTCATTAACTGGTGGTGGTTGGGTCATTGGATCACTAAAACCTAAGCACTCAAATATTTTCTTGAGGAATATTTTTTCCCATGAATGGTTATTTGAGTCATGCCTTTGTGATAGCAAAAACTTGCTTATCTACCATTGGATAATATATTTCAATCATTGTCATGACCACATGCATGTGGATGTGTGGATTTATCTTCCACATCCCCCACTTACCTTTTAAAACCCACTCACTATCAGAGGTATAGTTTATATAATAAGATTCTTCTCAAGATTGATGATCATATTATTTTCCTGATGGAACATGATTTTTCTCACATATGTGTCAAGATAAACCTCTCAGAGCGTCTCCCACAATGTCTTTATCTCTAGTTGGGAGGTATGTCATGTTTTTGGAAACACATTTATAATTAGGAAACATTTGGAGATTTTTTAATTTCTCGTTGACAAAGACATTAGAATTTGTTCGACTATCAATTTGGTAAGAGAGGCTGTATGGGATCAACAACTCCACATATTGACACCCTTTCTCCCATTTTCTGAAAGGTTACTTTTGGAATGCCTCCCTATAGTACCTAACTGAATCAACTTCATACTGGTCATCACTCCCCTAAAAGAATCAAACAAAACCTAGCCATGTCGACCATTATAAAATCCTCACATAGTTTTGGTCTACTAGGTTCTGCCGCTCGTGATCCTCTATTTGTTCTAAGGGTGTCGGTTGGTGGTAGGAATGCTAAGAGCATCGCTGTGGTGGTTTCAGGGGGTGTTTTACCTTTTTATGAAAATCTTTTGTATTTTGTGGTAGATGATGCTTCTAAGAGAAGTTATTCCAAAACATTGTAGTGTTATCACACAGTCAATAGAGATAAACAGAATGTTACGATTAAATTAGGTTCTTATGGAGGAAAATTTAGTAGTCGCAGGCACATCTTCTCTGTCCACGTTTGAGGTTTTTATGATCAGTGGCATGTGGGTTCTAGATAAATGGGTTTCACTTATAGTTACACATTACCAAATTGGGGGAAACTATCATCCAAAAACAAATTCAGAAAAGCAAGGGTAATAAAGAGAGTTTTCTAACCATGGTGTTTCCTAGAAGGACTTTGGTTAGTAAGAGGTGATAGGAAAGCTAGAAATGATGTGCCCTTGATCCATAATCTTCCAATCTGGTCACATGTTATAGGATACATATATTGATTTTGAGAGGAAGTAGGATGTTTTTGATTTTCTTCATGAGGATTATTTTTGGGATTAACTACTGGTTATGCATACCTTTTATACGGTTACCACTTAACCAAAAAGTGATTTATGAAAATTATAATAAAATTGATATTCATATATTATTTTGTCATATATTTATAGAAATTTAGGTTATCTATGGAAATGGCTTGTGCATGTTGATGATTATTAGGAAAAATACTTTTTAGAATTAGACATGATGAGTCATTAATATTTTTCGAAACTATTTCATAAAATGTTTCTAAGAAGAATAGGTGATCAAATCCTCTAGATTTTGTGTTTAAATGCTAGTTTATATTTTATTGAGTAACATTAAGGATTTTTGTTTGACAAATACAAGATGTTGAACTTTAGATATTATTATTGAATTTTAGAGATTAATATAGTTTTTCATCATATAAGGATTATTATTTTTGGGGAATTAACATTTACAATCCTAAAAATTTTGGGGTTGGTCAATATATAATTAAAGTAATAATAGATGGTTGTATTTTTTTCAATTTTTCTCTCCATATATATTGATTTGAATGCTATAGGCATGAAAAATTCATTTTAAATACCAATTTTTTGGAGGAAAAGATGACTTTTGGATGAAAATTGAGGAAGAAACTATAATTATAAAGTAATAATATATTCTTATTTTCATATAATGTTTAGTAATATAATTACTTAAGAGTATGAACATGGTCTAAAAACATTATCTGTTTAGTATTATTACTTATAAATTCTAGAATATTTAATTCATAATAGATTTATGGTTCGGTGATTGTTCACTTTATCATGAACATGTTCTCTATCACTTTTCATCATAACATTATCATTTTTTCTCCTTTATGTCCATGTTTCCCAATATCAAACCCTATTATGTGTAATAATAGGTGAACATCATATGACCCTTTATAATTTTTAAATTGGAAGTGATATAAATATTTTTGTAGATGTTGAATTTAAAAAATGGAATTTTTGGATAGTAATACCTTGGTTAATATTCCAGGTTCAAATTTAGAGGATGAAACATGTTAAATGGGTGGATGTAACATCTAAAGTTAAACAAACACAATATTAAATAACATATATAATACACCACATCAAGATGAAGATAAAAACTAAACATTAACATTTATTTGTTACGATTATAACCTATCCATTTGAATGGAAGTTATAATAAATATTAAAATAATTATAAAAATATGGTTTACCCATGTTTATAAAATTTAATATCAATTAATTATAAATTAAATTTAATAAATCAATTTAATAAAAAGTATGTTATATTATGAAAAATCTATTTTAATATAAAATTTTAAAGTTATCATAACAAAATAATATAATCACTATTTGTGAAATTTATTAATGATATTTATAACATATTTATTTAAGAACTTTTTTTACAAATTATTCAACATAGAATGATAGGCTTAATATAAGAATAAATACAATTTTAACCATAATAGGTTGTACATTTTTAAAAGGGTAGTTTTCCAAAATTTAATGAACGAAGTTTTAAAAGTAAATATTGATTTATTTAATAATTTCAATTAAAAGAACATGTTTATTTAAAGACAAAAATAAAATTTTCATTTTTTTGAATTTTTTGTAACTTTCTGATAAGTTTCATGTTTTAAAAAATAATGAAAAATACTAAATTCTAATATAAAACATCATTTTCATCAGAATTATTTTTTGTATTATATTATTTTTCATTGGTTTTAAAATATAATAAAAAATATTTTAAATCATTTAAGTAAATTTATGTCATTTTAATATATTTACAAGTGAATTTTGATATAAAAAATTTCAATATATTGAACTTTTTTCACTCTAAAAACATGTTTTCTTGTTTTGTGAATAAGATTAATTTTAAACTAATTTTATCAAATTACATGATTTGAATTTTAAAAAATTGAATACATATTTCTATATAAAGGTAAAAATTTATTAAATAGGACCCTTTTTTTAATATATTAATTCTATCATTATTTATTAAATGTCAGCAGGGTTAAAATTAAATCAAGTAATTATGGGTAAAAATAATATTTAAAATACTATTAAAATACCATAAAACATGAAATAATTTTATTTTTTGATTTATTTTAGGCCAAAATCATCATTGGACAAATTTTATGACCACTTGGAGTTGTATGGGTGATTTACGGCCCTTTATAGTATTTTATTTTAATGAAAAGTAAACTATTTCATACTTTTTTTAATAACAATAATATTTTTAATATAGGTTCAATTAGAATATATATAAAACTACAAATAGTAATTTTAAATTTAATATATATATATATATATATGTTAATTTTTTTATAATTTAATTTGATAACATAATTAACTTAAATGTTAACACAATGATGATGGATTAATTGTATGATTAATTGAAATATCAAAAAATGATATTAAAAACCAAAAAATATATATAATTTGATATAATTAATGTCCCAAAAAAATTATAGATTAATATAATATATTATAGATTTTTAAAAGGTTTTTTGAAGATATAATTTTGTTTTGATATATTTTTAAAATGTCATGTATTCTAAAGACTAAAAATTAACATTAGAGATATTTTAAAATATATATAATTTTATTGAAATATATTATATTCATGAAAATATAAAATTCATCCAAATTAATGGTGTTTATTTTATAAGAAAATAAATTATTAATTTATAGTAATTTTTTTTTGTAACAATGTGATCCTCCATCCTGTAAAAACAAAAGTTCTCCTCACAAGAGTCAAAGAGGTTGAACAAGGGTTAAAGAAAAATGATAGGGATTAATAAATTGTAAAAATAAGTATAAAGTTTCATTTTATGAATCTATTGAGACCCTAAATAATTATATACATTATATAAATTAGTTTTGATCTATTTGTCATAGAAACATAATTTATATTAATATAATATTTTAAGAAATTCTAAGAGCGCCTCTCCCATCTGTTATAGAAGGTCATCATTCTTCTATTTTTTTCAAACATTAAAACATGTTTTTTAAGAAAATATATATAAAAATACCTTACAATAATCACTACATACATTATATTGCTACTATTTTAGGCATAATAACAACCTTATTGGTCATAAATATTCAAGGATAGGATATTTTTAGGTGGAAATGTGTCTTTTTTAATCTAGTATTTCTTTTTTTTCTTCATATTCCATGAAATCATCTTCAATAATGATTCAATAATTCCTAAATTAAAATCTATATAATTATTTTTAAGATAATATCTTCACATAAATTCCTATCCACTTTCACCAAATGGGAAAAGAAGTTATAGTTTGTGTGTTTGATGAACTACCACCTCACAAAGTGATGAAATTTGTTTTCCATCATTGTCCACAAATACTGGTCATAAGGAGGATATTAAAATTAATATATGATATTCATGGAATATTTATCATTATTAAAATATAATATATAATTTTTTCTTACCCTTATATGCACATAAAAACCGATAATCTTATTCGTGCATATATAGGAATTATGACCTCCACGATACGATATGATTTATTTTTCATCACCAAATCACATGAAATATATATATATATATAAAGATTTTAAAATAAAAAAATGTTATTAATTATATTATTATAAATATGGATATATAAAATGATAATTAACTTCTTTCAATATTTATCATTGAAATATTCAATCATTACTCATGCGTACGTATGACCCACCATTTCCAGAATTATAATATTACTCATTGTTTATAACATTAAATAATGGTTTGATTAAAAATTATGAATGATATGAAATATTTATAACCATTTCATAAATATTATTCTGGTGATTATGGAATAATGAGAAATTTGACTATTTACATCATACCAAAGTCATTTTTGACTCAAGTATTGAGTATCATCAAAACATCTAACATGAACGTAAATAATTATGTAATTGATATAACATGATAATAAGTGATATAAAAAGAATAATAATATTTAAAAAGGATTAATATAATGTATCCAATTATCTAATGATTAATATTATGGAATATAATTATTTTAAATAATGAGTCAGACTCAATGTTTGAGACTTCATCTCAATTTTCTTTAGTTGAGGAATATTGTGATGTAATTAACCCATATTATTTTATGAGGTATATATAAATATCCTTTGATATGTTAAATAAAATTTTTATTTATTATCATAGTATTTAATTTTTTTTATATTTGAATCCTTCTTGTAAAATATGACTTGATTGGTTACAAAGTAGTAAGGGATTTCATAACTCAATTTCTATTTATTGGATTAAAATTCAACATCATTGATCACGTCATGTTATGATTATATGTGAAAATACTCTTATATTGTATTTAAAAATTTTTCATATAGATTTATAGTGAATATAAATAATCGATCCATTCTATTAAATATCATTTATATTATATTATTTTTTCAAGTGATGCTAACAAAAACATCATTCTAAATGATTTAATGATTTCTTCTTATAAATCATTCTAGTTAATTTCCATTTTTTCAATATCATATTTATGAATGTATATATATGGACATAAATGTTTTACAATAGGAATTTTTTAATTTCATGAATATGATTTCAAAAAAAAATCCTTTTCTTTTTTATGTTAGGTTCTTTCTTTTGAAAACCTCTTTTAAAGTTACTCTATCAAGTATTATTATAGTATCCTAAATAATATTATTTAACATGCATAGAATGAATGTAATTTTTCAATTTAATTTCAATGTAATGTTCTGAATCATCCTTTACAATTTTACCATTTCAATTTCAATTAATGTTTTTTTCTTTTAAGAGTGTATTAATTTGTAATAATTAATATTGATTTCAAGTGAAAAATATTTTTTATTTTATGCGTGTTTTATTATTTTTTATTATTTTATGTTTCTTGGGTATTGTTTATGAGTTTGAGTGGATCCATAAGTTAATGAGGGTGGTTGAGCCCATTATAACTCTACAGTGCATTAGGAAAAGATAGTTTTTTAAAATTCGGGATTATTGTAACACCCAAGATTTCATAATGTGTTACTTCATCAAAATAATTCAATAACTTGCACTACACGCAACACCGAGTTCAAGCCCACGATGACTTACCAAACAAGTCGTTCAATAGAGGTTATGAATAGTATTAACTAAATTTTGAACCTTATATAATCTTTATAATTTTAGAATCCATATTATGAGTTTCTCAGACATAATGTAAGAACAAATTCATTTTTTTCATATTAAAGAAGTATTTTTCAAAAATGCACTTTACCAACTTTTAATAGTGAGCCCTTTTTAAATCCAATATTTTAAACTTTTATATATTCAATTTGACAAAATAAATTTATTTTTCAGAATGGGGACATAAAAAATTTACAATGAAACACCTCAAGCTTCCACGATACGCTTCTCTTTGAATAAAACAGTAGCGTGTGATGTACACAACTTCGAGTTCTAACACACACCACAACCAATCAAACTAGCCGTTCTGAATAGTAATACCTACTTTTTGAAATTTTATAAATTTTAACTCTCAAAATGGATGTCATTTTAGCATTTAGAATATCTAATTTAGACTAGGGTGAAATTTTGTTACTTTTCGGATAACTTTTATATTTTGATGAATAGTGAAAATTACTAAATTTTAATTAAAAACAACTTTTTTAATCAAAATAATTAAGAGTGATAAATAATGAATTTGTGTGGTTTTAAAGTATATTTGGAATATATTTTTATCATTTAATTCAATGGTGGTCATTGTACATAATTTTACAATTAAACCGGACATGAAAAAGTGTCAATCTTTTGATAGTTATTTTATCTTAAAAACACGCTTTTTGTTTTGACAACGAGAATTTATTTTAAATTAATTTCTGCCACTTCTGTGTTTTGAATTTGGAAAAATGGATTCCATATTTGGAATCAGGATGTCCCAATTGTGTAAATAGTTAATTTTATTTTCAAACATTTGGAATAATTATTTCGGTAAATATTTTATTTACCATGGTTAAAGGATGAATCCGTTAAATAAACGTTAAAAAATAATATTATAATATTAATAAATTACCCTAAAACGTGTCCTAACCTTATTAGTGGATACATGTCTGACCATGGGTATCTTTGGGTCGATTTTTGGGACCCCATGGAGCCACTTGTAGGTGATAGGGACACTTTATTTTAATTAATATAAAGTAAATACAAAAATGACAAAAGATTATATCTTTTAGAAAAACAATTTTTACATATAGTTATGTATGTTATATTTTCCATTATAAATATTTATCAGAAATCTAAAAATATTTCCTAAATAATTATATTTTATTTATAGTTTTTAGACATTGAAAGAGTAAAAATATATGTGGCACAATAATGATGTAGTATTTTCCTTATTAATGAAAGAATCAAATAATTGGTATTATAAATGTTAAAAAAAATATAATTTTAATTTTTTTGTTTAACCATTTAGAGAATTAGTTGAAATTATATTTTGATAATCCCACTTATGCTAAATTATATTTTGATAATCCCAATTATGCTCAATTATATTCTGATAATCCCAATTATGCTCAATTATAGTTTGATAATCTCTATATTGATTAATGGTTAATTACTTATTTCAGTATTTATGTACACCATGCACATATTAATATTTTACAATATTTATAGAATTTAGTTACTGGATGGATATATATTCTAACTTAACTCATTCTGCCAATAGAATTCTTAAACAGTAAAGTGGTCACCGTTACAGAACAAGCCTACCGATACAGGCCACCAATACATCAAGTCTACTATTACGTGAAGGTCACTGATACATCAAGTCTACCATTACGTGAAAGCCTACCGATACAAACTAGTCTATCTTTACGTGAAGGTCACCGATACATCAATTCTACCATTATGAAAGACTACCGATACAACAAGTATACCGTTATGCAAGCCTACCGATACAACAAGTCTACCATTATGCAAGCCTACCGATACAACAAGTCTACCGTTATGCAAGCCTACAGATAGAACAAGTCTATAGTTATGCCAGCCTATCGATACAACAAGTCTACCATTAATAAATCCTACCGTTATAGACAAGTTACAAAAGGATGTCTACCGAGAGAAAGGCTACTGTTATACAATAGTTTACGGATACAAAGACTTACCGATACACAAGGCTACCGATATCCAAATCTACAGTTCCATAGAATCCGATGCTGCCTTAATTTATTTATCTTTATTTAATCTAACGAACCGTCAAATCAGGTATATTTTAATTCTCTGTCATTTATCTAATGAAGGTTGTTGGATGTCAGGGAACCATACATCGTACCTGCAAATAGAAATCATTTCTTTTGCCATAGCTCATGCTATAAAAGTCTCTGTTGCTGCACAAGAGACCATATACGATATACGACATATGATATACAATATACAAGATAAAAGGAAAATAATGAAGTGATACAATTGACATGCACAAGAAGAGCTGATACATATATACATGCACAACCAAGAAGACACAGAATCTCATACACACTCAAGCATACTCAAGAAGAGTTCTTTACTTTCACAAGGATTTTGAAGAACATCATCGACTACATTTTCACTATCTCTGAAAATGTATTTCAAAAAGACATCACTCTGTTTTCCATAGAGAAACCAGAAAGGGAATGAGAACCATTTCTGATCAAATCCGATAGAGTCCAGAGCTACACTGAAATTACTAGAGCCATTCTAAATTCTATATCTTGCTCAATGATTTATTATTTACTTTATGAGTAGTGTGTGTCATCAGTTTTAATTTACCCATACACTGTCTCTTGAACCTTAACTGGAGGATCTAAAATACTCATTCAAACTCTTTACATCTTCCTTTTCCCACTGTGGACAATGGTAGATGTCGTGTATGACCTGGACAGCTGTATTTGCTGTTGTTCTTGTTTCCCACGAAGAACTATGGTAGAGGACTTTGACCTGGACAATTGTAAACTATTGTGAACCCTAATCTGGGGTGTGGGTCAAATTTAGATAAATTTTTGAGAGGACTACGTCTCAGCTTGAGACTGAGCCTCTTGGTTATATCTGCTGTTATTTATTTAGTTTTATCTAAAAACTTTTATTCCACTGCTAAGTGCTTTAAAACTTAAACTGTTTTTCAAAGATACTCTGATAATTGAATTAGCACGTGTTTGAATTACTTGAAAATGATTATTTTAGTTTCAATAGCTAATCAGATCTTCAGATTAGATTAATTGGGAATTAATCAATCCCTTGGGAAACTAACTGAATGTTTTCTTTAGTTCAAATTCACTACAATTCAAATAGTATTTTAATTTGGGGGATTTTTGTGAAAGATTTTAAAACAGAAATTTTAATTAGAACTCAATTCACCCTCGACTCTTGAGTGTCCACTCCGACCAACATTTGGTATCATAGGATTAGGATATTTTCTGAAGAATTCTGTTTTTTAACTGTGATTTTAGTTGTATTTTAATGTTCTTAAAATTTCTGTTATTTCTAAATTTTCATCTCTATAAATTTTTTGTTTTAACCTAGTTATCATGGATAATAGACTTGAAGGTGTTGCAACTAATAGGACACCATTTTTCAATGGAAACAACTATGATCAGTGGAATATTAAGATGAATATTCATTTAGAAAGCATGAGTTTTGATACTTGGACTGCCATAGAATCAAAATATAAAATTCCTACTACTGTTAGATCTACTTGGAATGAAGCTACTATGATAGCTCACAATAATAACTACAAGGCTATGAATTCACTGTATTGTTCTTTAGGAGATGAGGAATTTAATATAATATCTACTTGTAAGACTGCATATGAAATTTGGGATACTTTAGGTGTTTCTCATGAAGGAACAACTAATGTTAATGAAATGAGATTGAACACCTATACTATTAAATATGATAATTTTAAGATGAATACTGATGAACAGATTTCTGATATGTATCTCAGGTTTAACGAAATTTTCAATAAAATGATCTCACTGGGAAAGGCTGTTTCATCAAAAGAGAAGATCATGAGAATTTTGTGATGCCTACCTGAAAGATGGAGGGGCACTTCTGTTTCAATCAGAGAATCTTTTGATATTGGTAAACTTCCAGCCAAGGAACTTATTGGAAAGTTAATAATGTATGAAGAAGAGATTAAAGTAAACAAATAAAAAGAAGATGAATCAAAAAGGAATTTAGGTGCCTTCAAGACATCTACTTCAAAGAATAAGGATAAGGATAAACTTCAAGCTGTAAGTGATAGATCAAGCTGTGAGGAAAGTGATAGTGCATCTGACAGTGATGCAGAAATGGCTCACATATCCAGAAGATTTAAGATGTTTTATTGGAAAAATATGTTTTTCATAAAATAAAATTACAAAGGTATGTATGACAACAAGGGACACTTGAAAAACGATTGGAAGAAATATGAAAAATCTGATGAAGTTGTTTTCTATGAATGCAAAAGAAAAGGACATATAAAATCCGACTATACAAAGCTGAAATACAAGAAGAAGTATGAGTACAATGACAATAAGTATAAGAAATCCATGAAGGCTATGTGGTGTGCTTCTGAGGATAGCTCTAGTGAATTTGAAGCTTCTGAGATTGATAACAGAAATAAGGCAAACATGTGTTTTATGACAAACGCTTTTGAGGTAACATCTGAAACTCCTACTTCAAATACATATTATTCTGGAGATGATTCTGATTCTGAAAATATGACAAAATATGAACTATTTGTGTAGAGACCCGTATCTTGACGTACATGGACATTACATTACTTTTGCGGAATACTTAGTATATAAAAAAAACACACACACAAGGATCATAATAGTTTAGTGTCTTTGGAAACTCGGAACGTAATCTTCTAATCGTGGTGAAAGATCTTCAACATCTCCAATAAAGATCTTCCTTTTTTTTACCTAAAACCTTTCTTTATATCCTGGGGAAAAGAAAACATAAAAGGGTGAGCTCAAATTCTCAGTAAGGGTAAACAAAGGAAATATCAATCACATAATTTTCATAAGAACATAACATTTTTGGAAATCTTAACCTGCAAAAGAGAGCATAATTTCATAACATGGGATAAATCATAGTAGTGAAATGAAATCATAACTTAAAACATTACTCATTGTGGAATACACACATAATCATAGAGAATCATTTCTTGTTAGTCAAGACTCATTGCCAAGACTATCTTAGTGGACAAAGTCCCTTTCTGAATCGAGTGACCCTCGTTTCAGTCCTGTTTCACTGAACCGGTATAACCTACCATTCCAGCCATGTCTATCTCATGAGATATAAAATCTTTACCCAATGCATTGGAGGGAGATATAGGTCCCACCCATCTCATAATGATACCATTCTTATGTGTGCCACAAAATCATAAATCTTACATCATTTCATAACCCATGTAATAAAAATGGGATTCTTAAAACAACATGATATCATAAAACCATTCATATAAGATAATGGAATTCATAAACATAATTCCATCACAACATAGTCAAATCAATGTAAAAATATGGATTGAAACAGAACCCTTTATTATCTTAGATGGAAAATAATTTTGATAAAACACTTGAAATGAATTCTTGAGGAAAATATCCTTTCTTCTTCAAAATCAATTTATTTTCACAAAACATCATGCAATTTTAAAAGAAAGAGATTTTATTAAAAATAGTCATGAAATATTTTTGAGGAAGCTTCATGAAAATAAGGCTTTATAAAACCGTAAAAATCCGTTCGTTCCGTTTAAGTAAAAAAAATATTCTTCGTACTTTAGTCGGAAAAATCAAAAAAGTACCTCGTACGAAAAACATCAAAAGATTCCTTTCATTTATTTTACTAAATACTCACCGAAGGGTAAAAATGGATTTAAACAATTGTAGGTGGATGGAAATAATATTACATATTGATGAAACATGGATGTGGATGATAAAATACACCCCAGTAAATACTTACGAATAAACAACCTCGGATAAAAATGAGATTGTGATATTTCCCTTACCTTAGGTCCGACTTGCTTTGTAAGTGTCCGAACCTCCTGTATAATGATTTAAATCATGTTATTGACTTATTACAGAATCATATTCATTGTTATGATATCATATATGGTTCACTTATGACATTATATTACCCGTTCTTTTGTAAATTCCATGTTAAAGAAGCGTTTTGGGTAAAATCGTTTCATTTATCGTAGGTGGTTTGACTTGTTGTTCATGACATCATTATTACTTATATCATGATTTACTTACTTCCAGAATATAAAATATGATTTATATATCATATATATTCAGTATATATATATATAATAGATAGATAAATAAAATGAAAAACACCGTTCATGGAGACGGTAGTCCGTATGTACGCATGAACGCTGTTTTACTTTCCTTATTGTCTTGAAATGGAAGTAAGTAGATGACATACATATATATATACATAAATACAGTAGCTTTATAATGTCATATATTTCATTATTATTTCTTATATATACTTTATAATCATTCTTAAATGGTTAACATGGAGAATAAATCTCATCGCGTCGTGGAGACGGTAGTCCGTACGTACGCACGAGCGATAATATCATTTCCATAAATATTGAACTGAATTGGAGTGGATTATACAATATATCAGAATCAATATGATGTTGTAATAACTATGTATAGTTATTCTTTACACCATTATACCCATCCATGTAAGGTGGTGGTGGAAAATAGATTACACCACGGCGTGGAGACGGTATTCCGTACGTACGCACGCGCGGTGATTTCTTTTTCCATAGGATGGATAGATGGTGAAATAGGGTTGTTTCATACTTATAATAACATATCAGTATATGAGTGATACTGATGTTATTACTTCATAATGGAACAACCTAAGAATAAGAAGTGGAAGAAGAAATAAAGATGAAAGAATTGGTAACGGTAATTACCTCTTCTTTGAAGCGCCTCTTTGAGACCTCCTCTTAGGGCACTAAAATTGGTCTTTGAGGAAGACCAGAACCTCTAGTATGTTTCTAGGGAAGTGGAGAAGAGATTTTGGCAGGGGTTGGCCGAGCTTTAGTGCTCAAATTGGTGTGAGGAGGAGGGGGAGGAGGTGTCCTTTTATAAGGGAGGAGAGGGGCACCTTAGGAATATCTCAAAATATTATTTTATATTAAAGTCAAAATCGGTTTATAATGGTTCCAAAGGGTCTTATTTCGAAGCTAAAGTGGGGATGGGTCGAAATCCTATCAACCAATAGGATTTAGACAAGTTTAGGGTATTATTTTAACCTTATCAATTAGATTTAACTCTAAGTTAAATAATTTAACTTTTACCGTGTCTTTTTGTTTTCTTTCACTATATGGTTAATAAACTTACTATAACATGCCAAACGAACCCCAAATTGTATATTATTAATACATATATCCTTATCTAAGTCATTTGGCCGAACCTTAGATTTTTAGGAATAAAATAACAATTAATAATATAATATTTGATTTAAAAACTATTTTGTGTCAATTTTGACACTATTTGATATATGATTTTTGTGAAAGTCATAAAAGAATGATATGTTCGAAACAAGTTGATTAAATCAACACTAATATATCATAGTAACCTATAAAATTAGTGGAATTCATAAAAAGTCTTAAATTACATTTATTTTGGTATTTATATTATCAATTATGTCAATATTTCATTAATAAGATAATTACTGCATCATCTTTGTGTCATAAATAAATTATATTATTTGATGTCTAAAAATTACAAATAAAATACCATCATGTAGTAAATATTTTTAGCTTTCTAATGAATATTTACAATCGAATTTATCTTATGTATAACCCCATATTAAAAATGATTTACTTATTAAACTTTGATTTTAACTATTTTAACCCTTCTTTAAATAAATTAATAATAAATGTCCTAATCTAATCCAAGTGGGCCTAAATGGTCATATTTTATTCCTAAGTTTGTTTTTGGTCGAATTACACTTGTCCAATAGAATTAGGACATGTGTTAAGGTAATATTAATATCATATTTACCCTTAGTTACCCTATTTACTATTAACCGCGGTAAAAAAAAGTAAAAAGTTACTATTCACCAAAAATTATTTTCATCTCATTGAACCACATTTTAGTCCTTGATATTAACCGTGTCTCTCGGATTTTCGAAATTCCATTCACAGAAGCGGTAAAATTAAGTTTTATGCAAAAATTCAGTTTTTAACCTACCACTTAGTAGTTTCACTATTCATCAAAAATTGATGTTTTTCAGAACAATGCCAAAATTTCATCCCAAGCTATATTTCATATTCCGAATTAAAAAATGAAGTCTATTTTACCAAATTCATAACATAAAAGTTTCATTAATTAATTTTATAATTAAATCCCGCTGTTAAAACAAATAGCGTGTTTTTAAGAAACAATATCTATCAAAAGATTGACACTTGTTTATGTCTAGTTTAAAAGTGAAATTACATCCAATGACCAACATTGTATTAAATTGTAAAAATATATTCTAAATATACTTTAAAACCACTCAAATTAATGATTTATCACTATTAATTATTTCGATTAAAAAAGTTGTTTTTAATTATAATTTAGTAATTTTCACTATTAATCAGAATATGAAAGTTATCCGAAAAGTACCAAAATTTCACCTTAGCCTAAATTCGATACTCCGAATCCAAAAATAAAGTTCATTTTGAAAAATAAGATTTACTGGATTTCAAAAAGTGGTTATTACTATTCATAACGGCTAGTTTTAATAATATTTTTATAGCATATCGTTGTTTAGTGAAACTCGGTATTGCGTACTACACACGCTATCGAGGAAGGTCGCGATTGCGTGTAATGCAAGACAAGTCAAGGATGTGTGTTGTGCAAGATCCTTTTGGTGTAGCGTACAACGCAAGACATTAATAAAATTAAAAAGAATATTTTTTTATAAAATCTTGGGCTGTTACATTCTACCCCCCTTAAAATGAATTTCGCCCTCGAAATTCGTCGGGGTTATAAATGGTTTACTATTTGAAAGTTTCTTTAATAGAAACCCACATCGTAAAAGGGAATACCAAAACTTGGCTTTAAAAACTAAAGTATGAAATGTAACGATTACCCAAATAAACTAATCACTGGGTTTCCACATAGGTGAAAATATGGATATGGAAGAGAAATCTAACCATCATGTTCTGATGGAGAGTGGTAGAGAACATGGCTATGGAAAAGCCAGTAATCACAAATCCATAGATTTGTGATGATATAAGGTACCATCTGATTCATCAGGTATAAGAGAACTTGGACAACATTTTTGGTTTTCAAGATCATTTACCTAAAGTTAAAGAATTTGAATTAGAATAAATACTTACTTTATTTTGGTACAATCTCACTGTTGTTCGTGCCTTTAACAATTTCCACTTCATCTCTTAAATAAATGAAGTTGAATTTGTTATTCGTGAAGTGTTAGCAGATCATGTGATAGAATGACGGGTCATTCCATCTGTTTCAAACAAAAGGTTAGCAAAATTATATACATAAGTCGATCTATAGTGAGATTAATCACATATGGACTTATACTTCATATATCATACTGCTTAATATAATAAAACTAGTTTCTACTAAACAGGGACTTCCTGTAGGCTAGTGGTAGGCGATAAAGGCCAGTCGCACTTCGGTTGTGGGTTCGATTCCTACAGCCTTGTCCGAAGCGATGGGCTGTCTCCCGTCCTGTAGGTTGTCCCTTTTTCTAAAACTACGTTACTATAACATCCCATCAATAATATCGAAAATCTTCTATCCTTAAACAATACTAACTTATGTCCAACATAATCCAGTCTAATCTTTAGGCTTATACATAATACTGCAGTCCACTCTCATAATATAGTGACATCGATTACCAGAGATTTAATACTGTCGTTGATCCCCACATATCATAAGATATGTCTTGTTGGTCACATTCCAAACATTCAAAGTCCTTAATCGTGTATTCTCTTGAATACCTTAGTGAAAACATGAGTGCAGTTAAAAGTTAACACTTTCCAAATACCAAAATCCTCAAAATTCTATATACTCAAACCATGATATCACTTAGTCCTTATATCAATCATGAGCTCATGAATACTATCAAACATTTAATTTTCTCCTTATCCCTTCATTATGCGCATATCATCTACATTCCAAAAATATCTGAATAACCTTTCATGGATACTGGTAACATTAATCATACACTTTCAAAACACAAGGAAAGACAACAGTGTAACAATCCATAGATGTCTCTTTATTCCAAAATTACACATGATAAACATGTAATCATTCCACTACATTCTCAAACCATTGACCGAGCTTCAAAAATTCTTTCATCTCACATATCATTTGTAGTCTCTTCATCATCATCCACATAAATACTACCCATATGACCATACTGATTCTCTTCATGAGTCTTTCCCTTAGGGCATTTGTTTGCATAATTCCCATACATTCCACATTTAAAACACTTAACCATTTTTGATGTCGTAGCAATACCATTATCCTCATCCATGGTGTTAACCGACCCTTTTCCTTTGCACTTACTTGCTTTGTGTCCTTCTTTTCCACACCCAAAGCATCTTCCAGTTCCCTTGAAACATTCTCCTTGATGCCTCTTCCCACATGATTTACATAGGGGAAATTGAACTTTCTTTCCTCTATGATCATCATGGAACTCCATCTTTCTCTTATTAGTCGAGTCAGGAAACTTACCAAATTTTACTTTATTGATCATGTTGTGAGATTGCTGATTCGGCATAATAATTATGTTTGGATATCCAAATCCCATTTCATTTGGTTGCTCATGAAGAATATCATTCCATTGTCCATCATATCCTCCATTATTGTGAATCATCTTGTTTTCAGCCATTTTCTAAAACCCAAACAGAATAGTGTTAGATGCAAAAATCGTAATAAAGGGGGAGTAACTTAAATATCTATCATCTTTGGTTTAATCTAATATCGTTACCCTAGTTCTAGAACTATATCCTATACGTATACTTATCCTTAGGGGCATCCCTAGACATACCTTAGAAATATCTCTAGGGATCTCACTAACGTTTTCGCATCCTAGTTTCCAAAGGTTGACTAAACCTTTCCTCTGATACCAACTGTAGAGACCCGTATCTTGACGTACATGGACATTACATTACTTTTGCGGAATACTTAGTATATAACAAAAACACACACACAAGGATCGTAATAGTTTAGTGTCTTTGGAAACTCGGAACGTAATCTTCTAATCGTGGTGAATGATCTTCAACATCTCCCATAAAGATCTTCCTTTTTTTTACCTAAAACCTTTCTTTATATCCTGGGGAAAAGAAAACATAAAAGGGTGAGCTCAAATTCTCAGTAAGGGTAAACAAAGGAAATATCAATCACATAATTTTCATAAGAACATAACATTTTTGGAAATCTTAACCTGCAAAAGAGAGCATAATTTCATAACATGGGATAAATCATAGTAGTGAAATGAAATCATAACTTAAAACATTACTCATTGTGGAATACACACATAATCATAGAGAATCATTTCTTGTTAGTCAAGACTCATTTCCAAGACTATCTTAGTGGACAAAGTCCCTTTCTGAATCGAGTGACCCTCGTTTCAGTCCTGTTTCACTGAACCGGTATAACCTACCATTCCAGCCATGTCTATCTCATGAGATATAAAATCTTTACCCAATGCATTGGAGGGAGATATAGGTCCCACCCATCTCATAATGATACCATTCTTATGTGTGCCACAAAATCATAAATCTTACATCATTTCATAACCCATGTAATAAAAATGGGATTCTTAAAACAACATGACATCATAAAACCATTCATATAAGATAATGGAATTCATAAACATAATTCCATCACAACATAGTCAAATCAATGTAAAAATATGGATTGAAACAGAACCATTTATTATCTTAGATGGAAAATAATTTTGATAAAACACTTGAAATGAATTCTTGAGGAAAATATCCTTTCTTCTTCAAAATCAATTTCTTTTCACAAAACATCATGCAATTTTAAAAGAAAGAGATTTTATTAAAAATAGTCATGAAATCTTTTTGAGGAAGCTTCATGAAAATAAGGCTTTATAAAACCGTAAAAATCCGTTCGTTCCGTTTAAGTAACAAAAATATTCTTCGTACTTTAGTCGGAAAAATCAAAAAAGTACCTCGTACGAAAAACATCAAAAGATTCCTTTCATTTCTTTTACTAAAAACTCACCGAAGGGTAAAAATGGATTTAAACAATTGTAGGTGGATGGAAATAATATTACATATTGATGAAACATGGATGTGGATGATAAAATGCACCCCAGTAAATACTTACGAATAAACAACCTCGGATAAAAATGAGATTGTGATATTTCCCTTACCTTAGGTCCGACTTGCTTTGTAAGTGTCTGAACCTCCTGTATAATGATTTAAATAATGTTATTGACTTATTACAGAATCATATTCATTGTTATGATATCATATATGGTTCACTTATGACATTATATTACCCGTTCTTTTGTAAATTCCATGTTAAAGAAGCGTTTTGGGTAAAATCGTTTCATTTATCGTAGGTGGTTTGACTTGTTGTTCTTGACATCATTATTACTTATATCATGATTTACTTACTTCCAGAATATAAAATATGATTTATATATCATATATATTCAGTATATATATATATAATAGATAGATAAATAAATTGAAAAACACCGTTCATGGAGACGGTAGTCCGTACGTACGCATGAACGCTGTTTTACTTTCCTTATTGTCCTGAAATGGAAGTAAGTAGATGACATACATATATATATACATAAATCCAGTAGCTTTATAATGTCATATATTTCATTATTATTTCTTATATATACTTTATAATCATTCTTAAATGGTTAACATGGAGAATAAATCTCATCGCGTCATGGAGACGGTAGTCCGTACGTACGCACGAGCGATAATATCATTTCCATAAATATTGAACTGAATTGGAGTGGATTATACAATATATCAGAATCAATATGATGTTGTAATAACTATGTATAGTTATTCTTTACACCATTATACCCATCCATGTAAGGTGGTGGTGGAAAATAGATTACACCACGGCGTGGAGACAGTATTCCGTACGTACGCACGCGCGGTGATTTCTTTTTCCGTAGGATGGATAGATGGTGAAATAGGGTTGTTTCATACTTATAATAACATATCAGTATATGAGTGATACTGATGTTATTACTTCATAATGAAACAACCTAAGAAGAAGAAGTGGAAGAAGAAATAAAGATGAAAGAATTGGTAACAGTAATTACCTCTTCTTTGAAGCGCCTCTTTGAGACCTCCTCTTAGGGCACTAAAATTGGTCTTTGAGGAAGACCAGAACCTCTAGTATGTTTCTAGGGAAGTGGAGAAGAGATTTTGGCAGGGGTTGGCCGAGCTTGAGTGCTCAAATTGGTGTGAGGAGGAGGGGGAGGAGGTGTCCTTTTATAAGGGAGGAGAGGGGCACCTTAGGAATATCTCAAAATATTATTTTATATTAAAGTCAAAATCGGTTTATAATGGTTCCAAAGGGTCTTATTTCGAAGCTAAAGTGGGGATGGGTCGAAATCCTATCAACAAATAGGATTTAGACAAGTTTAGGGTATTATTTTAACCTTATCAATTAGATTTAACTCTAAGTTAAATAATTTAACTTTTACCGTGTCTTTTTGTTTTCTTTCACTATATGGTTAATAAACTTACTATAACATGCCAAACGAACCCCAAATTGTATATTATTAATACATATATCCTTATCTAAGTCATTTGGCCGAACCTTAGATTTTTAGGAATAAAATAACAATTAATAATATAATATTTGATTTAAAAACTATTTTGTGTCAATTTTGACACTATTTGATATATGATTTTTGTG
Organism: Viscum album; assembly: GCA_963277665.1. Lineage (NCBI taxonomy): Eukaryota > Viridiplantae > Streptophyta > Magnoliopsida > Santalales > Viscaceae > Viscum > Viscum album. Next base: position 1,199,982,428 of record OY728157.1, read on the forward strand.
AAAGTCATAACAGAATTATATATTCGAACCAAGTTGATTAAATCAACACTAATATATCATAGTAACCTATAAAATTAGTGGAATTCATAAAAAGTCTTAAATTACATTTATTTTGGTATTTATATTATCAATTATGTCAATATTTCATTAATAAGATAATTACTGCATCATCTTTGTGTCATAAATAAATTATATTATTTGATGTCTACAAATTACAAATAAAATACCATCATGTAGTAAATATTTTTAGCTTTCTAATGAATATTTACAATCGAATTTATCTTATGTATAACCCCATATTAAAAATGATTTACCTATTAAACTTTGATTTTAACTATTTTAACCCTTCTTTAAATAAATTAATAATAAATGTCCTAATCTAGTCCAAGTGGGCCTAAATGGTCATAGTTTATTCCTAAGTTTGTTTTTGGTCGAATTACACTTGTCCAATAGAATTAGGACATGTGTTAGGGTAATATTAATATCATATTTACCCTTAGTTACCCTATTTACTATTAACAGCGGTAAAAAAAAGTAAAAAGTTACTATTCACCAAAAATTATTTTCATCTCATTGAACCACATTTTAGTCCTTGATATTAACCGTGTCTCTCGGATTTTCAAAATTCCATTCACAGAAGCGGTAAAATTAAGTTTTATGCAAAAATTCAGTTTTTAACCTACCACTTAGTAGTTTCACTATTCATCAAAAATTGATGTTTTTCAGAACAATGCCAAAATTTCATCCCAAGCTATATTTCATATTCCGAATTCAAAAATGAAGTCTATTTTACCAAATTCATAACATAAAAGTTTCATTAATTAATTTTATAATTAAATCCCGCTGTTAAAACAAATAGCGTGTTTTTAAGAAACAATATCTATCAAAAGATTGACACTTGTTTATGTCTAGTTTAAATGTGAAATTACATCCAATGACCAACATTGTATTAAATTGTAAAAATATATTCTAAATATACTTTAAAACCACTCAAATTAATGATTTATCACTATTAATTATTTCGATTAAAAAAGTTGTTTTTAATTATAATTTAGTAATTTTCACTATTCATCAGAATATGAAAGTTATCCGAAAAGTACCAAAATTTCACCATAGGCTAAATTCGATACTCCGAATCCAAAAATAAAGTTCATTTTGAAAAATAAGATTTACTGGATTTCAAAAAGTGGTTATTACTATTCATAACAGCTAGTTTTAATAATATTTTTATAGCATATCGTTGTTTAGTGAAACTCGGTATTGCGTACTACACACGCTATCGAGGAAGGTCGCGATTGCGTGTAATGCAAGACATGTCAAGGATGTGTTTTGTGCAAGCTCCTTTTGGTGTAGCGTACAACGCAAGACATTAATAGAATTAAAAAGAATATTTTTTTATAAAATCTTGGGCTGTTACAATTTGAATACTGTGATATGTTAGTAGAAACCTGTAATGAGATGAAAGACAAATACCAAGGTTTAAAGAAACAGTATGCTTTAACTGTTAAACATAAATCTGATCTTGACCTAGAAATGGAAAATAATGCATAGTTACTTAAAGAAAATAATGAATTGAAATTTTCAAATGAGACACATAAGAAGGATTTAGAAAAATTCACAAATGTAAAAGATACTCTTACTCAAATGCTAGGTAAGTAGATTGCACCTATATATACTACTAGTATAGGATACCAACCTGGACAAAAAAAATACCAAAAATAGATTTATTTCTAAATCTGGATTGAATGTAGATAGTTCTAGTTCTCTATGTCTATATGATTGAACTAGTTATATTCATAGTTACAGATCTAACAAGATTTATCTTTTAAAATCTGCTGATTCTACAAATTTTATGAGATCTATAAGAAACATTTGGGTATCTAAAGTTTTATTGGCTAACCTGTCTGGACCCAAGAAAATATGGGTACCAAAATCATTTCCTATCTAAATCTATTTTGTAGGGAACCTTCTTAAAGATCTCCTATAGAAAGACTTGGTACATGGATAGTGGATGTTCAAGACATATGTCAAGATACTTCTCATGCTTTAAAAGCTTAGTCAGATTTGATGGAGGTTTTTTCACCTTTGGTGATAATTCTAAAGGGAAAATCATCGGCTCAGGCCAGATTGTTAACACTGACTCAGTATTAATTTCTATAGTTCTATTGGTTGATGGACTTAAGTATAATTTACTAAGTATTTCTCAGTTATGTGATGATGGTTTTAATGTTAAATTTGAAAATTATTCTTGCAATGTTTTTAATTCTAAAAATGCTTTAGTATTTTCTTCCTTGCGAAATAAAAATGTCTATGCTGTTGTCATAAATTATTTAGCTATGCAAAATATTACTTTTTTAAATTCTTTTCACAAATTGTCTTGGCTTTGGCACAGAATATTAGGACACAACAATGTATATTCACTTAGAAAACATACTAGGAAGAACTTAGTTAGAGACCAACCAAAACTTGAATTCGCAGCAGATAAAGTTTGTAATCCCTGTCAAAATGGAAAGAAACATAATGTTTCTTTCAAATCAAAGAAATAATTGTCAACTTCTCAACCTCTCGAGTTAGTTCACATGGATTTGTTTGGACCTTCTAGAGTTTCTAGTTTAAATGGGAATCACTATGTCTATGTTCTAGTAGATGACTATTCTTGGTATACTTGGGTATATTTTCTAGCTCAAAAAATTGAAGCTTGTTCTTACTTTGTTAAATATTCCAAGTCAGTATAGAACCTTAGTGGAATTAATATTAAAACCTTGAAAAGTGATCATGGCCGTGAGTTTGAAAATCATGAGTTTGAATCCTACTGCTCACACAATGGCTATAGTCACAATTTCTCTGCCCCTCGGGCACCTCATCAATATGGTGTAATAGAAAGGAGGAATAGAACTCTTCATGAAATTTCCAAAACCATGCTCAATGAGTATGACCTAGCTGTTTATTTTTGGGCTGAAGCTGTCAATACAGCTTGTTATATTATCAATAGAGTCTTAATCAGACCTTTTTTTAAGAGGACCCCTTATGAGTTGTGGAGCCATAGGAATCCTAAGGTTAACTACTTCAGAGTTTTTGGTTGTAAAGTCTTTATTCTTAATACAAATGACAATCTTGACAAGTTGGCATCCAAGAGTGAAAAGGTAACTTTCCTAGGTTACTTCATTTCTAGAAAAGCCTATAGATTTTTCAATAAGAGAACCAAATGTGTGGAGGAATCTGTTCACATCAAATTTAATGAAACTGATCCACATGAACCTAAGACCTCTATTGAAAATATTGAAGATGATATCTCTATTTTGAACCTTAATGATAAAGACAGTGGACCAATAGCTAAAACATCCAGTTTTTGAAATTTTCCAGAACCTGCTTCTGTTGACTCCCAACCTGTTGATGAAACTAAAATCTCTAGCCCAAAATTTTTGAGACTATGTAGGATTCTAAAGAACCATCCTTTAGATGGTTTTGTAGGTAATATAGATAGAGGAACACAGACTAGAGCTTCTCTAAAAAATCAGGTTGAACATCAATCTTTTCATTCACAGTTAGAACCTAAAAATATCAATGATTCCATCAATGATGAATTTTGGGTAATGGATATGCAAGAAGAACTAAATCAAATTGAAAGAAATAAAGTCTGGGAATTAGTAGAATGACCTAAGGACACTACAACCATAGGCACCAAGTTGGTGTTTAGAAACAAAGTTGATGAATCTGGAAAGATCATTAGAAACAAAGCTAGACTAGTTTCACAAGGTTACAATCATGAAGAAGTAATTGACTATGAGGAATCCTTTGCACCTGTAGCAAGATTAGAGGCAATTAGTATCTTACATGCCTTTGCATCACATCTGAATTTCAAGTTATATCAAATGGATGTAAAAATTTATTTTCTAAATGGTTTTATTGTTGAAGATGTTTTTGTAGAACAACAACATGGTTTTTCAAATCCTCACTTTCAAAATCATGTTTTTAAACATTCTAATGATTTATATGGTTTAAAACAAACTCCAAGATCTTGGTATGAAAGAATTAAAAATTTTCTTTTTTCAAAAGGATTTACAAAAGGAATTTATGATCCCACTCTTTTTATAAAAAGAATATCAAAAGATGTTTTAATAGTACAAATCCATGTTGATGATATTATTTTTGGATCTTCTAAAAATTCATTATGTACTGATTTTCAAAGGTTATGCAAAAGTGAGTTTGAAATGAGTTTGATGGGAGAGCTAAAGTAATTTCTAGGATTTAAAATATTTCAAACTAAAGATGGTATTATTTTAAATCAATGTAAATATACTAAGTATTTATTAAAACGTTTTGTTTTGGATAGTTTTAAGGGAAGTGATACACCTATGAGTACCACCTGTAAATTGGATATTGATGAAACTGGAAAACTAGTAGACCAATCTAATTACAGAGGTATGATTGGGATTTTACTCTATCTTACTACTGGTCGACCTTATATTATGTTTAGTGTATGTATGTGTGATAGATTTCAAGCTAACCCTAAAGAGTCACACATAATTACAATTAAAAGGATTTTCAAATATCTTAAATATACTGCTAATTTGGGATTGTTTTACCCCAAAGGACAATCATTTGATTTAATAAGTTATTCAGATGCTGAATTTGATGGATGCAAGTTAGATAGAAAGAGAACATCTGGAACATGTCATTTACATGGAAAGTCCCTATTATCATGGTGTAGTAAGAAAAAGAACTCAGTTGAGTTATCTACTACTGAAGAAGAGTATATAGCTACTGGTAGTTGCTGTGCACATATTCTGTGGATGAAACACACTTTATTGGACTATGTATTTGATTTTAAACATGTTTCAATTAACTGTGATAACACTAGTGCGATCAACATCTCAAAGAAACTTGTGTCTCATTCTAGAACCAAACACATTGATGTTAGACACCACTTTCTAAGAGATCATTATCAAAGAGGTGATATACCTCTTGAATTTATAGGCACTGAACTCCAATTAGCTGATATTTTCACTAAGACATTATGTTCAGAAAGATTAAGCTTCATTAGAAACAAATTAAGAATGATAAATTACTCTTAAAACTGTTAGATAAATCTCACCGTTAGATGAACCTCACCATTAGATAAATCTCACCGGTAGATAAACCTCACCGTCAGATAAACCTCATGGTTAGGATAATCCTCACCGTTAGGATAAACCTCACCTTTAGGATGAACCTCACCGTTAGATGTACCTCACCGTTAGGATAAACCTCAACGTTAGGATGAACCTCACCATTAGGATAAACCTCACCGTTAGATGAACCTCACCGTTAGGATGAACCTCACAGTTAGGATATACCTCACCATTAGATGAACATCACCATTAGGATAGACCACACCATTAGGACACCTCACCAGTACATCTCTCGCACTATTTTAATTTTTCATATTAAGGCCAAGACATTAAATTTAATTTTAATATAAGATATATTTTATATGTGAATCCTTAATGATATTAAACCCGAGTCTAGACATCAATCAATCACCAAAAACCCGTCTGTTCGAATCCCTTCTACTTAAAACCTATCAATCACGCAAAACCCTAAGCCTCACAATCTAAAATGGCCCGTGTGAAGAGACCCTCAGTGGATGAAGGGAGTGATGCACCAGAAGCTAAGAAGCAGAATGTAACCAATGCTGGTGCCAGTGGAAGCCGTAAAGATGTTGTTTGAAGGAATCCTGTGAATCCACATTTATAGAAGTGAGAAATTCTAGTGGAAAAGGAATTATGTGCAGAATGGCTGCTGGAAATCAAGTCCCTAATTCTAATGGTTTTACAATAACATGGATGACCCGAATTCTTCATGAACCATAATGGACCGTATTATCCAGAACTGGTAAAAGAGTTTAATGAGTTTGCCTATTTTGAGAGTTTAGAAGAGGAGAATAGGATGATTTCTTGTGTGAATGGTCAAAAGTTTTAATTCTCATCATTTGAATGGGATGAGAACCTTAGAGTACCTCATAGTGGTGATTATGGATTTTATTCAAAATCCATACCTACTTCTAGTGAATTTTTCAATTATGAGGATGCCTTGTTGGAATTGATAGGAAATGGAACCCCTAGAAAGGTCATTGCTGCAGAGATAGAAGGGGAGGATAAAGAACTTTTCAAGTTCATTCAGCATGTGATTAGTCTAAGGAGAGAAGATTTTTCTACCCTCAGATTTCAGGATATTTATTTTTTGTATCTATTAAATCATGGAGTAAAGGTGAACTTGTGAAGATTTCTAATGATTTAGATTGAGGATATGACTAGACTGAAGTCTAATTCCAATGCGCTATTCTTTTCTAATTTGATTTCTATTATGTTGAAGGCAAAGGAGGTAGCTGGAACTCAGGATGAAACGGTTGTGGTTAAGGATAATATTTGCATCACCAGGACTGTTTGTATGTTTATGAAAGTCAGCTGGAAACCTTGGAAGAAATCATGGGTTAATGATGCTGGAAAAATCTATGACAAGTATACTCCTGTGGATCATCCTTCTAGTCCAAAGGATGTGAGGGATCCTAGTCTTGGACTAGATGATTCAGAACCGGTCTACAGCGATAATGAAGCTGATGCTGAGGAGGAAGAGACATTAGTTGAAGAAGGAGAAGACCCAGATTTACCTCTTAGTCCTATGCCCCAAAACATTTCCTATGGAGCAGATAGCCCTCCAAAAGAACTACCAAGGAGAGAAACTATTCTGAAGGACAATGATACTGAGACCACAGAAGAAGAAGAAGAAGAAGAAGCATATCAGTATTTTGTTAGGGACAACTCTGAAGATGATGAGGCAACAGAATCCGATCATCTTGCTCATGAAGAAAAGGAGGCTGCTATTGAAGCAGATGATGAGGAAAATGAAGAAGAAGGGCATAGTTTGAGCCCTCTGATAGAGAATACAGTCATGATAGTGCCTGATCTTGAAGCAGAAGTATCATCTATTGATGAGAGAGTCTTTGAGCCCTCAGAGCCAATGGTTATTGAATCTGCTGCAGCTGGAGAGGATGTTATAGAATTTCCTCGAGCAGAACAGTTGTAGGATATTCCTCAGGTGAATGCTCTAAGTGAGGGGGAGCATCTTGGGTCATTATCAGTGTTGTATAACATTGAAGGTTGGACATCATATCCAGGATAGATGGTTCTTGGACTTAATTATAAATATTCGGATGAGGAAGACCAGCCACAAAGTGAAATAGTTATCCCACCTGCTGTGGCTGAAAATTTGGTAACCAAGGTGGACCTTGAGTCCTTAAAGGCAGAAATAAAAAAAGCACTGAGAGAATCAGTGGCAGATTTGAAGCAAATTCTGGTTGATGAAATAAGGATTGTGGAGAAATCCCTTGAGATATCTCTGGGATGTGCTGTTTCTAGTCCAGTAACGGAAATGATGGATGAAGTTAAAGTATTCCATACTCAAATTGAGAGTTGGACATGATCTGTTGTTTCTCTAAGACAATCTATTGCTTCGTTGACTGCCATGAACATCTCTCAAACCCAAGTGAATACTAATATCTGATATATCAAATAGGTAGTCAAACAGTTTGTGGATGTTTTGAGGATTTTAAGAAATCACTCAAAGAACATTTGAACAGTCAAGATGAACTTGTTCAGAAAGTGGTTAGTAATCTGACAAAATCTTTCAAGGAGACAGTAGCTTTCTCAGTTAAACCCCTTCCTTCATCTAGCTCCACTATGAACCTTGATCAGATCAGAACTATTATCCAATAAGAGTTGGCTAAGGCCAGTACCAGTGGCACCTCAGATACTCAGATCCTTGATTCAACTAGGGAAGTTAGTAGTTTTGTTCCTGATCACCTACAGACAGCTACTACTTCTCAAGAGGAAATTAAGAATAAAGTGGATGCTTACTTTGAGAAGGTCTATACCATGCATCAAATGACCAATCATTTCAATCTCTTGATAGTGAATATGAAGTTGCCTCCAGTGACTCAAGCTTTCAGAGAACAGGTTAGTAAGGTCAGGGAGCTTACTCCTGCCCTGGATAAATTCATTGAAAATTGAGAAGATTTTGTGTTAGAAATGGAGAGAGGAGGTATTATTATTATGGATTTCAGGAACATGTTGCTACCATTCTTGCATGTGGATGCCAGACCTATGATTGTCCCTCCTTCCCTTCATGCCTCTGCCTCTGGGAGTATACCTCAGTTGACTCCAGTTCAGGCTATTCGAAGCATCACTCTTATGATCACATAGAGAAGCACATATTTCAGATCCTGTACAGTTTCAGTGGCAGAACCTCCAGTTGTTTTTTCAGCTATTCCCAAGCCAACTACATAATCTGAACCTGCACCCTCTTCTAGTCCTAAGGGAAAGACACCAGTTCAAGAGGACGATTGAGTGATTATGGATGTTTTTGATGGGATTCATTTGTATTTTCTATTGTAACACAGAATTTATTAGTTTGTATCTTTTGTGATTTAATAGAATGTTAATCTTACATTATCTACTTTTATATGTTTCTGTATAATCTGTTCTCCTTTAGTCTCTACATTTCTCTGATTCTACCCTTCTTTTTGTTTATCAAAAAGGGGGAGAAAATTAAACTAATGAGAACTGGGAGTTTAATTTCTAGGGGAGAATTCAAGGAGAAGAAAAAAATGAGAACTTTTTTTTAAAGTTTTTTTTGGAAATTTTTCCTCTCACACCATTTTAATTTTCTTAATACATTGGCATAAGTTGTGATGATCCAAAAGGGGGAGATTGTTGAACCCTTTGGATAATTAGTTGAAATTATATTTTGATAATCCCACTTATTCTCAATTATATTTTGATAATCCCAATTATGCTCAATTATATTTTGATAATCCCAATTATGATCAATTATAGTTTGATAATCCCTATATTGATTAATGGTTAATTACATATTTCAGTATTTCTGTACACCATGCACATATTCATATTTTACAATATTTATAGAATTCGGTTACTGGATGAATATATATTCTAACTTAACTCTTTATGCCAATAGAATGCTTAAACATACAAGTGGTCACCGTTACAGAACAAGCCTATTGATACAGGCCACCGGTACATCATGTCTACCATTACGTAAAGGTCACCAACACATAAAGTCTACCGTTACATGAAAACCTACCTATATGAACAAGTCTACCGTTACGTGAAGGTCACCGACACATCAAGTCTACCTTTATGCAAGCATATCGATACAATAAGTCTACCGTTATGCAAGCCTACCGATACAACAAGTCTACCGTTATAAAATCCTACCGATACAACAAGTCTACCGTTATGCAAGCCTACCGATACAACAAGGCTACCGTTATGCAAGCCTACCGATACAACAAGTCTACCGTTGAGAAAGCCTATCGTTACAAACAAGTTACCAAAGGAAGTATACCGAGAGAAAGGCTACCGTTATACAAGAGGTTACCGATACAAAGACTTACCGATACAGAAGGCTACCGATATCTAAAGCTACCGTTCCAGAGTATCCGATGCTGCCTTAATTTCTTTATCATTATTTAAATTAACAAATTGTCATATTAGGTATATTTTAATGCTCTGTAATTTATTTAATGATGGTTTTTGGATGTCAGGGAACCGTACCTCGTACCTGCAAAAAGAAATCATTTCTTTTGCCGAAGCTCATTCTATAAAAGACCCTGTTGCTGCATAAGAGACCATATACGATATACGACATACGATATACAATATACGAGATACAAGGAAAATACAAAAGTGATACAAGCAACATGAAAAAGAAGAGATGATACAGATATACATGCACAACCAAGAAGACATAGAAGCTCATACACACTCAAGCTTACTCAAGAAGAGTTCTTTACTTTCACGAGGATTTGGAAGAACATCATCGACTACATTTTCACTATCTCTGAACCTGGATTTCAAGAAGAAGACACTCTGTTTTCCAGAAAGAAACCATAAGAGGACACATAACCATTTCTGATCAAATCCGAAGGAGTCCAGAGCTACACTGCAATCACTAGAGACATTCTAAATTCTATATCTTGCTCAGTGATTTATTATTTACTTTACGAGCAGTGCGTGTCATCAGTTTTAATTTACAGATACACTGTCTCCTGAACCTTAACTAGATGATCTAAAATCCTCATTAAAACTATATACAACTTCTTTTTCCCACTGTGGATAGTGGTAGAGGTCGTGTATAACCTGGACAGCTGTATTTGCTGTTGTTCTTGTTTCCCACGAAGAACTGTGGTAGAGGTATTTGACCTGGATAGTTGTAAACTGTTATGAACTCTGATCCAGTGTGTGGATCAAATTTATATAAATTTTTGAGAGGACTAAGTCTTGGATTGATACTGAACCTCTTGGTTATATCTGATGTGCTTTATTTAGTTTTATCTAAAACCTTTTATTCCACTGCTAAGTGATTTAAAACTTAAACTGTTTTTCAAAGTTACTCTGATAATTGAATTAACAAGTGTTTGCATTACTTTAAAATCATTAGGTTAGTTTCAAAAGCTAATCTGATCTCTTGACTAGATTAACTGGGAATTAATTAATCCCTTGAGAACCTAACTGAAAGTTTTCTTTAGTTCAAATTCACTACAATTCAATTAGTTTTTTAAATTGGGGGATTTTAGTCAAAGATTTTAAAACAGAAATTTTAATTGGAACTCAATTAACCCCCTCTTGAGTGTCCACTCCGACCAAAAGTTTTGATGACACACACAAATTTTATTGGTTAATATGACATTTTAGTATTTCTTAAATGAATTTTGTTCGAATTAAAAAAGTTTTTTAGACTTTAATGAAAATCAATTATTGAGTAGTGTAAAAATTGACATAAATGAGTTTTTAACAAAATATTATATTATTAATTTATATTCTATTCCTAAAAACCTAGTGTTCGGCCAAAGAACTCATATCATTGTTGGTGTGTCATTAATGGACCACTTGGGGGTCTCTTGGATGTATATAGTATGTTTATTAACTATATATTATAAAAATACAATGTGACATAGTATGTTTTAAACTAATTAACTAATATTTAAAACTAAAAGATAAGCTTAATATAATTACCCAAACCTATCTAAAATATATTAGTTGAAAATATTTCGTCCTATACCCACCTTAACCTTTAAAAAATCCACATTGGAGCCATTAGAAACTGAATATGAATTTATTATAAAATAATATTTATAGCTTTTCAAAAGGCGCCCCTCACCCCTATTATAAAAGGGCACTCCCACTTCTAACTAATTCACACTCTAAAAGCCATTAGGATCAGCCAAACCCTTCCCAAATATACTACCAACTTCCCTCACTTCTTCATAGATTCTTTAGTTTGATCAGAAAGCCAATGTAAGGAGCACTTTTGATCAAATCAAAAGGAAGAACCCAAAGAAGAGGTAATGTTTTCATAACCCTCTTTCAAGTTCCTTTCTTCTTCAAATTCTTATTTATTTGTTATTGTCATTCAAAAATAATAAATCGAGTATATTATATATACTTTGATGTTATTATAAATATTGTACAACCATATTCAGTATTCTACCCATCCTTTGAATGACATGTCACCATACGTGCGTATGTACGGCTTAACGTCTCCACGTCGTGGTGTAATTGTTATTAAATAAATTATTATTTGGATGGGTATAATAATGATGTATAATTCATGTAAATAATAAATATAACATGATAATAATTATGTATATTTGATATACCATCCAATTATATATTATTTTAATATCAAAAGAATGATATTGTCGCTCGTGCGTACGTACGGACTACCGTCTCCATGAAGGCAATGAGATTCATTCTCCATCATGTCCATTCAAGAATAATTATCATTCGATGATTAAAAATAATTTTTAAGGACTTGATATCATTCTGGATATGAATAAAATACAACCTATACATAACAAACACGACCTATATAACAAGACATATACGAGTAAGTTAACACCCGAAACGACGATCATATTAAGATATTATTATCAAACCAATGTTAAAAGATAATATATGATATAATATTAATGTATATGATTCTTATATAACTTAATAAATATTATTTCACCATTATACAGGAGGTTAACCTACCCCTAATCAAGGAAAATTACAAGGTAATGGGTTTTCATCTCACTCCTTATTCCCGTGAGATTCATGCCATATTGCCACTATTACCTTTTGTGTGGTGTATGTACTGCCTATAATTGTATTATTTCTGTAATACACTTTAATTTATGTGTATTTACATATTCATTGTATGATACCTCTTTCATGGGGTGTATTTTTCATAAGTTACAAAATTGGTAAGGGTTAATTTCACCATCTCCTTATTATCCGAGGTTATTTTTATGTAAGTATCTGCTGGGACATAATTATTATCCATATCCATGTTTTATGAAATATTTTTCAATGGATTTATTTTTAGGGCCATTTTACTAAAACATCATTTCAAATGTTTTAAATATTTATTCTTCTAAATATTTCTCTTTAATGTCCATGCCTTCAAAATGGGTTTTATAGATTTATTTATATAGACATGAATGTTTTAAAAAAGTTAATTCCTTTCAAACATTTCAAAGTGGTATGGGACAATTTGATTAAAAAATGTCTTTAAATAACTTATTTTCTAAATTGTGTGACTTTTAAATGTTTTCATGAAGAATGGGTATTTCTCTCAAAGAGTTTTACAAATCATTTTCAACTATGTCAAAATTCTTTAATTGATTTTAAACTTGTTTTGAAGTTGATTTATCATGATACAAATATTCCATATTGTGTAGATGGTTTTGTGATATGTTTGACTGTGGATGTGTTATTTTTATACCATTCATGGATTACAGAGAAAGTATTGACATTTCGTATGATAGTTTTAATATGAATGTTTATGTTATGCTTAAACATATTCATATGAGGAATGAATTGGAATTAATATGTGACGGGTGGAGCCCGCTATAGCTCCTCGATGCCTCGGTAGGTCTCATGAGACAAACTAGTGGCTTGGCATGAGGACTTGACAAAATCTTATTTGAATACTTGGCAAGAGGCCTTGGCTACATTGTTATGATAGTCTAACATTATGCATTCCATCATTATGGAAGTGGTTAGTGATATTGCATGTGATTGTTCGACTAGTAGAATATCAATGTGAATAAGTAAATGGCATTATTTCATTTTATTTTTGCCATATTATTCTGAAGTTCAAGATTAACAGGATTTTGTTTTAGTTATAAATTTACTTATATGTTTATGCTTATTTATGAACGTTTCCGCTGTATTGCTTACCCTTACTGAGTGTTTGAGCTTACCCCTTTATATGTTTTATTTTTCCCAGGATTCCACGAAGTGTATTGTGATTGATATGAAGGTTTAAGACAAGGGAATAATTGCATTCATAAAGGATTATTTATGTTGTTTTGTATGTTATGAAGTGTGATGTAACATTCATGTATGTAATATATTTTCCAAGACTGCTAAACTGATCGGTCTTTCAGGACTTGATTCCTTGTAATCATGCCAATGTATTAAAATAATGCACTGACTCTAGGTAAATGGGGTCAGGGCGTTACAATTGGTATCAGAGTATGTTTAGCAATAACCATGGAATCTAGATTTAGATAAACACTGATTAGAGCACATATCTCTAATATAGACATAGAGGATTAATATAGAGGAACATCCTAGAATTTTGGTATTGTATAGATTTTGTGAGTTTTCCAAGCAACAAATCCATGTCTGGATATGAGCAAGTAGAGGCGGCTCTGGTACAAATATACCTAGGGGTAAAACCCGAAAGCACTGCTTTGAGATAGACTCGAACGAGAACTGGTGCACGACAATGGGCCTTGCTGCACTCTTGGTTACAACACTCCCAGGGGATATGCTTAGGATAATTATCATTTTCTCTATAAACCATTATGAAGGGTTTATGAGTATATACATCCTCAAAGGAGACATTTTTATGATTATGGATTATATCCATAAACTATTTAATTTATGTTATGTGTTTTACATGTTTGGGATTAGGTATTGTTATTCTTAAACTAATCTAGTGTATGCCATTGTTTAGAATTGGCGCCCAGTAGAAGGAATGAAAACTCCAGTAGTGCACATGATCCAAAGAGAAATAAGGATCACATCTTTCATGGTCTTAAGCCCAAATTTATAAGAGAAATTTTCTCCCATGTATTATCATCATATAAATAAATAATATCATGTATTGATAAGATAAGTAAAGATTTTACTAAGTCATATGGCTTTGAAGGGTAGATAGTTAAGAAAAAGATGGAAGAGAGAAAGATGGATAAATGGAATAGGGAAAAGAAGAATTTTACCATATGTGATAACTGTGGGAAGATAAACCCTTGAACTTTATTGAAAGGAATGGGAGTTTGTTATAAGTATGGAGAAAAAGGACACCACGTTCATGATTGAGAGGGTAAGAAAAAGTTTTCCAATGTACAATGCATCATCTTCAAGGAGTGGGGACACGACGCGAATCAATGTTCAAATCATCAGACTATGCCCCAAATGATGCTATTTGATAATAATAAAGTTATGATACTACCACAGATGAAGAGGAATTACTAGTTTTCGTATGATGTTATTAAAGAATTATTTCATTTGAGTTTTTTATCAACAATATACTGGTTATATGAATTATGGAGATAAATAAGGATTGTACTGCAGTACTATTTCATTGAGGAGTTGAGATTATATGGTACTATGAAAAGTTAGTCAACAACAAGTTAATAATTTTTTTGAAAATACATGGTTGAAGGAAAGGTAATCCATAATATGTTCTTGATACTGAGGTAGTAATTTTGGAATAATAGATGGTTGATTTGGATAAATTATATTGGATATTCTTGACTACCTTGGCACTGATTAATGGTTTGTTTATTTCATCATTGCTGGAATATTCAAAGTTTTTGGATATAAGGAATATATGTTGTATTCTATAAGGAATAAGAGAGCATGAATGTAATCAATAAGGTTATATGGTAATTCAGGGTGTTACCATATTTTAAAAGAATACATGATGAAGGTATTGACATGTTATTATGTGAAAAAAATACCTTCACTATATTTACCTTCCTTATAAATTTTGGACTGTGAGTTTGGAAAAAGGTTATTTGGATAATTATAAAGGATGGGATGGATAATATTTGAAATTTTATAGAATTTTTAATGTTAAATCATTTCTGAGTATTATTTTTGGATTGTTATAAAAAGGACAACCCGGAGTTCGGGCGGCAACCCGTTGCTTCCAGCAAGGCCGTGAGACTTGAACCCACAACTAAAGGGCGACAAGGGTGTATCAAATACCACTGGCCCATGAGATGTCCTGGATTAAATAAAGTAGTTTATTTTAAGAAGGTCTAGTAGATGAATTATAAATTCATTTTTTAACCCCAAATTAATAGGATAAATAGAATAAATTTTCAAGTTCTATTATCTTTTAGTGTGAAAGATAAGTTTGTGGTAGAAATTAGTTAAAGGATGGAGCTCTACTTGTAAAGTATATATTTCTCTTCTCCACTTATTCTATGAAGAAATTAATTCTTATACTTTATTGAAGGAATCGTAAAACCAAAAATGTGTTATCCTAATACCTTATGTTTTGTTGAACCGATGGTATTTTAAATTATCATAGATTGATGAATTTAAGGACCTCAATTTAAAACTTGTTTGTGATTGATGACCTCAATCACTACCTATAAATATTTATGTTTTTCCTCCAATTATATGTCTCTAATAGCCACCAATGTTCTCCTAATCGATATCATAATTTGGTGGTGACCCTTTCATTTCTCTTTTCCTCTTATTAAGACTAAATTTTATTAACCAAATTTCCGATGTCGGTTTTCCCACAAAGGTTTTTTCTATTTTCAACCGTTATTTTCAAAAAACAATTTCAAATTATGAGGACACAATTTATCTACGGAGGGAAGAATGTAACACCCCATGATTTTATAGTGTGTTACTTTTTCAAAATAATTCCATAACTTTCACTACACGCAACACCGAGTTCAAGTGCACCATGACTTACCAAACAAGCCGTTCAAAAGAGGTTATGAATAGTAATAACTAAATTTTGAACCTTATATAATCCTTATAATTTTAGAATCCATATTATGAGTTTCTAAGACATCATGTAAGAACAAATTCATTTTTTTAAGATAAATGAAGTATTTTTCAAAAATGCACTTTTTCCAACTTTAAATAGTGAACCCTTTTTAAATCCAATATATTAAACTTTTATATATTCAATTTTTCTAAATAAATTTATTTTCTTGAATGGGGACATCAAAAATTTACAATGAAACACCCCAATCTTCCACGGTACCCTTCTCTTTGAATAAAACAACAGCGTGTGTTGTTCGCAACTTCGAGTTCTCACACACACCACAACAAATAAAACTATCCATTATAAATAGTAATACCTACTTTTTGAAATTTTATAAATTTTATCTCTCAAAATGGACTTCATTTTTGGATTTGGAATGTAGAATTTATGCTGGGGTGAAATTTTGGTACTTTTCGGATAACCTTTATATTTTCATGAATAGTGAAAATTATGAAATTTTAATTAAAAACAAATTTTTTAATCATGATAATTAATATTGATAAATTATGAATTTGAGTGGTTTTGAAGTCGATTTAGAATATATTTTGACATTTAATACAATTTTTGTCATTGTACATAATTTCACAATTAAACCGGACATAAATAAGTATCAATCTTTTGATAGTTATTATATCTTAAAAACATGCTTTCTGTTTTGACAGTGGAAATTAATTTTAAATTAATTTCTGCCACTTTTGTGTTTTGAATTTAGAAAAATGGATTCCATATTTGGAATCAGGTTGTCCAAATTTTGAAAATTGTTAACTTTTATTTTTATAAATTTTGAATAATTACTTCGTTAAATATTTTATTTACCATGGTTAAAGGATAAATATGGTAAATAAGGGTAAAAAAATAATAATATAATAATAATAAATTACCCTAAAATGTGTCCTAACCTTATTGATGGATACATGTCCTACCATGCGAATATTTGGGTTTATTTTTTGAGCCCCATGGAGCCCCTTGTAGGTGATATGGACACTTTATTTTAATTAAGATAAAGTAAATACAAAAATGACATAAGCTTATATCGTTTAGAAAAAAAATATCCATATTTTATATATGTTATATTTTCGATTATAAATATTCAATAGAATGATTATAACATTTTACTACATAATTTTATTTTATTCATAATTTTCAGATATTGAAAAAGTAAGAATATATATGACACAATAATGATGCAGTATTTTCCATATTAATGAAAGAATAAAATAATTGGTATTATAAATGTTAAAATAAATATAATTTGAAAGATTTGACGACATACACGAATTATATTAGTTAATATGACATTTTAGTATTTCTTAAATGATTTTTTTTCGAATTAATAAATTTTTTAAGACTTTAACAAAAATCAATTATTGAGTAGTGTCAAAATTGGCATAAATGAGTTTTTAAAACAAATATTACAATATTAATTTATATTCTATTCTTAAAAACCTGATGTTCGGCCAAAGGACTTATATAATTATTGGTGTATCATTAATAGACCACTTGGGGGTCACTTGGATGTATATAGTAAGTTTATTAACTATATATTATAAAAATACAATGTGACATGGTATGTGTTAAACTAATTAACTAAGAGTTAAAACTAGTAGATAAGGTTAATATACTGACCAAAACCAGTCTAGAATCTATTGGTTGAAAATATTTAGACCTATCCCCACCATAAACTTTAAATAATCTACTTTGGAGCCATTAGAAACCGAATATGAATTTATTATAAAACAATATTTCTAGCTTTTCCAAAGGTGCCCCTCACCCATCTTATAAAAGGGCACTCCACCATTTCACTAATTCAAACCTTCAAATACATTTGTCTCAGCCAACCCATGGCCAAATATATTCTCAAATTCCCTCAATTCATCCTAGTTTCCTTATTTTGATCAGTAAGCCAATGCAAGGATCCCTTTTGATCAAATTAAAAGGAAGAACCTAAAGAAGAGGTAATGTTTTCACCACCCTCTTTCAAGTTCCTTTCTTCTTCAACATATTATTTCTTTGGTATTCCCATTATAAAATAATAAATCCAGTATCTTATATATATTTTGATGTTATTATAAATATGGTACAACCATATTCAGTATTCTATCTATCCTTTGAATGACATGTCACTATACGTGCGTACGTACGACTTACCGTCTCCACGTCGTGGTGTAATTGTTATTCAATAAATTATTATTTGGATGGGTATAATAATGATGTGTAATTCATGTAAATAATAAATATACCATGATAATAATTATGTATATATGATATACCATCAAATTATATATTATTTTAATATCAAAAGAATGATATTGTCGCTCGAGCATACGAACGGACTACCATCTCCATGAACGCGATGAGATTCATTCTCCATCGTGTCAATTCATGTATAATTATCATTCGATGATTAAAAAGAATTTTTAAGGAATTGATATCATTCTGGATAAAAATGAGATAAAACCTATCCATAAAAAACACGGATTATGTAACAAAACATATACGAGTAAGTTAACACCCGAAACGACGATAATACTAATATATTATTAACAAAGTAATGTTTAAAATCATATATGATATCATATTAATGTATATGATACTTTTATAATTTAATAACAATTATTTCACCATTATACAGGAGGTTAACCTACCCCCACCCAAGGAAAAGTTCAAGGAAAAGGGTTTTTATCTCACTCTTTATTCCCGTGAGATTCATGCCATATTGCCACTATTACATTTTTTGTGGTGTACGTACTTCCTATAATTTTATTCTCTGTGTAATACACTTATTTTATGTGTATTTACATATTCATTGTATGATAACTCTTTCATGGGGTGTATGTTTCGTAAGTTACCAAATTGTTAAGTGTTAATTTCACAATCTCCTAATTATCCGAGGTTGTTTTTACTTAAGTATCTACTATGAAATATTTATTATCCATGTCCATGTTTTATGAATGTCTTTTCAAAGGAATTATTTTTTGGTACATTTTACTAAAACATCATTTCAAATTTCATAAATATTTATTCTTATAAATATTTCTCTTTAATTTCCATGTCTTCAAAATGGTTTTTAAGTATTTATTTATATATACATGAATGTCTTTAAAATGTTAATTCCTTTCAAAAGTTACAAAGTGGTATTGACACTTTCATTCAAAAATGTCTTTAAATGACATCTTTTCTAAATTTTGTGACTTTTAAATGTTTTCATTAAAAAGGGGTATTTCTCTCAAAGAGTTTTACAAATCATTTTCGTCTATGTCAAAACTCATTAATGGATTTTAAACTTGTTTTGAAGTTGATTTATCATGATACAAATCTTCCATATTGTGTTGATGGTTTTGTGATATGTATGACTATGGATGTGTTATTTTTATACCATTCTTATTTTATGGATAATGTTTTAACATTTCGTATGCTAGTTTTAATACGAATGTTTATGTTATGATTAAACCTGTTCATATGAGGGATGAATTAGACTTAATATGTGACGGGTGGATCCCGTTATAGCTCCTTGATGCATCGGTAGGTCTCATGAGACAAACTAGTGTCTTGGCATGAAGCCTTGACAAAATATTTTTTGTAGTCTTGTCATGTGTCCTTGGCTAAATGTTTATGATAGTCTGGAATTATGCATTCCATCATTATGAATGTGGTTAGTGATATTGCATGTGATTATTCGACTAGTAGAATATCCATGTGAATATGTAAATGTAGTTTTTTCATTTTATTTTTTCATATTATTCTGAACTTCACGTTTAAAAGGATTTTGTTTTAGTTATACATTGCCTTAAATTTTTATGCTTATTTATGAAAGTTTCCACTGTATTGCTTACCCTTACTGAGCGTTTGAGCTCAACCCTTTATATATCTTATTTTTCCCAAGATTCGAAGAAGTGTATTGTGATTGATATGCAGGGTTAAGATAAGGGAATAATGGAATTCATAAAGGATTATTTATGTTGGTTTGTATGTTATGAAGTGTAATGTAACATTCATGTATGTAATCTATTTTCCAAGACTTCGAAACTGATCGGTCCTCCGGGACTGGATTCCTTGTAATCATGCCAATATATTAAAATAATGCACCGAATCTGGGTAACCGGGGTCGGGGTGTTACATTTATATTAGGATATTATGGTAATATACTATGGTGGTTATTCTAAATTTAATAATGAAGGTTACTCCCTATATAGCTGTGAGAGATATAGTAAATGTAAGGGTGATATAGAAATGGTTCCACATGATACGTTTATAATTTATATTTCTATGTATTTTTATAGTAAAATAACTATTTAGTAAGTAATGTTAAAGTGGTTATGTTTTATTGGTGGAATGTATAACTTTATGAAAGTGTATTTAGGGCATTATAAGTTTTTAACGATTAAAATATTATTTCTTTCTTTTTTATGTCCCATACTGAGATTTTCTACTCAATGTAAGAATAAATTTTTGTGACATTATTTAAGGGAGAATAGATAAAATGATGAGATTAGTGTCATAATTGTGTCACTTTTTCATAAAAAGATACAATGATTTATATTAATTTAGAAACATTATGTAGAAAATAGACATTGAGTTAATAATCAAATTTCAATGTATTGTTTTAATTTGTAAGAGTATATGATAATCCAATAAAACTCTAAATTTGAAATATCTAATAAAGATAATTATAGTCAAAAAACATGAATATATAATATTTAAGGATGAGTATATACAAAAACTCTTTACATATATTGTTATGAAGGTGAATATGATCGATGATTATCTTAGGGTATAAATAAAAACGTGGGAGAAGAGACTGTTCCCCTAAAATGGGACACATTTAAAAATATATTCATTTAGAAATAATTTCCAATGATTTTTTGAATAAATATGGATAAAGAATTTATTGAATTGAGAGAAAAGGTTGATTATTTTGTGGAAGAGTATAATGAAATATATTCAAGATTAGATAGGTGTATTCCAAATTTTATCAAGGACCATGATAATAAGCTTAACTAATTTTAATCAAGATTAAAACAATGAAATCAAATGGTATTATGTTACCAAGAATTTAAGAGTTGGTATAGACCTATTCAATATAGAAAGAAGTTAGAAATATAGTTTTTGATGATCCTGAATTCAATGAAAATAATTAGAAGAAGTTCTAGATGATAGGAAATAGAGAATAGTTAATCAATGAAATCTAAAGTTATGGAAAATTATTACAAATATTGTTAAAATTGTGGTAAAAACTATACTAGGGATTTCTAGTTAATTATTTTAAGGGTTAATAGTGTGTTCAATGTGGTCACATGACTTGTGACTGCAAAAAGAACTGTCCTGAAAAAACATTGATTTGAGTAATTGATATCTATCAATCAGTGATATGTTTTGGTTTTAATGAGTTGGATAATTATGATAAATTGTGTCTGATGTTACATACATACGATGAAAATCATAAAAAGAAAATGAATAAAGGTTTGGAATAAAATTTTTCTACTACTATGGTTGATATATGGATATTAAATGAAATAGTGATAGGGTTTTTACTTATTTATTCCAATTATTAGATTACCCTGTTTGACTATGGATCATCACATTATTTTATTTTCGATAAATTTTAATCAATGACATGAATATCACACCAGGAAGGGATGAAAACATTTTTTTGTGAATACTAAAGGAAAAAGTATTAAAAAATTCCAAAAGCGTATATATATTTATATTGATATTATAGGGATTGTAATTCCTAAAAAAACATGTTGAACTTTCCATATTAGTGTTTGATATTATTCTTGGTATGTATTGGATCTCAAATAATATGGATTATAGAACTATGAATGTTTTATTTAATTATTTTATTCCCCTGATAACAGACCACGAGGATGTAAAATTGATTTGAGATGGCAGTGAATGTTACATATCAAAAATTTTTGGGGATAAAAAACTATTAATATTAGTGACGTACAAGTTGCAAGTGAAAATTTATATGTTTTTCCTGATGATATACCAGGTTTTATTCCTAATCAAATGGTTAAGTTTAATTTTGAAATATTACATGATGCTAAACCTATATCAATACCCCTTATCAAATGGTTCATGTAAAACATTTAAAATTGAAAAGTAAATTTTGGGATTTGATATATAATTCATTATGTCATCATATCAACTCAACCAGAGGCACTCTTGTTTTTTTTATAGAAATAATTATGATTCCATGGTATTTTTCATTGATTATAGTTCCATAAATAACATAACTTTAAAGAACAAGTATCATTTGACCTATATTATAGATTTGTCTGATTAGATCTATGGAGAAAAATATTTTCCATGATTAAAATCAGAATAGGGTACCTTTATTTATTGGTGAATAAGTAATATTTCTAGAAGACTATGTTTCATAATAGATATATGATTTATGAGTGTATAGTTATTCTCGTTGGGTTATATAATGAAATAAATGTATTTATGGATAATTTTCATATATTAGTTTGAAAATATTTTGATATGTTTGTGGTTTTGTTAATTGATGATATATTTTTATATTCAAAAATTATTTAGGAAAATGAATGAAAACTAATGATTTATTTTTAAAACCATAAAATAAATATACTTATGGAAAATTAATATGTGTGAATTTAGTTAGAAATAAATTGTTTTCTTGTGTTATAGATTTATCACCCTATGTTTTTTTGAAAACATTTCTTGGTTTTCTAGATGATTTAAATAGTAAAATGAAAAATAACATAAATTTAGTAGGACAAAAGTGATATTATTTTTTTATGAACAAAAAATAATATTTTCTAAAACCATACTAGTGGATATTACCTCTTGTAATAGTTAATTGTTCATCTATTATAAATATATCAACCCTAGTATCCTAGTGTTGATGGTTACTTTACAAATTTAACATAAGATAAAAGGTATCAAACAACAGAGGGAATAATGGTTTAGTGGTCTTGGTAATAAACATAGATAATTGAGTCTTTAATTACATTTCAATAAAAAAATTACAATATATTTTCATTAATTAATTAATTTATTACTTAATTAATATACTTTCATATCGTTCATAGTATAATTATTGGATTCCCCAAAAAGAGAAAAACAGCGATCTAATGTTATCATCAAGATTATTATAAAATATAATATATTAGGATAAAATAATCACAATAAATAGGAAAATGTAAATAAATAAACACACATTTTATTTAAAAGGGTTGTATTTCATCAATAGATAAGTGTAAATCTATATGGTATGCTAAATATTTGAGCAGCCATGTCATTTAATCAAACACATGACTATGCTTATTAGATAATGAACAACCAACACAGAATGGTAGAAAATGAACACACAATTCATTTAAATAACATGAATATCCTGAATAAATAAGGGTTAATTAATATAGAAAGTTAAATAACTAAAAACCAATTCAATTTATTTAATTATACGAGAAATAAATTCATCCGATTAAAATATAATTGTGAATATATAAATGATAATAATAACTGAATTCATAATGATGGAAATTCATAATTACTTGATTTGATGATCTCATGCATCATGATACCTCAACCATGTAGGCATTTCTTATGATGATTTAATAATATTTGTAAAATTATAATTAATGAAAGCTTAATTACTCACCTCATGATAAAACTAATATATCAAGGGGATAAATAATTCCAGACCCTGCCACTCACTGCATATCAAAACCATTCATCATATATTGAAAAATAGATTTTATTAATACCAAATGTTCCTTGTAATGAAATACATATATTAGGTAAAATATAAAAATTTATAATTATTTTCCTAGATGAGAAAATAACATTCAATATAAAACAATATATGTAAAACAGATATATGTTTTATGAAATAAACACATCCATGACAAATAATTTAGATATGTTGGAGAAACTTAATGTCCAATTATCATAAAACAGTGAATATTCCAAGGGAATGTTAATGAATACAATGGTGATCAATGAAAGTGAGAATAAATAATTTACATAAAAAATGGTAATAAAAAATAAATTAAACTAATAAATATGGTATCAAAATAATATATCCCAAGTGGAAAATTGGTAAAAAAAGGTTTTTTTCATTTATGAATTGAAATACCACAAAAATATCAGGAAAACCAATATTGAGGAAAATATATTTGTTTATTATAAAAATACATAAAAAACTATATGTTCAAAAAATTGAATATAATTTCCTTTTAAAATAAACTATGAAACATATAATCCCTTCCATAAAACATTGATTGTTCATGACGGTGGAAAATTTCATGCATGCCCCACATATTAAAAAAAATATTATTTTCACATTTTTGGTTCTTGCCAAATACACCATGTGTGGGAGATGGAATGGCGAATCCTTTTATATAATATTTCAAAATTTCAGCTACGGTAAATATATATGTAATATATCATTTTTGTAATGTTAAAAATATTTTTAAAAATAATTTGAAAAAACATTGTATTTGAAGGAAAAAGGTGTTTGAGAGAAGAGATAAATGAAGTTGTGTTTTATTATATATAATATTATCAATCATGTTAGAAACAAAATAGTTTGATAACGCTACTAATACTTAAAAAATTCTTGAATAAGCATAGTATAAGAACTCTATAGGTGATTATTATCCAATAAAAAACTAATTTTTTCAGCATTAATTCAAACTTAAATAATCCATATTAAACTGATATTATTAAATAAACCATCATAATGATCATAATGTTAATGTGATCATTAATAAATGAATCAATTATGTGCATTAAATTAAAATCAACCTGAAACATATGGAAATTAAATATAATAAAATCAAAATTCTTTACACATATATTAAAATTATATCAAATAAATCGTGGAGGAAATATAACCCTATGAAAGGGAATTGAGTTATGAGATTCTTTACCACATGGTGACGTCCAAGTCCAATAACCTAGGATGAAATAATTAAAATTGGATGAATAAAATACCATGAAATATTATAGAATCCTAATATTATATTTTATGGTGGAATTATGTACACAATATTAGAAAAAGTAGATTATAACATTAAAAAATTCTTTGATGAGGGAAAATTGAGACGAAGTCCAATACCTCATGCTTATTTTTAGTTGAACGTTATTTAAAATCATATATAAATTTTTTAATAATTTTATTAATTTTTAATGGAACAATATAAATATTTATAATATCATATATGGTTCTTTTAACAATATCTTATAACTTATTTATTAATAATTGTCCATTATTACTATTGTTTTGACGGATAACTTCCTTGATTCATCGTGCATGTTTTATCAGGAATGTTCCAATTCATGAAAATATAAAATAATTATATAATCTCTATAATTACAATAATTTTATGAATATCATTTTATTTCATTGATTAAATTTTATAATGAGTATTTAAATCTAAAAATGTAAAATGGATCACACTGCATCATGGAGATTTTTGGTAGTACCTATGTACGATCGAAATTATAGTTTTCATAAAGGGAGAAAGGGTATGAAAGTATGTGATTTATTATTTTTAAATAATAAATATTAATTTATTTTCACCACTTATATGTATTAAATTTTTCCTTATTAAATTCCAAGTAATACATATGTGAAAAAAAAAACAATATCACTACAACAGGAAGTAGTCCACCTTACACACAAGATACAATCTGGTACAACAAACCCTATACAATGTAATAAGTTATATGTCAAATTAAAATTTCATATATACATTAATAAAATAAATTTTATATAAATGTTTTATATACATCATTATATTGAGCCTTTCAAGGAGGATTGGAAAACGAGTTACATTGGTTTGTGTGGCGGTAGTCCGCCTTAAACATGACTGACAATTTTGATTATCATTTCATGGAAGATGATACGGATATTATTCATTCCCTTAAATTAATAAAATATAATGATATTTAATATATAAATTTTATTTATATAATAATGGGATAATAATATTTTAGGGATGTAGAAGAAGAAAAAAATAAAAACATCTGTTTAAGAATGTTATGTCTTATTCAGATTACTTTTTGAGTTCAACAAGAAAATAATTCCACTGTTGGATTTTAGATCAGAAAAATGGATGTAGGAAGTTGAGAGGGGAAAAAAGAAGAGATTTTTTTACCAATTTTATGAGCCAAATTTCGTTTTTTATTTTATGTGGAGACGAGGGTGGTTGTCTTTAAAAAGTAAGGGATATGATACACATGGTTTTTTAAAATAATCAATTACACCCACGTTTTAATATTAAAAAATCATAGAAAATAAGTAATTATATACATTTAAAAGTTATTAGGATTCCAAATTTCCATAAAATGTGTTTTAGATAATTTGGTTGGTCATTCTAACCCTTATATTGTTATTTTAGTCCTTAGGAAAATTAGTTTTTAACTTAACTGTTGTAATTAATTTTTTCTTCATGTATTATTTATAATGGAAAAAATAAGTTAAAAATAATAGATAATAAAATCATCTTTATTTAGAATATGAAATCCATTTTTAAAAATTCAATTCATATGTGTGGCATAATCCAATTTAAATTTATATTAGAAGATTCATAAAAAATAATAGTTTCCAAATAGAAAACCCTCATTATTGTACAACATTTTTATATCAAAGTTCAACATTAAATTGACATACCTTACCTAAATTTAATTTATTATACTATAATTAAACAAAATTTACTTTAAATTTAATTTAATATCTAACTAATATTTTTAAAAATTTTAAATTAAAAAGTGGTTTTTTATAATAATAAGTGTTTTTTATTATTTGTCGCAAAATGAAACATTTCTAAAAAAATACAAGAATATAAAAAAAGATAACATTTATACTATTACATAAAAATTAATTTTAAATTATAAAAATAGTTATCAAAAATTTCAGAAATTAATAGCTAATTATGTGCACAAATCTTGAATGAACCACATTGTAGATAAAATTGTTCTTCAAAAAACATTTTTTTTTTATGTCTAATTATTCATATTTAATTTATAATAAATAGATTAAAAAATTATCATTTTTATGTTTTTAATATTTGTCCCTCAAACCAGAATTCTATTTTATAATGGTTAATTTTTAAATATAAATATTCTAATCAAGTATTCTGCTTTATTTGAACCTTGTTTTGCGTGTATTATAATCCAATAAAGAGATTTAATTTATTTTAAAAAGAAATATATAATAATGTTTTCGAATATTATATTTTGTTTATAATATGATTTTTAGGGTATATATTCTATTGAATGAAATTTTCTTTGAAATCTTGGGGTGTAATATTCTACCCCCTTAAATAAATTTTGCGCTCGAAATATTATATTTCTTACAGAAGCTAAGGGTTCGATCTTCCAAAAGTACATCATTGAAAACCCACATTGTAAAAAGAGTTAATGAAAAATACACTTAATAAGTGATAAACTAAAATTTGAAGGTCATATTAAATTAAGCATAAATTGGATATTTTATATATGATAACATTAGTGGTATGTGAATATTTGTGCGTAGAATAAATCCCAAAAAAATTATAAAGAGTGATAGAGGTCATTGTATATAATAATTTTAATGATCTATAGAATTTTAAGGTCCTAAAAAATATAAATATATGGTGATTTAAATTTCTATTTGATTGATAAAATATATATTTAATAGGATAAATTTTTTCTATAAATATTATTCTGTCAATGTAAAAGAATTATTTTATTATATAGAGTACGAACACAGAGAAATATATTCAAATGAAATATATCAATTTAATATGTACAATATAATCATATTTTTTTGTTTTGATAAATTTATGCATCATATATTACTCTATAAAATGAATATTCATGATTTGTTTTACATAAATCCCCAAAATTAACTATTAATTGGTCATGGAATATATAAAAGTATAGAAAATCCATCAATATATATCTAAATAATTTGGAAAATCATAATGGATAGAACACCTTATCCATCACAATAAATTAATATCTAATCCTAAAAAGTAGCACCACTGGTTCAACATTAATAATTATCTATCAAAACATTTATTTAAGAATAATGACATATTTTCAAGAATGACTTCCGAGATTATTGTAGGTGAAAACCCTTATCTCCCATCAGTTGTGTGTTCAATATCCATCCGTCATTACAAATGTTATGGGATGCCATCCAACATGAAGATTTGTTTTCATAAAACAACATTAATATAATTTATAAAACATTCCAAATTTATAATAACCCATAATTACCTCAACAATACTAGTTCGAAAAACCATTACAGTGGAAAATACTGTTAAAATAATTCAAACAAAAAGTAATGGGATTCTTCATTAAATATATTTTTCAACATAAAACATAATAACCAACTCAATTTTTTTCTATAAATGTTTACATCAATAACCTAAATCATTGTAGACTCCCATAAAATAATATATAAAATGGGTTTAACATAATTTTAACTTATAATAAATCATAAACATAAAATAGAATGATAGAAATTATACCTACTATGTTATTAAAAACAAATATTCATAAAACATATGACACAATACATAATTTTTCGTGATTTTTATAATGAAAATACCTTTTTTAAAAATAATTTTGCAACATAATTCTATAATCCCATTATATAAATACTTGAACCATTTGTTTTAAAATTTTGTACATTATTATTCTATGGGTTAACCAATAAAAGAGGTTTTTTACATATATAGTACAATACTTTCCCACATTTATGACAATGAACTACAGATGTATCTATAGTTTGATATTTATTTTCTTACACTGTACTCTTCATTTTTCTATCTCTCATCATTAAATTAGTACCTTATTTTCAACACATAAAACATTTTACCATTCTATTTAGATACGTTATATTTAAACCAAGGTCATTAATTTTCAACATATATTCAAATTGTTAATAATTTTTTGTAATGAAAATGTGAAATTTTAAAATCATATACCACAATATTGTCAAACTAGCTACGATGTAAGGCCTATTTTTGTGTACCATGTAACACTCGAGTCATGCCAAACACACATTGTTTAGAGTTATTATCCCTAGGGACATATTTTCTAGAACCACATCCAATTTTATTATCTATCAAGGGATGCATTTCTAAAAAAACTAAAAATAACAAAACATTAGAAAAACATTAAGATTCTCATCTATACTCTAATTTATCATAGGGTTAAATTCCAAAAAATAATTTTCCCCAAATCTAATTCCCAATTTATTTCCTAAACATCCAATTATATAACCTTAAAAGGATATGACCCAATAATATAGAGTTTTTGGTTACCCTAACACATGGGAATAAGATACAATGAATCACATCTTGAAGGACTAAATAGTTTAGTAGTTTTGGTAAGCTCAAAGTTTACTTGATCCTTGTAATATATTTCAATTAAAAATTTACTAAATATTTTTTTTTAAAAAAAATAATATTTATACTCTCTATTATACCCTTATGTATCATTTATAGTACAATTAAAACATGCCTAATAATGGAAGAAATATGAGGATAGATTCTAATTAAGAATTATGTAAAGAGGATGCTATCATGAATAAATAATCATGAGAAACATGGTATGGTAAACAGTTGAACACAGATTGTATTTAATGAACTTGACTACCATTAATATATAATGATTGATCAATATGGAATGGTAAATATTTAAAGACAAATTCCATTAAATAAATAACACGATTATTATAATTATATATGTAATAATAAATTTCAAAAGGTGAATAATTGATTACAAAATCCATCAAATAACATGAATATCATGAATAAATAAGGATTCATAAATATTTAATGGTAAATATCTGAAAATAAATTTCATATATTATATTAACTGCTAATGAAATACATCCAATAATAATACCATTCAAAATATCTCATGGATAATAATAACTTAATTCTAATTGAAGGAAATACATAATTATTAGATGACATGATCTTAGGCATCATCATACCTATACCATCAGTACCATTCATAAGGTAGTTTAAAAATATATGTAAAAACATAATTAATGATATATTATTGATTCAACTCATAATAATAAAAATGAATTGAGGGGCTATATGATTATATGCAACACCCGTCACTCCATGTCTAAAGAATTATTGATATATTGTATAATAAATTTAATTGATGAATAATGTTTCTTATCATAAAATATCCATATAGAGTAAAGAATACATATTTATCATCATTTCCTAAAATAATCAAATATGTTTTAAAATATAACACTATATATATATAAATGATATATATATATTATTTTAACAAATATATCCAGGATAAATAATATTGATATTTAGGTTAAATTTAATGTCCAAGGAACACATGAAAGAAAATATTTCATAGGAATGTTAATTTCAACATAAATGAAACATGAAATTTAATTTAAATAGTTTGCTTGTACAAATGATCATAAAACATCTATATAATAAATATTTATGGAAAAATAACTGGAATATAGTATAAGTGAAATAAAGTTTTATTTTCATTGATGGATAGAAATACCACAAAATGATTGTTAAAACATTCTTGAGGAAAATAACCTTTTTAATTTTGAAAATATTTTTTTTAAAATTAATTTCATGAATTATTTTATTTGAAAATAATATTTGGAACATATAATTTAATCATTAAAACATTTAATGGCCATGATGGAATGAAATTAAAAATATTTCGTACCCATTTTAAAAAATTCATTTCAAATATTCAATAAAATTTTATAAGGCCTTTTTTGGGAACAGCAAGAAAATTCCCATTAAAATACATAAAAAAATTAGGTTGGGAAAAAATTAATTAATAAATAAATTGAATATGGATATAAATATCTTTTAATACATTTTTTGAAAACTATTTTTCAGAATAAAACAATTTTCAACAGAATTGAAAAATAATGTTTGATTTTATTAAAAAAACATAACATAATAATTTTTGGTAACAAAGAGTTGAGATATGGAAATATTAATTAAAAAATTAATGAATTTTAATATTAGAATATAATTATATGGGATTATTATTCATTTATCTAATAATTACCTTCAACGAAAATTGAATAATAAACAATCCCAATTAAAAATAGATTTTGAACTAAACCCTCCCAAAATCATAACATTAATGCGAGAATTCACCAATGAATAAATTATGTGAATAAAATTTAATTGAAAAAAAATAATTAAAAATAAATCATTAGATAATAAAAATTTATCACACACATAATCATAAAATATCAAAAGACAATGATTATGCAATATAACATAAAGAATGAAAATTGTGTTATGATGATTCCCTCCATTTAATACCATTAATTTAAAATAAATAATTATAAAATAATTAAAATTTTAATATTAAATACAATGAATTATTATTTAATAATGACCTTTTAATGTATATGGGGAAATATATGCCCCATATAAAAGAAATTAGGTTCATTTCATCACAATATACCTCAATAAAGGGAAATTGAGATGAAGTCACTTATCTCATGTTTAATTTTGGTTGAATATGTGTAAAACTATTATGTAATGGTCTTAAAAATGATATTAATTTACACTAACACAATATTAATATTTATAATATCATATATGATCCTTTTATAACATCTTATTACATTTTTGTCAATAATATTTAATTATTAATATTCTTATGGTGATAACCACCATGTTTTCTCAGAAATGTTCTAACTTAAATTACATGGTTCTTGAGAATATTATATAGTAAAACAATTTTAATAACACTATTAATGTTTTAAATATAATATAATTTACTATATAAAATTTTAGAATCATTATTTAAATCTAAACAAGGAGAATCGATCAGATCGCTTCCTGAAGACTGTAGGTCGTACACAGCAACATGCGACATTTTCATTTATATAACATATGAAATGGTAAGAAATTAGGTGATATAATAATTTTAAATTGTCAATATAATTTAATATATATAAAATATATTCATTAAATTCATCTTTATTCCATTTCATTTAAAGATATTGTGAAAAAGAAATCACATTTAATCTTGAGATGGTTGTCCATTGTACACACGGGGGATGCTATCATCTTTTACATAATATAATTTTTGAATATATATATGATTTTATAATTCCAATAGTATAGTAATATGATAAAAATCATAAAAATGTGTTAATTTCATCCTTACATCCAACCTTGAATGACGGTAATGGAAAAATAATAATATCATTTCATGGGGTAGTGGTTTTCTATACAAAGGATTGACTGTCTCTTTTCTCATTTGATGGAAGAGGTGATGGATACGGCCATTAACATAAAATAATAGCATCAAAGTATATTATATATATAGGTTATTATTTAATCATAATTTAATATTATATCAATGTGATGGAAGAAGAACTAAAAAAACACTCGTTTAAGAATGTTCCAACATTTTCAAACGACTTCTTCAGCTTTTCACCAGATCCCTTTGTAGGTTGTATTTTTTATTAAGATAAGAGATATATAACATTTTAGGGTATTAAAGAAGATATATGTCTGTTATAAATGGACTTTTCAGCGATAATAGTGAACAATAGCATGTGGCCTTTTGTAAGTTGTGAAGATGATCCAAATATAATTTTTGAAAACATTCCATTAAAGTCCCATTTTTATCATGATAGAACCCTCCAAAATGGGTATCATCTAAAAATATAGGATATTATATAAAAATTTGGAATGAAAATGGATTTTGAACATGTTAGTAAGTAATTTTAATAGTTATCTTTTTAGATTAACACTATTATAAATTAGTTTTTTACACGAACTATGGTGATTATTTTTCACTACTTTTACTAATCATAATGTTAATTAATTAAGTTGATAATATTAGATATATATATATATATATATATATTTCTAATTCCAAAAATTTAATCCATATTTTCAAATTCAATTCATAGATGTTCCATTATCCAATGAATAAGTATTCTAGTAGATGCAATAAAAAAGGGGGTCTTTATGAAAAAATTTATCATTAGGGTAGAATGTTTTAATATCAAAATTCAAAATAAAATTTATTAAAATAAAGTAAATTTTATTCGTTATAATATTATAAAAAAATTATAGTATTAAAAAAAATTTAAAATATAATTCATATTTTCAAATAATTTAAAATAAAAGGATGTTTTAGATTATTTTTAATATTTTTCATTATTCTTAAAAAAATGAAATATTTCAAAAAAACACAAATTTTCACTCTAAGATAATTTTGATATAATGATTTAAAAATTAAATTAAATATTATCTAACTTTTTTTTAAATTTTATATAATATAATATTATATTATGTATAGAATCGATGTTTAAATAGATATATAGAAAAATATAGTTTTTTCAATAACATTTATATTCTTTTTAAATGATTCATATTTTATTTATAAAAAATTCATTACAAAAAAATCATAATTTAGTTATTCCTATTCATACCTTCTAAAAAATGGTTAGATCCTAATGAAAACATTATAAATAGTAATATTTTAATACATTATTGTGTTTCATCTCTTCCTGATGTTTCTTGATTTGAAAACTATATAAGAGGTTGAATTTATTATGAAAATATCATAAAATATTGAGGTGTTTTATTATCATCTGAGATCATTTTCATGTTTCATATAAGATATCAACACCAATTTTATTCTGTAAAATTATATGCATGTTACATCTGTAATGATGCTTCTATGAAGTGAAATGGTTCTTTCCAAAATCATAACGACATGGTAATTGATTTTGATTCACATAAACTAAACCAACATGTAACACCCCGAGATTTTATGAAAAATATTCTTTTAATTTCATTAATGTCTTGTGTTGTATGCTACACCAAGATTACCTTTCACTATTCGCAACACCGTATTAGCTTGCAGTATATGCAACACTATTCTTGGATCGTGTTACACAAAATTTTGATAATAGTTATTCTACGCAAAATTGAGTATATATATATATATTCAATGTATAAATGAAATATTGTTGGATTCTGTTATACGAAACAGTGAAGGATTCTTGCACAGCACGCAACCCTGACTTGTCTTGCATTACACGCAATCACGACCTTCCTCGATAGCGTGTGTTGTACGCAATACCGGGTTTTACTAAACAATGATATATTATTATAATATTATTATGAACTAGCTGTTATGAATATTATTAACTAAATTTTGAATCTAATAACATTATTATGCGTATTACACATTTTCTAAAACATGGTATAAGAACAAAATAAATTTTTTGGGTAAAAAAAGTATTTTTAAAAAAATGCAGTTTTGCCGCCTTTTGATGGCGCACCGACATTAAATCTAGTTTTTGACATGTTTATAAGTTCAATTTTACAAAATAAAATTCTTTTTTGGAATCATAAAATTAAAATTTACTTTGGATAAAATTTTCATATTATTCTAGTAACTTTCATATTTTGATGAATAGTAAAGACACGCTATATTTTAATTAAAAACAAATTTTTTCATCGCAATAATTTATATGGTTAAATTATAATATTTAATGGTTTTAAAAGTATTAATATAAAATATTTTTACCATTTAATATAATGTATTTCATTAGCATTGATTCTACCTTGAATTCGTAGGATAAATCAATTCAGTCTTTTGCAATGTTTTAAAGAAAAACCGGTTTTCTTTCAACAACGTGATTAATTTTAATTTAATTTATGCAACATTTGTGTATTGAATTTGGAAAAATGGATTCCATATTTGGAATCATTGGATCCATATTATGTTAATATGCTACTTTTTATTTTTGGGAATTATGAATAGTAACTACGGTAAATTTTATTTACCATAGTTAAAGGTAAATCGGGTAATTAAGGATAAATATAATATTATAAAAATACCCTAACACATGTCAAAATACTATTGTATGACTAAAGGTCGACCCATATCACCCAAGGGTCGGATTAGATTCATTTAATGGACTTTTTTCCATGAAAATAATTTAATTATTTTTAAAACCAAAGAATGTGACAACATGTCACTTTCTTAAATCTTATAAGTATAATAATTTTAATTTAGTGATAAACTTCATGAAAATTCTAACATGAATAGTCTCCAGAAAGATAATACAATTATATACATCATTGGAATTTATTTAGTGTTTTTAGGGATTAAATAATTATCATATATAATGACACAAAGATGATGCAGTAATTATCTTATTAATGTAATATTGACATAATTGATGTTATATATACCCAAATAAATGTAATTTAAGACTTTTTATGAATTAAACTAATTTTATATGTTAATATGACATGTTAGTATTTATTTAATTAACTTTTTTCGAACTAATCAATCTGTTATGAGTTTCACAAAAATCAATTACTAAATAGTGTCAAAATGGACAAAAAATAGTTTTTATAACAAATATTATATTATTAATTGTTATTTTATTCCTAAAAATCTAAGGGTCGGCCAAATGACTTAGATAAGGTCATATATATTAATAATAGGCAACTTGGGGTTCTTTTGGCTTATTATAGTAAGTTTATTAACTTTATAGTATAATAACACAAGAAGACATGGTAAAAGTAAAATTATTTAACTTAATATTAAATCTAAATGATAAGGTTAAAATAGGAACTTAAACTTGTATAAATTCTATTGGATGAGATTATTTCGACCCATACCCACCTTAGATTCGAAATAAATAAATTTAGAGCTATTTAAAACCGAATTTGACTTTATAATAAAATAATAGTTTTTGTTATTCCAAAGGTGCCCCTCTCTTCCCTTATAAAAGGAAACCTCCTCCCTCTCCTCCTCACACCAATTTGAGCCTTAAATCTCGGCCAACCCCTACCGAATTATATTCTCCACTTCCCTAGAAACATCTTAGAGGTTCTGGTCTACTTTAACGATCAATCTTAGTGCCCTAAAAAGAGGTTTCGAAGAAGAGGTAATTTCTTTTACCGATTCTTTCAAACATCTTTCTTCTTCAACTTCTTCTTATTTAGTTGTTTCATTATAAAGTAATAACATCAGTATCACAAATATACTGATATGTTATTATAAATATGAAACAACCCCATTTCACCTTCTATCCATCATACGGAAAACAAAATCACCGCGCGTGCGTACCTACGGAATACCGTCTCCACACCATGGTGTAATCTATTTTCCACCACCACCTTTCTTGGATGGGTATAATGCTGTAAATAATTAATATATATGACAATTATAAAGTGATATTTATTCTAAATTAGTATACATACACTCCAATACAATTCCACGATCATAGGAACGATATTATCACACATGCGTACGTACGGAATACCGTCTCCATGATGTGATGTGACTCATTCTACATGATCTTCATTTCATAATGATTATATAAATGAATTGAATGAATTAATATGACATATATTACACTAATACTATTCTTTAAATGAGGTATCTATAACCTAAAGAGAAGAATAAGAATTTATTCGACAAAACACGCATAAGAACAAAAATTAATAAACACCCAAATAACAAGTAGTAATGAAATATTACTAATAAGAAGCTAATAATATGACCATATATGATATCATAACAATAATTATGATTCTGTAATAAGTCAATAACATTATTTAAATCATTATACAGGAGGTTTGAATAGTTACGAAGCAAAACGGACCTAAGGTAAGGGAAATATCACAATCTCATTTTTATCCGAGATTGTTTATACTTTGGTATTTACTGGGGTGTATTTTATCATCCACATCCATGTTTCCCAAATATGTAATATTTATATCCTTATAAAATAGTTTATATCCAATTTTACCCTTCGGTGAGTTTTTAGTAAAAGATATGAAAGGAATGTTTTGTCGTTTTTCGTACGAGTACTTTTTGACTTTTCCGACCAAAGTACGAGAAGAATGTTTTCTTTTAACTTATACGACATGAATGGATTTTTAAAAAATTATTTCCAAGAATCATCCCTTATATGTTTTAAAGTTTATTTTTAATAAACTTCTTTTAGTTATAATTTTATGACATGTTAAGAAATGAAAAGTGTTTTTGAAGTAGAAAGGATATTTTCCTCAAGAATGGAGTTCACGTGTTTTATCAAAATTATTTTCCATCTAAGATAATAAAGGGTTCTTTTTTCACCCATATTATTACATTTATTTGATTATGTTGTGATTGAATTATTTTTATGAATTCCTTTATATTATATGAATTATTTTATGATGTCATGATGTATAAGATTCCCATTTTTATTTCATGGGATATGCTATGATGTATGGTTTATGATTTTGTGGCACACATAAGAATGATATCATTTTGAGATGGGTGGGACCTATATCTCCCTACAATGCATTGGGTAAATATTTTATATCTCATGAGATAGACATGGCTGGAACGGTAGGTTATACCAGTTTAGTGAAACAGGACTGAAATGAGGGATGAACTCGGTTCAAAAATGGACTTTATCCACTAAGATAGTCTTGGAAATGAGTATTGACTAACAAGAAATGATTCTCTATGATTATGTGTGTATGACACAAAGTTTCATGTTTTAAGTTATGATTATTGGGATTACATTTCACTACTATGATTTATCTCATGTTATGAAATTATGATCTCTTTTGCAGGTTAAGATTTTCAAAAGATATGTTCTTATGAATATGACGTGATTGATATTTCTTTTGTTTACCCTTACTGAGCATTTGATCTCATCCGTTTATGTTTTCTTTTCCCCAGGACACAAACAAAGGATTTAGGTTAAAAAAAGAATATCTTTATGGGAGATGTTGAAGATCTTTCACCACGATTAGAAGATTATATTCCTAGTTTCCAAAGACAGTAAACTATTACGGTCCTTGTGTGTGTGTTTTTGTTATGTACTATGTATTCCGCAAAAGTAATGTAATGTCTATGTATGTCAATCTTTGGGTCTCTACAGTTGGTATCAGAGAAAAGGTTTAGTCATCATTTGGAAACTAGGATGCGAAAACGTTAGTGAGATTCCTAGAGATATTTCTAAGGTATGTCCAGGAATGTCCTAAAGGACAATTATACGTATAGGATATAGTCCTAGAACTACGGTAATGATCATATAATTTAACCTAAGATGTTAGATATTGAAGTTACTCCCCCTTTATTATATTGTTTTCCATAGCGCAATTTTTTCCTCTCACACTATTCTTTTTGGGTTTTAGACGATGGATGGAACCCGAAGGAACCGTGTTGATCAATGTAATGGACAATGCAATGACTGTCCTCCTGCACAAACCAATGTTATGGGAGATATAGTGAAAAATCTTATTTCTATTCTTACACAAGCTATGAACCATTATGGACTTCCAAATGAGTAGATAAGGGAACAATATTCTATTGAGTCCTTCATGAGGCAACGTCCACCTTCTTTCAGTGGGTCTTCCAATCCAATTGTTGCTGAACAATGGATCAGTACCACTGAAAAGATATTTTCAGTTCTTCAATGTTCTGAACATGATAAAGTCATCTTAGCAGTATATCGTTTGGAAGGTGATGCTGATCAATGGTGGAATCTTATCAAGCATACGAGGCCAAGAGATGAAATTGATTCCAAGGAATGGGACGAGTTCAAGAACGTATTTTTCAATAATTATTGTCCTCGTATTCTTCGAACAAACATGGAGATGGAGTTTGTTGAACTAAAGAAAAAGGATGATGAATCTGTTGGTATATACAAAGCGAATTTTACAAGGCTTGCTAGGTATGCATCTGGCTTTATCATCCAACCTAAAAGTAAAGTTGATCGATTCTTCAGTGGCTTAAAACCAAGTCTTCCAAGGGCATTAGCTATAAGAGACTTTAGTAGCTATGAAGAAATTTTGCATTGTGCTATCAAGGTAGAAATGGAAGTTGGTGTTACTTATCCATCTCATAGTTTTGAAAATAAACGAATGATGGAGTTCAAGGAGAAATCTCAGAATAATGGTGAAAATAAGATGAATTTTTCCTTATGCTCAAAGTGTGGAAAGAAGTATGGTGGAGATTGTCTTAAAGGGACAAGTTAATGTTTCAAATGTGCAAAGGAAGGTCATCGGGCATTTGAATGCCACAATGATGGGAAGAAGATGTCTAATGATGCAAAAAAATGAAGGGATTCACAGAATAAACCTACTACACTTCAATGCTTTAAGTGCAAGGAATTGTGGCATTATGCTAATAAATGCCCAAATCCAAGGGTTAGTGATGATCGACATGAGCAACCACATAAGGAAAAGGACAAAGGGAAGTCACATGCGATCACCATTGGCGATGTTGAATATGACAACGATGTGGTGGAATGAATAAGTGTTTATGTAATGGGATTCCAAAATAATGTTGTATATAGTATCGTGGAATATTGGAATATTTATGTATCGGTATATTGTGGTTTTCACTGGTACCGGTAACCATGGAATGTGATTGAAATATTTTTGGAAAAAAAGAATGATATGCACATAATGAAGGGAAAACATGAAAATGAAATGTTTGACCATATTCATGATCACATGATTGATATAAGGACTAAGTGGTATCATGGTTTGAGTATATAGCATTTTTGGGATTTTGGTATGTGGAAAAGAGTTAACTTTTGATAACATTTATGTTTTCACTAAGGTTCAATGGGTATTCATTCTTCAAGAGAATACATGATTAAGGTATTTACATGTTTTTAATTTGACTAAAAAGATATATCTTATGATATATGGGGGATAAATGATGGCATTCATGTGATTGTTATGTGAAATTTCAAGTAATCATTTTCTTTATACTGTGAGCTTAGACCGAAATATTTTAGATAAGCCTAAAGTTTGGAATGGATTATGTTGGACATAAGTTAGTATTGTTTAAGGATATAAGTTTTTTTTCGATATTATTAATGGGATGTTATAGTAATATAGCTTTAGAAAAAGGACAACCTGCAGGACGGGCGACAACCCATCGCGTCGGACAAGGCTGTGGGAATCGAACCCACAACCGAAGTGCGACTGGCCTTTATCACCTAGCACTGGCCTACAGGAAGTCCTTGTTTAGTAGAAACTATTTTTATTATATTATGTAGTATGATATATGAAGTATAAGTCCATTTTAGGAACCATATATGATTAATCTCACTATATATGGACTTATGTATTTTTTGATAATTTTTCTAACCTTTTGTTTGAGACAGATGGAATGACCCATCATTCTATCACATGATCTGCTAACACATCATGAATAACAAATTCAAATTCATTTCTTTAAGGGATGAAGTGGAAATTGTTCAATTCACGAACAACAGTGAGATTGTACCAAAATCACGCAAGTATTTCTTTTAATTCATCAACTTTAGGGAAATGATCTTGATTACCAAAACAATGTTGTCCTAGTTCCCTTATATCCGATGAATCATATGGTACCTTAGATCATCACAAATCAATATCTTTGTGATTGTTGGATTTTTCATAGCCATGTTCTCTACCACTCTCCATCATAAATTGATGGTTATATTTTTCTTCCATATCCATATTTTCACCTATGTTCTCCGACGTGGAAACCCAGTGATGAGTTAATTTGGTTAACCTTTACATTTAATACTTTAGTTTTAAAGCCATGTTTTGGTATTCCTTTTTACAATGTGAGTTTTTATTAAACAAACATTCGAGTAGTAAACAATTTATAACCCCGACGAATTTCGAGGGTGAAATTCATTTTAAGGGGGGTAAAATGTAACACCCCAAGATTTTATGAAAAATATTCTTTTAATTTTATTAATTTTTTGTGTTGTATGCTACACCAAGACTACCTTGTGCTATACGCAACACCGTATTAACTTGCAGTATACGCAACACTATTCTTGGATCGTGTTACACACAATTTTGATAATAGTTATTCTACGCAACATTTAGTATATATATATATATATTCAATGTATAAATGAAATATGGTTGGATTATATTATACGAAACAACGAAGGATTTTTTCACAGCACGCGACCCTGACTTGGCTTGCATTACATGCAATCACGACCTTCCTCGATAGCGTGTGTTGTACGCAATATCGGGTTTTACTTAACAACGATATATTATTATAATATTATTATGAACTAGCCGTTATGAATAGTATTAACTAAATTTTGAATCTTATAACATTATTATCGTCTTACACATTTTCTAAAACATGGTATAAGAACGAAATAAATTTTTCAGGTAAAATAAGTATTTTTTAAAAAATACAGTTTTGCCGCCTTTTGATGGCGCACCCACTTTAAATCTAGTTTTTGACATGTTTATAAGTTCAATTTGACAAAATAAAATTTTTCTTTGGAATCATAAAATAAAAATTTACTTTGGATAAAATTTTCATATTATTCTGGTAACTTTCATATTTTGATGAATAGTAAAAACACTCTATATTTTAATTAAAAACAAATTTTTTCATCGCAATAATTTATATGGTTAAATTATAATATTTAATGGTTTTAATGTATAAATAGAAAATATTTTTACCATTTAATATAATTTATGTCATTAGCATTGATTCTACCTTGAATTCGTAGGAAAAATCAATTCAATCTTTTGCAATGTGTTAAAGAAAAACCCGTTTTCTTTCGACAATGGGATTAATTTTAATTTAATTTCTGCAACTTTTGTGTATTGAATTTGGAAAAATGGATTCCATATTTGGAATCAGTGGATCCAAATTATGTTAATAAGAAACTTTTTATTTTTGGTAATTATGAATAGTAACTACGGTGAATTTTATTTACCATAGTTAAAGGTAAATCGGGTAATTAAGGGTAAATATAATATTATAAAATTACCATAACACATGTCAAAATCCTATTGGATGACTAAAAGTTGACCCATATCACCTAAGGGTTGGATTAGATTCATTTAATGGACTTTTTTCCATGAAGAGAATTTAATTATTATTAAAACCAAAGAATGTGACAACATGTCACTTTCTTAAATATTATAAGTATAATAATTTAAATTTAGTGATATACTTCACGAAACTTCGAACCTGAATAGTCCCCAGAAATCTAACACAATTATATACATCATAGGAATTTATTTATAATTTTTAGGTATTAAATAATTATCATTTATTATGACACAAGGATGATGTAGTAATTATCTTATTAATGAAATATTGACATAATTGATGTTATAAATACCACAATAAATGTAATTTAAGACTTTTTATGAATTAAAATAATTTTATATCTTAATATGACATGTTAGTATTTATTTAATTAATTTTTTTCGAACTAATAAATCTGTTATGAGTTTCACAAAAATCAATTACTAAATAGTGTCAAAATTGACAAAAAATTGTTTTTAAAACAAATATAATATTATTAATTGTAATTTTATTCCTAAAAATCTATGGATCGGCC
The DNA here is from genome assembly GCA_963277665.1 of Viscum album. Lineage (NCBI taxonomy): Eukaryota > Viridiplantae > Streptophyta > Magnoliopsida > Santalales > Viscaceae > Viscum > Viscum album. The sequence goes on from OY728157.1 coordinate 1,200,024,934, forward strand.
AAATTACATAGATAAGGTTATATATATTAATAATAAACAACTTTGGGTTCGTTTGACTTATTATAGTATGTTTTTTAACCTTATAGTATAAGAACACAAGAAGACACTGTAAAAGTTAAATTATTTAACATAATGATAAATCTTAATGATAAGGTTAAAATAGGAACATAAATTTGACTAAATTCTATTGGATGACAGGATTTCGACCCATCCCAACCTTACCTTCGAAATAAATCAATTTTGAGCTATTTAAAACCTAATTTCACTTTATAATAAAATAATAGTTTTAGTTATTCCAAAGGTGCCCCTCTCTTCCCTTATAAAAGGGCACCTCCTCCCTCTCCTCCTCACACCAATTTGAGCCTTCAATCTCAGCCAAACCCTGCAAAATTATATTCTACACTTCCCTAGAAACATCCTAGAGGTTCTGGTCTACTTTAAAGACCAATCTTAGTGCCCTAAGAAGAGGTTTCGAAGAGGCTTTTTGAAGAAGAGGTAATTTATTCTACCGATTCTTTCAAACTTCTTTCTTCTTCAACTTCTTCTTATTTTGTTGATTCATTATAAAGTAATAACATAAGTATAAACAATATTATGTTATGTTATTATAAATATCAAACAACCCCATTTCTCCTTCTATCTATCATACGGAAAACAAAATCCCCGCGCGTGCATACGTACGGAATACCGTCTCCACGCTGTGGTGTAATCTATTTTCCACCACCACCTTACTTGGATGGGTATAATGGTGTAAATAATGACTATATATGACTATTATAAAGTTATATTGATTCTGAAATAGAAAACATACACTCCAATACAATTCCACGATCATAGGAACGATATCATCACTCGTGCGTACGTACGGAATACCGTCTCCACGATGTGATGCGACTCGTTCTACATGATCTTCATTTCATAATGATAATATAAATGAATTGAATTAATTAATATGATATATATTACATTAATACCATTCTGGAAATGAGGTATCTATAACCTAAAGAGAATAATAAGAATTTATTCGACAAAACACGCATAAGAACAAAAAGTAATAAACACCTGGATAACAAGTAGTAATGAAATATTACTAATTAGAGGCTAAGAATATGACCATATATGATATCATAACAATAAGTATGATTCTGGAATAAGTAAATAACATTATTTAAATCATTATACAGGAGGTTCGGATACTTACGAAGCAAAACGGACCTAAGGTAAGGGAAATATGACAATCTCATTTTTATCCGAGATTTTTTATACTTTGGTATTTACTGGGGTGTATTTTATCATCCACATCTATTTTCCCCAATATGTAATATTTATATCTTTCTACAATAGTTTATATCCAATTTTACCCTTCGGTGAGTTTTTAGTAAAAGATATGAATGGAATGTATTGTCGTTTTTCGTACGATTACGTTTTTACTTTTCTGACATAAGTACGAGAAGAATGTTTTCTTTTAACTTATACGACATGAATGGATTTTTAAAAAATTATTTCCAAGAATATTCCCTTATAAGTTTTCATGTTTATTTTTAATCAAATTATTTTAGTTATAATTTTATGACATGTTAAGAAATGAAAAGTGTTTTTGAAGTAGAATGGATATTTTTCTCAAGAATGGAGTTCACGTGTTTTTTCAAAATTATTTTCCATCTAAGATAATAAAGGGTTCTGTTTTCATCCCTATTATTACATTTATTTGATTATGTTGTGATGGAATTATTTTTATGAATTCCTTTATCTTATATGAATTATTTTATTATGTCATGATGTATAAGATTCCAATTTTTATTTCATGGGGTATGCTATGATGTATGGTTTATGATTTTGTGGCACACATAATAATGGTATCATTATGAGATGGGTGGGACCTATATCTCCCTCCAATGCATTGGTTAAAGATTTTATATCTCATGAGATAGACTTGGAAGGAACGGTAGGTTACACCGGTTTAGTGGAACAGGACTGAAACGAGGAATGAACTCGGTTCAGAAATGGACTTTGTCCACTAAGATAGTCTTGGCAATGAGTCTTGACTAACAAGAAATGATTCTCTATGATTATGTGTGTATGACACAAAGTTTCATGTTTTAAGTTATGATTATTGGGATTACATTTCACGACTATGATTTATCCCATGTTATGAAATTATGATCTCTTTTGCAGGTTAAGATTTCCAAAAGATATGTTCTTATGAATATGACGTGATTGATATTTATTTTGTTTACCATTACTATGCATTTGAGCTCACCCTTTTATGTTTTCTTTTTCCCAGGACATAAAGAAAGGATTTAGGTTAAAAAAATAAGATCTTTATGGGAGATTTTGAAGATCTTTCACCACGATTAGAAGATTATATTCCGAGTTTTCAAAGACACTAAACTATTATGGTCGTTCTGTGTGTGTTTTTGTTATGTACTATGTATTCTGCCAAAGTAATGTAATGTCTATGTATGTAAATCTTTCGGTTTCTACACAACATGTTTCAAATTATCATACAATTTATTTGTATTTATATTTTTTTATTTAAAAGTTTTGAGGTTTAATTTATATAGATAAATGTTTTACATAAGTTCTGATAACTAAAAATTGAAGGAACATTTTCCCTCAGAAATAATAGAACATGACGTTGTGAATATGTCTTTAAATAATAAAATATTATGATTATATGATCCATTTCCCTCATTTAAAGGGAACCAGTGTTTTTGATAATTGCGTTTAAATGGAAATACATCGTTAACCATGCTTATTTTTGAACATGACCATTTGGTTAGTGATTTTATGAATTTTATAGTAGATATTTTGGATACAATAAAATCCTCAATTTTGTTTTATACAACCATACAATCATCACTATTTGAAAAAATTAAGAATTCTCTGATAAATGATAGATATTTACATGAATTTTTTTAATTTGTTTTGATGGGTATTTTTTGCAAACTTAACAATGATAAATATTATTCATTAGGACTTTTAAATAGATTATGTATGTCCTATCACTCCCACATGAAGTGACAAATATTGAATGAAGCTCATAGTTCGACATTTTATATTCATATAGATACCTTTAGGATTATTATTGGTGATATGTAATGATAAGAAATATTTCTAACATTACCATAATTTTTTTTTTCATTTCAAGAGGTTAATGATGGAAAAAAATTACCAAAATACATGATTCAACATTTTCCAACTCTATATTGAAAAAGGGAATATATATATATATTTAATTTTGGGTGGTATTACTAATGAAATATCAAGGTAATAATGTGATTTGGTTTTTTATTAATTGATTAACTAAATTTGATAATTTAATTCCCATTTGAGATATATTGTATTTGTATATTATTTATACACTACATATAAAATAGATTTTCTAGATACATTGAATCCACCTTTTCATTGTATCTTATTAGGCTCATAGGTTTACAATAAATTTATATTAATGTAGTTAGTAGTCATTAGAAAATTAATTAAATTTCAGTACAACCTTTCATCCTTTGTAAGGTGGATAGTCTGAATGGAAAAATAAAACAATGGAAGACATTATTTAAATATTTTCAGTGGATTAAAAGATATTTTGGTATTAAAATCTTTCATTAGTTGAGTTTTTTATACTATGAATTTTCATTCTAGTATATAGATGGTGATGATGAGAGAATAATATTGAAATGAACATCTGAATCCAAAATTTTTGGATTCATTATAAGAATGTAAGATTATTTAACCATAGTCAGATGTGGAAATGGATGAGAAGGTGGATATAATTAATTAGCATACATGGGCGACTAATATTGGGAAGAAAATATATATGGATATTTGGAGGAAAGAACATTAATTTCATGAAGATGATCTTATTTATCTTATTGAATATCCAAGGAAATGTGTTATATTTTATTAAAAAATCGAGAGGACGTTAGGTACATTGTTTATTGGGATGTATAAAATCCTAGAGAGTGTTTGATATATTTCTTACCAAGTCACCTTGACTTTATTTTTATCCCAGGCATAGAACATTTTCAAGTTCCAATTTTAATAAAATAAGTGCCAGACTTATTTCATGTTTGGAAAACTGAATTAGTTCTATTATAAGGTAACTTTTTTTTATGAGTAATATCTTCCCTAAATAATTGACCATAGATATAAAGTTTTACAAAATAATTTAATTCACCATGTTACAGTTTTTATTAAAAACTAGATTGTTCTAGAAGAAACAAGGGTGTCTAAAAATGCGTTGTGGGAATGGAATCCCCACATTTTTATAAGAAAATAATATTAGAAATATATAATTTAAAAAATGAGGAATAATATTAAAACAAAGGGAATGATATAATAAACTACTTTTTATTTATATAATTAATGAATTAGATGGTTATATCAATTTAATAATATTATATAATTTTAAAATAAATGTGAAAATTGTTTTATTAATCTCTTTTCTTATAATGTTTAATTTTGATGTTTTATTTTACAATTATAGAAATTAGAATTTTGATAAGTTGAAGTAAATTTTTTATATAATAACTTCAAAATAATTTTATGATGAGAGTTTGAATATTTTATTAGAAGATTAATATTATTAGTAAATAGTGAATGTAATCATTTAGTTAATTAAAAATGTATTTATTATCATGTATTTACAATATCATATTCATTTTTTTGTGAATTCATAAATATATTTAGTTGTTTATTATTTAATATAATCTTATTCTGATTTTTGAAATTTATTTTATACTTAAATTATGTATACAAAAATTTTATATTTTAATTTAATATTAAAACAATTAATTTAATTTTTGAAATCAATGATTAAAAATATAGTAAATATGTCCCACATATATTTATAGATAATATGAATAGGAAAAACAGTAATTGTTTTACCATAGTAATGAGTGAAGGATCTATATATAGTTGAAAATAAAATGATAAGAACTATAAATAGACAACAATGCTAGTATAAATTTTATTTTATGAGTTTATATCATCCATAATAATCCATATTTTAAATATATGAGATCTTTATTCCATTTGGATGTTATTATTTCAATTATAATATTTCATTTAGAGAAATGTAAAAAAAATTTAAGACACTTATTTTTGATTACTATGACATTATTAACATTGATTTTACTAGATGATATGTTTTTTATAAATATTATTTTGAAATATATAAAATTTAACTTCATCATATATTTTTTTAAAATTTTAAGGAAAAAATCATTATCTTGAATTCATACAGAACTCTAAAAGAGTAATTATTAAATAAAATGAAAAATAAAATAAATTACAATAGAATTATTAAAATTAGAATAATTAGATTTAATTAAACGGACCTAATAATTCTCATGTTAATCATAAAATATTAATGATGTATTAAAAATTTTAATTAAAATTTCAGTTATTGTGTTGATGTTATAAATTAAAATGATAATGAATATATCTAAACCACACATCATTAATATTTTATAAAAATAATATTTTATTAAATGATATAAAATTACTATATATCCTATAAATTAATAAATGATTAAGATATTTTTAATATATCATCCATGATCCACTTAAGGACCACATATCCATTTATGGTAATAATATTAACTCTCAAAGAGTAAAAAATATTGTTTTTATGGTAATTTCTAAAACAAATAGGTGGGGGGGGGGGCTAAAACCAAAATATCAATGTAAAAATGGGATGTAAACATTGAAATAAAATAATGGATTTGATTAATTTTAATTATTCTCAAATAATATTTTAGTGTAATTATTTTGCACACAATTTTAGATTAGAAGTAATATAAATAAAGTTAATATTTCAAGAAATTCCATGAGTTCCCCTCTCGTCTCCTATGAAATGGAAACTTTTCTTCTCATTTCAACACACATCAAAACCCTTCTAGTTTGTCAATTCTATACCAAAATCACTTCCATACATCCCTCTTCACATCATATTATGTTTTTTATGACTAAAAAATAATCATTGTAATCCTTTTTGTGTAAAAATTATGACATTGTAAAATGATGGGGAAGATAATGAACACACGTGATGATTCCGTTTTGAGGTAAGGGACACTTTAACATAAAACAATAATTATAATTGATATAATGATTTATTTTCAAAATATATATATTTAATGTATATTATTTTATATTTATATTATGATTGTATTTCTACAGACATTAACAAACTATTATGGGAATTTTATTCCACTTTCTTTTTATAGTTTTAAAGATGGAATCATTTTACAGAATATTTTAATTTCTTTAAATAATATAAAAGGAATTCAATTTTTTTAAATGTATATAATGAATATAAAACGTCAAACTTCTATGCTAATTATTTTATATTTGGATTCATTTAAAAGATTCCATGTTTCTTCATAGAATTTCCCTATTTCCCTTTTTCTGGGTATATTTATATTTAAAAGGGGTTTTTATAAAAAAACTTATTTTGGTATATGTAAGTATTTTTCACATAGGTTTAAATGTGTTTTTCAATGTTTTTATTCATTATATGGTACATGTAAATGCTCTATGAAAGGTTGAGACCCTTTATAGATCATTGGTGTGGATAAAAAATATTATTAGAAGGGTTGAGAAACATTAAAGATAACAGTTTTTCCAAGTATACCATATATGAGGGGTATTACTAGAAAGTTCTCCATTGTGTTTGTAATTATTTTATTATTAAATGAAATATATCGGATGTTGTCCATGTGTTTATTTTAATTATAATGTGGTTTTAAGTGTTTTATGATGATGATGTCCCATATAACATACATGAATTTCCTATGAATACTAAGGAGTATTTTGGAAATAATTTGATTTTAAAAGCTTAGATAATAATTTTATTTAAATTTAAAAATGATGAAAATTTTGGTAAAAAATTATGTTTTCTTGAAAAGGGATTTCATGTTTTTTAAATGTTAAAGTATACTAACCAATTTAATTATTTTATTACCCACACTATGTCTCTTTTGATCATCCCACATTTAATTTTTTTTTCATAGGTATTTAAGGGTACATAAAGACAATGATGGGGTCAAGATAAAAAATTTTAATATATTTGATGAAAGTAATCCATGTTTCTTTATTAAAGTTTTTTTGTGATAAAATTGATACATAGTGGAAGTTTCCAGTTAGAAATAAATGGGATTGTTATATAATAGTTATAACCTAAATCTATAAAAATATTAACCTAGAAAATAATTGATAATGTATTAATATTAATTCTACATTAATTTCGCTAGAATATATATTGATCATGGTTGGGTTTATACAAAAATTAATCACGAAAATAAGAAATGTTATGGTACAGAAATGATCATAGGTTTCTAATATCACATGTTTCACTTTAATGTTGTTGATATATTTATTGAAGTGATTAAAAGAGTTTTGAGTTGATTATTATTATAAAAGTTCCTTTTTTTCATTTAATTCCATCAACTTAGAATAAAAGTGAAAAAACCTTGGATATAGGTATATGAATTATTTCTCCATGAGGTGTCATGATTAGATTCTAAGGAACCGTATTTTTGTCAAAATAAAATTCATTTTATTATATATGGAATATAATTAACATATAATCGGAATTAAATAATGGATGAAATATTTATTATCTATCAAATGACATGGTTTTCCCTAGAGAGTTATATTTCATGTCAATAAGGGAGAGATAAAGTAAAAAAATAACATTTGGTAAATCATAGGGGAAATAATTTTATATTAAAATATTCATTTGGATAAAACATTGATGTTATTTACAAAAAATAAATAGTGAGAGATTTTAGATCCCACATTGTATGTTAGATTTTTTTTTAATATTGTCATTGGTTATTAATAATCTCATATATGTTAATATATTGAGAATTTTAAATGATTAGACAATTTTAATGTTTGGAGGAACTATCCAAAAATGATAATAATGTTGATATAACATATATGGTTGAATGAATAATAAATGGAGTGAAATACTCAAATATGTTTATTTTTAGAAACATATTTTAAAGTCTTTGATTTAATAACTCAGATGATTTTTGAATAGATCTTAGTATCAAAGTCTTATAGAAATTGTATCAAATTGTTTCTAAAAAATTTAGAAAAATAGAATAAAGATGGTTGGATGATGTAGAGATATTTCGAAATGATATTTCAAAAATAAATGAGGAATATTAAGACCACAAAAATATTGATTTTTATGGAGAAGATATAAAAATTATAACGAAGAATATATTTTTCCATGAATATGTAGAAAAAGGACATGAATTATGAAATTCATTTCATAAGGTATTTTGATGATTATTGTGGACCATGAAAAGAATATATTATTTTCCATGGAGTATATTTGAAAATGTAATTTTATATTTTTAGAAAAATTTATGTTTGGTAATTTTTAAAACCCTTTATGGGTGTTTACTTAAAAATGTGTCCATATATAAACCAACAAAGGACCTCCTCAACCATAGTTATGGGACCATATGGTTCAACCTTGTGGGAGGTAGAAAACATTTCCATCCCCGAGTGATATTAGGAGGTTATTTGGGGAATTCATATTACTGTAGGGAGTAAACATGACATGGTAAAAGGTTATCTAGTAGGTGAAAAGTGCCCATAGGATTCTAAGGTAGACCATGAAATAGTGTGACATAGATCACATAGGGTGTTAGTGGATGTCTGTCTTTGTGAAAACATCGGTTTCATTGATAAAACAATGATGGAACATGTTAAATATTATAGTTGACCTCAAAAAAGAATAAAAAAATTGTATGAAAATTAGAGTGTGACACTATTTCTACATCATTAAAAAGAACAATATAACAGAGGCTACCAGATAAAATGAATCTAAGTGGTTTAATCATGCCAATTATTATCCTATAAATTCTATTTCACCATGGTGATTTTATTCTACATAATTAATTCATGACATAATAGCTATCATCGAGCTACTATCGAAGGGATAAGAAATTAACACGATCAAATATTAGATCATCATGCATGAATCTATAATGTATATGCATGTTTTTTCATGAATTCATATCTTCTTCCGATGAAGAAAGGAATTTTCTGAATATTTTATGATGACTATATTAGGCATATAGAATATGAACCACAAGATCATTGTTTCATACACTTGAGTACATCACTGTGAGAAGGAATCTCGATATCATGCATGAATATATGTCACTTATTTTAGAATTACACATTCAATAAATAAAAAATATGATGATATAATTGATGATTTAATGTATTAATGATAAAAATATTTTGTGGGAGGTACATTCAATACATGAATTTTCTATAATTTTAAATAATAGTTAGTGAAAATCATTCTATAAATATCAAGGTACTCATGATGAGATCCTCTAACGAAACTGGGTAGAGATATAAAAACATTAGGAATATCATAATAATTATGTGCTCATCTATAGAGTAGATAAGATTCAAGAGCATCTTGTATTTTATAATTAGGTGGTTCTATATTCTAATTTAATAAAAAATAATTGTTAAATGTTCCCATGATCTAGTTTTTCCATCATGAATGAATTATGATAAAAATGTTTCTTGAACCGGTGTGAGTGAAATAATATCTCACTAGGCTCATTGATTGTATAATTAATTATATGATAAATTATTTTAAGAATACCCATTAGAAACTATTGTGTTTCATGAAGGAGGAGAGAAAATGTTATATACAAGAATGAATGTCCCCTGTAAGAGAAACAGATAGAGAAAGAAACATCTAATCATTTTTTAATAAAAGGAAAAAAAGAAAGCATTGTGAACACTGAAATACAATGGAAATATGCGAATAAAAAAGTATTATGAAGATAAAAAATTGAAACTGTTATGGGGGTATATCCCTATGTGTGTGAAGAAACAAAGGATAAATTTAATAATTGAAGTTCATGTACACAAATTTTTATATTCAAATGAGGAAACATAATACTCAATATTTAATAATTAAACAAAAAAATAAACCCAAGATTACTGTGGTTTATGTTTTAATAGTTTTATAAGATTGATGGAGGTTGTTATATAGGGATATGATTACGTGAGATGTTCATTGTTGTGTATGTATTTATTACTTATAATAAGTTTTTCTAAGATAAAATTAATACTACATTGTTTGTATTGTGTATCAAGGAAAATGAAATACCATGCTGTTACACTACATTATATTATTATTTGTAAAAAATGACGTGTGATCACAATATTAACTCAATTGATCATTAGTTGGGCTGGATAATAATTTTAAGATACTAATTCCACAACACATTCAAATCATTCATTTTGAGGAAGATTCTATTGTTATAATGCTGAGATAATATGAAGATTTATTATTTTGATAATAAAGAAGGATGTTTGAGAATCAAGTAGAAGAAAAAGAGAATATAGCACATATATATTTTTATAGGAAGAAGAAGAAGATATCAAATATTTTAGTTTTTTTATATGAATAATGAATTTTTTTTGATCGATTCTATGCAAGTTACATGTGGTAAAAATGTAGTTTTAAGAACAAAAGAAGCCCTATTGAATTATGTATAAGTTCCAACATGTGATATACATTCTTGGTATAATAAAGAACCTGAATAGGCGAATACTATCTTTAAGGGGAGTATAATAAAGAAGAAAACAACTATAAAACAACTATGGTAAATTTACTATAGTTTAATGAAAGTGAAATGGTATTTCCTTATGACTATAACCACATCAATTTATTTTTTTCTAGTTGTTATGTGGTATTGGATTGTTTTTATGCCATGAAAAAGAAGAAATTCTATAGTTAATTTGTAATAATTATAAAAATTTCATGTGTCCTATTTACCATCATTAATAAACATTCATACTATAATTAATAGGGATGAAGAGAATAAACAAACTTATAGGTCTGTGTGCTTAAGAGAAAAATGTTATTATTGTTTAAAATGTTCCTAAAACTGATTCACCCTCTCTTAGTATTTAGTGTATCTAAAATTGTTCCTCTAATATATATCAATCATATAAAATATTTATATAATTATACTTATTTTAAATATAATTTGTTAATTTAAATCGATAGATTTATCTATTATTAGAATTAAAATACATAATATATAGGAAATAAATAAGTTAATAACTATATTGAAGAGACCAATTTCTGATATTGAATCCTTTATTTTTGGAAGTCCTTTGGGATTCTTCTAATAAAAAGGGGAATCCTAAGAAGGGTATGTTTTTTAAGGGATGTAATTCATGGTTATTATAGATAGGTTAAACAAATATATAATTTATAGGATTTATGTATGAGGTTTTTTTAGCTGAAAAACATGGGAATTACATTAAAAAATATGATGCTATTGAAGATAAAATAGGAAATAACATGATTATTAGGTTATGTAGGTTAATAAATAGATATTTTATATGTAAAAGAGAATTATATAAATTAAAATATCTTATAGTAAATATATATAAAAATTCAATTTATTAAACTTCACCTCATGTTTTTTATACAATCTTTTACCATATATAAACCTCCTTCCAAATCCATGTTTTTTATATTTTTTGAAAAGAAATATTTATTTTATGTGGGATCCCTTAAAAAAACTAACCTCAGATTACTACTTACGACCTAATAGTAAAAATTTAAAACATTAAGGTACAAATATTAGACCTAAAATTTGCAATTTCACATTCAAATATGAAATTTCAAATTTATAATTTTGAAATCACTATTAGATAGGTGCACTATCATTCTAGGAAATAAAGCCCAAGAATATCATCATAGGTCACTTTCAATTGAATCTATTTCCTCAACAGTGTCACTTATATTGAACATTGCACCAATTTTTTATTCTTATACCCTGAATCCTTGTCAAATTTCATCATCATGACCCCTATCCTCACCAATGAGGAAACCTACCAATTAAATTACTAGAAAAACCATCTCTTATAATGTTAAAATAATTAATAAAACCTAGATCAATAGTTGGGGTCATCAAAAACCACCAATTATATAGTCTAAATCAAATTTTTCCCTATAATTTTAGACTAAATGAGTTTTTACCATAATGGTTCAATAGAAATTTTTAATATTATAATTCCACATTTCATATAATGGTATGCACCCTGGGGGAATTTCTTTGTAATCCATAATAATTTAACATTTTAGAGTATATAAGGGAGCGATGGAGGTCTCCAAAGTATCACAGGGGATTAGAGATAATAAATATTTAGTTCTGAAGAAATATTGAAGGGAAAATGGTCAGCTTATGATTAGTTATAACTATTCACCCCAACCATGTATAAAAAAATACACATGCACATGTTATTTATGTTTTGAAAAGGGTATAATGAAACCATTAAATTAATAATGTTTTTGAAGATATATTTCAGATTGTTAGAATCACTATGAGCCTAACCATGATAAGTTAGGTGGTTTTTGATAGTGGATTATGCATGATTATGATATATTTTAGTCAAATATGTGTAAAATGATCCACCTTAGTAAAAGGAAAAAAATTTCCAAATTCCTATTACGATCCTAATCCCCATTTATCTAATTTTTTGGATCATTTTATTATTTTTACTATAATGTAAAGAAATCACTTTCCTCCTTTAGTTTTTGGTTGTATATCTTTCACCCAATCTCAAATTCATTTTTGTCATTGGATGGATATTGGTATGTATATAAATTCACTAGCTTCCAATCCATTATTTTTGTTACATCTAAATCTATCATTCCTTTTATTAAATAAATATTGTAATTTATATGATTTATTATAGTTTCTCAATATCATATAGTTTATCTTGATTCAGAATCCAATATCAAATGAGTTTAACTATTGCATCCTAAGTTAATTAGTCTCATGATTTCCCATAAATTATCACCATTTTATTACATCCTTGGATTATGAAATTGCATCAACCCTTTAGAAGATTAACCACAAATTAATGTTATTTGTTTTGAAGGTATTTATTATGCATTTGAAAATATATTTAATTTTTGTGATTTGTTTGGGTTATGGAAATCCATGTTGATAATACTAATGATCTAGGTTTTTCTTTATTCAATTCCTTTGAGTTAATTTATTTCAAAGTTCAAGGCTAACTAGAGTGACCTGAAAAATTAAACTTTTTTATGGGAAGCAATGGATGGACACTATGACTCATTGTGGAATGTGACCAGATGTTGTTATATGAGAATTATATTTAAAATTATTGTTAAATTCAACTTGTGATCTTGATTTTCTTATTATGTGAATTTTGGAATAATGACATGTTAAGATTTTTTGGATTGGTATTTCAGTGGGAATCATTGGATGAGACTAGGATTCCATTACTAATGCATCTAAATGTGAGGGTGTGAAGAAACCTCACCATTTAATTTGGTTCAATTATATATAATTCCTTAATCAATCCAATGTAATATACAATGATTTATTACTCTGAATAAAATGAGGAAACTCCCCATTGGCCTCACATAATAAATATAATATTTCAATGGCATGGATTGAATTCATTGTAAAATTTGTGATATATATATTGAATGAATTTAAATGATCTCCCTAGGTCCAAATAAATTAATATTGTTATGGAATTCCTACGGTGTATTCCTTGTGTTCCAATCAAGTGGTACCTCTAATAATTATTGTAAAACTATTGAGTTCAATCATTACTGGGGAATTTTCATTGTAATTATTATAAAAGATTCCTTATATGTGAAGCATGGATTTTATTGGGTTATATAAACATGGGGACCATATTAATTTACTGGGGAAATAGACTAAATCCCCGAATATCCTCCATGATCTGAGAGTGGCATAGGGTGAATCAGGTAGCATCAACTTTGGTTTTCCCTTTAAGACATGAGGTTTAAATTGGTTCCCGTTTATTTATATAGTATATTATTTATTATATTTACAAAAATTATACATTGAACAATATTATTATTTATACATAAAAATAGATTTTTATTAGACATTGTTTGTGGTTTCCTTTATGATTATATTTACACTATGTTTGTGCTATAGTTTGGTACACAGATAGACATCATAGATGAAAGTCGAGATTTAAAAAAAGGATATATAGATGATGTGTGATGTTTTTTCTTGGAATAGAGTGTAGAGATAAGAGATAATATATATCTCAATTCTTCTTGGTTTTTTTGAATAATTTGTTTCTTCTCTTTTGTTCACTATTATGCATATTTTACTTGACCTGTAATTTTTGTATGATTTCTTATATTAATGTGACACTAGAATGTAAATGAATAAGTTATGATTTTTTTGATGAAAAATATATATTTTATTTAGATGTGATTTGTATGATGTTTATTATATATATAAATTTATTTACTCTGATATATGGATATAGCCTCCCATTTGTAACACTGTACACCATAGTTTGAAGTTGGTAGCCTCTAGCATTTGGGGATGCATGCCTGAGGCCATTTGGATCACTCAATCATGGAACCTATTTAGTGTCCCCCTAAGTTAGAATATTAGAAAATTGTATTAGAGCCTCTATTGATTTACAATTAAGTCCTTGTAAATTATAGTATATAATATGTTGTGACATGGTAATTATATTGTTCCTTGGATAATATAATCAATATTTTAAGGATAAAAAATTAAATTAGGTTGTTATTTTATCATCATGGAATTTGATGTTACCATTGAGCTAGTTTCACATTGAGTGATATTTTTTTGACGTAATGGTTTATGAGATTCAAATTTTTGGTTTTGTATGAAATGAGTATATGTTTCATGCAAAATATTTGGAACATAGGTATTAACATTACATTTTTATACATTCTTTATAACATTACTTGATTAGTTTCTTGAGTTCATTATAAATGACATAGGTTGGTTAAGTTAAATTTCTATATTAACATAAATATTGTTATCCAACATTAAATAATGCTGGAAGTCCTTAAAACCAATCCTCATAGGATTAATAGTTTTTAATAGTTACCATTTCATTGGAATATAAATTAGAGGTAGCTATATGGGTTTCCAAGACAAAAATAAATACCATTTTTCCCTATAACTCATGTTTGAAACATTATATATGGACACCAGGTGATGAATTGGAAAGTATATAGAATTTAAATAATAATAATAATTTAGATATAGATTACCATAAATTATTTTTTGGGTGAAATAAAATGTCAGTAAGTAGCTAAAATTCAATTTTACCATATATCATGTGAATGAAATCTTATTTAACTAAACCTATAATCATGGGGGATATTTGAATACATGAATCAACTGTAGAGTGGGTAGATGGGGAATTTTAATACATGTGAACTATAGGTTGGGAGTCAATACATGTTATTTGATTCCCATTATGATATATAAGATGGAATTTTGGTAATTTGTTTTGATTCATTCCTTTGTAATTTTGGATAAATGCTTGCTCATAATGGAAAAGCTGTGTGAATATAGGGAAATGAAGAACATGACCCTAGGTGGAAAGGAAATGGATGAAGATCATAGAGGTCCAATGTATTGATTATCATCTCATATAATTTATATGTTGTGTAATTCATAAAATAGAGAGAGATACACACAATTGTTTCCACACAATGTCTCAATTGATTCTAGAGTCTCAATTGATGAATTCACCAACTCAATATATGGAAGATAGAGCCTAGGAAACCAGGAGTTGGATCATGGTGATACATGATATCTCCAATTATTTATTGATACCACATAATAAGTGGGTGAATATTACAACCAATGTGCTTTGAGAAAATTAAAGGTGATGGTGGACATTATGATTCATGATGATGATCATGTAGGCATGATTTGGAGTGAATTATAGAATAACTTCATTGACCAGTTCATTATAATGAACAGGGAGTTCATACACATAGAGAAGGAGAGAATATGTGTTACCAAGTATTATTCTCTATTTACTTAGTAGCAGTGGTTCACCGATTATAGATATAATGTTGATTTTGGAACAGAAAGAAGATTTGAGGATACACTTACACAAGATATGAAAGTACATGTGAATATATTTTATATAAAAATATTTTGAAGATGATAATATTTCCATTATTTCTATGAGGAATACTACAATGGGAAATGGTCCTAGGTGGGGAGAACCAATTTCCAGTGGATCATTTGGTAGATGGAAGTTCCAATTTTATGGGTTGTAGTAGTTGAGTGGTGGTAAGATTGTCTTTAAAGGAAGAACACTCATATTTCACTAATGTGTATGTCCATGTAACTAATGTTCATATTGTGAAAATTCCCTAGTTTAGTTTCAATCCTTTTGGAGGATGAGACATGTTTAGTGATTTTTCAGGATACAAACACACGAACCCAATGATAGATAATATCGTCTAGTTCAGGGATTCAGTTCTAGATTCTCTACTCTATGGACAATGGTAAGTTTGAGTTTTAATAGTATCTATATTCAATTTAATATAAATGATGTATATATTTATATTCCTTCTCACCAGTATTTTATTGAATCCTTATTGTGTGAGGATGGGATATAGGGATGAGGTTTTGGGTAGGAACATGTAGGGTAGACTATACCTACTGATATGGACAGTGGGCCTTCTTCCTTGAGAGGTACAAATCTAGTGGCTTAAATACAATTTTAACTCTATTTTTGAAACAATGGGATTCAAAATCAATCATTTACAATGAATTCATCTATAGTCTAGGATTTTCATGTATTTATATGCAGGTTATTTCAATTAACTCTCTATTGGGAGTCTAATCTGAAAGACTATGTCACTATAGAGTGTGTGATATTTAGATCAATGGTTACTGATTATTGTGTAAATTTTGTGGATAAATATGAATAGGTTTGATGTAATTTTGGGAGTTGATTGGGTAATTTACATTTCTTCTCCTATGTGGAATATTATTTCAGAAGCATTCTTGTCTGTTGACCATTACAATGTGAGAGCCATGGTTTTATGAGTGAAGCCATGATTTTTTTGATATCCATTTATTTATTGTCATGGATAGTAATTACTAACATTTTGTAAAATAATTTTACTATTTATTAGAACCCCTTATAGGGTTTAAAAAATGTTTAATGTTTATTTGGTTAGAATATATACAGAATTACCTTACGGAGTAAAATTAGAGATTGAACTCAATATTGTTTTTATTTTTTTCCATGATTGGAAGAGAGTATTTTATATACCATTATGCAATAAGTATCATGATTGGTGTAACTCTAATATAATGGTGTTGGTTCATAGAGTATGGGTTTAAATAATTATGACATCATGAATTTAATTTCCATATAGAAAATCTCATGTTAGAAGCTATAGTTCAAGCCTCGAGGTTATGATGGAACTACCTCTTGTGAGAAAGGATCATGGTACATATACGATATAGAATATGTAAGTACCTTTTTTTCAGTGATACGAAAATTTTTAGCAAGAAAGGTGGGTTAAGTACATCTAGTATTTCCAATTATATATTTTTTATACACCATGTGAGGGAAATATATTTTCAAATGAACCATGATTGATGATTTAGCTTCATGTTTCTTAAGGATCATGTAGGGAGTGAAAAATTGTGGTGATTTGTTTTATAAAATATATTTGGATGTTCAGGAGGACTAGGATCTAGTGAATTTAACTTTTTTATCCATGTTTCAATATCTTCTAATTGAAAATTTTTGGAGATATATTTTTTATCCAAAATATCATTCTCTCCGAGACAATATTAATTTTGAGTAGCTACCAAAACCTTGTACTATAGATGATGATGAGATTATCCATGTATACTAGTTTTTCACTATGCCTACTATTAATTGAGATGACTTTATGAGGGAATACCATACTTCCTAGTTTAATGTAAACCCATAATCAATGAAGTTGTACCGTGATCTCTAACACATGAAATGGTGGTCGAGCACTATTTATAAGATTACATTGAACTTTTTATGGTGATCCACCAATTAGAAAATGAAGGATGGCCATTAGTGGATAGATGATTAGCTACCTATATTTCCAATTAATTTGAGGAAAATTGATGATGTTACCATGAAAATTTCCTTAGTACAACCAAATACTCCCTTGGAGAATGATGTTATATAGGTCATAATGGATCTACATATGAAGTTGTTCTATTATTATACTTATTAGAGATAACATTTTACAAGATGAGATCAGAAATTTGTATCATCCAGAGATTGTATGGATACATGATATCCCTCATAGATTAATTTTTGATAGGGACTATCTTATTACTTAAGGGTTTTGGAAGGTATTTTATAATCCATTTAGAACATAGATTCTATTGAGTACATCCTAAAACTCTTATACTTAATGAATGCATAATAATACAATATTGGTGTTAGAAAATATGTTTATAGAGTAAGTCTAACATTTTGGCAGCTCTATAGTGAAAAATTTGGATGTTGGGGAAACAACCTTTAAATATAGTTATTTGGAATACATTATAATGAGTCCTTATGAATATTTAGTATTCTTTTAAATTAAAACAATTTCATGATAAATGAATGTGATGAAAAAATGGTTGGGCTGAGTCTCTTCCATGAGACATCACAGCTTGTGCAGTTGACCTGCAAGAGGATAATTACTATTCAGATGTGGAAGAAATCATAAGTGAACCAATAACATTGATTTATAGAAGTTTATATTGATGAATTGGTGTTGTAATATGTGTTTAGAAAGATGGGGAACCAACATATATAGATGTATATAATGTTGGAACTATGTTATTTGGTATCGTTATAAGTCATTGAGTGGGTCGACTTAGTGGAATCTGGGCGTTCTCTTCCTAATAAAGATGGTTCCTTTCCTAACGTCTTCCTAGTATCTCAACACTTTAATTAATTTTCAAAACCATAACATACTATTTCTTTGGATGATATCACCATTATGAAAAATTCACTATTTAAAGATAATTAATTTTTGTGTCATGGGATATAGTGAGATTATGATTCACTAACGATTTCTTCCTTTGGTAAATGTTCCCTAACAACAAACATAGGTTCAAGAGGAATTATAGGAGTGGGAATCAGTCATATAGACACAATTTCTAGACTTATTAAATGGGAGTACTGGTGATATTTTGTTATTGCAGGTCCGGGATAATATTTCAAGAGTTGGGGAGTTTTGAAGACCCCAATCTACTTTGAGGTATATAACCTTATTAAATTATTCAGTAATCATCTTAATTTTACCTTAGTGGTGTGTCCAAGGTACTGTGGTTGGTCTCTAGAGTGACCTTAGGGTTCATCTTATGGGATTGTTGGTATGGTTAAACAGAATAGGTCACATGTATTTTAATAATTATTAAAACAAATCATATATCCTAGAATAGATAGAAGCATGGTTTTTAAAATAATCCAATTGTAATGATGATACCACGAAAAAATTTAATTTATTATTGACACATTGCACATATTTTGTGTATGGTTTGATGAACAATGTTTCTAAATATGGGAATCGAGGAGTTTCTTGAATGTTGGTCTTACATGTTTGGTTGTTAGTATGGACAAACATGCTTCAATAACATACACCCCAGTATAAATTGAAAACATACAAATTTACATTGCAACCCAAACCCTTATTATCTATTTTTCCTTAATATTATTTCATTTGATGCTATGTAATAACCTCCCTACCATCATTGAGTAATTGAGTGTTTCTCCCCCACAACACCTTTTTTTATTCTACAACTAATTTAATTGGATGGATCATGGTAATTATATCACACCATCAGCTTCAAATTTCAATTCTTTGTCTCATAAAAATATATCTCAACTTATTTAACCGAAATACCATAATTTCAGAAATTTTAATAATTACTTAGTGTATTACATTTTATCTTGGATAATAGAAAGATATATAATGTGTTGAACACTTTTATCAATGTTTTTGAAGTGTTGGGATTTCCCTCAATGTCAAACTATTGTATTGCATCATTGGAATATTTGGTAATGTTGACCCTTCATTCAGTGGACCTAAAATTTATCGAAATTATTAAATGAATTACTTATTTTTCAGAATATCTATTGAATTTACTGACTTGGGTTGGGTTGGAAAGACCCATATTTATATTTTTAAAGGAGTGGGATATTCTTTATGAAATGATTTTGAGGGGTTTTTTCTCATTTTTTCCCTTCCCATATAAAAACTATAATTTGATATGGAATAATGGAGGACATGGAATGAATATATGATAACTAGAGCCTTATGACCATGGGGTTTTAAATTACAATGAAAATGGATCCAAAATGTTGAACAAGAATTAATTTTTTTAATTTATTATTATTATATTTTTGAATAGTTACTTGTTGAGAATTTATACAATTGGTTATTCATGCTGAATTCCATGGTGGGTCATCTCAGATTCATTATTATCGGTATCTCAATTTAAAAGACTATTTGGAAAAGAAATAATGATTACATTGGGTTATATTATCTTTCTTTTCTAAAGGACACACCATAGAACCTGAGTAGAAAATCGAACATCCCTACTGATTAGTGACCAGATTAGGCCAACGTATGTAGTGTCAGCCTATATTATCCCCTTGAGACCCAAATCCTAAATTATTTATTTTGTTTATAATATTTATTATTTTTATTTATTAATTAAATTATATATTTTACACCTTTATTCATTACACATAAATGTGTATTTTAATTTGACTTCCTTGTTTGTGGCCTACTACATTTTACTCACACCCAATTCAAGATACCATTTGGTACCCAGATAGTCATCATGGATACATTTTGAGAAGCCCCTATAAATCATGCTTTATTTTTTCTGTAAAAATATAGTTGGGATAAAAAATATTATATAGATATTGAGTCCTTAATTTTTTATTTATTTTGGTCATTCTCCCTTTGATTGAATCTAGGACCCGTCGTACTAGATCTGATATGTACGTATGCATTGCTATTTTGTTTCTGAAATTAGAATTTCATTCCATATGTTCTATCATAGTTTGTCAAAACAAATTTTATTTATAAAAATGTTATGAATGTGTTGTCTCAAATATTTATACATATGTTTCTAGTATGATATTCAGGTATAGATTATTTAATATACAACTATATCAATTCATTTGTAGTCAGCAGTAGTGTAATTTGGGGAAGTTTACCAAAGGTAATTTGGGACACTATATTTTTGAGTTGGTTTATTGTATCATTGGGTGAGGTGTTACAAATAATGAACACACATATGGACTTACAAGGATCTATAATATTAAATATACAAAAAACAAACACAATAATGGAGTTATATTCATATGATGAACTACCTTCAGCAGTTCTTCATCATTATCAAAAATGATAGTCCACTTCAATGGAAAAATCTTTAACAATAGACTAAAAACCAAACAAAACAACCAAATTAATTATGGAATATAATTATTAAAATTCATCCCCACTAATAATACCCTAGTATATTAAAATAAGAACACTATGCTTGATATCATGAGATAGATGCAACCCTGATTCTTAAAGAACAATGGAAATAGAATATTCATATAACATGTCCATTAAAATGGTAGTTATAAATATTACTAACTAAATAATAATTTTTATTTGAATTAAACATCTATATAATCAATTTATGTGTTTTAATTTATTTTAACTAAAAAATTAAGAATCATTTGATAGAAAAATAAAAACCTTTTGAAAAAACCTTTTTTTTCGTCCAAAAATTGGTTTCATCACATTTTTCAAAAATGTGTTAAAAATATTATTCCCAAATTCAAAAAAGTAATTATAAAAATATAAATTAATTTATAAAATCAATATTTCAATGTTATTATAGAGAATTTTTTTAAATTTTATGAAAGGGTTATTTTATTGAAGAGTGGTGAAAAATACACTTTTTTTGAAAACTGAATTTTGATTTAATGAATTTAAGAATTTAAATTCTATATAAAATTATTTCAAAAGTATAATATTTTCAATTATATTATTATTAATAAAATTTTGTTCATTTTTATCCGTTATAATTTTTAAAACTGAATTAAATTTATTTCGTAATTATGAAAAATCGTTCATTGGAAAATAGTTCTTTCATAACATCTATTAGTTTATAATTAAATTAAATTCATAAACATATGTGATTTTATTTATAAAAATGGGTTTATATATTCCTAATCATATTAATTAATATTTTATAATATGTTCAACATAATTTTTTATCATATTTTATTGTAAATCTATTTAAATTTAATTACACATGTAAAGGTAAAAATGAGTTTATTATGGGGATAAAAAATAACATAAAGGAATATTTTCAAATTAAAAATATCACAGTCATATTGAGTGGCCATATTTCTATATTATCATATCTAAACATTAAACATAAGGTCATTTAGAATAATTTTCTTGGGTATTATTTTTTCAATTTTTATCAATTTTTGAAATTTTTAGTTAATTTTCATGAATCCCCCACCCCATCTTAAAATGAAATATCTTCTCCCCCTTAATTGTATAAATATAGAGCCATTTGATTGAAAAAAATTCCAAAAGACAATCTTAATTTTCTTACCATGTCCTAGAGTCCTTTTTTTGAACAGAAAACCAATCTTGTAAGGATTTTATTATAATCTTAAAGTTTTTTTCCAAAGAAAGGGTTTTTATAACACCCCATGATATTACTTTATGTATCATCTTAAATAAAAACAATACATTCTATATCTTAAATTTAACACAACGCCAGGCTTAAATGGACTATGACATACTATTAAATATTAACCTAACCACTGTAATAGTATTGTGACCATTAAGTATAGAAAATAGGCAATTAGAATAATAAACTCACATATAAATTTATAAATAAGATTATGATATCTCATAAATTTGAATATAATAAATTTATATAAGGGTATATGTAAATAAATGTTTTAAAAATGATAAATAAATTGTCAGTATTTTGAGAAATGTAAATATTTATTTAAATTTTATAATTATTATAATGATTTAAAATTAAATTTAATTTCATAAAATATATTCATCAACTAAATTTTTAGGATATTATAAATATAAGAAAATTTTCTATCATCATAATTATTTTATAAAAGTGTTGCAAAATTAGTTATAATTTTGAATTTATTTTATTTTCGTCTAAATTATAATTATAACTAAATTTTATATTTTTTATAAATAAGCAATTATTTTCTTAAAATGGTGTACAATTTTGAATACTGAATGTCAAAAAATTGTTATACTGGTTTTTTGGGATTTTTCTGAATTTTTTTATTTTTTGTTAAATAATGAAATATTGTAATTTACAGTATTTAACACATTAAGAAATATATATAAATTTTAGGGTCATGTATGTTGTATGAAAAAAATAGTTCTAATTACCATGTAATAGTTAATGTACATTTTCACATGAATAAACACTATTTATAGTCTTGAGTCCAAATATTAAAAAATTGAATAAAATAATAAAAAACACCCATATATTTACTTATAAATATCACCCTTACCACCCCTTATTATCACACATTATAATGAATGAATATTGTATAAATAATACCCAATTACATTCACAATACTCTTAGCCACATCCAATACCTTTAGGTCTTACCAAAAGTCAAAATCCATGTGTCTTAATGAGGTTCCCACATATATGATATTTAAGAGGTAAAATCCTTCATTCTCTTATATTTTATTTTGATTTATAATTATCTCTAATACTTTAATTATCCAAAGTGTAATGATAACTCCGGTATCATATATATATTTTAATTTTATTATGTTTATTGAATATAAATAATAAAATATATTCTCCCCAACTAATATTCTACAAATGAAAACATTGTCTTTGACATGTCGATCCACTTCCTTCATGGATGAAGAGTTTTCATTTTCCATTAAATTTTTCAGTGTATAGATATTAATAAATTATAATTACTAAATAAGAATATAATTTGAAAATAATAACTTGTTTTATGTTTCAAACTGATATATAAATATTTATTAGGAAATTAAAACTAGTTCGTGTTGGTCGAAAAAACCATCAAAAATAAAAAAACCTTTATTATTAATGTTTTATTTTTTTGACTCATTTTAATATCATAAAAATATGATATATGGTGCCATTTAAAATACCTAATGTATATTAATAATATTTCACCCAAATTATATATATTATCTACCATTTGATAAGATCTTCCATAATTATACTTTATGGAACAGAACATAAAACCATGAAACGAAAGCACCAAGAATATTGAAAATAATCATTATAACTAATAGAAATGGACATAAATGAAAACAAAATATTACAAATATAGTACATTTTGAATAAGATATGAATTATTTAATTAATTAGTTGTATTTTATTATCATGTACATTATGTATATGTGAAAAACATTTCACAAATAAGGTAAGGGTTTTCTCATATCACTTTTATTTCTATGAGATATGCCTTAATCAACAAATATTTACTAATTGTGGTGTATGTGAACATAAATTTAACATATCATGTCATTAATCTCATTATTGAAATGGTATTAAATGATTAATTTTATGAATAATAATTTTATGGGGCAATACATTTTATTGATTATAAGAGGTAAGGGGTTTAATTATAGGATTATTAATATTATGGTTGATGAAATTTGATTAATTATATGTTGTAAGGGTTTTATCGTCTCACCATTAATTCTCTCAAACATATTCCTGATTAAATCCCCTATTTATTGTGTGCGGTGTACATACATCCATTTAATATATCATACCATTAATCTTATTATCTTTACGGTAGTCATTTTTCATTTTATGATCATTAATTTAATTTGGAAAAATGATTTTATTGATTAAAAAGTGGTAAGGGGGGTTTTTAAAATCTATTCTCATTCTTTATGATAATCATATGTTTCATTAATTATATAATTATATGGTTATGTGTAAAATAAAATTTTATTATATTATGTTTTATATCCACTTTTTTATCTGTATTTATCATGAATACATATAATATATTCATTTGATTAATGATGTTATCCTTGCATGCGACTTTTTCTCAATTTTCATACATTGAGGAATTTTTTTGATTTTTATCATGGTATTTTTTTCAATTATTTATATACATTCTATTTAATTTATTATCCTCAATAATTGAAGAATTAATTAAATATCCATATTTTTTATCATATGTTTTCTCAATGTCTAAGTCTTATTCCATTTTATCAAATGGTATTTACATTAAATTTTGTTTTTATTGAGGAAATATTGATAATTCATATCCTTTACGTACTAAAATATTTTTATAAGGAATATTTTTCAAGAATTAAATTTATTTATGAATAATTATTTGTAATACTAGTTACATGTGTGGAATGACCTTATATAGACCATTGATGTATCATCATGTCTTATGAAACAAAAACGTTTCAAAAAATAGTCTAAATTTATTTCCATGAAAATTTTGATGCGTTTTTACCCATATAGTAAAAAAAATATTATGAAAGGTATTGATGGTTTTCGTTCATGTGCCAGATATATGATGTCTAATAATTAATCATATCATTCAATTAGTATTCATTTAATTCTACCCACTAGATATTCACTATGAAAAAATATATGGATGTATATTCATTCTCATTATATTGATTACATGGAATGTTTTTTACCTTTCAAATTTGATTAACCATTATTAATTATGATTATATTATTTTTTATTATTGTTTTTATGTATGTAACCATTATTGAGAATTCGATCTCACCTTTTTTTCTATTTCCTGGTAATGATGATTATTTCTTTGAGAAGGTGTCATGAAAGAAATTTATTTTACATTTTTATGTTCAATGGCTATTTAAGAATGTAATAAGGGAACCATCTATAAATATAGTTCTTCATTACTACAAAAATGAGTGATACTTATTGATTTAATCTCTTATATTTATTCCATTATAATAAATTAACCCCCAACTCTAGGTTACTGTGGTCATGGTTGTTACCATTGGTATTAGATCCGGTTTTGTATAATCCTTTATAATAAGATGTTAAATAAACACGAGAAATATAATAATTTTTTAATGTAAATTTTTGTATCCATATTCATGATGACTATTAACTAATATATTGTGTGCCATTATTTATTTTTAGAGGGTATAAAATAATTGGAATCAATATCGAAAAAATTTAGGGATTTTCCCTCTGAGAAAGTCAACAATGTTTTTATTAGATCTGAGCAGATGATGAACATATTAATATAGATTACTTAGGTTATAATGAATGACAAAGATAACCCTATTTTAGATCATTTCATATAGTATAAGGTGCCATCTTTTAGTAGGACCACCAATTCAACAGTAGATTATCAATTGATCAAGTCACATGAAATGATATTTATGGAATTACATTGTGAGGAATGGGAAAATGTATTTCAAGAGAATATTTCCTCAAGGTACATGTGGATAAATGGTTTTCATTGATCCAAAATACCAATTATAAAGATTAAATGGATGTCATAGAATGCAAAATTTTTTATGTAACATTCATTGAAAAATATTTTAATCGAGACCAATAATACAAGATCAAGATAAAATTACTTAGCCTTAAAAAAGCCAGAATAGATTGTTGTAGAGTATTAGGATACGTTCAAAAGTTTACCAAGGTATTATAAATATTAAATATATGATTCTAAAAACAATATTCATAATTTATTTGATGGTCTTAAGATAAGACATTGAAGGAAATTCTCTTAAAAACATTTTTATCATATTATTAAATAATATTATTTTCCATCAAAAAGATAAGGCATTTTATATATCAAATATATTCAAGGGATTTCAAGAAAATAAGTTTCTTTTTGAAAAAAATGTAAAATATTAAGAGTAAAATATGAATATGGGAATAAAGAAGTTCAAATTATGTGAATATCCTTAATGTAATCATCATTGTAAATCCTTGAAGGCACTTTAGTAAGTTATTAGAATGGACAAATGGGACAAGAAGCTAATTAATCCCTAGGGATGAAACAAATCAATGATGTTTAATTCATAAAATATAATGAAATGGGTCATTATTAAAATCCATGTCAAAAGTTTCTTGGGGAATCTACCATATAAGAGTACATGGGCAGTTAGCCTAGCTTATGCAATTAATAAAGCTGAAGTAAATGTAACTAATTATGTGGTTGAAGGAACATTAATACTATATTCAAATTTACAAATTTATTTATTTCATAATGGAAAATTTAACTCTTTTATATCTACATTTTTCCAAGAAAATTAAATATATTTTTTATTTAATATGGGATTCGTTATTCAAAACCTCGAAGGCAAGTATCACTACAATAAATATGTTTCAAAAAGTCCCCATTACGATAACAAAATGTTCTTTATATGACAACATTTTCTTCATAAATATGATTCAATTTGTTTTAGTCATAATTATATAGTATATTTAAATAATATTATGTGATAATAATTTCAAGAAGATCAAAATTATAATTTGCGTGGAAGATGTAGAATTCCTTATCATTAGAGAAGAATCATTATCAGATGATTCATATCTACATCCACCCCTAGTTTCTCTACTAAATGAAATTCGTGGGGAGGAAGGGAAACGATATCTAGGGTTGAGGAATAAAATATTAAAATTAACAATGTAAATTTTTTATAAAAATACATTATTGTATTCCAGAGGAATTACATAGTCATTTTCCAGATAAATAAGTTGGGTTTTCTATTGAGTAAATCCTTGATCTGAGACTAATATCAAAGAGTACATATAGAAGTGGAAATATACAATTTTTGGAGTTGAAGAAACAATTATAGTAGTTGATTAAGAAGGTATTTCTTTCACCCTAGTTATAATGGACTGACCCTAGTTACCGAGAGTCGGTGCATTATTATATAACATTGGCATGATCACAAAATATCAATTCTCAAATGACTGATTAGTTTAGTAGGATTCGAAATACTAGATAAATTCAAAAGTTTTACATTACTTTTTAAAATGAAAAACTAAAACAATATAGTCTCTATAGGCCATACCCATATCCCTTTGACTATCCCTGCAGGTCAGTCATAATATACTTCATCACATCCTTGGAAAAATAAATCATAGAAAGAGGTGATCGCAGATGTTTTGTAAGGATAAAAATATAGTGCAATCTTTGAAAAATAAGAATAAATATTTAAGGCTATGTTAGACTAAAACAAAATCCATTTAAACTTGAAATTTAGCATAATATGGAAAATATAAAATCAAATAATTCCATTTACTTATTAACAGGGATATTATACAAGTAGAATAATCACATACAATATCAATAACCAATTTAATAATGATAGATTGCATAATGTCAGACTTTATAACCACATTGTCAAGGCCTTGTTCCAATACTACGAATAAGATTTTTTCAAGGCCATGTTCCAAGACAGTAGTTTGTGTTTTGAGACCTACTGATGCATTGAGAAGCTATAGAGGGCTCCACCTATCCCTTACTAAGTCCAATGCATTCCTCATATGAAAAGGTTTAATCATAACATAAACATTCTTATTAAAAATATCATACGAAATATAAATACATTATCCCTAAACAATGGATGGTGTAAAAATACACATCCATAGTTAAAATATCACATAAAATTCAATACAATATGGATGGTGGGTATCATAATAAATCAAATTTAAATAAGCTTAAAATCCATCAATGGATGTTGACGTAGATGAAATCAAAACTTTTTCAGAGAAATATTTATTTCTATTTTGAAATCATTAAAATTACATATAATTATAAATGAAACCATTTATTTTGAAAATATTCTTATAATCTAATAAGGGAGGCTTCGACGATGTTATAATAGTGGAAAATAGCTGCACCCACCGTATAAGTTAAAAAAACATTCTTACCTTAATTTTGTTGAAAAGGTCATAAAGTACCTTGTTTGGAAAATAATGGAAAGATTCCTTTCAAAACATAATTGGTCAAATAAGTGTATAAATGAATTTAACTTATAGTATAATAAATAGTAAAAATACTTTGAATTAATTTTTTTTAGAAAGCACATATATGTATGATAAAGAGGTCCCAGTAGGTACTCACATAGAAAACAACCTCATATAATAAATAGATTTTGAAATAAACCATTACCATGTACTTTTGCTTTGTAGAGGGTATGTTAATCTCATGTATAATTATTAAATAATTGTTATTAAATTATAAAAGAACCATATAGGAAAATATGATATCAAATATGATATTTTATTATTACTTTGTTAATAATATTTTAGTATTATCATTGTTCCAGATTATAACTGATTCCATTTCCATTATATGATTTGTTACTAATGTAATGTTTGTTATGGAATAAGATTTATCTTATTCATATTCAGAATGTTATTAATACTTTAATAAATATTTTTTAATCATCAAATGAAAATTAGTCTTGAATGGATACGATGGGGAATGAATCTCATCGCGTTTGTGGAGACAATAATCCGTACGTACGCACAAGTGACAGGATCATTGTTTTGATATTACCCAAAAAGTCAGGATACATGCAAAAACATTCTCCTAAAAAAATATATTAACCAAAAGTAAAAGTGCATAGGAAAACAGAGTCACAGAACTGATCAAGAAAGACAGGTATAAACCTCACCACAAATATCATCATGGACATGATCATTGAAAAAATCAGGCAAGACACAGGACCAATTCAAACTAACTTAAAAAATTTCTATCATAGACATAACATCAGCAACCCGATTGGACTCACGATAGACTTGTGTTACATCTAGAGAGAGTACCTCCGCCAGCCGCAGATGTTCGATCCATTCAGGCAAGATCATCCATGGTACATTTCTAGATCGAGCACAATGAATTTGAACATCAGTAGTCGAGTCAGACTCAAAACTTATAATTGGATGGAATGTCAGATATAAAGAATAATAATACTGTTATATTTATTATTTAAATCATTTATACTCATTATTATACCCATCCAAATTATGGAGTGTTTGAATAACAAACTACACCGCTCCGTGGAGATGGTAATCCGTACGTTCACACGTTGGTGACTTAGTAATTTATAGAATGAATATAATTATTAATATGGTTATAAAATTTTTATAATAAAATCACAGTATATAAAATATATTGGAGTTATTATTTTATAATGGAAACAAAAAAAAGTGGAAGTTGAAGAAGAAATGAACATGGAAGAGGTGACAAAAATATTTACCTCTTCTTCGGGTTCATTCATTAAATTTGATCAAAAGGGTTCCTTAAGTTGGATTTAAGACTAAATGAGGCCTCTATGATGAAGGGAGGACAGTTGGGAGGTTATTTGGGTAGGGGTGGAAAAGGGAAAAGGATTTGGAGGTGTGAAATTAAGATAAGGGGAAGTTCCCTTTTATAAGAGATGTCAGGATCACTTTAAAAAAGTTTGAAATATTATTTTATAATAAAATAATTTTCAGTTTATTATAGATCCGAAATGAATTATTTAAAGGATAAGATGGGTATGGGTCAAAAACATTCCATCCAATAGGTTCTATATAGGTTTAGTTCATCACATTAACCATATCATTTAGATTTAACTCTTAGTTAAATAGTTAGTCATTACTATGTCTCTTTGTATTTTCATATTATATGGTAAATAAACATACTATAACATGCCAAGAGAACCCCATGTGGTTCATTATTAATATATATATATATATATATTTATCTATGTACTTTTTTCGAAACTTAGTTTTTAAATAATATTATATCAATTAATAATATAATATATGTTTTAGAAAACTCAATTATGTCAATTTTGACATTATTTAATAAATGTTTTTTTGTTAAAGTCTTAAATACAATATTTCATTGATACAAATTCATATGTTCAAACTTGAAACACCATATTAACCTAGAAAATTAGTGTAATTCCTCAAAAGTCCCAATTTACATTTCTTTGGATACTTATAATAACAATTATTTTAATATTTCATTATTAAGGTAATTACTGCATCATTATTGTGTCATAAATAAATTTAATTATTTAATGTCTAAAAAAATAAAATAAAATATCAATATTCAGAAAATCTATTTAACTTTGTAACAAATATTTATAGTCTAATTTATATTATATGTAACCCTATATTAAAAATGGTTTAGTTATTAAACATGGAATTTAACTCTTTTAACTCTTCATTAAATAAAATAATGATAAATTTACTAATTTTATCCAAGTGGACCTAAAGGATCGTATTTTATTCATATGGTAGTTTTTGGTTGAATTACACTTATCCAATAGAATTAAAACATGTGATTGTGTAATATTAATATCAATTTTACCCTTAATTACCCTATTTACTTTTAACTGTGGTAAATAAATGAAAAAAAGTTACTATTCACAAAAAACTATTGTCATATTATTGAAAAACAAATTTCTTACTGATATCAACCGTGTCTTTTGGATTTTTCAAATTCCACTCACAGATGTGGTAAAATTATGTTTTATGCGAATTTGAAAGTTCTCCTAGGAGGTGGGTAAAAAATGGTAAAATGTTCGATAAAATTCTATATCTCTAATATTATTATAAAATGACCCAAATGTGTTGTGTTGAACATATATATATATATATTATGTATCTATTTTGAACTATAATAAAATATAATAAAATAACTAATTATTTAAATAAAAAGTCTGGTTTAACCAATATTACAATGTTTTTCCAATATTCATAAAAAATTGAAGGTTTTCGGAAAAATTAAAAAATTTACCCTAAGCTAGTTTTGATATTCCGAATCCAAAAATGAATTCCATTTCGAAAGATAAAATTTATAAAATTCTAGAAAGTTGGTATTACTATTCATAAGGGGTAGTTTGATTGGTTGTGGTGTGTTAGAAATTAATGTTGGGTAGAACACAAGCTATTGTTTTATTTAAAGGGAAACATATCATGGTAGCTGGTGGTGTTACATTCTCCCCTCCTTAAAATAATTTCTCCCTCGAAAGTTTTAGAATATTACAGAATAAAATGATATGGGGTGGTTTTTCATCGTATGTTCCTCGGGTTCCCATGTTGGCTATTCCATTTTATTTTTTTCATAGAACTTTAACCAAAAGAGTTGTCTGGTTTCTCCACACTTGTTCTCTAGTATCAAGAATTCTGATAGGCTCTGCACCATAAGATTTATTGGGTTCCAGTTATAATTCTTCATATGTGAGTAAATGCATTGGATTAGGCATGTATTTTCTCAACAGTGATATGTGGAACACATCGTGAAAATTGGAGAGACTTGGAGGCATTTACAAATGATAATCTACAACCCCAGTTCATTCTAGAATTTTGAAAGGTCCAATGTACCTGGGACTCAATTTGCCTTTCGTATTGAAATGTATAACACCCTTCTAGGGAGATACCCTAAAAAAAACATGGTCTCTTACTTGAAATTCCAAATCCTTCAATCGGTTATCGGCATAGCACTTTTGCCTACATTGGGCTGATTTGATGTGGGTTTGGATAAAATTCACTTTTCCATTGATTCTTATACAAGTCATGGGCCTACGTGTTTTTTGTCAACGATATCATCCCAACAAGTTGGTGTGAGACATCTATTTCTATATAACGATTCATATGGTTCCATCTGAATACTTGAATAAAAACTATTGTTATAGGGAATATTCTACTAGAGGTAAATATTGATCCCAATACCTTGAAAGTCATGTGAGAAAGATCTCGACAAGTCTTTTAAGGTTTGAATAGTCTGTTCTAATTGACCATCAGTTTGAGGGTGGAAGGCAGTGCTCAATCAAAGTTCAGTATCCAAGGCATTCTGAAGTGTTTTCCTGAATCTTGATGTAAAACGGGGATCACGATAATATACCATAGATAAGGGTACTCCATGATGTATTAAAACTTCATTAATATATAGTCTTGCTAGATGTTCAATTGGTAAATCTTCTCTTATAGTAAGAAAATGTGCTGACTTCGTAAGACGGTCAATAATGACCCATGTTGCATCATTCTTTCTAAGAGTCATTGATAGACCCTTGGCAAAGTCCATCTTAATATTATCCCATTTCCACTCAAAATGGTAAGAGGTTGCATGACTCATCCCGGTTGTTGCCTTCCAGCTTTCACTTGTTGACAAACCATACATTTTGACACAAAATCCACAATCTCCCTCTTCATTTTGTCCCACCAAAAATGTTCCTCCAAATATCTATACATCTTAGTACTAATAGAGTGTATAGAGAAATTGGTGCTATGAGCATTATCCAATTTTTTTTAGGTTCTGTATATTGGGAACACCATGTCTCTTCCCAAATTTCGAAATCCCTTCTTCATATATAATGTCACTCAATCTCCTATCATTCATAGTTGTAATCTTCTTCTGAAACTCCTGATCATCAGCCTGAGAACTTTTTATCCATTCTAGGAAAGATGGTTTGGATACCATACGAAACATTATTGATGTTTTACCTTCCATTATTATTCCAATATCCATATTCACTAGATCTATTAAAATAGGACCCCTTTAAACTCTAATATTGTTTAAATATCCATGATCCGTTCCTCTAAAAGCATCTGCCACCTTAATTTCCTTCCCCGGGTGGTAGTGTATTGTGAAATAATTATCCCGGAGTAGTTCAAGACATTATATTTTCCTCATGTTGAGTTCTTTATGTGGGAAAATATACTTCAAACTCTTGGGATCAGTATATATCTCAGATATTCATTATAGAGATAATGTCTCCATATTTTAAAAGTAAATATTACAGCTGCTAACTCATGATCATAAGTAGGATAATTTTTCTCATGAATTTTTAGCTATCAATATGTATATGCAATAACCCTATCATTATTTATAAGGACACAAAAATTCCTTTCTTTGATGGATCACTATAAATAAAAAACCCATCATTCCTTGATGGTAGAGTCATGATAGGAGAATTGAATAATCTACTATTCAATTCTTCAAAACATTCTACACACTCTTTTGTCCAAACAAATTTAACCCCTTTACGCGTGATCTTGTTCAATAGGGAAGCCAATCGGGAAAAATTTGGGATGAAATGTCGATAATAACCTACTAAACTAAAAAAATGCGTACCTCAATTATACTCGTTGTTGCTGACCATTCTTGGATTTACTTGGTCTTTGAAGGATCAACAGAGATGCCATCATTATAGACAATATGCCCAAGAAAAAAATGTCATAATGTCAAAATTCACACTTGGTAAGAATCTTGTATAATTAATTTCTTCTGGGAGTTTTAAGAATGGTGTTTAAGTTATTTTTATGATATTCATAGATTTTTGAGTATAGCAGAATATCATCAATAAATACCACTAAATATTCATGAATATATTCTTTGAAAACTCTGTTCATTAGATTAATGAAAATATAGGCCTCATTAGCCAATCCAAAAGGCATTACTTTAAAATCTTAATGCCCATAGTTAGTTCAAAATAAAATTTTTGGAATGTATTCCTTCATCACACAAAATTTATTAGATGCATATCAAAGGTAAATCTTCGAAAAGTTTTTGAGCTCACTGAAGTTGGTCAAACAAATAATCAATGTGAGGTAGGGGATACATGATCTTTACTGTTATATCATTGATCTCCCTGTAGTGAATGATCAACCTAATAGATCCCTCATTATTTTTAACAAAAATGATATGGGATCCCCATAGAGAAAAACTAGGCCAATAAATCCATTATTACTCAATTCATATAGTTGTTTCTTTAGTTCAAAAAATTACACAGAGGCCATTTTATAAGGGGTCTTTGATATGGACCTTGAACTATGAATTAAATCAATGGAAAACTCAATTTATCATTTTGGTGGTTGTCCAGGTAAATCTTTTGGAAATAGATCAACAAATTCTGGCACAATAGGTATGTCCTATATTTGAACATTCATTTCCTCACCCAGAGTTGTTTGATTCTCTTCCTCCCCATTAATTGAACATAGATGAGCTACTGGGGGGTGGATCTAGATAAGAATCAGATGCTGATGTTTCTTCTCTAAATATAAGGCACTTCTCATCATCTTCAAAAATTGTAACCTTCTTCTTCTTACTATAACTTTTCGCATTATGGTCCCAAATACAATCCATTCTGAGGATTATATCAAATTCAATCATGGGTATGACAATGAGATTAGCAGATAAAAAACATTTATATGCCCTAATGGGAACTGATTCACAGAATATTGTTATAGTGATACTTCCCTTAGTTGTTTTGAATGAAAACACCCTTGTTATTTCAAATTGAAAATATCAAATTTTCATAGAAAACTTGGAAGATATAAAACTATGTGATGATAATGAATCATATAAATCTTTGGCTAAACTTGAGAAAACCATTATATTACCTGCCACCACATCTTGGAGAGATTAAACCTTAGCAGTAGTGATCACATAAGCATAGACTTGCTCCCTTGTATTTTTATGACGTATGTTCCCTTGGTTCTTAGGGAATACATTTTCATAATGCCCATTTTCTCTAAAATTTTATCATTCAACATTGATAGCCTCTTTCTTCCTCTTGTACTCATGAACATAGTGGCCTTTTTCACCACACATGTAAAAGACTCCCATTCCCATCAGGGAAGTACCAGGGTGTTTCTTCCCAAATTTACTGTAAGATAGATATTCAAAATTTCAGTTCATCCCATTATTTCCTCTTCTAGAGTGTTCAGTAGATCTCTTCTTATCTTACTTTTCTTTAATGTCGTAAGACTTATGGAGTTCTTTTTCTGTCTTGAAAGTGCTTGAGACAATATCTTCGTACGATGAGAGGGGATTATGAGACTAATTAATAATGGAAAAATGGATTTATCCCATAAATGAATCGATCAATATTAATTATTTGGGTTATGTTTATAATCTACTGCATTCCATGCTAACCATGTAAAGTTGGCCTCATATTTTGCAACATTCTCATCCTCTTTTTTTCACAGACTTGGAAACTGTCTTTCTATATCTGCTAAATGGTCACAAGGAAAGTATTTTTCTTATATAAGCTCTTTAAACTCTCTATATTCCATATTTTATACTTTTTCATCTTCCTTGGTGTTTTGAATCAATGACCGTCATTGATCTGCATCTCCCATGAGGCGATAAAATGCCATGACAACATTTTACTTTTTCTACTCCCCCAATCATTAAATATGTTCTATAAGGAATTTATTTATTGTTTAGCTACTAATGAATTTGTACTCCCATTTAATGTATGTGGGGTTTTCCCCATGAAGCGTTCTAACATTGATCCTTCACGTTGTTGATCAGGGTTCTCTATACGGGTAAGGTTATTATTCATAACCTCAGTGAGTTATCCTAGTGTGGTGATAAGCTGATCATCACCAGTTGCTTCACCATCTCCACTATAATTCTCTTGAGTAGGAAGGAAATCCCTATATTGATTAAGTGCATTGATATAGTTTCCATTCCTTCAACTAGGAACCATTTCTCAAAAATGGAATACACTAGATTAGTTTATGAATCACAATACATAATTCCAAACTTGTAAAACAGTTGACATAAATTAAATAGTTTAAGGATATAATACTTAATCATAAAAATGTTTTCATTGAGGAAGTATATACTAAAAAACCCTTTAAAATGTATTGTAATGAAAATGTGAATTTTCCTAAGAATATCCCCTTGGAGTGTCGTAACCAAGAGTGCAGCTGGGCCCATTGTCGTTCACCACTTCCCGTTCGAGTCTAGCTCAAAGTGGTGTTTCTGGGTTTTACCCCTAGTTACATAAATTCCAGAGCTACCTCTACCAGCTCGTATCCTCTTAGGGATGTATTGATTTAAAAATTTACAAAATACCTACAATACTGAAATTATAGGAAGTTCTTCTATACTAATCCTCAAAGTATATCATAGGGTAATGTTCTCTAATCATATTTTTTCTAAATCTAGCTTCCATGGATTGTACTAAACTTTATTTGATAACAAATTTAACACCTTGAACCTAGTTACCCAGAGTCAGTGCATTATTACATAGCATTTGCATGATCACAATAGGTCAAGTCTCGAAATCCTGATTAATTTTTTAACCTTAGAAATACTAGATACATTCATATGTTTTACATTACAATATAAAAGAAAATACTACATCAACATAGTCTCAATAGTCCACAGTCATATCCCTTAGACTATCCCTATAGGTTAGTCATAATATACTTCTCCGCTTCCTGGGAAAAATAAAACATAGAAAAGGGTGAACTCAGATGCCCAGTAAGGATAACAATATAGGGGAAACTTTCATAAATAAGCAAAAACATTTAAGGTAATGTATGACTAAAACAAAAGATTTTTAAACATGAACTTCAACATAATATGGAAAAGATATAATCAAATAATTGCATTTTCTTATTCATATGGATATTCTACTAGTCAAATGATCACATTCAATATCAATAGACATTTCCAAAATGATGGAAAGAATACTTCCAGACATCATAACCACATAGTCAAGGACTTTTCCAAGGCATAAAATAAGATTTTGTCAAGGCCTTGTTCAAAGACACTAGTTTTTCTCATGGGAACTACCGATACATTGTGTTACTATAGCGGGCTCCACTCGTCACTTACTAAATCCAATTAACCCCTCATATGAAAAGGATTAAACATAACATAATAATTCTTATTAATACTAGCATAATATATGTAAATTATTTAACCATAAACCAGGGATTATGTAAAAATAACACATCCACACTCAAAAAAATCAAATAACCTTCAATACTATATAGAAGTTTTTTATCATAATAAATCAACTTCAGACAATATTAAAATCCATCAAAGGATGCTGACATGGATGAAATATTTTTTTAGAGAAATGTCACTTTCTATTATGAAATCATTTAAATGTATTATAATTATAATAGAAAACATTTATTTTTAAAATATACTTATAATCATGTAAGGGAATCTTCGACGATGTTATAATGGTGGAAAAAATATGCACCCAGAATATAAGTTAAAAAAATTCTTACCTTAATTTTGTTGAAAAGTTCATAAAGTGCCTTGTTTGGAAAATGACAGAAACATTCATTTCAAAACATATATGGTCTAATAAGGTTATAAATGAATTTAACCCATAGTATGATAAATAGTAAAAATGTTTTGAGTTACATTTTTAAGAAAACACGATTGTGGATGATAAATATGTCCCAATATATACTCAGTTATAAAACAACCTCACATAATAAAGGGATT
The DNA here is from genome assembly GCA_963277665.1 of Viscum album. NCBI lineage: Eukaryota > Viridiplantae > Streptophyta > Magnoliopsida > Santalales > Viscaceae > Viscum > Viscum album. Next base: position 1,200,063,098 of record OY728157.1, read on the forward strand.
TTAAAATTAACACTTACCTTGTACTTATCCTTGGTTGAGGGTAGGATAACCTTCTGTATAATAGTTAAATCATCATTATTTAAATGTACAAGAACCATATAAGTAAATATGATATCATATATGATCTTCTAATATTACTTTGTTAATTATATATTTTTTATTATAATCGTTTCAGGTATTTACTAAATAATTTTTCTTTTATTTACTTTTATACATGAGTAATGTTTTTTATAGATAGGATATATAGTATTCATATTCATAATGATATTAATACATTAAATATTATTTTTTTAACCATCAAATAAATGTAATACTTTAATGGATACGATAGGGAATGAATCTCATCACGTTCGTGAAGACTGTAATCCATACGTCCGTACAAGCGATAATATCAATCTTTTAATATTAAATTCATAATTAATATAATGGTATATCATATATACAGAATCATTATTATGTTATATTTATTTCTCATATCATTTATTATTATTATTATACCCATCCAAATGATGATTTTTTTGAATATCAAACTACACCAAGACGTGGAGATGGTAATTCTTACGTACGCACGTATAGTGGCATTGTCATTTATAGGATAGATAGAATAATGAATATGGTTGTACCATTTTTATAATAACATCATATTATATAGAAGATACTGGATTTATTATTTTAGAATGAAAACATCCATGAAATAGGATGTGTAAGAAGAAAATAACTTGAAAGAGGTGATGAAATATTTACCTCTTCTTCAGGTTCTTCATTTTGATTTGATCAAAAGGTCTCCATAGGTTTGATTTATGACTAATGTAAGGCTTGTAAGATGAAGGGTGGAGAGTTTGGAGGATATTATGTCAAGGGTTAACTGAGCCAAAAGGCTTTGGAGGTGTGAAATAATGACAAGGGGATGTTCCTTTTTATAAGAGAGGTGAGTGTCACTTTAGGAAAATCTTGAAATATTATTTTATAATAAAATTATTTTAAGTTTATAATGACTCCAAAATGATTTGTTTAAAGGATAAGGTAGGTATGGGTCGAAAAACTCCAAACAATTAGGTTTTATACATGTTTAGGTCATCATGTTAACCTTATATTTTAGGTTTAACTCTTAGTTAAATAGTTTGTAATCTACCACGTCTCTTTGTATTTTTATATTACATGTTTAATAAACATACTATAACATGCCAATAAAACCCCATGTGGTTCATTATTAATATATATAACCTTATACATTTTTTTTCCAAACAATATATTTTTAGGAATATTATATCAGTTAATAATATAATATTTTTTTAAATAACTTAATTATGTCACTTTTGACATTATTTAATAAATTATTTTTTTCTTAAAGTCCAACCAATATTATTACACTGAAATAAATTCATACTTTCAATCCTAACAAATCATATTAACATAGAAAATTAGTGGAATTCATCAAATGTCCGAGTTTACATTTTTTTTGATATTTATAATATCAATTATTTTAATATTTCATTATTTAAGTAATCAATGAATCATAATTGTGTCATAAATAAATTTAATTATTTAATGTCTAAAAATTATAAATAAAATACCATTATGCATTAAATATTGTTATCTTTATAATGAATATTTATAGTTAAATATATATTGTTTGTACCCCTGCATTAAAAATTGTTTAATTCAAACACATCAAATTAACCTTGAAAATTAGTGGAATTCATCAAAAGTCCCAATTTACATTTGTTTGGATATTTATAATATCAATTATTTTAATATTTCATTATTAAATTAATCATTTCATTATCATTGTGTCATAAATAAATTAAATTATTTAAAGGATAAATATTATAAATAAAATTCCATCATGAAAAAAATATTTTTAGTTTCCTATTGAATATTTATAGATGAATTTATATTGTTTGTAACCCTGCAATAAAAATTATTTACTTTTTAAACTTTGAATTTAACTCTTTTGACTCTTTTAAATAAAATAATAATAAATGTCCTAATATAATCCATGTAGACCTAAAAAATCATATTTTATTCCTATGGTTTTGCGTGGTCAAATTACACATATCTAATAGAATTAGGACATGTGTTAGGGTAATAGTAATATCAATTTTACTGTTAATTACACTATTTACTTTTAACCATGGTAAATAAAAGTAAAAAGTTAATATTCAGGAATTCTTTTAATCACATTGAACCAAATTTTTCTAAATTAAATCAATGGTGTGTCTAATATTTTTGAGATTCCACACATATATTCAGTGAAATTACATGTTATGCAAATTAGAAAATGTTCATAAGAGGTGGGTAAAAAATGGTAAAAATTTCGATAAAATATATTATATATAAACTTATTATAAAATGACACTAGTGAATTACATTGAACATAAATATGTATTATGTATCTATTTTGACAAAAAATAAATTAAAATAAAATAACTAAGTATTTAAAAAAAGTCTATTTAACAAATATCATAGGGTTTTTCCACTATTCATTAAAACTTGAAGGTTTTCAGAAAAAAATATTCACCCTAAGTTAATTTCGATTTTCTGAATAATAAAATGAATTCCATTTTGAATGATAAAATTTATAAAATTTCAAAAAGTGGATATTACCATTTATAACAGATATTTTGATTGGTTGTGGTGGGTTTGAACTCGAAGTTTCATACAACACAAACAATTGTATTATTTAAAGGGAAATGAACCGTCGAATCTTGGGGTGTTACATTCTCCCATCCTTAACATAATTGTGTCCTTGAAATTTCTAGAATATTACTACATAAAAAGATTCGAGGTGGTTCTTCATCGTATGTTCTGCGGGTTCCCACGTTGCCTCTTCCATCTTATGGTTTCTCCATAGAACTTTTACTAGAGGAGTCTTCCAGTTTCTAAGCACTTGTTCTCTAGTATCAATAATTCTGATAGGCTTTTCATAATCAGAAAGATCAGGTTCCAGTTCTAATTCTCCAAAGGATAGTACATGCATTGGGTTATGAATGTATTTTCTCAACAGTGATACATGGAAAACATCATGAACTTTGGAGAGACATGGAGGCATTTCCAAATGATAAGCTAGAAATCCAATTCATTCTAGAATTTCGAAAGGTCCGATGTACATGGGTCACAATTTACCTTTCCTACCGAAATTTATAACACCCTTCCATGGAGATACCTTTAAGAAAACATGGTCTCCTACTAGAAATTCCAAATCCATCCTTCAGTTATCAGCATATATTTTTTTCCTTCCTTATGCTGGATTGATGTGGGTTTGCACCTTTTCCATTGTTTCCACAACATGTTTTCGGCCTATGAGTTCTCTTTCCCCAACATCACTTCAACAATTTGGTGTGCGACATCTCTATCCATATAATGCATCATATGGTGCCATCTGAATACTTGAATGGAAGCTATTATTTTAGGAAAATTTTACAGGAGTTAAATATTAATCCCACATAGATAGAAAGTCATGTGATAAAGATCACAACATGTCTTATAAGATTTGAATAGTCCGTTCTGATTGTCCATCAGTTTGAGGTTGGAAGGATGTGCTCAAATGAAGTTCAGTATCTAGGGCATTCTGAATAATTTTTCAGAATCTTGATGTAAAACGAGGATCGCGATTAGAAACAATCAATAAGGGTACTCCTTGAAGTCTTACAACATCATTATTATATAGTTTTTCTAGACGTTCAAGTGGTAAATCTTCTCTTCTAGTAAGAAAATGAGCTAACTTGGTATGATGGTCAACAATGACCCATATTGCATCATTCCTTCTAAGAGTATTTGGTAGACCGAAGACAAATCCCATCGTAATATTATCCCATTTCCACTTAGGTATGCGAAGAGGTTTCATTACTCCTCTATTATGTTGCCTTCCAGTTTTCACTTGTTGACAAACCATACATCATAACACAAAATCTGCAATCTACCTCTTCATTTTGTCCAACCAAAATTGTTCCCTCAAATCTCTATACATCTTAGTACTACTAGGGTGTATAGAACAATAGTAGCTATGAGAATCATCCAAAAATTATTATTTTTAGATTTGGTATATCGGGAACACAAATTATCTTCCCATATTTCAAAATCCCATCATCATATATAAAGTCACACAATCTCCCATTATTCACAACTTTAATCTACTTTTGGAACTCCTAATCACCAACCTGAGAACATTTTATCTTTTCTATTAAAAATTGTTTAGAAACCATTTGAAAAAGTATTGATGTTTCTCCTTCCATGATTATTCTAATATCCATTTTCACTTGATATATAAAAATATGACCCCTTTCAACTCTCATATTTTTCAAAACACCATGATCCTTTCTACTCAAAGCATCTGCCACCTTGTTTTCCTTCCCTAGGTGGTAGTATATAGTTAAATCTTTATCTATGATTAGTTTAAGACATCTTATTTGCCTCAAGTTGAGTTCTTTCTGTAAGAAAATATACTTCAAACTCTTGGAATCAGTATATACCTCACATTTTTCAACATAGAGATAATGTCTCTATATCTTCTAGGTAAAGATTACAGAGTCTAACTTAAGATCAGGAGTAGGATAGTTTTTATCATGAATTTTTAGTTGTCATTATACATAGGAAATTACCCTATCATTATAAATATAGACACAATCAAGTCCTTTCATTAATGCATCACTATAAATAACAAATCCATAATTCTCTGATGGTAGAGGAAAGATAAGATCATTGAATAGTCTTCTATTCATTTCTTCAAAAAATTCTTCACAATCATTGGTCCAATCAAATTTAACCACATTAACTATGAACATGGTCAAAGGGTTCGACAATCGGGAAAATGTATGGACAAAACTTCGATAATATACAAATAAACAAATAAAACTACATAACTAAGTTATAGTCGTCAGTTCTTTCCATTCTTGGATGGATTTGGTATTTGAAGGATCAGTTGATATTCCATCATTAGATACAATATGGCCATGAAAAAAAATCTCATGAAGCCAAAATTGACACTTTATAAGCATCCCATATAATTCATTTCTTCAGAGGTTTTTCCGAATGCTGCCCATGTGATTTTCATGATCTTCATAAGTTTTGGAGTAGAATATAATATCATCAATAAATACCACTACAAAGTCATCAAGATACTCTTTAAAAAATCTGTTCATTAGATATAAGAAAGCATTGGCTGCATTAGTCAATCCAAAAGGAAACACTGTAAACTCATATTGACCGTACTTGGTTAGAAATGTTTTTTTTGGAATTTCTACCTTCTTCACACAAAATTTATGATATCCATATCATAGGTAAATCATTGAAAAATATTGAGATCTATTAATTTGGTTAAATAAATCATCAATACAAGGTAAAGGATACTTGTTCTTTATTTTTGTATCATTGATCTCCCTGTAGTCAATGCACATCCACATATATCTATCTTTAATTTTATCAAAAAGGACTGGTGATACCCATGGAAAAACACTACGATGAATAAATCCCTTATTACTCAATTTCGCTAGTTGTTTCTTTAGTTCCACTAATTGCACAGTGGAAATTCTATAAGGGGTCATTGATATGGGCCTTGAATAAATAATTAAATCAATGGGAAACTCAATTTCTTGTTCTTGAGGATGTTCACGTAAATCTTCTGAAAACACATCAACATATTCTTGCACAATAGGTATGTAATCAATTTGAACATTCATTTCCTCACCCATAGTTATTTCATTATCATCCTCACCAATAATTGAACATAGTTGATCTACTGGGGGTGAATCTAGATATGAATCAGATGGTGATGTTTCTTGTATAATGACAAAGTACTCCTTATCATCATTGAAAATTTTAACCTCCTTCTTCTAACAATAAATTTTTTCTTCATGGTCCCAAATCCAATCCATTACGAGGATTATATAAAATTTAATAATGGGTATGATGATGAGATGAACAGATAAAAAAAATTAATATTCCCTAATGGTAATTGAATCACAAATTTTTTTGCAATGATACTTCCCTAAGGTGTTTTGGATGACAAGTCCCTTATTATATCAAATTGAAAATATCTAATTTTCTTATAAAACTGGGAAGATATGATACAATGTGAAGATCCAGAATCAAATAATGCATTGAAAAACATGATAAATCTGTTAAATTACTTGCCACCACATCTTTCAGAGCTTCAACCTTAGCTGTAGTTATCACATAACCTTAGCCTTGATCCCTTAGAATTTTCATAGTTATGTTCCCTTGGTGATTAGGGCATTAATTTTCATAGTTCCCATTTTCTATAAAATTGTAGCATTCAAATTTGATAGTCTCTTTCTCCCCCCTGTAATCACGAGCTTAGTGGCCTTTTTTAACGACACATATAACAGACTCCCATTACCTTCAAGGATGTACCGTGGTGTTTGAACCAAAATTTACTATAATATGGATATTAAACTTTTCTCTTCTTCCCCTTATTTAAATTTCTAGAGTTTTCAGCAGATCTCTTCTTCTCTTACACTGCTTTAAAGTTGTAAAACATAAGGAGTTATTTTTCTATCTTAAAAGTGCATGATACAATATCTTCGTACGATGAGAAGGATTGTGATACTAATGCTCGATGGATAAATGGTTTTAACACATCAAATAATCAATCAATATTAATCCTTGTGTTATGTATATTATCTTCTGCATGTCATGCTAACCATGTAATGTTATCCTCATATTTTGCGACATTCTCGTCCTTTTTTTCCTCAGACTCAGAAATTGTATTTCCATATCTGTTCAATAGTCACGAGGAAAAAAATTTTCTTATAAAATATCATTAAACTCCCTCCAATCCATATTGGATACTTTATCATCTTCCTTTGTGTTTTGAATCAATGACCACCATTGATTTGCATCTCTCGTGAGGAGATAAACTGCCATTACAAACTTTTCCCTTTTGCTACTCCCCAAGTCGTGAAAGATTTTCTCTATGGAATTTATCCATTACTCAGCTACTATTGGAATTTTAGTCCCATTGAATGTTTGTGGTTGTTTCCTCATGAAGCGGTCTAACATTGATCCTCTGCATTATGGATTAGGATTCTCCATACATGTAAGGTTATTATTAATAACCTGAGTGAGTTGTCCTAGTTTGGTGATAAGCAGATCAGCACCAGTTTCTTCACCATCTCCTATATTATTATCATGAGATGTAGGGAAATCCCTACATGGATAATGTGCATTGATATGGTTTCCATTCCTTCCACTAGGCGCCAATTCTAAACAAATTCATAAACTAGATTAGTTTATAAATCGAAATACATAATTCCAAACTTGTAAAACAATTAACATAAATTGAACAGTTAATGGATATAATCAATAATCATAAAAATATTATCTTCGAGAAATTATATACTCAAAAACCCTTAAATATGGTTTGTAATGAAAATAAGAATTATCCTAATCACATCCCGCGGGAGTTTCGTAACAAAGAGTCCAGGAAGGCCCATTTTCGTGCACTAGTTCCCATTCGAGTCTAGCTCAAAACTGTTTTTTTGGGTTTTACCCCTAGGTAAATCTGTGCCAGAGCCGCCTCTACCTGCTCATCTCCAAATATGGATGTTTTTCATGGAAAATTCACAAAATCCATATAATACGAAATTATATGGATGTCATCTATAATAATCTTCAATGTATATCATAGGGTAATGTTCTCTAATAAGAGATTCTATAAATCTTTCTTCCATGGATTATACTAAACATAATCTGATTAATACTGTAATACCCTGACCCTAGTTACCTAGATTCATTTCATTATTACATAACATTAAAATGATAAAAACAGAACATTTCTCAAAAGACCGATTAGTTTAGTAGCATTATAAATAGTAGATACAATAATAAGTTTTACATTACATTATTAAATGAAACAACTACAAAAAAATAGTTTACATAGGCCACACTCATATCCCATAGGCTATCTTTGTAGGCCAGTTATAATATACTTCTTCACATCCCAGAAAAATAAAACATAGAAAGGGGTGATCTCAGATGCTCAATAAGGATAACAATATAGTGAAAACTCTCTAAAATAATAATAAGCATTTAAGGAAATGTTTGACTAAACAAAAGACTTTTAAACTTGAACTTCAGAATAATATGGAAATGATAAAATTAAATAATTCCAATTAGTTATTCAAATGGATAGTCTACTAGCTGAATAATCACATGCAATATCAATAGAAACTTTCATAATGATATGATGCACAATTCTAGAATTCAAAACCACATAGTCAAGGCCTTATTCCAAGACACTAGTTTGTCTTATGAGACCTACTAATGCATCAAGGAGAAATAGCGTTCTCCACCCATCACATACTAAGTCCAATGCATTCCTCATATTAAAAGGATTAAACATAACATAATCATTCATATTAAAACTAGATTACAAAATATGAATACATTATCCATAAACTATGGATGGTGTAAAAATAACACATCCACATTAAAACATATCACATAACATTCAATACAATATGGATGTTTTTTATCATAATAAATCAACACTAAACACGCTAAAAATCCATCAATGGATGTTGACATAGTTGAAATCAAAACTTTTTAGAAAAATATCTCTTTCTATTTTCAAATCATTTAAAAGGATTATAATTATAAAAGAAAAAATTTATTTGAAAAATATTATTATAGTCATATAAGGGATGATTTGAAGATGTTATAATGGCAGAAAATAGCTCCAACCACCTTATAAGTTAAAAAAACATTCTTGCAATAATTTTGTTGAAAATGTCATTAAGTACATTGTTTGGAAAACGATGGAAAGATTCCTTTCAAAACATATATGGTCTAATAAGTTTATAAATGACATTAACCGATAGTATAGTAAATAGTAATAATGATTTGAATTACATTTTTAAGAAAAAATGGTTGTGGATGATAAAGAGGTACTAGTAGATACTCAGGTATAAAACAACCACATATAATAAAGAGATTGTGAAATTATCCTTTACCTTGTACCTATCCTCAGTCGAGGGTAGGTTAACCTCATATATATTAGTAAATTAATTGTTATTAATTTATACAAGAACCATATATATAAATATGATATCATATATGTTCATCTAATATTACTTTGCTAATAATATTTTAGAATTATCATTGTTTCGTGTATTAACAGATTCATTTTCCATTATTATATTTGATACATAAGTAATGTTTTTTATAGATATTATGTATCTTATTCATATTCAGAATGATATTATGTCATTAAACATTATTTTTTAACCATAAAATGAAATTTATACTTGAATGGATACGATGGGAAACGAATCTTGTCGCATTCGTGGAGACGGTAATCCGTACGTACGTACGTACGAACGACAATATCATTTTTTTGATATTAAAATGAAATAGAATTGGATGTTATATCATATATACAGAATCAATATCATGTTATATTTATTATTCACATCATTTATACTCATTATTATACCTATCAAAATGATGAAGTCTTTGAATATCATAATACACCATGACATGGAGACGGTAATCCGTATGTACGCACGTATGGTGTCATTATCATTTATAGGGTGGAAAGAATAATGAATATGGTTGTTAAATTTTTATAATAAAATCACAGTATATACAAGATAAAGGATTTATTATTTTAGAATGGAAACAACAAAGAAAGAGTATGTGGAAGAAGAATAGATCTTGAAAGAGGTGATGAAATATTTACATCTTCTTCGAGTTATTTCTTTTGATTTGATCAAAAGGAATAGTTATTTTGGCTTTCTGACTAATTTAGAGACCCTAGGATTAAGGCAGGATAGTTTGGAGGATATTGGGTCAGGGGTTGGCTAATCCAAAAGGCTTTGGAGGTGTGAAATTAAGAGAAGGGGAAATTCCATTTTATAAGAGAGGTGAGGGTCACTTTAGGAAAGGCTTGAAATATTATTTTATAATAAAATAATTTTCAGTTTATAATGGCTCCAAAATAATTTCTATAAATTATATGGTGGGGATGGGTCTAAAACCAGTAAAACAATAGGTTTTAGATAGTTTTATGTAATCTTCTTAACCTTGTCATTTAGATTTAACTCCTAGTTAAATAGTATGTCATTTACCATGTCTCTTTGTATTTTTATATTTTATGGTTAATAAACATACTATTACAAGAAAAGATAACTTGATGTTGTTCATTTTTAATATATATATAACCTTATCCATGTTTTTTGGCCAAACCATAGATTTTTAGGAATATTATATCAATTAATAATATAATTTTTGTTTTAAGAAACTAAATTATGTCAATTTTGACATTATTTAATATATGATTTTATGTTAAAGGCCTAAAAAATTTATTACACCAAACTAAATTTATATATTCAATAATAACGTGTCATATTAACCTATGATATATCTTGAATTCATCAAAAGTACCAATTTATATATTTTTTTGCATATTTATAATATCGATTATTTTAATACTTCATTATTAAGGTAATTATTGCATCATCATTGTGTCATAAATAAATTAAATTATTTAATGGCAAAAAATTATAATTAAAATAAAATAATGTATGAAATATATTTTTATTTCTAATGAATATTTATAGTCTAATTTATATTATGTGTAACCTTATAATAAAAAAGGATTAGTTATTAAAGATTGAATTTAACACTTTTAACTCTTCTTTAAATAAAATAATAATAAATTTCCTAATATAATTCATGTGTAAAAAAAGGATAAAATAATATTCCTAATTTTTTTGGTATAATTTCACTTATCCAATAGAATTTTGACATGTGTTAGGGTAATAATAATATCATTTTTACCATTAATTACCCTATTTAATTTTAACCATTGTAAATAAATATAAAAAGTAACTATCACCAAAAATTATTTTCATCTTATTGAACCTCATTTATCTTACTTATATCAACTGTTTCTCATATATTTTTAAAATTCCACATATTGAAGTGAAAAAATTATGTTTTATGAGAATTTGAAAATGTTCTTAAGAGGTTGGTAAAAGGTAGTAAAAAGTTCGATAACATTTTATATATCTAAAATTATTATAAAATTACTTTAATGAATTACATTGAACATATATAGGTATTATGAATCTATTTTGACCAAAATTAAATTAAATTAAATTAACTAATTATTTAAATAAAAAGTTGGTTTTAACCAAGAACGCAGTGTTTTTCCACTATTCATCAAAAATTGAATGTTTTCAGAAAAATACAAAAATTTTACCCAAATATAATTTTGATATTATGAATACAAAAATGAAGTCCATTTTTAATGATAAAATTTATATAATTTCAATAAGTAGGAATTACTATTCATAATGGCTAGTTTGATTTTTTATGGTGTGTTTAAACTCAAAGTTGCGTACAACACAAGCTATTGTACTATTCAAAAGGAAATGTAACATAGATGTTTGGGGTGTTACACTAGTGTTTATACATGGGGTCCCCTATTTTATCTATTAAGAAGATATATGTTCTATGATGCTATCCATTGGTTATATAGAAATCAATGCTCTTACAAAAAAAAGTATCATCTGCCTCATGTTGATTACTTATTTGAGAAAATTCAAGAAGATTAACATTTTTATAATATTTAGAATCACTATTGGTGTCATAAATATATATAAAAGAATTTATATTTCCTAAATAAAACTTTTATTATGAAGTATATACAATACATGTTTTTAGTAATTCTGTTTTGAAAAACTAATGAACCCTATGATTCTACGGATATGATGAAATTAATATTGAATGAGTAGCTTTAATATTGTTTTGGTATTCATTGATGATATTATAGTATATCTCAAAAAATTAAAACCATGATAATTAATTATGGATCATTCATGATACTCCCATATGAAAAGAGTTATAGGGTAAATTTAACAAGTGTGATTTATCGCTTAAAAAATTTATTTTATATGTTATATTGTCTCTTAGGAATGAAATATCAAGTTATCTTGTAGAGATAAATGACACACAGTAATTTCGTACACCAATGAACATAACCATGGTATATTTGTTCATTGGTTTAAAAGGTTAATATCAAGATTTCATTCAGAATATTTCCTAATTGTCTAACTGTTAACCAATATCAAAGCAAGAGGTGTTAGGTTTGAATGGAAAATAGATTTTGAAATATTCTTTGAATAATTAATTTTTTGATTATTAAATGCTCCAATTTGCACTCTACCATAAAAAATGATGTTATTGTGATATACAATCACACATTGAAGAAAAAACTGGGTTGTATCCTTGTGAAAAGGGATAATGTTATTTCATATGAACTAAAGAATTCAAAGACTCATGAACAATATTTTCCAACTTATGATATCCTGTCACAATCATCTATATTTTCCCTAATGATATAGTGAAATTGTATCTATTGTGAATGATATGATATATATATATATATATCATAATATTTTGAGACACATATTTATATAGAAATAATAGAACAAGAGTAATAGACGATGGATTGTTTTACTGAAATATTATGACACCTAAATACACCACCACCCTGGAAAATAAAATAAGGTATCAACACATAATATAGGAATGATCATGAAATTATAACCAAAATGAGGATTGAGAAAGATCCAATGTTCATGGATGTAGTAAAGATAGATACGGGAATGATTATGGAAGGGGAAACATCACTCATTTTTAAATGATCATGAAACCATATTTATTATAAAATATAAAAATATCTCAATCCTATAATGAGAATTTTAAAATGAAAAATAAACCTATTAAGGATGGTATATAGGAAGACGTTTTATATTAATGTGATATTATGAAAATTTGGAAAGGGGTTGTGTTTTCCATACAAACATAAGATAAAAATGGTACTACTAGATGATTGTCATTGTTGAAATTTTTATATAAAACCTAGTAATATCAAGATGCATTGAGATATTGAGGAAAATTTTTTATTTGTTAAAATGTAATGGGAAATTAATAACTATGTTTTCAAATATTTATTTTTTGAAAATTGTGAAGGATGAAAGGAATCATCATAGAGGAATCATGTAACCACTATGTATTCATATATTGAAGTGGAATGAAACTACTATGGAATTAATATATGTATTACCAATGACCATAAGAAATTATTATGTGATAGGGTTATTGTTTACATCCGAAAAAAATTGGAACATTATCTGGATATAAGAGAAGATTTACCTCTTGAGTTCTTATAAGTACTATATATTATTGTATTTTTATGACTTTAGGATTCAACTAGTATAATTTTATCAGATCCAGATCCCCATTTTACATAAAAATTATAAATGATTCTTTAAAAGGATTTGGATAATAACCTCCATTTGAGTACTAATAATCACTATCAAACTAATTTAATTCAAAAAGGACTATTCAATCACTAGAAGGAATTTTTGTGATCCTAATCAGTTGAATTTAATGGTTTTTTGGACCAATATTTACCATTAGTAGAGTTATTCTATAATAACAATGTCCATTATAGTATTCGTGTTGCACCATATGAATTATTAGATGGAATGGTATGTTGTACTCCAACTTTTTGGGATGATGTTGTCACGACCCGACCTCGGGGCCCGTGCCGTGACTACCCCAAGCCCGCCTTCCATAGGCCAGGGGCTGGCGACTAGCACCAAGGCGTAAAATCCCGGTAAACAGGGAAGGCATTGCCTTTATAAGTAACAACCACCACAGAGTCAGCAAGCGGAAAGTAACTACAAAGTGCAGGAAGTAAAGGGGGCTGGAAATACAAGCCCAACTGTAAAGTACAACTGAAAAGTAAAGTACAGCAACTGAAGAAAAGACGGCGGCCTCGTGTCGTCCACTGGCAATCCCACCTGAAGGGTGGGTACAGATAGCCTCCAGGCTCCTCGGGTCCCACGTCCGCTCCGAGCACGTCCCGCCCAGTGGTCCACCTCCAGGTACCGTCCTGCTCCACGCCCCAACCGAGATCAGCGCTGTCCGTCGTCTGCATCCAACACAACAAGGTGCGGGCATAGCCCGTGCAGGGGTGAGTATAAGCTACTCAGTAAGGACCCCGAGACCCCCGAAGGTCTCCCGAAATCCACAAAGGATATAGCACAAAAGAAAGATGCAATCACGAAGTAACATCTGACTCGACTTAGGTATATGCCCATACATATACCTAAGTCCCCACTTCTAGCTCTGCTCACGAGCTCAAGAACAACTCAATCCACATAGGAAAGCAAGACTCAAATCCACAAAGGAGAGTAAACAGTAAATCCACATAGGATAGTTCAACACAATCCACAAAGGAGAGTAACATAAGATTCAGCTCAACCAGGATTTTCATTATCGAAACCGTAAAAGTTGAAGAGCCCCATCTCTGAAGTGTACAGTGGTCCTGTCACGACTCCGAGGTACTGCTCACTAACCTAAGACTGCTGAAGTACTCCTCCTGTCGAGTACCGCGGGTCTGCTGCCAACTACCGGGCGCTCCGTCCGCTGAGGGTCTGCTGCCAAATACCGGGCGCTCACCCAGATAGCCTACTGAGGTACTCCTCCTGTCGAGTACCGCGGGTTTGCCGCCAACTACCAGGCGCTCCGTCCGCCGTGGGTCTGCTGCCAACTACTGGGCGCTCCGTCCACTGGGCTAGTCGACTCACTCCAAGTCGAGTCGGTCAAGCAGTCGTCAGGTCTCAGTCATCTACACGGTCTCCGTACTCCGCACGCACGTCTCCACCGTCGCGGGTCTGTCGCTACAACCAAGCGCACACACTCCGTAGAGTATCGCGGGTCCGCCGCTACAACCAAGCGCTCCACCGCCAAGGGTCTGCTGCTGCATCCAAGCGCACCACCACTGTCAAGTACCACGGGTCCGCCGCTACACCCAAGCGCTCCACCGCTCAAGGTAAAAGAAGATTCAGCTCACACAGGTTCGGTAGCACTGTTCCACGTAGGATCGCTGAGTGCAGTAGTCGACGCAGTCCACTGAGGATCTCTGCACAGTCGTCGCCACAGTCCACGAAGGATCTCTGCTCTGCCGTCGTCGCAGTCCACGGAGGATCTCTGCTCTGTCGTCGTCGCAATCCACGGAGGATCTCTGCTCTGTCGTCGAAGCCACAGCCAGCACTAGGGTTCCCGCACATAGCGAGCTCGTTAGGAGGGTCCGCTCCACGAGCCGAGAGGCTGATACATCAACTGACACGTAGTCAGAAGTTGATGTATCCAAAAGTTCCATATCGACAACAGGATCTCAACGCAACAGACGGCGCGTCAATCGGACGCCCGGTCTGAGAGTTATTGGCATTTTCGTCCCAGGGGCCCGGTTGGTTTTTAGGGAAAAACCAACCCGACCGTACTCCGCCTGGGTCCGATCCCCGGGCGGAGTATGCCAAAAGTTCCGTCTCACTTAGAGGAAACTACCTCAGCTGACGGTACGTCGATCGGACGTCCGTAGCTCAAGTTATGAGCGTTTCCGCTCCGAGGGCCCGGTTGGTTTCGTGTACGAACCAACCCGGCCGAACCCAATGTCTTCCGAAACCTTGAGTATAATATACCGAAACGACCGTCTCGATCCAAGGATCGCGTATCCGCTGACGGTTCGTCAATCGGAGGTTCCAGGCCCAAGATATGGGCGAAAGACCGAAGAGGGCCCGAAACGGGGGTTCTGGGCCCGGGGCGACCCGGCCCGAACCCCCCCATGGGTCGGCCGAACCGGGTCGGCCCGACCCGGCCCGACCCGGCTAGGCCGGGTCCGGTCCGGCCTGGGCGCGGCCCGGCCGACCGGACCGGCCGGCTCGGCTTCCGCCGAGCGGCCGAATGAGCCGCCGCGGGTTTGACCCGCGGCTTTGGAGAAACGCGGCCCGCGCGGGCCGTGTGCTGGGTGGCCGGACCGCGGACGCGGTCCGGCGGTTCGCCGCCGCCGCCGCCCAGCCGCGGCGGACTCCTCCGGCGGCGCGCCGGGCGCCGCCGCCTCCGGTCGCCGGCGGCGCCGCGCCGGCGACCCGCGCCGCCGCCTCCTTCCGCGGGCCGCCGGAGTTGCTCCGGTGGCCCGTTTTGCCTCCCGTCTGCGCCGTTGCTCCTCCCGGGGGCCGATCTTCACTGTAGGATCAACGGATCGCCCTTGCCGCACGGTTCGTCATCGTCCGCCAAATCCGCACAAAAAAGGGAAGATCAGCGGAGGGTTGCCGGGTCTTGTTTGTTAGATCCGCACCCTCCGCGTTAGTCATAAACATCAGGAGGAATAAAAACAACCAATCAACAATTTTAAAATAATTTAAAATTGTTCTGGGATCGGGTTCTTTATTTCAAAAGAATAAACACGGGAAAGAATCATCAAGAAAAAAAAACCCCTACCTTGTCGTCGTCGTCGGACGAGAGGTCGTCGCGGAATCGCTCGTCGCGGATGAAGGAGATCGTCGTGTCGTCGCGGTATCCGGCGTCGCATCGCCAATCTCCGGATCAAGAACAATCGGATTTAATTAATTAAATCCGTTGCCATGAAATTTAAAAAGGGAGAATTTAAACGATCCGATTCTCAGCTTAGTTGCCGAACGAGGATCGGCCGCGGAAGAAGAGGCGTCGCCGAAGAACGTCGCGGGTAAAGCTCGTCGACGTCGCAGATCTCGGCGTGCGTCGTCGAATTCCGGTCGCCGGCGTTCTTCGCGTTCTTCGCGTTCTTCGCGTTCTTCGCGTTCTTCGCGGGGAAGGTGGAGGCCCAGAGAATCTCGCACAACGAGTAATCCTCCAAAAGAAAGCGTTGGTCTTATTTTATTATTTTGCCAACGAACGCAAACGCGTAAGTAACGACCCATTAAATTCGTTGAATTAATTCAACGAATGAAACAGCCCATTTAATTCACGAAATAAACCGCCCAATTAAATGGTCTGTTAAGAATTAAAGAAAACGCGTCGGTTGACTTTTCAGTTACTTTGACGGGTTTTTGCGGGTGCGTTACTTAGCGAAAGAAACGGCGGGGCTCGTGCGGGCCCCACCTCACAAATATCCTACCAAGGGGGTAGGATATTTCTGGATAGCATCTTATCCAGTTCAACTCAGTTCAAGTGGCTTCCAAGCGGCTTCCGAGCAGCTGAAGTGAAATAAAATTAAGTTGTCGCACAAACGTATTTTATTTCTGACTTAAAGCCCCAAAATGTAAAAACCACGTCTGAGCAAACGCAACTCCGGAAGAGGAGTTTCTAAGCAAATACCGGCGCTGCGATTTCATCGGTGCCCTCAGAATTCGATTCCGAGTACCGGTTCAAAAGATAGAAAAACCCGCTCGTCTGTTCACTGAACGTACCCGAGCCAAACTTCGGAAATTGATTACGGGCACACCGGGCCTCGGAATCAGGTGCCGTCTGAAACTGCGCTCTTGTAAAATTCCAAAGAAAATTAAGAAAAAAATTTCCTTGAAATTTGCGGGTCTTTACATTACTCCCACCTCAGGGCTTTACGTCCCCGTAAAGATACATCAAAAACTAGGGGAACAAATGGGGGTACTGAGCACGCATCTGAGCCTCCCGCTCCCAAGTGCTCTCCTGGAGGTTCCCGTGCTGCCATCTGACGCGCACAAGAGGAATCGACCGCCCACGTAGGACCCGCTCCTGTCGATCCTCGATCTCCACTGGGACTCTGCAAAAGTCGCCCCATCGTCCACGTCCAGCTCCCCAAAGTCGATGATGTGCGTCGGGTCGTGCACGTATCTCCCCAGCTGAGACACGTGGAAGACGTCGTGCACCCGGTGCAACTGAGGTGGTAGAGCCAGGCGATAAGCCACCTCTTCTATCCTGCTGAGGACCTGGAAAGTCCCGATGAAGCGTGGAGACAACTTGCCGCCTCGGCCAAATCTCCGTAAACCACGTCGAGGTGAGACACGCAAAAAGACGTGGTCGCCATCCTCGAACTCCAGTGGCCTCCGCCTCCTGTCAGCATATGACTTCTGCCGGCTCTGAGCTGTCCTCATCCTCTCTTGGATGATCTGGACCTTCTCTGTCGTGGCTCGGACCATCTCTGGTCCCACAAGAGCTGCAAGATTTCTTCTTTGCCGAAAAGAGAAATCTGGTCTCATCCCCTGGATGAACCACATTCTTTGCCTAAAACAGTCAATCCTAACATGGATGATACTAATCCATACCAAGGCTGACGTCGTAAGGCCTCGACGCTACTACTAAGAGATTCAACCGTTACTCTCGCCTCCAAGGGTTGAGTCACACTGTCGGCATCAGTGTGTGGTAACTGGGTCTCCTCCAGTAGATGTCTCACAAGTGAGGGTCAAGTCAACAGCCAAAACTGGAATCTCCTAGTAACATCACGAAAGAGGACAGGAACGAAAAATATCACAAAGATATGCGTCTTTTATTATTGCAGCTCATATTACAAGACGCTACACAAAAGCAACAAGGAACCAGAAGTACAAAGGATGTATCCACTAGTTCTGCTCCTGTCCATCAGCTCCCAGGGCTCCATGATCGAAGGCCTCGGCTGCCTGAAGCTGAGCTCTCCCATGCGGTCGGGGTGGACCTCGTGGTGGTGGTGGTGGTAGAGCCTCAAAGCGTCGTCCACCACCTGCTGCTCGGCCAGCTCCTCTACCTCGTCCGTCTCCTCCCTGCAGACCGCCACGGTCGAACCTCTGCCTCTGCCTAGGTGGTTCCTCAACCGTCTGCTGCTCCCCCGCATGGCGGGTCGGGCAGTCACGAGCCATGTGACCAATTCCGCCACAGGAGTAACACTGCCCACTCTCGGCACGCCTGGCTCTGACTCCACCCCGGCTTCCCCGCACAACTGAGCCTGAGTCGTGCAGTCGGCCACTGGTAGGTCTGGTCTGCCTGGAACCATGAGTCATCTGTCGGCTACCTGCTACCGAAGACTCCGCTACGAGCCGCCCTGCGGTGGGTCTCTGTGCTGGTGTAGACTCAGCAAGGAAGCTCTCGATCAGAAGGGCCCGCTCTAGTACTCCTGTCTGAGTCGGTATGCTGAGAGAGATCAGCGATGCCCTGATCTCGTGTCTCAAACCCTGCTCGAAGGTCCGGACCCAGAAGAAGGGGTCCCGTACCATGTCTTTCGAGTACCGAGAAAGGTCGGTGAACCTCGCCGCGTACTGAGCGACCGTCATGCTGCCCTGCCGCAGCTGTAGAAGCTCCTGGATACGCACCGCACGAAGGGTGGCTGGGACGAACTCCGAGCGGAAGAGGCTCTCAAAGTCCGTCCAAAGAAGAGATGCCTCATCGTGCACCTGGAGCATCAAGCTCCACCATCGTCCTGCCGCCGCCTGTAGGAGGCTCGCCGCGAGAATCACCATGAGATCCGCTGGTGTCCTCACTAGCCTAAAGATCCGTACCACCGCCTCTAGCCAGTCCTCGGCGGCCTGGGGGTCCGCCTCACCGCGAAACCTGGGCGGTCGCTGGCTCTGAAACTCATGCAGTGCCCTGAGGCGACGTGCATCGTCTGCGTCTGGTACTGGAAGCATCGGTGGCTCGGCGGGTAAGGCTACCGCCGGTGCCACTGCTGGCAAAGGGCCCTGCACCGAGGCCTCGTCGCTCGGTGGTCTGCCGTCGCGCCCTACACTCGGAACCCTAAATGGCTGTCGTCGCGGGGCCATCCTGAAAAGGAGAACAAGAGCACCACAGTCAGAACAGTATACCTGGTGAGCTGGCACAAGTAATCACAAGGAAAACTTGAGACTTTCATAAAGCAGAACAGTATACCCGGTGAGCTGACACAAGTAATCACAAAGAAGACTTGAAACACACACGCAATCAATGTTTTCATGCATTAAGTCGGAAATCAGGAGTCAGGGTCCTGGTGTACGGATACGTCGGCCGCCGCACCAACACTGGGCTCCCTGAATTGATAACCACACTCAATACACTAAACACTATTGCTTCATATAGAAAGAAAAGTCGATCAGAGTCTGCGGTAGAACCGACCACCTCTGATACCAATTTGTCACGACCCGACCTCGGGGCCCGTGCCGTGACTACCCCAAGCCCGCCTTCCATAGGCCAGGGGCTGGCGACTAGCACCAAGGCGTAAAATCCCGGTAAACAGGGAAGGCATTGCCTTTATAAGTAACAACCACCACAGAGTCAGCAAGCGGAAAGTAACTACAAAGTGCAGGAAGTAAAGGGGGCTGGAAATACAAGCCCAACTGTAAAGTACAACTGAAAAGTAAAGTACAGCAACTGAAGAAAAGACGGCGGCCTCATGTCGTCCACTGGCAATCCCACCTGAAGGGTGGGTACAGATAGCCTCCAGGCTCCTCGGGTCCCACGTCCGCTCCGAGCACGTCCCGCCCAGTGGTCCACCTCCAGGTACCGTCCTGCTCCACGCCCCAACCGAGATCAGCGATGTCCGTCGTCTGCATCCAACACAACAAGGTGCGGGCATAGCCCGTGCAGGGGTGAGTATAAGCTACTCAGTAAGGACCCCGAGACCCCCGAAGGTCTCCCGAAATCCACAAAGGATATAGCACAAAAGAAAGATGCAATCACGAAGTAACATCTGACTCGACTTAGGTATATGCCCATACATATACCTAAGTCCCCACTTCTAGCTCTGCTCACGAGCTCAAGAACAACTCAATCCACATAGGAAAGAAAGACTCAAATCCACAAAGGAGAGTAAACAGTAAATCCACATAGGATAGTTCAACACAATCCACAAAGGAGAGTAACATAAGATTCAGCTCAACCAGGATTTTCATTATCGAAACCGTAAAAGTTGAAGAGCCCCATCTCTGAAGTGTACAGTGGTCCTGTCACGACTCCGAGGTACTGCTCACTAACCTAAGACTGCTGAAGTACTCCTCCTGTCGAGTACCGCGGGTCTGCTGCCAACTACCGGGCGCTCCGTCCGCTGAGGGTCTGCTGCCAAATACCGGGCGCTCACCCAGATAGCCTACTGAGGTACTCCTCCTGTCGAGTACCGCGGGTTTGCCGCCAACTACCAGGCGCTCCGTCCGCCGTGGGTCTGCTGCCAACTACTGGGCGCTCCGTCCACTGGGCTAGTCGACTCACTCCAAGTCGAGTCGGTCAAGCAGTCGTCAGGTCTCAGTCATCTACATGGTCTCCGTACTCCGCACGCACGTCTCCACCGTCGCGGGTCTGTCGCTACAACCAAGCGCACACACTCCGTAGAGTATCGCGGGTCCGCCGCTACAACCAAGCGCTCCACCGCCAAGGGTCTGCTGCTGCATCCAAGCGCACCACCACTGTCAAGTACCACGGGTCCGCCGCTACACCCAAGCGCTCCACCGCTCAAGGTAAAAGAAGATTCAGCTCACACAGGTTCGGTAGCACTGTTCCACGTAGGATCGCTGAGTGCAGTAGTCGACGCAGTCCACTGAGGATCTCTGCACAGTCGTCGCCGCAGTCCACGAAGGATCTCTGCTCTGCCGTCGTCGCAGTCCACGGAGGATCTCTGCTCTGTCGTCGTCGCAATCCACGGAGGATCTCTGCTCTGTCGTCGAAGCCACAGCCAGCACTAGGGTTCCCGCACATAGCGAGCTCGTTAGGAGGGTCTGCTCCACGAGCCGAGAGGCTGATACATCAACTGACACGTAGTCAGAAGTTGATGTATCCAAAAGATCCGTATCGACAACAGGATCTCAACGCAACAGACGGCGCGTCAATCGGACGCCCGGTCTGAGAGTTATTGGCATTTTCGTCCCAGGGGCCCGGTTGGTTTTTAGGGAAAAACCAACCCGACCGTACTCCGCCTGGGTCCGATCCCCGGGCGGAGTATGCCAAAAGTTCCGTCTCACTTAGAGGAAACTACCTCAGCTGACGGTACGTCGATCGGACGTCCGTAGCTCAAGTTATGAGCGTTTCCGCTCCGAGGGCCCGGTTGGTTTCGTGTACGAACCAACCCGGCCGAACCCAATGTCTTCCGAAACCTTGAGTATAATATACCGAAACGACCGTCTCGATCCAAGGATCGCGTAGCCGCTGACGGTTCGTCAATCGGAGGTTCCAGCCCCAAGATATGGGCGAAAGACCAAAGAGGGCCCGAAACGGGGGTTCTGGGCCCGGGGCGACCCGGCCCGAACCCCCCCATGGGTCGGCCGAACCGGGTCGGCCCGACCCGGCTAGGCCGGGTCCGGTCCGGCCTGGGCGCGGCCCGGCCGACCGGACCGGCCGGCTCGGCTTCGGCCGAGCGGCCGAATGAGCCGCTGCGGGTTTGACCCGCGGCTTTGGAGAAACGCGGCCCGCGCGGGCCGCGTGCTGGGTGGCCGGACCGCGGACGCGGTCCGGCGGTTCGCCGCCGCCGCGCCTCAGCCGCGGCGGACTCCTCCGGCGGCGCGCCGGGCGCCGCCGCCTCCGGTCTCCGGCGCCGCCGCGCCGGCGACCCGCGCCGCCGCCGCCTTCCGCGGGCCGCCGGAGTTGCTCCGGTGGCCCGTTTTGCCTCCCGTCTGCGCCGTTGCTCCTCCCGGGGGCCGATCTTCACTGCGGGATCAACGGATCGCCCTTGCCGCACGGTTCGTCGTCGTCCGCCAAATCCGCACAAAAAAGGGAAGATCGGCGGAGGGTTGCCGGGTCTTGTTTGTTAGATCCGCACCCTCCGCGTTAGTCATAAACATCAGGAGGAATAAAAACAACCAATCAACAATTTTAAAATAATTTAAAATTGTTCTGGGATCGGGTTCTTTATTTCAAAAGAATAAACAAGGGAAAGAATCATCAAGAAAAAAAAACCCCTACCTTGTCGTCGTCGTCGGACGAGAGGTCGTCGCGGAATCGCTCGTCGCGGATGAAGGAGATCGTCGCGTCGTCGCGGTATCCGGCGTCGCGTCGCCAATCTCCGGATCAAGAACAAACGGATTTAATTAATTAAATCCGTTGCCATGAAATTTAAAAAGGGAGAATTTAAACGATCTGATTCTCACCTTAGTTGCCGAACGAGGATCGGCCATGGAAGAAGAGGCGTCGCCGAAGAACGTCGCGGGTAAAGCTCGTCGACGTCGCAGATCTTGGTGTGCGTCGTCGAATTCCGGTCGCCGGCGTTCTTCGCGTTCTTCGCGTTCTTCGCGTTCTTCGCGTTCTTCGCGGGGAAGGTGGAGGCCCAGAGAATCTCGCACAACGAGTAATCCTCCAAAAGAAAGCGTTGGTCTTATTTTATTATTTTGCCAACGAACGCAAACGCGTAAGTAACGACCCATTAAATTCGTTGAATTAATTCAACGAATGAAACAGCCCATTTAATTCACGAAATAAACCGCCCAATTAAATGGTCTGTTAAGAATTAAAGAGAACGCGTCGGTTGACTTTTCAGTAACTTTGACGGGTTTTTGCGGGTGCGTTACTTAGCGAAAGAAACGGCGGGGCTCGTGCGGGCCCCACCTCACAAATATCCTACCAAGGGGGTAGGATATTTCTAGATAGCATCCTATCCAGTTCAACTCAGTTCAAGTGGCTTCCAAGCGGCTTCCGAGCAGCTTAAGTGAAATAAAATTAAGTTGTCGCACAAACGTATTTTATTTCTGACTTAAAGCCCCAAAATTTAAAAACCACGTCTGAGCAAACGCAACTCCGGAAGAGGCGTTTCTAAGCAAATACCGGCGCTGCGATTTCATCGGTGCCCTCAGAATTCGATTCCGAGTACCGGTTCAAAAGATAGAAAAACCCGCTCGTCCGTTCACTGAACGTACCCGAGCCAAACTTCGGAAATTGATTCCGGGCACACCGGGCCTCGGAATCAGGTGCCGTCTGAAACTGCGCTCTTGTAAAATTCCAAAGAAAATTAAGAAAAAAATTTCCTTGAAATTTGCGGGTCTTTACAGATGTGTTGAAAGTAAACTTATAGAAACATTACATATTGAATATTAAAGAGAAATTCTTCTTATTATTCAGTTTCATTTTAACGAACCTCAAATTAGGTAAACAAGTGATGAAAATTACCTGATAAGGGATTTTGAATTTCTAGTGTGAGATAACGTCTATATGAACGTATATCCATGGAAGGGTGTTATACCATTTAGTATTAAAGGATAACTAATCCTTAGGTACATCGGTGAATTTGAAAATTTGGAAAAAGTTTAATACATGATAGACCCAACAAATGTACTAACATATTAGGAAATAGAACTGAAACATGATTTTTATTACTACAAAGTCCCTACTGAGAATCAGGACATTAGAGATAAGTTATTGATGAATCCAATAACTCAACGAGTAAATGATATTTGGAGAAACCCTAAAATGGAAGAATCAACACTGGAATTTATAGATGTTATGACGAAAAACCATATGAATCTATTTTAAAGTCAATATTCATGAAATATTTTGAGGAAGAAATTTTCATTGGAGGGAAGAATATGAAACCTCATGACTTAAAAAAAATTATTCTTAAATAAATTCAATTTATTTAATATCTTAAGTTACACACAAAACTGGGCTTAAACAAACCGTGATATACTATTAAATATCATTATAAACACTTTAATAGTAATGTCATCATTTGGAATATTAATTTGGCCATTAGAATATAATAAAATAGAATATGAAAGGCTTATAAACTTTTTGGTATTTCATATATGAAAATATTATATATTTATATCATTGAAAAATTAATTATACATTTTAATAATGATAAACAAATTTTATGTTTTTTTAAATGAATATTTTTACACTTATATTATTTATATAATTATTTAAATGATTTTTTTTTATAAAATTGATTGATAAATTAATATTTTATTCTATCATTATTATAATTTAATTGTATGAGACCATAACTAATTTTTATGTGTCATAAAATCAGTTATAACAAAATAGACATTTTTTAAATGGAGGATTATTTTATTTAAAGATTAAATTTATCATATTTATAAAATTATTTTCATAAAATGGAATAAATTTTTGAAATGTACATGTTTATGAAATTTTAGGATGAGATATTTGTATTTCATTGCAATAGTTGAACTATTAAGGAATTATGAAATACAGTAATTTAAAACATTTAATATTATAATAAAAATACATAATTTTTGGGTCATTCAAGAAATAATAACCTAATATATTAAAATCAAATGAACTTTCTACCATATATATTCACAATAATTGAAACTATTGATAATCTTTATCCAATATAATATAGAAATATATAAATTAATAAATAGAACACCAATATCCCTCCTTATAAATATCACCCCTATCCAACCCATATCCTCACTCCATATAAGAATTGAAGATTACATAAATTCACCCTAATTCCTTTATCATGATTCTTCTACATGTCTTTGTCTAGCTGGTCTTACCAAAATACAAAATCTATGTTTCTTAAGGAGGTTCCAAAAGAGATGACATTCAAGAGGTAAAATCATCCTTCTTTCTCTTTTATTTTATTTTATTTTCTTATTCTATCATCAATTAACCATATAAAAAGTAGAATGATAAATCCTAAATCATATATATTCTATTTTATATTTTTTTATTGTAATATACATCATAAAATCTCTTCTATCAACCACTTATTCTAAAAATGAAATCATCGTCTCTAACGTGTTGATTCTCTGCCTCCATGGATGATGAGTTTTCATTTTCCACTAACTCCATCAAGGTTGTTCATAAAAGCATTTTTATTTCAAAATAATACGATATTATTTAAATTAAAACTAATTTTATTTTTTGGTACTGATATATATAGTATTGAATAAGAAATCAAAACAAGTTAATTATGGGCAAAAAATGACAATAATAATCCAAACATTTACTATTAATGTTTTATCTAATGAATTAACATCATATAAAAAGAAAATAATAGATGAGACCATTTAAAATCTTATAATTATATAAATATCATTTACTAATAGCTTTATATTTTTTGTTCTATTTTAATTTAAGTACCATAATTATATTTAATCGAAACGACCATAAAACCATGAAATGAATCCCCCCAGAACAAGGTAATTAACCACTATAATTCATTGAATATCCTCAAATGAACACAATATAATTGTAATAAATAAAATATATGTTGAATAGTTTATTAATTAATTAATTAATGACTCTAATTTGAATATCCAGAAAATTATGTATATGTTCAGAAAGATTTCATACATAAGGAAAGGGTTTTCTTATGTTACTTCTATTTATGAGAGGTATGGTTTATTCACTATTTTATTATTGTTTCTCTTGTATGTAAAATTAATTCTTTATATCATATCATTATTATTTTTATTTTTTTTATTAAATTATTTCTTTTATGATTATTAATTTTACGGGCAATATAATTTGATGGATTACAAGTTTTAAAGTGTTTCTCATCTAACTTTTATTTCTCTGAGATATTCTTTATTTGACACTTATTTATTATGTGTGGTGCATTTATACAATACTTTGATATATAATATAATGAATATCTTTATATTAATGATTTTACATTTTTAATTTTCTTATTATTAATTTTATGGGGAATATGATTTGATAGATTACAGGTGGTAAGGGGTTTTGGATCTCACTTTTACTTCTATGAGAAAAATTCCTTATTTAACCATTTTTATGTGTGGTGTATATATTGACCTTTAATATTTAGTATCATGAATCTCTTTTTTGAAATGATATAAAATGTTTTATTTAATGATCCTTATGTTTATGGGGTATACGACTCAACTGATTACAAAGCGGTAATGGGTTTCTTTACTCAATTTGAATTCATTAGCTTAAAATACTATTTCATTGATTATGTCATGATAAGGTTATGCATAAAATTAATTTTGATTATTTTATAGTTATTTACCATTTTTATATGTATTTACACTTAATCCCCATAATCCTTTCATTTTATTAATCATATGAGCCTTGTGTTGGACTTCCTATCAATATTATTTCACTAAAGATTTATGTTGTTGTTATGAAACTATATTCGTTTAGATTTTGTATATACTGATCATTAAATTTATGATCATAAATAATTGAAATCCACATTAAATTTCCATATTTCTTTTATCATGGATATGATTATTCATTAACATATATATCATTTTTACATGTGGTGTTTATTGTGAATGCTGTTATAATCGGGAAAATATTGATAAACGTCTATCCTCTACTAAATATGGATATATTGATAAGGAATATTGTTCATGAATTAAATATATTTATAATTATTGATTCATATTATCAGTTATGGATGGGTTTCGACATTATATAGTACCTCTATGCATCAATATTTCTCATGATACAAAATAGTTGGAGATTAACCATTCATGTTTATTTCCATGCAAGATCTGACGATTTTCTAACCACAAAATTAAATCATCTTGTGAAAGGACATGAAAGTAGTGGTTCATGTTAAAGATACATTTTTTTAATAATAAATAATTTCATTCATTCAATATTTAGTTAATCTTATCCATGAGATTTTCACTATGACACAATCTATGGTTTCATTTTTATTCTCACCTTATTGATTAATTAATATGAGTTTTACCTTCACATATTGATTAGTAATTATGAATTATTATTTATATATTATTGATTCATGTTTTTAATATAGGTAACCCTTAATAATAATTTTACCCCTCCCTTTTGTTTGTTTTCTTTCCCCAGGTTATGAAGATTAAATCATTGAATAAGTGTCAACGAAGCATTTTATTTTACCTTATAATGTTTTATATCTAATTTCTAATGGAATAAAGGAATGATGATTTTATCTATATGGTCTAGAATACTAATCTATTTGATACTTGGTTATTTGATATCATGTATTTACTCCATTATAATAAAATAACCACCAAATCAAGGTTATCAGAGTTGTAGTTATTTTAGAAAAGTTTTTAATCCCGAGTTTTCATTTTATTTAATTATTTAACTCCTTAAAATATTCATATATTATTCAAAAATGAAAAAAATTGTGTCTCTAATAATCTGATATGTTATTATTTTAAAGAAATTGAATATATCACCCTCATCTTCTATAAATTTAGAAATGAAAATATCGATCGTGTATACGGAGGACTACAGCCTCGTGAATCGATCTAATTTATTTTCCATCAAAAACTGTCATAGTTAGATATAATGATTAATTTAATATAAATAAATGTGTTATTAATAACAAATTTAGAATTGAGAAATTATAATATAATATTTATCTTCTTACTTTCCAATCTATTAAAAAATGATAACATCGCTCATGCACACATGTGGACTACCGACTCTACCTAATGATGTTATATGTTTTTAATTTTATATTTACATAGATGATTATTAAGTTATATTTAAGGAATTTAGATTATATATATTACATAATAATATTTCTTAAAATTAAATATTATTTACCTTTCCCAAGCTATATATACTAAAAAATTGAAATGACCTTCATGAGTATGTATGAAATACATTCTATAAGAAAAATGTAATTAAAATTTGTATATAACATTAATATAGTAGATAATATACATTTAAAAATAATATAAAATATATTTAATTAATTCTAAACATTATAGTGATTAAGGAACCCTGACAGACATAATGGACTGAAACAATCAAACCAATGTACAAGTGGAAAATTAAGCAGTTATCACCCAAATAGAGTTTTTAATAACGAATTGTAAATAAAAAGATTTTAAATATTTATAATAAAAGAATTTATGGTATGATATATATGATTATTTTTTAATTAATATGTATTAAAAATATATATTTATTACACATGAGGTTATAACACATGTGATGGAAATTAGACCTCAGGTAATGGATTTCATCTCTATTTTTCCTTCATTGTGATATATTTTGATGTTATGCTCCCAAGATATCTTATATGGTATATGAACCACCCTTTTACATGTTATTTCACTAATAAATAATACATAACGTTATTTTAAATTTCAATTTTAATTTTTTTATTAAAGTGGTTTTGACTTGAATGCTACCATGCCGTAAATAATTTCATAACTCAATTACTTTTCATATTATGATATATTACTACACCTTTGTATATGATATATTAAAAATATCTATTTATTTTAAGTCTAATACATTAATTATTTTTAAATTTTTTATGTGGATTTAAATTATATATATATAATCAATTCATTTATCCATTCTCCATGGTGTTATCTTTTAGGAAAATTTTATCTAAATCTACGTTATATTGAGAAATCTTTGATATTAGACACCTATTTATTTTAATATGGTGTATAAACTTGCTCCAAGAAAAAATATATCATGAATATTATTATTTCAAAGATATAAATGTTTTATTTTATTTTATTTCTTTTTATGAGGTTTATTATTCAAAAGTTAATATAGTGGTATGAGTTTATTCTCCAATCTTGTTTTTAATAACCATTAACTCTTCTTGGATATCCATTAAAAGAAATTATATAAAAATTATTTAATAATCATCATTATGTTTCTTCTCCACTGTTTTTAATGAAAATTTCATTTAATAGATCCATTTCAATCTATTTTCTTGTTAAAATTATTGATAAAATATTTTTAATAAAACATAAAATTACTGATATTTTTGGTCAAAAATTCTTCATCGTCTATTTCCATATTTTTCTTTAATTATGCAAAAAATGTTCCATATTATTTATAATATGATTTATTAGTGAAATATTTAAAAGTTCATTTCTTTTTGAAGTTTTTTAATGAACACTTTTGTTCCTTTTCTAAGAAAATTTATTTTTTACTTTTTAATGAAAATGTGAATGGAATATTAATTTTCTCATATTTGAAATGTATAGATTATACTTACAATTATGAATATTCTTTTGATTAAAGAATACATTACATGTTTTCAATTTTGTTTTAAAATTAAATATTTTCCCTAATATTATGGAGTTCCATATTTTTAATGACAATTTTCTAATTGAATAGGTTATTTTACTCAAGATTGTTTTTAATGTTAATTTTTAGTATTTCAATTCATCAACAATGAAACCCAATTAGTTTATATATACTACACTAGGGATAGGGTGTAATGACCCTATTCATATTATTTATCTTGATGAGTTATTATCAGTTTGAATGGGGGTATAGTATTTTTAACCATTCCCTATAAAACTATGGATGGTTTACGACTAAGATAAATTATTTGGAAAAAATTTAACAATTATAAGTATGTTTTCGAATATAATTTTTTGTGTTTATATTGTTTATTAATTTGTGAAATTATTTATATTTCATATGATGGGTTTTCTATATGGATATTTATAAAAATATTCTTATCCAATTTCATATTGGGAATGCGTTGGACATAGTTAATAAATTTTTGGGCCCTCTATTTCAACTTATTAAATAAGTAAGTCTCATGAAGAAATTTAGCGTAGTCTATGGAAATACCATTTTATATATTTATCCTAGCATATGGCCTGATTGTATGGTTATGATTCCCAACATTATTCATTCCATCATTATGAGGTTAGTTATTAATGTCTATTTGATTATTCAATTATTTTTAATAATCATGGATATGTTGATGATACTGTGATTATATATATGTAATTATTTTGATTATCATTCATTCCTGCAAAATTATTCATCATGTTCAATTTCTTTTGAAAAGAAACTTGTTTCAAATATTTAACATTCCAAATTTAATATGAAATTTTTTTTCCTAAGAGATTCTTTCATAGGAATAAACTTGTTGAACATTAGATATGAAAACTTTCTATATTTCCTTTTATCATGATGCAATGAAATACTCATTTGAGTGGTATGAATGGATATGAAAATGGGAATTATGATGATATCAATGAAAATACAATGATTTATCTTATGATCAAAATATTAACATAATATTAAAGTGTTTATACTTTACCACAATAATACTACACTATTATAAACATCAAGAAGTGAGTCCCTATATTTTGTGCCAATGAAATAAAGTGACTAAAATGTCTGGGTACTAGTAATGAGGTATTTACATTTGGATTTGATGAATATTCTATAGAATCCTTATGAACATGATTTAGGATTATATATATTAAAGAACATAACCATATGATTGAATTTGAGAATATGTTTATGTAATGTATTAAATAATAATGTTTTGGTATGGTATATAACATGTGAATTTGGTAGAAAAACAAACCTATCTAGATACTATAAGTCGATTTGTCTTTGAAAATAATATACTTAGGGTTAATTACTCTTAATTGGGTGTATTGGTTTTTGACTCGATCATCACCTGGTGATTGACAATTGGCTTTCTACTCACACAGTTTGAAACTTATTTGGGATATTATTAGGATGATTCATTTTTTTATCAATCATCTTGAGTGATATAAAATAATTTTCATGATTCGTTAAATTTCGCATTGAATCCATGTTTATTATTATGATATTTCCAATGCATAAATTTCTCAATATCTATTAATTGTTTCACCTGCTACAAAGTTATAAATTATGACAAAAGATATTATAATATAATATTGAATATTAATTTTTGAATAAAAAGTTCCTTATTAACGAATTGAAATCTTTTGTGATGCATGAAATCTATATAGGTAATTCTTTCTAAATAAATACAATAAATATAGAGATAGAGGTGCATCTGGTGATGATTAAATAATAACAATATTTAGGAAATTTTATTATCTTGTTTACTATAATAATTCCATTATATATCATCATACGAATCCAAAATGTGGTAAAAAATGTTATAATGATTCATGTGTCAGAAACTTCCATTATTTAATCGCACTATAAATCCATTTGTAGTTAAAAAATGGATACATTACTTAGAAATCATATTTTAATATTTAGGACGAAATGAGTGGGATAAGGTTCCTTCTAAGGTTTATTAACTATTAGGATATGAAGATCATTAATATAAACCGCTATGAATGAATAAAAATTAAGGAACACACAGTAATATGATTTTAAGGTAATCTTTTTCAAAACATTTTTTTCCTGTGATAAAAAAGAGCACATGGAGAGAAAATTTCTTGAGACTAAGAAAAATGAATGATTAACATATTAAAAATTTAGAATCATTCAATTTAAGGGTATGAAGACAAGATTTGGACTATGTATTTAAACCAAATATAAATAGAAATTTTTTTTTAATATGCTTAAGACAATCCTTCGAAGGGAACCTGTCTCTAAAATACTCTCACCATATGAGGATATCGTAACATATTCTATTAATAATGGAATATAATTGTTCATATTTATTGATTTTATGTAAATAAATGGAATATGAGGATTATAGAAAAATTATATATGACAAGAAGGAAAATACAAATTTCCAAAATTTGACAATTGTTATAAGAAACACCATTGTAATTATTGGATGTGAATGAGAGTTTTAATATTGTGTCTAGTGAATGGTCATCACACATGTGAATTAATAGATAATATTGTAACTTCTAATTTTCATTGTTTCATATTTAAGGAGATGAGGAACCACACAAAACAAATTCCCCAAGCATCAAGGGAATAAATGAAAGAAGTAGCTAAGGGATCAATGTCACACTTAAAATATAAATACAACTAATATGGATGTTTAAAGGTTTGTTTCTTTAGAATAGTTAATTATTTGGTATAATTATTTTACAAATGATAATCATATAATAATAATAATGAAAAATATAAGGATTGTATGAACATTATTTTCCATAAGGATTTGGAAAAAATATTTAATTGTAAAGATGACCAAGAAAATTGATTTAATGGAAAGTTAAAATCAGTCTATTTAGATGGTTTATCATATAGTTTAATAAAATTATATAATTATTGAATATATTTGGTAAAATTGTATTTTATTTTAGGAATAATGTTAAAAATAATTTTTTGAAGAATTAATGATTTCAATAAGGTTTTATGGTGATCATGCTATTCACATATTTGAAATTTGAGATTAATATTTGCTTTATATTGTTTGGGGGAATCAAAAGTTAAATTTATTTTGGAAATTTATTTACCCTCCTTCTAAATTATTGGACATTGAATTTGGTTAGATATATTTAAGAGGATTATGATTTTAACTATTTATGAAATGGATTAAGTTCAACATTGTGGTTTTTTTGAGGTTCTGGTATTTAATGTTTTATGGCATAACTTGTGCACATAATATTGTTTTTTAAAAGTATCAAGATACAAGAATAATGAATTGTTATTATTTCATGGATTTTATAAATATATAAAATTAAATTTTAGTTCATCATGTATGAAAACCTCATCTATAATACTCCTCGTTTTGATAAAAAGTTAAAATTTCGGTTGAAATGGATTAATGGATTAAATTATACTAGTTATGTATATTTCCTAATGTTTTATAATTTATTATAAAGGAATTATTCAAAACAATGAAAAATTATCTTGAAAAAAACTATAATCATAATACCTTCCTTTTAGAATAACCCATGGTATTTTCCCCTATGAATGAATAATGTGATTCTGACCATTATATTTCAATTGATCGTTCACTATCTTATGATCAATGATACCTATCACTATACATAGTTATTTACACTTTTCTTCCATGTCCAGGTTTTGAAATTATACTAATTTTTTCCAAGATGGAAACCTAGTTATGTGTTATTCTAGATGACATTAAAACTTCCATTTACATCATTTAAAAAAGAATATTTATTAAACCTTCTCATGATATGATATTTTAATAAATATATTTTAAAATAATGAAAATATAATTGTTATGAAATTTTTAATTTAGATAAAGTGATTTATTGAGTTTTTTTAAAGTGCAACAACATAATATTTTAGAATAACTACACTATGTCTGATAGATTGCGATACATGAATCCGAGAGTCTAAAAAATATATGAAATAATATACAATTATAACATATCCATTTAAATGGTGTTTATAAATAGTAAGAAAAAAAATTATTAAAATTATATTATTTTCAAAACTATAAAATTGTTTTATTTTTTATCATCTTATTAAAAAATATTTTTTGAATATTTTGAATGAAAAGATATGAGTTTCACAAAAATTAGGTTTTTTTCTAGAAAATAGTTTAGTAATATTGTTCAGACTTATGTAAATTTTTATTTTTTCAATTTTAAAAAACTTATTTGAAAGGATTAATATAATTTTATGAAATAATCATGTACAAATTATCTTAGTGTTATTTTTTTATAGTTATCTAAAAAAATAATTTTACTTAATATAGAAGAAATACCAATTATAATTTAAAACCAACATTTCATTTAAGAAATAAGAAATAATTTGTTTTTTATTTTTTATTAAAATTAAAATTATTTTTATTATAATATTATTAATCCATTTTTCTTTAATAAACTATATGATCTATTTTTATATTAAAATGTTAGTAATTTTGTAAACATTTCTATAAAAAACCATATTTTTGTTGCATATATGGGATTTATTTGAAATACAATCACACCAATTATGTGATATAAATTTGAAAAAAAATATATTCTATATTTAGAACCATAAAAATTAATATTATATTATAATTAAAATATAATTATTTATCATAATAAATATTGAAATCATAAAAATTACTAACCATTTTAAGGTAAAATTATTTTTATTTTAGGGGGTAAACCAAATGATAAGAGTATGTTTTTCAATTAGAAAAGTAAAAATACTATTTTTTACATATATGAACATTATTCTATCCCAAATTGTTATATGAGGTCATTTGGAAGCATTTTTGTTTATAATTACTTTATCATTTTGCAATCTTTTTAGATATATCAAAGTATTTTTCATGATGATCCCCCAAACAATTAAAAAATAAAACAAATTACCTTCTCCTTTAAACATGTGAATATATATTTTTTATCTAGTAATTTACAAAGTGACCTCAAAACATCTTTACCAATGACCTAAGGGCTTTCGTTTGATCATAAAACAAATCTAGTGAGGATTTAGTTATAAACACAATGTGATTTATCGAAGAAGAGGATAAGTTAGAAACCATGAATTTTTATTTTATTTATTCCATTAATAAAACAAAATATTATTTATCATTTATAATAGATAAAACTAGTATTTCAAATATAATAATAGGTTATTATGTTTATTAATGTACCTATAATCATCTCCACTTCCATCAAATAGGATATGAAATTGTTAATCGTGTCTACGTCGTACTACAACTGCCTGAATCAATATATATTGTTTTACATAACCATATATGATATATTGATATAATGATAGATTTATTGAATACATATTATATTTATTAAATAATTATACTTTCAAAATCATAGTAACACATATTCCTTCTTATCATATAATCCATTGGGTAATGATAACATTGATCGTACATATGAGTGGACTAATATCAACACCTAACAAATTCATATGTTTTTCATTTTACATTGAAAAATAAGGTAATAAGAATATATATATGAGTATATATAGTATATGTTATATTATAATTAATTTTAATATTACAATTTTATTTAACTTTCTTTCATTCTATCCACCAACTAAATTTAAATAGAGTTCATTTGTTCGTAAGGCATATTTTCTCCATAGATGATGTAATTAATTTCCATGTTGTATATTTAGAGATTAAACTAAATACATATAAAATTAATTAAAATAACATTTATATCATTATTAACATTTTGGAGATGATGAAACCATGATCAAATTAGATGGACCAATTCATCTTAACAAAAATATATATAGAAATAAAATGAGTTATCACCAAAACATATTATTAACAAATAATTGTTCATAAATAGTTGATAAAAAGTTTTAAAAAATAATATATGGTAATATATATACTAGTGTCGTACATTAATATATTTATATAAAATCTATAATTATAATAAAAGAGGATCAGACACATGTGAAGGAAATCTTCTCTGTGATAATGGATTTCATCACAATTTTCCTTCACTGAGGTGAATTTTAATGTTACAAAACTAAAATATTTTATATAGTATATGATTTTTACCTTTTAAAGGTAATATCTTGAATCCTTCATATTTCATGTTGTTTTATGTATCAATTTTATGCATTTTATCCAAGGGTGTCTGACTTGAATGATACTATCTGGTAAATAATTGAATAAATGAGTTTCTTGTTATTAAGTTATATTACTTATACATTGTATTTGATATTATAATATTATGGGTATAATCTATTTTGAATAATATTTGTTTTATTTAATAATTTTTTATGTTTATTACCTTTTTTACACATAATCTATTTATTTATTTATTCTCAGTGTTAAAATTTTGTAAGGATATTTCATTTCTATCTCCAATCATTTTATAGATATTTGTTATTATTCGCTTATTTTTCTTTATGATGTGTATCTACTACACCATTTACATTTTATTTATCAATATAAATGTGTTCATGTTATTTAATGTTTCATTTAATTATATTCTTTTTAAGTGGGGTACGATACAAATGTTAGCAAAGCGTAATGAGTTTATGAATCAAACTAATTTTTTATTAGGATTGTTTATGCTTGAATTTATAATGATGTAAATTATTTGAGAATATTCTACTAAACCCATTTATTATTCTTATACATTGGTTATTCATTAAATGTTCAATAAATAATACATTTTTTTTAATTTATTAAATGAAATTTTTATTAATTATTTTTTGAAAATATGATATAATTTCAAATTTTGGATGAAAATGTATCTTATTCTGTATACATATTTTAGAAAATTATCTAAAAAATTGATTTATATTTTATAAATTAATTATTAATGAAATTAATTACTATTTTTTCACATATAAAATAGTTTAAAATCTTAATAAGTTGTTTATTCTGTCGAACAACATTATACTTTATTTTTTTTATTGAAAATAAGAAATTAATATATGTTTATTCAGAAATAAAAAATAAAAAATATTTTAAAAATAATGAACAATCATTACCTCAACGATTTATTTAAAAATTTACAATTTTCATTTATCAAAAATTTTTCTTTTTTGTAACGAAATGTTTTGTTTTTTAAAATGAACTTTAATGTAATACACTTATTTTTATCAAAAACGTATCTAATATAATTTTTAATATACTTGTATTCATCAGTGAAAAACACCAATTGTTATACTTATACTCAATCAATAGTATTTACTAATGGAATGATAATTATTATTTCTCTGTATCATTTATGATCATTTTGACAAGGGATGTACTATTGTGATACAATTTGAAATAGTTGTTTTGAAGGTTTATGATTACAATTATTGATTGTTGAATGTATTAACATTATTATTATTTTTTTCTAATATAAATTTTTATGTTGATTATTTTTATTAGTTTTGTAAATTATTAACATTTCATAACAAATTTTTTAATATGAATGTTGCCACTGAATATATTTCTCCCCATTAATATGAGGAATACATTAGACTTATTAAGTTATAGGAACGACCCAATATGGCCCCACAATATCTTGGTTGGTCTCATGAGACATACTAAGTTGGGGTTTTTGATGAGGACTTATATGTTTATATTAGATGACATTTTTGGAGCCTTAGAATCCATGATCATGATATCAAATATTATTCATTCTTATATTATGAGATTAGTTAATATTTTCCATGTGATTATTCCATAATATTTTTATTGATCATATGATTATTTATATTTAATTATTTTGATTAATATTTATCCCAACCATATTACACATTAGGTTCATGAAATTTATTTAATGGATTATGTTTTAGTTATTTATCATTCAATATTGATTAGAGATTATATTTTCATAAAAGCTTCCTCTATATTCTAACTCTTACTGAGTGTTTTATATCACCACATTTTTATGTTTCCTTTACCATTTGTTATAGGTAATTTTTTATGATTGATATAGAAGGAAAATAAAATTTGATGAGTGTTTCTCTCAAACAAAATGGTGTGGTGAATTTTATTTTTTCAGTTGTAATATAAGATTGATTTATTTTTATAGTGTTCCAATTATATTAAAATATTTATTTCCATGATGGGATTAATTTTAATAGGTTCCAACATAACAAAGTAAATAAAAACATTGGGCTTCTAGGATTAGGAACATTACTTACATATCACCAGATATCATCACCTATTTCCTCAAATGAAATGATATATAAAAAGAAATATGGAAGAATATCTATGAAGGGAAACCAATACTATAAGAAAAATTTAATGCAACATGATGCCAAAAATCATGTGATTAACGTAGTGAATATATATTTACCTAAAAATCATCATTAGATTCATGTAATAAAGTCCTTTAAAAATCCACCCCTGATGTATATGAGTGATAAAATAAGAGATAATGCTGAAAATTCCCACAGGCCACATCTAACCACTTCTATCATCACAATGCCAATCTATCATAGTCTATATCACAAATGACTGTGATGGGTACAAGTGTATTTAGAATAGTTCAAATAGTAATAGCGTATTACGATAAAGGATAGTTTCCACTGGTATGAAAACCCATCAGTGAAATAAATATTGATAAATATACAAGAGGAAGGTAAAGAGTGCCCCATGTTAATCATACAAATGATCTTCTATAAAAAAACACCACCAATAAGAAATATATATAATAAAAAATGATCTATATTAGGAATGGGGACAAGCATAATTAGATGGGATGATATACCGGTGAAGTGTTGGATCTGACCTTTACCTAATATCACAAAAAACAAAACCACATTCATATTCAAAGATCACACAATGATGAACAAAATATTCAATAATCAACATATCATGAGGGAGAAAACATAAATATATGTTAGAGGCATGAAGGTGTAAGGATGAAGAAAAGAGTTTTCTTAATTAAACGTTAATAAAAGAAGAGGTAATGTATGGGAAAACCAAAATTTACAAGATATATAATCTTAGATTACAGAGAGATGAGTGAAATTAGATCAATTATTTATGTGTAACCGGGATAGCATATTTAATAATATATAATTATTTACCATGATATCTAATTTATAAAAGAAATAAATTTATATTCACACTAACTAATTTTGTTTTACTGATTCAAATATTAATAATCCATTTTATTAAATATAGACACGAAATTTTCTAAATATATAATTTATTTATAAAAACAAAATATAATTGAAAAAGTATTTTTTTACATTACACTTTTTCCTACATAATGATGGATTATATTATAATTTATTATTATTCTATAATTATATCATAAATTTTAATTATTTTCTATAATTATTGTAATTATAAATATAATAATTAGGATTATAATAATAGCCCATATAAAATAAATTTTAAATTAATCATTTATAACATTAATAATTAATATTGATAGTTCTAAAAATTTCTTTTAAAAAACCCCTATGAAATTAAAATATTTAATAAAGGTTAGATAAAACGTGGTGGTGTTTGATTCTATTTATTCATTTAACGTAGATCTCATAGAGTTCTCTAATAAATTGAACATTTTCATTGTAGAAAATTCAATTCCAAATACACTTTTAAATGACTCACTAGTGTTTGGTCAATAAAAAACCCTACTTTTTAATCATATTTTATAATAAAAAAATTATAGTCATGTTGATGATTTCTAGAAAATTATTTCAAAGGTGTTTATATTACATATAAATTTATCAATTATTACTCATATATATATTCACCATACCAATGAATAAATTATAACAGTCACACTTTATGATTAAATGGTTTGGATATAAAATACTCCTCCATAAAACAATATTATAAAAATTATCCCATTGATGAGCTTTACCCAGTGAATATATATAAACATACTCAATATATATAGCTAAGGACTAAAAATATCAATTAACATTAAATTCTAAATGAAATTGTATACAGATAATCTATACACCCACCGTGTTTCAAATAATTTTTTTAAATACTAAACTCAATCACCTAAATTCTTATAAAAATGTCTACAATATTTACATTATTTCTCATGTATTCAATATTTATACTCTATAGTATAGTTTTCATGTATGATCACTTGGAAAAAATTTCATGATCGAATTTTCTAATATTTACATGTATTTTTCAAACTTTTTTACATTACTAATATTCAGTCCATATATATTTCATTTAAAGTATTAATATAATAATTTATATTTCAATTGTTTTGGTAATTTATACTAAAAAATAACCAAAAAATAATTCTTTAAGATCCATATTTCTTTTTTATTATTTAAAGAATTATTTCAATTCCATAATGTGGATTAAAAAATGAAGTTAATTATGATATAAATATATTATGGGAAATACAGATGTATAATAATACATAAGAAGCTAAATAATATCCCATAATGAAATTCCTCATGAAATATTTTCATTTTCTCTCACTATTTAAAATCATGTAAGACTATCCTTAAAAATAAAAGGAATACAGATATAAATCTAATCAAGAATAAAACCACATAATATTCGGTAAGAATAGTATACTCAAAATTTCCATCCTAATCTGAATATGTTTCTTTTTTCTTTTTTATCAACTAATTTTTAGAATTATATTTATTTAGTAGGTAAAAAGACTTATAATTATGAATGAGTTTCCATAGACATACTATGAAATATGTTTTAAGATCGTATTATAATTTCTAATTGATTAGTACAAATTTTTTTAGTTCCAGAAATTATCTACCTATTTAATGTGGAGAGAATGATAAATATATTTTTTAAGAAATATAATCTTCAGTTACTCTCATTATAAAAGATTAATTTTACTACTATTCATATGAAAATATTATTTTAATGTTTTTAGAAATAATAGCTATTGAGATCAATTCAACTATTAGTTATTTGATCTTTTTCCCACATAAAATCATATCTACATATAAATTACTAAAGAATAAGATTCCCTTTTCAAGTCTAAAACTTATAAAATATATCATTTTCCACATTAACCCTCAACTAAAAAATTAATGGATCAAATGATGTACTAATGGATGGTGGTTGTTATCCTGTAAAAGGACATAATAGCGAGTTCATACATACTTGGTTTATATTATTTATTTACATGGTTCATGGAATTTTTAATATAATGATATATATTAGTTATAACAACCACATGTTTTGTCACAAC
This sequence comes from Viscum album, assembly GCA_963277665.1. Lineage (NCBI taxonomy): Eukaryota > Viridiplantae > Streptophyta > Magnoliopsida > Santalales > Viscaceae > Viscum > Viscum album. The sequence continues at coordinate 1,200,104,011 of OY728157.1, forward strand.
TGATATAATCTTATTTGGTTGTTTGTTGAGACAATATTTGGTTTTACCACACATTCATTATTTACACCAGCTCTATTGGTTTTAAACATTGTTGGTGAAAATTTTATATTGAAAATATTGACTATATCAAATAAAGTCGATGATACAAATCACATAAATATGTGAAACATAAATCCTATGATGTCTAGAAAAAAAAATTAAATTGAGTGTAAGTTTATTGATGTTTAATATTGTTATTACTATATAATGAATCCATAAAATTAACAAATACATTTTCTAATATAAAATAGGCACAAAAATTATATATATATATATATATATAGATTTTAAATCATATTTCAAAACTATAAATAATATAATGATTTAAAAAAATATTTGAAACTAAAAGTTTGGAATCTCTAGAGATAACCTTCTTATCATTCATATTATATTGAGAATCATACATATTGATAAAAAAATCATTCACATTTGATTCCCACCTAAACATATTAATATGTTGGAAATTATTTAGAGATACCTAAATAAAGAAAAGAGTAGGATAAACATCTCAATATTGGGTAAAACATTAGAGATATCAATCAAAATAACTAGTTGTCATTTAGTATACAATAAATGATTGAAAATTTATTGAAAATTGTAGTATGCTTATATAATCAAGGTAAAAATTGAAAAATGAAATTATATATAGATAATTTTTAGAAATAGAAACATAAACATGTATCGTAACAAATAAATGTGGTCTATACATATGATATAATAATCGTAATTGAAGGAAAAATTCTATTTAATTTATTACAACATTAAACACACTAACAGTCCATGTCCAACTACGCATTAGACATGGATAAAAACTTATCTCTAATAAAATTTTAGGGTAAACTAACTATTTGTGACGAAATTAAAATTATTTCATCTGATATAAACCATTAACCTATATATTTTAGGAAAATAAATTTTTTTTCCTCCATTATCATCATAAATTAATTTTTTTGAATTTGATATACGTAATGGCCCGGATCTCTCTGGTCCATTCCATTGTGAAATGTGGTGCTGGAGGTATTCCAGGAGGTCAAGGCTCCTTGGGGGTGCATTTGGGTGGACTTTTAAGGAGAGCTAAGGGCAATAACTTTCGCACAGTTAGCACACGGTTTGGATAAACAGTGCATCCAAACCGTGCAAGGCTAGTTTTAGAGGCAGTGGCTAATGCATGTTTAGTTCATAGTTTGTCTAACCATGTGGACTGACTGTGAGAGGAGTGATTGTCGAAGTAGAAGCTACCGCATGGTTAGAGCACGGTTTGTTTAACTATGCGGGCACTTAAGGTTAGATCCTAGAATTCTGGATCAAACTCTTTCTTCCATTAATCAAATCTTTTAAGCCCCTAATCAGCCAAAACTCGGGATTACCCTTCCTTAGAGGTGGAATAACCTCTCCCAAGTGTTTTGGAGGCGATCCAGTGGCCTCTCTTCATGAATCAAAGCTGGTTTCTCAAGGTATGTGATCCTTTAGTTTGGTTTCTTAGATCTACCAAGATCTTCTCTCCATCTTCTCTCGGGATCTTAGATCTACACATGTTATAGGTATATCTTGGTATGTGGATGTCATTTGTGATGAGCATTGGTCTTGGTCGGGTTAAGAGAGGAAATCTAAAGAAGATTCGTGGAGAATCGACTCGGTTTCTTGAGCGTTCGTCGACCGTCGTGGTTTTGTCAAAAACCATTGCGGTTGGGATTTTACCTTCATATCTCTAATTTGTGCATCATGCGGGATGGGTGTCATCTTGCTTTCATGAGACATAGTTGAACTAGTTTAAATGAATATAATAACTGGCTAAAAGAACGGGGATGGGGGAGTTTTTATGTTTATCATTGTTTATCCTATTCTTATGTTGTGAATTGAATATGCTTATGCCTAAAGAAAATCACGGTCATTGGGAGACTTTACATGCACAATTAAATGTTTCTCTATCCTTCTAGACCGTTTTTTGGAAATTTTTTGGAATATGGAAATTGGTTAATCATGTAAAGTTGGTTGATTAAATGAATATCCTGAACCCTTGTGTGATCAACACGGTTGAACAAAATGGAATAATGAACATGTGGGTGTGGGTTTGGTTACGCGGTGTGTAAAGGGGTGGGGGGTGGGGGTGAATCCTAGGTTATTATGAATAGGATAGGCAGTGGGGCTATGATAAATGATATTAAATGTGAAATGATGTGGAAGAAGCCTTGTTTTGTGATACGGTTGTGTGGTTATAGTGGTAGTATGGCTACAGTACTGGATTGTGTTATTAAAAGAAAGTGGAAAGTTGATAAATGAACTATGGGTAACGATAATTAATTAAATGTGGAAAAAATCAATGGGGATTGATTGGTGATAAAAAGGTTGGTTTTGTGTTGCTTGTGTACTATGTAACTTGATTTGTGGTTGGCAGTGTATTTCTATGAAATGATTGATCTGGTTTGATAATTTCCAAGTAGTTAAGGAACTAATAAACCAATACTATTGAATCATGAAAACCTAAATGGGGTTGGGATTGTTTGTTTTATGCATTCTTCATAGTAGCAGTGCCGAGGCACGTGGTTAGTTTCTCTGTTTAGAGGCCATAGGTTTGGCTATGTGTTTGGTATACATATGTGTATCTGTATCTTTGTGTTTTGTCTCACACCACCCATGTTGAGCACATAGTGCCAAACACTACCATTTCATGGGAGAGGTTGTTTTCCCCTTAGTTACTATCTCTTTCCTGCTCATTCTTCCATCGGCTATGATGGATTGAGGCGACCTTACACCCAAGAATCTTCGAGTAGGTTTCGATTGGTGTAATTTTATCCAATGATTCTTCGGGCAGGTTTACTATTCCCATTATCCTTCTAGATTAGGCCCAGGTGTGTTCATGTGTGGATGTTATTTTGTTTTGTGAGGCCCAGGTGTGTGCGGGCGGGACATGTGGTTTGTGAGGACCAGGTGTGTGAGGGTGCGATATGTGGTTTGTGAGGCCCAGGTGTGTGCCGATGGGATATGTGGTTTGTGAGGCCCAGGTGTGTGAGGGCGAGATATGTGTTTTGTGACGCCCAGGTGTGTGCGGGTGGGATATGTGGTTTGTGAGGCCTAGGTGTGTGTGGGCAGGAAGAGTGTGGTCGCATCTGGATGTTTGCAGTTTGGAAGAGCAGCTTAATAGTGGGAGGAAATGGTGCAGGGTACCCAATACTATTGTTCTTATATACTAAAACTTGCTGTTTTGTGTTTTGGAGAGCATGGCTAGTGAGGGTGGGTGGATAGAATTACTTTCTATGTTTTGGTTCATCTATTTTTCTCACGGGACATTAGGATGTCTCCCTACCTGTGCAGGAGAGCTTTAGGTTTCCGCACTGAGTATACTTGTATACTCACCCAATTTTTTCTTTCAGGTTTCCAGGAGGACTAACAGGGCCGTGTGGGACCCTACTATTCAGGACAGTTGTAGTTGTTGCATTTTTTGTACTCTTGTTTCTTTTGGTATTTCACTTTTGAGTTTTCTTGTACTTGTACATTGTTCCAGAATTCTTTAAACAGGCATGTGGGATTGGTTTCGATTTATTTTCATTTACTTTTTTCTTTTCCTATTGGTGTTGACTCATCCTATTTCCCGATCATAAATAATAAAAAGGGTAATGCCTCTTATATTTGTGAAAACACATACACTTGGTACTAGTCTCCACTCTGGGGCCGACTAGAGGCGGGACTCGGGAGTCATTATATCGCTTTAACCATTGCCAGCTCAGAAGGGGCATCTTTGGTGGTAGGGGGTCATGACAGAATGGTATAAGAGGTGATGGTTGAGAGATAGGATGGAGTATGTGTTATGCACAGTTTGGATTGCATGTGATGGTATGGAAACAGTGTTAGGTGATCTTAGTGCATGACCTAGGCCAGGGAAGACCAGTTAGGACAAGGGATTTTAGGATCCCCCGTGATCCGATGCAAGGAATCTGAGCATACAGAACGACCAAGTGAGACTACATCGATTATAGGGTAGAGACACTAGGGAAGGTACATGCATCATAATGTTTGTGTTTTACTTGATTTGGGTGTTTTTGGAAAGATATTGAAATTAAGTAATGGAATAAAACCTTGAGAAATTTCCTTACTACCTGGGTTTAGGAGATCATTGTTTACCATACAGCTGTGGTGCCTGGACATCATCCCTGGGTGACTCTGACATTCGAGGCCTTGTAGATTCAGGAGGTAGAGTATTTGAGGATTGACCGAGAAGAGGAAGATGATCATTGGCAGAATACTCTCTGTTCATTCCAGTGGCAAACTCTCAAGAAGTACGAGGGTAGTACTTCAGATATGAAGACATAGGGGTGTATTGAGGAGCTAGGGATCGCTTTAACTTTAATCCATGCTCCGAGGGTGTACTGGTTTCCCCTATCAATCAATCAAATGAGAGGTTCGGTGCGTCAGTGGTGGATGCCCTACCTCGGGGAGAGGTTAGAGGCTGAGGTTCTATGGGCTGACTATGAGGTGTTCTAAGAGGAATTCCTTTCTTCCATGATCAAGGAAAAGAAGCGGCATGAGTTACATTCCCTCCAGTAGGGGAGTATGTCAGTACGAGAATTGGGGATCAAGTTTAAGGGTCTCTTACGCTTTTCTCCGGATCTCTTTCTGGATGATGAGTCTTGGGCAAGACGTTTGGAGGAGGCGCTTCGTCCTTCGCTCCAGTATTCTGTCACCCCCTTCACCCTTGTGACGTACTTGACAGTACAGAGGAAGGTAGAGTTTGTAGAGAGGATTCACTAGCAGGGAGGTGCACCATGTGAGGGGATCCAACAGGGTTCGTCGAAGGGGAAGGCAATCAGCAACAGGTCTGCCGCGACAGGGCCTTCTAGATTCAGGACAGTTGAGAGGAGGCCCCAACAGTTCCAGTTCATATCTTTGGGTCCTCGTCTATTTTGCATGATCCCAGATCCAAAGTGTTTCCCTTGAAGAGTTCTCGGGCACATTCAGAGTCGGTGCCCAACCCGAGCTCAGTACAGTGCAGGTGGGCAGATTCAGCGCCCGCCTCAGTAGCACCTGTTACCAGTGAGGCCCTTCCAGCAGCAGTAGGAGCATGCTCCTCCGAGGACAGACTTTGTAATAGGAGGCTGACCTCAGGATACTCCTTAGGGACCTCAACCAGGGCATGGTACGAGAGATGGTTGACATCATAGAGGTGGAGGAGCTGGGCATGGACAGTTGCACGCAGCAGAGTTGGTAGCTTCGGTAGGACCAGAGGTGGTGTGAGGTATGATTTGTTTATTCAACACTCAAATTTATGCTTTGTTCGATTCGGGAGCTTCACACTCCTTTGTTTCACCTAGTCTAGAAAATGCTTTGTGTCTAGACGTAGAGAGACTTTTCGTACCCCTGGTGTTGAGAACAATAGTTGGTTGTCATACCAGCGTAAGTTGTGTTTTCCAGGGATGTGGGCTAATGTTAGGACCACATCAATCTAGTGGGGATATTATTTTAATACATATGCAGCCATATGATGTTATCCAAGACATTGACTGGTTGTTTTCTGTTCGTGCTGTTATCGACTGCTTCCGAAGAAGAGTCGTGTTCTCCGACGTGGATGGGCATCATACATCTTTTGTTGGCGAGAGGAGCTATCAGGTGGGAAGCCGACATGTGAAGCCTCCCCTTTCCTTATTAAGAGGGTTATCAGTGGGTTCAGCTAATATAGGGATGATGGATGTTATAGAGGTTGTTGGGATGTTCCTCAATGTTTTTCTTGAGGATGTTATGACTCTACCCCCAGACGTGACATTGAGTTTGGGATAGACTTACAGCATGGTTCTCGTCCTATTTCGATGGCCCCTTATTGGATGGAACCTTCGAAGTTGTGGGAGTTGCAAAACCAGATTGATGATCTGATGGAGTAGGGTTTTGTTCGACCCAGTGTGTCACCATGAGGTGCTCCAGTTTTGTTCGTGAAGAAGGCAGATGGTGGTCTCAGGCTATTCATAGACTACTGAAGGTTGAATCAGGTAATGGTCAAGAACTGTTACCCCCTTCCAAGATTATATGATCTCTTCAACCAGTTGAGGGGAGGAGGTGGGGTTTCTAAGATTGATCTACGATCAGGATATCATCAGCTGAGGGTAAAGGAAAATGACATCTCGAAGAAGGATTTCAGGTGCAGGTATGGCAACTTAGAGTTTTTAGTGATGCCATTTGGAGTTACGAATGCACCAGCAATGTTCATGGGACTTAAGAACATTGTCTTCCAAGAGTTTCTAGAATGGTTCATTATTGTGTTTATCGATAACATCCTGATCTACTCAAGATCAGAGGAGGAGAACGTTGAGCATATTAGGATAGTCTGGGAAGTCCTTCGACACCACTGACTTTATGGAAAATTGTCGAAGTGTATGTTCATGATGCAAGAAATACACTTCCATGGGCACATGGTGTCTTAGCATGGAGTGGTAGTGGACCCGTCGAAGGTGGAGGCAATTATTTCTTGGGCGACACCCAAGAGAGTGGCAGAAGTTCATAGTTTCTTTTGGTTGGAAGGTTTTTATCAGAGATTCGTTTTGGTCTTCTCTTGAGTTGCTACTTTATTGACAACTTTGAATAGGATGGACCAGGTCTTGCTATGGAGCGAGCAGTGCCAGAATGCTTTCGACTACCTGAAGGAGAAGTTGGTCAGTGCTCCAGTTCTGAGATTCCCCAAGGAATGGTTGTTGTATGAGGTGTTTTTTGATGCTTATGGCCTTGTTTTGGGGTGTGTACTAATGCCGATGAAGGGTGTGATCTATTATGGGTCTAGGAAGTTGCACCCCCACGAGCGTAACTATGCCAACAATGACCTAGAGCGTGCAGTAGATGTGTTCACAATGAAGTTGTGGTGACATTACCTCATTGGGGAGTGCTTCATGGTCTTCTCAAATCACAAGATCATACGTTATATATTCTCCCAGCGTGACCTGATCTTACGACAGTAGAGATGGGTTGAGTTTCTCCATGACTATGACATCGAGATATCTTACAATGAAGATAAGGGCAACGTTGTGGCTGATGCCCTGAGTAGGAAGTCACATAAAGAAGTGGTTCAGGAATCTGATGATGCTTGGAAAGCGATGGGAGAGTTATCTGCCTTGTACTTGGATGAATGGGTAGATGGTGTTAGAGGCTATTTGTTTCGGATGACGGTGTGGTCCTCCTTATTGCATCAGGTTGAAGAGTCTCAGTGGGGAGACTCCGAGGTGGAAGTAATGCGGGAATGTATCGACCAGGGAAACACTATAGAAGGATGGTCAGAGGAAATCCGATATCAAATGCTTTTTCATGGAAGTTTTTTTGTTCTAAAGGTGATGCATGAGGGAGTTCTCTGTGAGTTCCATAGCTCAGCCTTAGCGGTACATCCGAGAGTTTCAAAAATGTACCGAGGCCTGAGGGAACAGTTTTGGTGGAAAAGGGTGAAACAAGAAGTGGCAGAGTTTTTGGCTAGGTGCCTAGTGTGTTAGTAAGTAAAGGCTGAACACTGTGACCCCAATGTATTTTTCCATCCTTTAGATGTCCCCGAGTGGAAGTGGGAAGAAATCTTAATGGACTTTTTCATAGGAATACCTAGATATCAGGGTGGTTATGATGCTATCTAGGTAGTGGTGGATTGAATGACAAAAATAGCTCTCTTCATAGCAATTAAGGAGTCAGGCCCGATGAGTACCTTAGCATAGAGGTACGTAGACAAGGTGGTGCGTTAGTATTGAGTTCCAAAGACTATCGTCTCAGATCGGGATACTCAGTTTACCTCATGATTCTGGAAGGGGTTACAACATGCTTTTGGTACCTAGTAATGCCTTAAAAATGCGTTCCTACCACAGACCGATGGGCAGACAAAGCTGAGTATCCAGACATTGGAGGACATGCTATGAGCATGCGTTCTGGATTTCAGAGGATCATGAGTGCGACACTTTCATTTAGTAGAGTTTTCCTACAACATCAGCTTCCGTTCTACTATTGGAATGGCAAAATTTGAGGTTTTGTATGGAAGACCATGTCATTCACCCATTTTTTGGGAAGAGGTTTGTGAGAGAGGTGCTCTTGGGCCAGAGGTAGTATATAGAACCATAGAGAAAGTTCAGATTTTGCGTGAGAGGATGAAAGAGGCTCAGGACCGACAGAAGTCTTATGCTGATCGTCAGAGGAGGCCTTTGGAGTTTGAGGTTGGAGATCATGTGTTCTTGAATATTTCTCATCAACAGGGGCAACCGAGGTTTGGGAAGGGGAGTAAACTCTCCCCTAAGTTCATAAGACAATTCGAGGTGCTGAGGTGGTTCGGCAAGGTGGCATATTAGCTGGCCATGCCACCTCAATTGGAGAAGGTTCATGACGTCTTCCTTGTCTCCCAGCTTCATTGGTACTTACACGACGACTCTCATGTTATCAACTGGGGAGAGTTAGATATGGTAGACGACGCGACCTTCCAGGAACAAATAGTCAGAATCTAGGATCGTGAAGAGACGGTGCTCTGTGGATGAACCATCGCCTTGGTTCGTGTATTGTGGAGGCATGGAGGCCTTGAGGAGATAACTTGGGATCTGGAGGCTCAGATGCAAGATCAGAACCCCGAGTTGTTTTGTCTTGTGTATTTCTTTGTTCTATTGAGCCTTTTTTTGATGTTATACTATGTACCTTAGATATATGGAATGCTTGGTTTGTTGGTTGTGAGACGTTTTGTTTCCTTGTTATTTGGAGGAGTTTAACATGTCTGGATGTGTGGGGAAATGAAAAAACCTAATCATTAATCAATATGCATTAATGCAGATGCGATTGAACACATACAGGTGAGTTTGTGCCGCCTAAAGAGGATAATATCTCGACATAGGAGAAGGAATTTCCCAAGCCGTGTGTTTGGGATGTGTGTTGGTTGTACGGTGATGGGGCAGTGTATGTTCAAAAAATCCTAATATATGGAAGTTGGAAGACCCAATTCTTAATTGAGATGCATTAATACGGATGTGATTGAACCCGTGCAGGTGAGTCAGTGCTGCCTAAAACGGATAATATCTTGACATAGGAGAAGGAATTCCTAACACATATGATTAGGGATGTTGGTTGGCTTCCTGTTATAACGAGATCCCTAAGAGGTATCTTGTTGGGTTCCTCTTCGTTGGTTTTGTATTCTCAGGGATGAGAATGTTTTAAGAGGTATCTTGTGTAATGGCCCAGATCTTTCCAGTCCATTCCTTTGTGAAATGTGGTGCTGGAGGTGTGCCAGGAGGTCAAGGTTCCTTGGGGGTGCATTTGGGTGGACTTTTAAGGAGAGCTTAGGGAAATATCTTTCACACAGTTAGTGCATGGTTTGGCTAAACCGTGGGGCCAAACCATGCATGGATGGTTTTGGAGGTAGTGGATAATGCACGATTAGCACAAGGTTTGTCTAACCGTGCGAACTAACCATGCAGGGAGTGATTGAAGAGTTAGAAGCTACAACACTGTTAGCGCACAATTGGTTAAACCGTGCAGACTAACCATGTGGGCACATAAAGTTAGATCCTAAAATTGTGGATCTAACTCATTTTTCCTTTAATCACCTCGTTTAAGCCCCAAATCGGCCATTACTCAGGATTACCCTTCCTTGGAGTTGGAAGAACACCTCCCAAGTGATTTAGAGGCGATTCGGGGAATTCTCTTCACGAATCGATGATGGTTTCTCAAGGTATGTGATCCTTTTGTTTTGTTTCTTAGATCTACCAAGATCGGATACCCCTCTTCTCTCGGGATCTTATATTTTCACATGTTATGGGTAGATTAAGGTATGTGATTCTTTTGTTTGGTTTCATAGCCAGATGTGCTCCCCCTCTTCTCTCGGGATCTTAAATCTACACATGTTATGGGTAGATCTAGGTTTGTGGATGTCGTTTTTGATGATCTTTGGTCTTGGTTGTGTTAGGAGAGGATATCTAAAGATGATTCATGGAAAATCGACCCAGTTTCTTTAGCGTTCTTCGACGATCGTGGTTTCGTCAAAAATTGTTGAGGTAGCGATTTTACCTTCGTCTCTCTAACTTTTGAATCATGCGGGATGGGTATCCTCTTGCTTTCACGAGACATAGTTGAACCAGTTTAAATGAAGATAATAACTGGCTTAAAAAACGGGGATGGTGAAGTTGTTATGATTATCATTTTTTATCCTATTGTTGTGTTGTGAATTGAATAGGCTTATGTCTACTAATAATCACGGCCTTTGGGGGCCTTTACTTGCACAATTAAATGTTTCCCTATCATTCTGGACCGTTTTATGGAAATTTTTTTGAATATAGAAATTGTTAAATCACATAATGTTGGTTGATTAAATGAATATCCTAAACCCTTGTGTGATCACCCCGATTGAAAAAAATGGAATAATGAACATGTGGGTGTTGGTTTGGTTATGTGGTGTGTAAAGGGGGAGGGGGGTGAATCCTGGGATATTACAAATAGGATGGGCAGCGGGGCTGCGGTAAATGATATTAAAGGGGTAATGATGTGGCACGAGCCTTGTTTTGTGATACGGTTGTGGAGATGCGGTTATAGTGACAGCAGGGCAGCTGTAATGGGTTGTGATATTAAAAGAAAGTGGAAAGTTGATAAATGAACTGTGGGGAATGACAATGAATTAAACACAGGAACACTCAATAGGGATTGATTTATGATAAAAGGGTTGTTTTTTTGGTTCTTGTGTTCTATCTGAATTTATTTGTGGTTAGAAGGGTTTTTCTATGAAATTATTGATCTGTATTGATAATTACCCAGTATTTAAGTAACTAATAAACCAATACTGTTGAAACATGAAGACCTAAATTGGGTTGGGATTATTTGTTTTATGCATGCTTCGTAGTAGCAGTGCCGAGGCACATGCTCAGTTTCTCTATTTAGAATCCATAGGTTTGGATTTGTGTTTGGTTTATATATATGTATTTGTATCTTTGTGTTTTGTCTCACCCCACCAATATTGACCACTTAGTGCCGAAAACTCCCATTTCAGGGGAGAGCGTGGTTTCCCATTAGTTACTACCTCCTTCCTGCTCCTTCTTCCTTAGGCTGTGATGGATTGAGGTGACCATACATCCAAGAATCTTTGGGTTGGTTTCAATTGGTGTTATTTTATCCCAAGACTCTTTGTGCAGGTTTACTATTCCGAAGAACCTTTTGGATGAGGCCCATGTGTGTTTGGGAAGGGATGTGATTGTGGTTTGTGAGGCCTAGGTGTGTACGGGTAAGATATTTGGTATGTGAGGCCAGGTGTGTGCGGGTGGGATATGTGGTCTATTAGGCACAGGTGTTTGTGGGCGGGATATGTTGTTTGTGAGGCCCAGGTGTGTGCGAGTGGGATATGTAGAATGTGAAGCCCAGGTGTGTGTGGGCAGGAAGAGTGTGGTAGTGTCCGTACGTTCTCCATTATGAAAAGAAGCTTTCTAGTGGGGGGAAATGTTGCGTGGTACCCAATACTCTTGTTCTTATATACTGGTACCTATTGTTTTTTATTTTGGTGAGTGTGGAAGGTGAGGTTGGGTGGATAGAATTCCATGCTAGATTTTGGTTCTTCTGTTGTTCTCACGAGACATTATGATGTCTCCCCACCTGTGCACGAGAGATTTAGGTTTCCTTACTGAGTATACTTGTATTCTCACCCTACATTTACTTTCAGGTTTCTAGGGGGGCTACTGGGGCCGTACTGGACCCTACTATTCGGGACAGTTGGAGTTGTTGCAGTTGTTGTACTCTTGATTCCATTGTATTGCACTTTTGAGTTTTCTTGTACTTGTACATTGTTCCAGAATTGTTTAAACATGCATGTGGGACTGGTTTGGGTTTATTTTCATTTACTTGTTCCTTTTACATTTGGTGTTAACTCACCCTATTTCCCGATCTTAAATAATAAAAAGGGAAATGCCTCCCATATTTGTGAAAACTCATACCCTTGGTGCTATTCGCCACTAAGGGGCCTAATGGAGGTGGGACTCGGGGGTCATTATCTCACATTCACCATTTCCATTGCAGAAGGGGCATCTTTGGTGGGAGGGGGTTGTGGAAATATAAAAAAGGAATAATCAATTTAAATATTAGCATAAAAACATTTTAAAATAATATTGGTTACAAAATATTTGTGTGATAAATAATAATAATCCATAAAAATAGAATAGATTACACTAAAAATTTAAATCCTTTGTGGAAGAATTAAAATATAAAATTAGATATGGTAAAAGGAAGAAATATAAATGGTTATTAATATAGAATAAAAAACATAATTATGAAAATTAGATACTATATAGATGTTTAAAAGTGATGATTTTGTTTTAAAAAATTGAAATATTAATAAATATAGGATGTTGTGTTTCATTATTAATTTATTGTTATGATATGACAATACTTATATAAATAATTTTTACTATAAATTAAAACTAATTATATGATATAAATAAAAAATTCTAACTAGGATGAATCTTGAAATGAAAAATTAAGATAAATAATTTTAATAATTTCATGTTATAAGTAATATTTATTAGAAAAATGAATATAAAGAAAAGAAATGAATTTCCAAATGGAATGATATGAAAATATTACATAATATAAATTAAGGACATTGATATAAAATATAAATATCAAATCGAAAGAATAATATAGAGGATTGTTTAGAATTCAAAGATGTAATATTGAGATAAAAATCCCCTTAAAAATGTTGCAAAAGATAACATATTAATCAATGTAATGGAAAATGTTTTTAAATCATATAACTTTTTAGGATGATACACAATATGGTAATTTAAATGGAAAATTCATAATAATTTCAGATGAAAAATTATACATAGTGAATCTAAAATAAAAAATATATCAAAATATATTTCATTACCATCATCATAATTTACAAGTTTTCATGAATGAATCAATGAAATAATATTAAAAACAAATTTTAATCTACACAATTAAAGTGAAATATAATAATATAGTTTCATAAGTTTTCCAATACACAATTTATGAGAGTACATATAAGTAATGTGGAATATAACTCAAAATAAATGATATTGGGAATAATTCCACATATAAACATCCTAATTTATAAAATCTGAATAAATTAGAGGGAGAAAACATGTAAATCATTGAAAATGAACACAATAGAAGAAATGTATGGATTATAGTGGATACTATATCCTATTTCTCAAATATAATATTAAAATTATTGAATCTCAAATATGAAGTGAGAAAAATAGATAAACCCTTACCATTATAATAAATTTTTAGGTATCAAAGATCAACCAATGTGGCAGAATAAATTGAAGTTACGGATACAAAATACTAAATATAAAATTTCATAGCATTATTTTATTAGTTAATATACAAAAAATATTAATTAATAAATTAAAATTGGTTGGAACATTCCTCAAATAATTGATATCGATAATGGGTTTCCTTATAAATTTTCATAATAGATGGTGCATTAATGAATCAGATGTAAAATATAATAGTCCTAATCCAATAACTATTTTCGTAGATGTAACATGTCACTATATTATATCAGGAATGCCTCAATATATTCTATGAGATTGTTCATAATATTTATGGATGGATAATATATCACGATAAGGATATATCCTTGAGATTATAACATGGTATAGTAAATAAACACCATAAAAATCCCTAACATATATCAAAATGTCTACATAATAGAGTCAAATTGGAATGATAAACATGAAATAATATAAGCAATTGTGTTATGATATATTATCATACCATGTTACACAATCATTAATCAGAAAAGAACACACGATATTTTGATCGTATTTTATTATTATGTAAGAAGGAAATAAAAAATGATACCATTACAATGTGTTTCTGTAGAATTATATTCAAATTAATAATGTGAAAGACCATCTAACTCTCATGTGATAGAGATCATAGAGTAAGATGTATGATAAAAATTGTGTATGTCCACCCAATATAGAGTATTTATAAAGTGTCAAAATAAATATTACTAAATCTAAACTGTTTATTTAAATATAATAGAATCTATATATATGAATTCATTTAAAATATTAATTAAAATTATAATAATATATCTACATTTATGTTTTACACTAACTATTTTGTGTATAAAATAGAATGATTCAAAAAGAACACCTATATTATGGTTTATATGAAAATATACTGAATAATTAAAATAAAATTAATTGATATTTTATAGTCCAAAATATCAAAAAATCATATCCATTACAATGTCAATAGTGGAACCATCAATGAACTATCATACAACATCCAATTAGTTGTGATGTATGACTAAATATAATTTTCCTATAAAATAGCTTGGTAGTTCACCTAAAAATGTAATAGTGATTAGAAAAAACATGTTGTAAGAGTACCCAACCTTGAGGAACTAAGTTAAATAAAATTTTATCCATGTTTCCAACCTAAGATTACTTCATTGTAACTTTAGTAAGAATTGGAACAGACATGGATATACTCATAATAATAATAATGTTTTATTGATTTAAACTTAGATATGATCTCTAAAAATTTTAGTGTTATATAGAACCTATTATTGTGAAACTCCAAGTATTTCACATGTCATATGTTTTACCATGAATGATATAGAAAATATAAAATGTTGTGTAATAGTTCTATAATGACCAAAAATTATATCAATGAAATTTCACTCATTATAATGATTTTATATAGTATAGATTACATAAACTACATGTAGAGAATAAAATTGAATCATTATAAATTAAAAATGAATGAAATTTGAAATATTTATAGAAATTAAGGATCATAAACCAATGGAATAATAACATGACCGATGGATTAGTAATGTGATCATTAAGAATAGTAAACTAACCAATAGAATAGTATCCAATCCTATAGAAGTATAAAAAAACATAGCTACCTTATAAATGAAAATATGATATATTTCACTCATGGAATACATAATTGTTTTTGAAATGATAGATTTAGTAATGTAATTTTATAAAAAATAATTTTCTATTTACAATTTTTTATTTGATCTAACACTTAAAAAAAATCTTTATCATAAAGTATATTAATAATATAATTTTTTTTCTTATGATTGTATGATAATCTTCTAAGACTTTAATTAATTTTATTGAATTTTATAAAATGAATCATAATTTTAAAATATGTATTTTTTAATTAAATGATTATTTTAATTAAATTATAATTTTAATATATTTAAATAATTATTTTATTAAAATGGACACCATTTATTAAATCTTAGTATTAATTTAATATATATTTTTAAAAAATTTTGAATTTTTGGGGAATAGTGAAATATAATAATTGATAGTGTTTAATATTAGAAGTACAAAAGAGAATTACAGAGTTATGGTTAAGTCATCAATGATTAATTTGGCCATTATCCTGAAATATAATTCTCTATTTTCTGTATTATTTCACAATAATATTCACTATTAATAGTCTTTAACAAAAATAATAAACAAATGAATTTTATCATAAAAAACACCCCTAACCTCCAATATAAATATCACCCTCACCACCTCTTCTCCTTAAACACCAAAACCATCAGGCAAGTCCAAATTCTATCCATTATATTCCCAAGACTCCCCCAAATCCAAGATTCTTTGGTCTCAGTAAAATAGAAAACTCAAGTTACTCAATGAGGATCTCTAGGAGAAAAATTAAAGAGGTAAAACTTCTTTTTTATATCTTCTTAAATTACTTCTCATTTCCTTTTGTATCCTCACCTACCCATGTCCATGTGACCTGATAACTCCAGTAGATATTATATACTATACTTTTATTTTGTTAATGGACCTTTCTATCATCATTTCTCTTCCCATATTTTTTATTATAAAAACAAGAACGTCATCTGTGAGGTTGTGATTTATAACCTTTTAGACACTATGTATTCAATTTCAACTAACACCTTAACAAATTTTCATAAATCCATTTTTATGGTTACAAAATATGATAAAATATGTATTATATCATATTTAAAAATATATAATATTTATATATACATGATATTAATTAATAAAACAAAACCAGAACATGATTACCTAATAATCAAATAAAATCTTAATGGTTATCATTTGAATTTTATCCAAGGAATCATCTTAAAATGATAAAAAAAGATATATAAGATTATTTGATATTATTTATGTTCATTTATAACATATAATTTTAAATCATAACAATTATTCTCAATTTTCATGATTTTTATACATGTATACAAGTAAACCAATCATGATAAATAACGAAACGTACGCTCTGAAATGAAATAATTTACAATATAACTCATCAAATTGGACATAAATGAATATCATTAAATTATAATAAATAAAATAAGTTTATAAAATAATAGTCATTAATTTATTATTGGATTTAATGTTATTAATCAAGATATTTAGATCAAGTGAAAAACACACTCGGACATAAGGAAAGGGATTTCTTCCGAACATTGGTTTTTTCTTTTGGGTTATGCATTCTCTCTATTGAACCCAATGTAATTCTTCTTTAATTTTCATAAATATTATAATTTTTGTTTATATATTTTTATATAATATATATAGATCAGTTCATCTATATTTTATGGGGAAATACTTGTTTTTATTAGGTTTTTATTAATTATTCCCAATAAGAATTCATGATTAAAGTGAAATTCACTATTTCTTTCCCATTTTCAAGTATTATACATAATTATTTATAAATGCCCATTAATTTTATAAAATATAATATTTTATCTAGAAAATAAATTTTGGTTCTTTTGTGGTTTTATATAATATATTGTTCCTTTTCCACTTTAAATACATATTAATATTTTACTTAAACTCTACGAAAATGTTTTATTTTTAATGATTCATAAACACTTTTTTGTATGTTTTCAGTCCAGTTTGACAACACTTATCAATTAATATTTCTAAATTCCCTTATGAATTTCCATGTAAGGTTTAAATCCATCCTTTCTGAGTTTCCATTATGTCATTCCATTTTATTAATCCTTTGACCTAATTATGGTTACCAATTATTTCCAAGTGTGACCCTTTTGATTATGTTTCATTACTTATGTATGATTATTCATTTCAAACAAATATTCATGAACATTTTATGATGGGTGAACCTATATATGACTCCAATTCATTTTGTAATGACCAGTATAATGAGATGTATTTTGAAATGGTATTGGTGGTTAGCCTTACTCATGATAATCATGACTAATGATCTTAGTGTATATAATTGACTAATGCAAATCCATGTACAATGATATTAGTGGTTATACTTGAATCATGATTATGTCACTATTTATGTTATTTCTAGATTTCTATTATTCTATGATTACATGATTACATGGTTTTATGTATTAAATGTTATTATTTCATATGTTTAATCATGTTACATGACTTTTTATCTCATCATGTTATGAAATCTAACCTATGTTGTTTTCATTATTAATATGTTTATTTCCATTACAATGATTTTTAGATCATCATATTATTCATATATACCCCATGATATCCAATAATTTATTTAGAGAAAAAAATAAATCTATGTTATATTTATATAGATTAAATGAAATATGTTTTTATTTTTGGTTTCTAACTTTGTTATTTTGTATCTAATCATCCAAATACACTATAATACACGATCCTTGACTTGTAATTGATGGTTATTTATACTTAAAATCATGTACTAATATGTGTAAATGTATGTGGATGTTATCTATGGTATTATTGAACATTCAAGTATTTTATGAAGATTATGACTGGAACACATCAGTAAGAACACTAAAGATATTTCTATCACCATAGATAACCTAGACTAAAACATTGTGAATCAATATTTAGGATGTAATTTTTATTTATGTGTTTATCCCTCTATTTTAAATGCTTAATTTTTATATTATTATTATATTAGAAAGAAATCTCACAAATTGTAATTTATTTTTCTCAGCTAATGGATTGAAATAGGTCAACACGTTCAAATAATCACAGTGATTGGTAATTGGATGATTTAACTAATGAAATTCCAAATATGATGGGAATAAGTGCTAAAAAATCATTAAAGTCCCTTTTCAATTGACAATGTTATGAATAACATCATGAATTCTATGGAACACCCTCTTTATCCCAATAGAGATAATGTTTCGATCAAATCATTCATGAAACAAATACCTTATATATTTAGTGGGTCTTACGATCCCATCCAAAAAAAGACTAACTCCATCGATAAAATAATTTATGTCCTCCACTGCTCCGAATATGAGAATGTTCTAGTAGTGTTCTATCTTTTTGATGGGTAATATAATCATTGGTGGACACTAGTAAAGAAAAAAATGTCCAAGGAGGAAATTAATTCCATAAAATTGGAATATTTTATGAAAAAAAATTCAATAAATATTTTCCTCAAACCCATCATCTCAATATAAAAAGGGATTTCCTCATACTGATGTAGAAGGAAGAAGAGACTATAAGGGTGTATAAAACGAAATCCAAAAGGTTTGAAAGATATGCATCAGAATTTTTCATGAAAACTAAAATCCTTGTAAATCACTTCTTTAGTTGACGAAAACAGATTATAGAAAAATTTTTGGTGGTTTAATACATTATTCGGCTATGACAAGATTTTCCATTGGCCGTTAAAATTGAGATAGATACTAGATAACTTCGGTGGTTTATTGGGGAATAAAGTATACAATGACGTTTAATATGGGAGAATCAATAGAAAAATACCAGGATATATGGAAAACTAACATCTTACCTGTACAAGTTGTGGGAAGAAGAATCTGGGTAATTGTCTAATGGGTCCTAGTATATGATTAAAATGTTGAATAATAGGGAATCTAGATGTTTACATCCAAAAGGGTTATGATGAATCCAATAACATAGAATTATAAAGTAATGATTATATCAAAACTCATCCTATTGTGTTGTGTTTCTACAAAATGAAACATGGGAAAGATGAGAATCAATATCCTAAGACGAGGGTTGTTTGATGCAAGTAGCAACAAAAACATCAAAGGTATCAAGGTAGGGAATATGATATCTTGACTGGTAATGTTGATCATAAAAATGATGTTGTGAAATGTGAACTGATTACTCATTTAATAATATAGAATTTACTATTTTATTCTAGTTCAACACATTCATTCTTATCTTTCATGTTTAGCAGAATAATTCCAACACCACCTCAAAATATGGTGGTTGAGTTATCCGTGAGAATAGAATCTGGGAAAATTATTGTATCCAATGTTTTAAACATCCCTCTATTTAATGTTTATCATCTAAACCTCCCCAGAAAAATCATGTCTTACATTTATTACCTTCATTATTATTTAATTATTTGAATGGAATACAGAGAGAAAACAACAAGAAGGAATAACAAGAGAGACCATGACCTAAGGGGGTTTGACGTAGTGAAGGCAAAGGGAATCCCCTATAATGACGTTCACCCCCTCTGATTTTATGAAATTCATGTCATAAAAAAGAAATACCCCAAAACCTCGCCCCGCAATGCACAAAATATAATATGCCGCCATGTTTTCTTCATACCATGTGTGTCACATATATACATTTCTAGAGATCAAACCACATCACTTCCTGATGAAATAAGTAATTAGCCAAGGATGGTAGGAAGATTAACACAGTTAATTTCTGATGGATTAGAGAGTTATATTTTTCTTCTACAATGATAATTCAACCCTGTAGGCAAAGAGAGGGTCCAGTGAGGAAGTAATGATCCTTCTCTTGAAAGGGAGATACAATAGTAAAGTATTATGTGAACACCATAATGACCATGACTCTATATTTGTGAACACAAATGCCACCTCTCTTGATCCCCGAGGTTTATGAGCCATCAATATTGAGTTTCAGGCCCCATATAGAAGGGATCCAATAAACCCCAAAACCTCTTGGTGTTCCCCTATAAGAAGGATTTTGAGGTTGAGACTACAATATATAAAATGGAAAAGAATCCCTCCTAGTATCAGAGTGCATGACCATATACAGGTTGCAACTTCGAGTCCTTACAGTGATATTCCTCCAAGAATATAGGACCTCTCGTGCTATGATGTATTTTTGGCCCTCCCAAGACACTGACAGCCATTATAAACGATAAGGATGTGAGCCTCTCTCTTCTATCCATTGTCAACCAAATTTTGAAACTAAAGATCATCGAACATAGATTTATGGGAGGACATGGAAAAGAAATTGAGGAACATACCAATGAAGGACCATACCACTTGTGCCCATTCCCCCTCAAAAATTATATTTTCAACTCTATCATCATGGAGACATTTACAGTATGTGAAAAGGGACACCAAAGGGATGCCACATTTCTGAACATTATCATAGGTAAGGATTGTGCTATGTCTAATCCTCTAAGTAAATAATTTAAGATTAGTACAGACATGTTTTGTCCGTAATACCTCATTCTAGCGATCACCTAACACTTGAGAGACCAACGACCGATGAAATATAATACCCAAGAAGGTCCCCAAGTAGGAGAGGGAGAAAACGCTCCTTTTGGATCTCTAGTGGTCCCAATGAGGTGAAATAAGAACAACTGATCTTCATCAAGTATTTCCTTGATAAACATGGGTTACATGATGGCTTCCTTGAACATGATTGCAAAGGCAGGAGACATGGGGAAACCAAGACACGAGCCCATCTAGTTTTGTTGCCAGAATAACTATGACCCCACCACAATGACCCAGTGGTCCATAGGATGCAGTGTAGGGAAAATAGGGGGATGAGTTAAGAGGAAGGGAAAATGTAACACATCACCATTTTCGAGTTTCACTCTAGAGCCCTGATGATAATATTACCCCATCGATTATGATGTTCATGAATATCCTATGCCAATAATGCATTCATGCAAAATAGAGTGTCTTCCATGCTACTTACATTAAGCCCACCTTCCCGAATGGGATTTTCCATCTTCTCCTATGACACCGAGTGTCATATCCCTTATGTGTGAGAATCCCATAGAATATGGGAATGATTCTTTTCAATATCTATGATGAAACTGTTTAGTACCATGATCACAGACCTGGAATGCACACGAGTGGCCATAAGGAAGCCGTTGACGAGAGAAATATTTCCCCCAAAGGAAATTTATTTATTCATTCAATTTAGAACACTATCTGCAATCTTGGAAACAACATGGTTGAAGTATCTAATCTAAAGCCATAATGAAAATATTGGGGAACCTAGATAGATCATTAGTATGATACAACATTTCATGGCTAGGGTATTTCAAATCCAGGCCACCCGACAAGGAGGTAATCATTTGGAAAAGAGGACCTCACTTTGGTACTTGTTGATGACATCGTTGATCCACTTACTGTAAGTTTGAACCTCTTATAAAAGGCCATAGATAGAGTTCTTTCTGGCATTGATAAATAATAGAGTATAATCTATGTACATAATATGAGAAACATAAGTAAGATTCACCACCCTACAATAAGGCTGCACCTTCCCCATATTAAGGCATCTATTAATTGTGGGACTAAGAAATTATTGTGAGATGATGAAGAGAGTGGAGGAAATATGATCCCCATTTTTCATGGAATGAGTATCTTTGATTAAAGCATCGGTCTTACCCATGACATTAGCTTCTATCAAGGAGTAAATGAAACATTTAAATATGTGATTGATAGAAGTAGATGAAAAGAACTTACCTTTTAAAATGTTTTTGATGTATCTATATTAAACACGATCATAGGACATGTACACATATAGGTTTATAAAAAGAATAGATTATTGGGTCTTATTGTTAATATCCCGAACCATATCCTAGTCTAGCCCAATAGCACCTTGAATTGTCCAAACATTCACAAAGTTGTGCTGCTCTTCGGAGAGCCATTAAGGAAGATAGAAAACATTCCAATCATTTATTATACTAGCAATAATTTCCTAGGTTATGTTTCACATACTAAATAGGTAGAAATTAAGGATAGAGGAGGGGTTCTTTTTCATGGGAGGAAAGAACAACAGAGTGGCCACCGTAACCCTAAGGAGGTGGCCACCCGAGAAGAAGTCATGGATGGCCTTAGAGAGATCAACATTAACCACCTCATAGGTTTCCATATAAAATAAACTGGGGAACCCATCGAGACTAGGAGCACTATCTTTTTTAGGATTTATAATCACTTGTGGATCTCTACACCATTGGGTGAGGCCAGGAACAAGTTTTTTTCATGGGAAGACAAAAGGATCAGAATATCAGCTAGGGCCTTCACCACCCCACTAGGGTATTGATTAGTCGTGGAAAGGTTTGGACATTCTAGGAGATCCTTGAAAAAATTGAGTGGAAAGTTACCCACTACCTCTATGTAGTTTGAGTAAGAACCATTATCCATCAGGATGTTGGGAGAAACCAAGAGGTTCCCCTCCTTGATACATGTGAGTAAATTCACTGTGTTATTGTCCCCATCCTCTTTCGAATGTATCCTTGATGTTTCTTTCACCATTTTATACTTCCAACAAATCAGGTCTGATATGTTACCTTTCTATATTGACAGACCGTGAAACACTTGATCATCAGAAGCCTCCTCAAGAGAAATTTCGAGACGTTCCACCTTTTTCTAGAATTTTTTAATTACATAGGAGAATGAATATCTAGATAAAATGATTGATGTAATGTAGAGCATCATTCTCAGAGACAAGACCTTTGTGAGGGACTACACTGATGTGTTCCCAAAATAATTTTAAATTCATCCTTCTGATCTAGAGATTGAGTTAAGAATTTAAATTATGCCTTCATATATACATATATGAATGAAACCATATATAATGGCCAACATCGACTTAGAAAAACTAAAGTAGCAGCTATTGATAAATGTAGACAAGGATTTTATACACCTGAGTGCTTTAATGTGGGTGTGACAATACTCTTTGTCAAAAGGAAAGAAAGATCAATGCACCTCTCCACATATTTTCAAGATCTCAAAAAATTGAAAAAATAAAATTTATCCTCTTCCATAGATAGACGATTTTATTCCATCATGTATGTGGGGAAAAATGTTTATTTATGGTGGAAATTAGATTATCATATCACTAATTAATGGTGATGAAATAAGATATTCCTAATAATTACATTCAAATATGGTTTGGACACTATGAGTTCATAGTGATCCACTTAAGACTCATTAATGACCTATTAATTTTCATGGATCAACGTGTAATGCCTTTAAAGACTACATTGACAATTTTTGGGGATTTTATTAATGATATTCTAATATACTCTAAGTGAAAGGATGAATATGATGACATTTCAATAATGTTCTAATGTCTTTGAGAGGGTAGAAATCATATGAAATGATTAGTAAATGAGATTTCTGGATTACTGAATTATAATTCATGGGAAATGTTATCCCCAAAAAGGGAATATCATTAGGCCCTTCCACGACAAAGATAATTGATGAGTTTCTTATCCCAACATCTGTAATAAAAACATCTATAGATTTGTTTATCTTGGTGGGTATTACTAATATTTTTTATAGAATTATCACAATTTTCAAACCCATAATCTGAGTAGAATCAGAAAGATGTAATGTTTTTCCAGACCAGTAAATGTGAAGATTTCTATAAATAGTTAAAAAATAGGCTTATCACAACAAGAGTACTCAAACTACCAATAATTGGAGAACTCTTTATGGTGTGCAGTGATAACAAAAATTATGGATAAGACTATGATATATTTAAATATGATATTTTTTTATCCAACACATTAAATAAGATTATAATTTATGTAAAAAACAAGCTCATACATGATCTGGAGTTGGATGTTTTAATCTTCCCATTGAAAATATGACTGCATTATTTCTATTAGAAGAAATGTCATATATATATTAATTATAAGAGCCTCATGTTTATATTTACAAAGAAATTTATTATTAAGAACCAGAAAATATTGTTTGAGATCATAAACGAGTATGAATTCTCAATCCTTTACAATAATGGTAATGAGAATACGGTGGTATATGCTCTATGTTGGAAGTTTCCTATATCATTATCAATTATGAGAATGGATAAGGATCCAATTTTCTTAGATCTATAATGTATAGATTTGAAAACCATTAATGGTGGAATATTGTCAATAATTTCAAAAATTATTTCTCAACCATCCTCTATAGTGAAAATAAAGGATGCTCAATGAATTGATGTCAAAATTCAAAAAATGTTGGGAGCTTTTATAAATGGGAAATATTAAGAATTAAAAACTACTGATGAAGGATTCATGATATTTGGGTCGTCAATATGAATACATTTTTGTCTAGATATAATGAAAGATATTATAAATAACACACATAGCCCAACCTTATATATTCTCCCAAGGATAAAAAATATATAGCGATATTTATAAAAAAACTATTTTCAGGACAATTAAAAGAAAGATATTTCTAAATAAAAATAAAATTTCATGGAATTCCTATAAGTGAAAGCTGAATGAAAAAATTATTATGTATGATGTGACCATTACCCAAACCAACATGGAACTGGAAAAAATTCACCATGGAGTAGGTTAATAGACTTAAAAAGACTTAGAAAAGAAATAATTATATATGGTTTATTATGGATCATCTTAAAAATACATATCACTTTATTGAAATTTGAGAGGACATATCACTTGATCAACATGAATGAATATTCATTAGAGAATTGGATAGGGTGTTTGGACTACCACAATCAATTGAATCTAATCAATATTTGAGATTCACCTATATTTTATAGAAAAGTCTCCAAAATTCTATTAGAACTGATATAAACATCAGAATAGATTACCATCCTTAAATACATGGAGAATTTAAGTAGATTATTCATAAATTGGATGCAATTTTGAGAGTGTATTCTATGGACTTCAAATGAGAAAAAGATTACTTTGGTTGACTTATTTAACAATAAAAGTTTCTACTTGAACATCCAAATAGATTTATATAAATAACATTTTGTGAAAATATGTAGAACACCAAAATTATGGGATGATGTCATTGAATGTAATCTTCTAATAATTCAAATGGTTGATAAAATAGTGTAAAAGGATAAATCCAACTAGAAAAACATCAAGGAAACACAATGTTAATAAAATTTTTATGCAGAAAATAATTGACAGAACCTATATTTTAGGATTGGAGACATAGTGTTCTTTCAAATAACTTTATGGAGTAGAATCATGAGATTTTGGAAGAAGGGAAATCTATTTCCTAGGTGAATCGACCCCTTCAAGAACCATGATGATGTTAGAGTTGCAGCCTATTAGCTAGCACTTCAACCTAACATTTATCATGTAAATGATGTATTCAATGAATCCATCGTGGTGAATTACATAAATTATCCCTCACATGTACTAAATATAGATGTGGTAGAATCGTAAAATAATATCTCTTATAAGGAGAATCCCATGAATATCATAGACTATAGAGACAATGTTATATGAAAAAAATAATATTCATCTAGTCAAATTACATTGGGGGGAGCATATATATGATCATGAAAAATGGAAACAGGAGGAATAAATGAAGAAAAACTATCCTAACCATTTTCCATGAAAAGTGTAAAACAAAATATCAAGGGAGAGATTTAATAAAGGGAAAGAACATAACAACCAAAAATTCTATCAACAAATTTTCAATTGTTTTAATTATGTTCTATAGTATAAATCACCTAAAAATCACTTATATAATAGAATCAAAACTTTATAAATTAAAAATGAATGAAATATAAAGTATTTATAGAAATTATGTAGCCAAAACTAATGGAATAGTAATGTGACCATTACGAATAGTAAAACAACCAATAGAATAATAAAATCACCTATAGGTGTATAAATAATATTTATGCATCTTATAAAAGAAAATATAATATATTTTTACGATGGAATACATAAATAAATGTTTTAAAAATGATAAATTAATTATTTGTATTTTTTGAAACATTAAATTTTATTTTCAATTTTACATGTGATATAATAATTAAAAAGAAAACATATCTTCATAAAACAGATTAATAAATTAATATCATTTTGTCTTATTATTATAAGATAATTTTAGGAGACCTTAATTTATTTTTAATGTGTTACAATACCATCCATAATATTAAAATTGTTATTTTTGAATAAATGTTGATTGTAATTAAAAATTTAATTCCTCAAATTCAGAAAAGATTATTTATAAAATAGAGTTCAATTTTTAATTAATCATGCCCAAAATTGTTGTGTTGGATTTTTTTATTATTATAATGTAGTCGATTTTTTTGAATAGTGAAATTTGGTAATTTTTTCCATTTAACATTATAAGTAGATAAATGAATTTTTGAGTCATGTTTAATTAATTGATAATATATATTTCCAATATCTATAAATCAAATTATTAACTTACTGTACTACCTAAAAATAATCCTCACTATTCATATCTATAAGGAAAATTAATTAACAAATGAAAAAAACAATTAAAAATCACCCCCTCTTCCACTATAATTACCACCCCACCCCATTTACTCACACATCAAAATCCTTTAAACCTTTAAAAAATAATTTTAATAGTCTCCCAAGACTCTTCCCAATATCTAGGAGCCTTTTGTTTCAATAAAATACCAAATTCAAGTGCCTAAAGAAGGTTCTTTAGGAGAGGAATTGAAGAGGAAAAAATAATTTCTATACTATTATTCCCTTTTCAATTCCATTTATTTTCAATTTTTATACTCACCAAACCTTGTCCAAGTGACATGATAACTTTTTTATTTTATATATACTTCAATTTTATTCTGTAAATGGAAAAAATCACCATTTCTCTTATAACCATTTTTATTTTAAAAATGAAAATTTCATCATTGAGGTGTTAATTTATCACCTTCAAAGACGAAATTTTTTTAAAATCCATTTTCTCTATAAAGTCTAGTCATATAAAAATTTTATGGTTAAAAAATGTTATAATATATGTATTAAAACCTTTTTTTTACTCTGAACCCATTATATATAAATGATATTATGTTATAAAACAAAATTAGTTTGTTATTATTGAAAAAAACCAAAATAAACTAGATTGTTATCATTATGGATTTATATTATGAATAAACATCACATATGGAAAAATAATATATTAGTCCATTTAATAATATAAATTTTCCCTAATAAAAAATAATTTCAATTCTTGAAAACTATTTTTCTTTTACATGATTTTCCAAACAACTATAAAATTTAGCTGATGATGAAAACCAATGGAAAGAACACTCATGAATGAAAAAAATTGTATCTTATAATACATAAAAAGGCCATAAATGAACACAAAAATGTTATAATGATTCGTATACATGTATTAATTGTTCTGAAAAAACTAATTAATTTATTTATTTTGATTATCTAGAACATTAAGATGCAGTGTACATCACATTTCTTCATATGGGAATAGATTCTTTCAAAACAATCATTTTTTCCTACGAGTTATACTTTCTCTATATTTACCAAAATGTAATTATTATTTAATTTTATATATCTCTTTAAAATTATTTTAAAATGTTCTAAACTCATTTATCTAGATCATTTCAACCTTCTTTGATGGGGAAATTCATGTTTTAATAACATCCCCTTCTAAATTTCTCCTGATTAGCAAGCCTAGTTAAATGGAACCTTCCAAATTCTTAACAATTTTCAAGTAATATTCTTAATTTATTTTCATACCTCATTATTCTTCTAAATTCAATGATTTTTTCATAAAAATATATTTTGGCTCATTTGTAGTTTTACATTACGGATTTTTTCTTTTCTGATTTAAATACTCATTAATATTTTCCATAAACCACACAAAAACGTATTATTTATAATTATTCTTAAAAAATCATATTCCATGTTTCAAAATGTGTTTTACATCCCTTATAATTATATATGAATATTTTACCTTAGGAATTTCCACGTATTTTTTTAAATCCTATCTTTCTTGGACACCATTATGTTATTCCCTTTCTATGTATTTTGACCTGATTATGATACCCAATTCATTCCATGGGTAACCATTATGTTTATGTTTGATTACTTAGGTATTATTATTAAGGTGGAACAAATAATCATGGACATATTATTATGGGTGTTCCCAAATAGAACTCCAATGAATTGGGTAGTTTTTAGTCTAATGAGACATTATGTACAGTGGTCTTGGTGGTCAGCCTTGACTCATGCTAATTATGTGAAATGATCCAGGTTGTTAGCCTTGAATCATGATTCTCGATGTGAAATGATATTAATGGTTATACTTAACTCATTCATATTTCATGTTGTATGTTTCTTGAGCATGAATATTATTCTATGATTACATGATCCCATATTCTATATATTAGGATTCTATATGTATATTAATATTCAATGCGATTTTATGTCATCATGTTCTTCCGTCTCACCCTTTCCATATGATTTATTCATTTGCTTAATTATTTTACTAAAATTTTTTAGCTCATCCCATTTTCATGGATCCTTAGGTTTCCCTATGTAAATGTAAGAGAAAAAAAATAATATTGGATCTTTTTATAGATATTTAATAAACAAATTTTTTATATTGGTTTCATTTTTTTAATTATGTGTCTAATTTTACAAAGACACTAAAATATTATATCCATGGATTTTAATTGATGGTTATTTATTCTTAAAATCTTGTAATAATATGTGTAAAATCATAGGTCTATTATAATTTGAACCATCATGGAGAATTCTAAAATTTCATGGGATATATTATTAACCATCTTAGAGTCCCCAATCATTATCGATGGTATACAAGCATACGTCTCTCGGGAGAACTGAAAATAGTTTCTAGGTAATAATCTCAACTTTATATTAGTAAATTAATATATCCTATAAACACAATCATATTAGGATAATCACAATAAAAATTATATGGTCTCACACTATCCATCCTCTATCCCATGGGAAACAACTCTATCACATTATGTACATAACGTGTCATGACACACCAATCACTTATCCCCAAGAAAATATAATATAACACTTCATACATATTAATCATTATTAAATAATAAGTATACAGTTTTACTGAATTAGGCTCAACAATAACTCCATGAGATAACATCTTCATTTATACATACAAATATTTAATAACTGTTAATTAATTTGTCTTAGGTCTCTAGAATTGCCTATGATTCACTAAATAATATAAAAATAAACCCTTTGTTGATAATTACTCAAAATCATATATGACAACTTATATCCACTATAATGAATCTTTACTACACTCACAAGTCCCCAATAAAGATTACGTAAATTATAATGTTAATTGAAATCACTTATAATTCCAAAACCCATATACATATAACATCTTACAGTGGTTAACATAATATTTTATCCAGGGTGGAATGTATTTTTATTATTTTTCTAGGCCTACATAACCAGGAATAACCATATATGTCACCATTGATTGGCAATCCCTCCTGATGAACCATATTTTAGGAAAATGATAATTTAAAAATTGTGTGACCCCAACCCCACAATCTATAATCCAGTGCATACTTAAATAACATTGCTATAAAATAAAAGGAATAAAATCCCAAAGGACTAATCAATTTAGTATCCTTGATAAACATGATACATACATGAGGCTTACATTACATTTGAAATTCAAAATGTACACCATAAATTTTTATTAAAATAACATTATTCAATATACTATATCATTCTATATCTATCATTATAAAATTAATTAAATAATGGGAAAAAGAATGAAATAATTGTGGACTCAAATACTAAATATGGTTTAAATATATTGGAAGTAATAATGAATCCATGAGAACAATCAATATGGAATAGTAAATAACTAAACACACATTCCTTGTAATTGATAAACTATGAAGGATATAATTAAATAAAATTGGAATATAAATAATAAAAAAACAAATTAAATTGAAATAACATTAATATCATGATTTGATATGGAAGAGTCAGAATGGAAAAGTAAATGACTGAAAACACATTGCATTAATCCAATAAACTGAGAATTAAATGAATCTATATTTTGTGTCATTATGAAATGTAATTTACAATAATAAATCTTAATTAATGAAATTAGTAATTATTAGAATTCATGTTCCCCATCCACATGATACCTTTACCATCATGTTCTATCATCAAGATAGATTATCAAATAGTGGGTAAAAATCCATTAACTGAGGCTAGCCAATTAATTCATCCCATGAGACTATGAATACACAGATGATCCTGAATTAATAGGTCCACAAACCATGTATTTAATGTTTAAATAAATCATTGTATATAAAAAAAATAAATTTAATAAATAAAAAATTGCCATGGTAAATTTCAGTATTAATTAAATGATATAGATTTTTCAATATATCCCATATAATAAAATAACATTCATTGTAAAAACTGTATTTTTAAAAATTAATATCATTTTTACAATAATATTATATGTGATAAATGATATGGATATTTATTGGAATTTTAATGTTCAATGATCACATGAATGTGAATAACTCAAGGGGATGTTAACAACTAGAAAAGTTATTCAATGAAGTGAAATTAAATACAATCCATGATCAAAATAGTCATATAATATCTCAAGGAACAATAAAAATGATATCAATATTATGTTTTCCATAAGAATAAGAATAATTGTCATTTTTATTATTGAAAAAATAGTGTTAAAACAATTCTTGAGGAAAATAGACTTTTCATTTCTGAATCCTTATTTTATAACAATTTTTAGAAAATCTATTTCATATAAGATAATATTAAAAAATTTGACATTAATCTTTTTCTTGTAAAGATAAAATATAATATTCAGTGAAATGATAGTTAGTAATTCTGTACATTTCATACAAGTTAAAAAGAGCATTTTATTTGGATTGAAAAAAAGGTCTGAAAAATTCATTTTTAGAAGAAAATATGATTCTTTTGTGGATGTGGTAAAAATTAAAAATGGGTAAAATGTACATAATAAATATGTTTTAAAAGTTGAAAAAATTAATTTTTTTGTGAGAAAACCTGGTTTATGAATGAAAGATGATTCCATCATAACAGAGAAATAATGTCAGGTTTTCATAAAAACATTTTATAAAATATTTTAACAACCAAAGAGATAGAGAAATTTCTTTTAAATGAAAATAATCCTGAATATACAGTGGTTAATAAAATGATTTTTTATTAAACAATGATAATATAATTTCATCCGATGGATATTCATTTTTAAAAAAATCTATATTAATATGGAATGAAATGTACATCATTGTAAATATCATAACATTGAAGTGAGAACTAAAAAATGAATCAATTATGTGTATCAAATGTAAATAATGATAAAATTATTGGAAATAAACCAATATATATTAAAAATTCTGATCACACATTATCTTAGAAAATTATTTACAATGATGAATTAATATAACCCAAATTAATGAAATTGATTAATGAAATTATTTGTTACACTGTATCTCTTTATTAAAATCAACACAGATGAAAAAAAATTAAAATTGAAACTTAAAATACAATGAATAATTATTTATTCCAGAAATTACACAACATTGGGAAGTTTTTATAAGATATAAAATTGATGTAGTGCATAATAACAAATAAGTCTCAATAGAATGTCAATATAGATGAAATCCCTTACCTTACATTTCCATTTGGATGAGAATCATTTAACAACTTATTTATTGGTTTAAAAAAGTAATTAATTTATAAAAAACTATATTAATATTTATAGTATCATATATGATTAAAATTTTATCAATTGTTTTTTAATAATCACCCATTACATTAGTTGTTTTCGATGTTAATTACCTTGTTATTTAGTGTATGTTATTACATGCTATCTGTTACTACAATTAATTTGGCAATGATTTTTTTATCCCAATAATGAGAAAATTGTTTGAATATAAAATATATTCAGTATATATTTATTTAAATTAATCCATAATCTTTGGTGTCAGGAAATTAAATAAACTACTAATGGAGACACTAAGCCGTACAGATGCCTAAATGTTCTTTCCATTTTATTTTAATATTAAAAGAATGAAAATTAAATGATATATATATATATATGAATTCTAGTACATTTTTTATGATATATATATTTATAATATTTTATTTAAACTAAAGATTAATTATTTACATTTAAAACATAAACTAATCACTACACTTCAAGAGGTGGTAATCTCACATACACAGAAGACACATTATCATATTCCCAAAAAATAGAAATCATGAATGTTTATATTATATAGTAATAATAAAATAAACAAAATAAATACCATATATATTATATTTAAACTATAAATAAATCATTATTCAGAACCAGGAAATGTGGTAATGGAAAAAAACGACATCGTTTTGAGAGGCTGTAGTCTACTATAAAAATGTATAATGATTTTGAAACCCATTTCATTGAAGTGTGAAATGTTTTTGATCAGAAAATTTATATATAAAAATATAATTATATGACATATAATACAACTATTATATAATAATTTCATAATATTTATTAAATGATGTGGATAAGGAAATAAAGAAGCTGTTTTTATTAGAACATTACCACTTCCACAAGTATCTTCTTTAGGGTTGTACTGAATACATCATATTATTTCTATAGGAACAATATTTTTCATATATTATTATGTTATGAAATTTTGGATGTGATTTGGTTAGATATAGGTCGAGTAAATGGCTTTATATAATTTAAGAATTTATGGGAGTGTAACCCTTTTTAAATTTGAGGGGTAGTTTCATTTTCTAAAATACTCAAAAGTATTCGCTATTTGGAGTTCAACCATACTTAAAGTGACTAAAATATAGACTATTACAGGGGTGGGAGTTTGATATGTTCAATAATAACCTAATTACAAAATGGAAAACATTTTTAAACATATTTTTTCTTTAACTCCAATGTTTTTGGATTTTACACTTTTTAATATTTTCATTATGCAAACCTTTTTTCCAAACAATGTTATTTAGCCTTTATGAATAAATTTTAGTGAGAATAATTCTAAAATATATACCCTATAATTATAAATTTTATATAAATTTTATAAATAGAAAATACTATTTCTTGTATATTAAATTTAATATCAAATATAAATGAAAAACAACAACATTATATATAACTACACTAACAAAGTTTTATAATTTGATGGTAAATATAATAATTATAATTTAAAAAAATGTTCCTTGAATGGAAAATATTTTAGGTTTATTATTATTTAATATTAATTTTATTGAATAAGTTATTTTTTATTAATTTTAAATCATTTAAGAAAATATAATATATCAAAAAATGACATTAACATCAATTTTGATATTGTTCATTAAAGTTGAATTTGAAAAATATCGATATAAAGATGAGGTTCAAATATATTATTTTAAATTTTTTTATCATGATATATTAATCTGAATAATTATTGTTCATCAATATTTTTCTCAATTTAAGTCACATTTAATATTTTTAGTTATATTTTTTCTATTTTATTATTAATTAAATAATTATAGCATTGTAATTTAATAGGAAATTTATGTAAGAAATTCATCTCATAAAATTAATGATAAATTATTTAGAAAAAATAAATAATTTATCTTTCAATATAATATTATAGGATAAAATATATTGCGTTTCCCTATCCCAATTATTTTGAAATATTAATAGTAAAAAGTATATTTTTCCCTTTTTCTTCACTTTACTTATTATATTGGACACATTCATTGAATAATATCCAAATTACACATAAATAACGACACTATTATTATAATTATTTAATATTTATACAAAATGGGTGTTTAACAAGTTGGTAGGTCATTTTACACTATATATTCTAATTGTAGACACTATGTAAAATTAGTTTTACCATAATCAGTATAATTAATTAAAACTATTATCACAAATAATGATGGTAAAATATTAAGTTTAACATATTTGATAGTATAAAAAATTCTAATTCGAAATGTTTAATCCATTTTTATAAATTAGTTTCAATTATTTGGAATAATTTAATTTAAAATTAATCCTATAGAGTTGATGTGAAAAAAGGGATTTAAAGTGGAATGATACAATAGTTTGAACTGTTTTTAGGTAAAATATCAATATAAAATTATCCCTAATGAAATAAACTAGATTAATAAATATAAATTGAAATAATTTTATCATAAAAAAATTAAAAATAAAATTTAACTTGATAAAGAATCTAATAGAAAACTAAAATTTCAATTATTTTTTTGTTTTTTTATTATTTATAAAAAATTAAAATATCTCAGAAAAATACAAAAACATCACCCCGAGATAATTTTGATTTTAGGAACTCCGTAACTAATTTTTATTTTATATATTTTTTTATATGAATGGTAAATTATAATTATAAACTATGTGTGACTAGCGTGATTAACAATCCTTTCAAGAAAAATACAATTTTTAACACATTTTTATTAAAATAAAATTATTTTAATTATTATTTACAATAAATAGATAAACAATTAATGTTTATAAAATATATCTATTTATAATATACTTTATCATATTCATACCAACCATTTCAATATCCATGTGATAACTATCATATTACATAATAATATTAATAGTCTAACCATTATCGGTAAAACCAGGTATTGTGTGCAACACAAGCTATCGAAGAAACTTGTTGTTCCATTCAAGGAAAGATGACACAATATTCCCTGAATATAAACCTATAGAATTTAGATAAATTATCTAAAATTATAACTGCATCTTAATGTCTCGCAATGTTACATTCTTTTATATGCTTGATGTTTGTTGTCAAACATGCTATCGAATAAGAAGTTCATATATTTAAATTTTGGTATGTTAAATTCCCCACACCTCAATTAAGTTTCATACATGAAATATAAAATTTGAAATAGTAATTATTGGTTTGAAATTTCTAAATACCTTGAAAACCAACATCATAAATGAGTTAATAAAATTTAACCATAATAAGAGTGAACGAAAAGTGAAAAGTTCAAATGTAATAACACATATATATGTTTCGAAGTAGGAGAAAATTGATGATAAATGGAGTTATAGATATGGAGGAGAAGTGTAAATATCTCTATAGTGTTAATAAGTTCATTTATAATAATAGTAATCTAAATGATCAATGGAATGTTATAATCCACAAATCCAAAAGTATAATATATTTTAAACGGTCATTGATATCATTTGAAATTATGGTAATCAGAAAATATTTTATTTGATGATCATTTTTCTAAACTTGGTGAATTATTTTTCTATCTAATTATATAATGTATTTTACATATGTGATATATTTAAATTTAATTGGAATGATTAATATCCAATTCATAACTTACTACAAGAAATAAAGACTATAAAATTATTTTTTTATTCTTGGAGAAATATAATTAAATTTTAACAGGTCATAATATCTATTAAAATGTTAAAGAATTTTCGTTTCTATCAAATTATTTTAAAAAACCAATAGTTATAATATAATAATCTCTAAACTATAGTGGTAAAAATAGTGTATCATCATTAATATTTATGAGTTAATTATTTTTACTACAATCAATGAAATATGATCTTGGATATCTCAAAGGCCAGTGTTAGGTGGGAAACCCTTATCGTCCTTTAGAAATTTGTTCGTTTCCTTTCTCGTTGATATAAATGTTGGTTTCTATTCCAGTAAATAATTTTTATATTTTATAAAATATATAAGTCCTATGTTGTTTTGAAAAAAATTATTAACATCTTGGAAATAATTTTAATCATTAAATAACTTTTTTTATATGGTTTTCAAGAGAACATATTTCTTTCAAAAAGTATAATAATATTATATTACTATTAATAAAATGTCATTAATGATCATATTAACCATACTAGTTATTAATTCCTTTGAAATTATATCTATAAAATGTAAAGGAATTATTCCCCAAATTTTTTTCACTAAAACATATACATCACACAAATTTCTCAAAAATGACATTAATCATCGTAGAATCCAATAGAAAAACCTAAAACGATGTGTTTTATACTTCAAAATCATTAATAACCAAAATACTAATAACCCATGAGGATAATAAAATCAATTATGTTAATGATGGCATATATGCTTCAATATTTTTTAAACAATCCTTAGGAGTTTTATAACTCTTCTAACTAAAACACCATTGGTAAAATAATTATACATTTGGATTGTTGAATAAAAATACATAAATATTTGAATTATTGTATTCAATCATATATCCATACTTGGAATAGGTTTATCATAGGTTTTTCATTATCATTATATTTTTAAATACTTTATAATTGTTTGTAATAAAAATTTGAATTATCATAAGAATATCCATTAGGACTGTAATACAAAGTCCATAGTAAGTCCCATTTCCATTTACCTAGTAATTCTTTTAGACAAGCATGATACTAATTTTTTGGAGTTAATAAACCATCATACATCTATTCTAGATCAACATCCAGTTGTAGTATCTTTATACGGATGTATTTCCAGGAAATAATGCACAATATCTACCTTACCAAAACCATAAGATATTTTTCTATAGTTTTTCTAATATTATATCATAGGGATAAGTTACATAATTAATTTTTTTCCACAATCTAGTTCCCATTTTATATAATAAACATAATCTCAAACAACTATAGTAACCCTAGGACATGAATCCCATTAAGGGTTCCTTCTACCATTACAATGATATAAAAAACTTGGAATTTAATCCTAAAGGACCAACCAATTTAATAGTATTGTTAAACTAGACACATACACGAGTCTTACACAATATTAGAAATACAAAAATTACAACATTGTATTTTTTTGAAAATAACATTATTCCATCTATTGTATCTCTACCCTGTAATCATTGTGATCATTATAAAATCCTAAGGAAATAAAAAAATAAATTAATGAGTGAAATTTTTAGTAAGGGTTATATTTAATGGATTAAAAAATCAATCAACGTGAATAATTAATATGGTATGGTAAATTACTAAAAACACACTCCATTTTATCAATTAAATGAGAAGGATATTTATAAATAATATATAAAGGTAATTTATTGAAAAAATATTCCAGTTACAAACAATGGCCATCATGAGTAAGAAGCAATATGAAATGTTAAATAAGAAAAAATACATTCCATTTTACAATTTAACTAATATTAAAAAGAAATTACATATTTTTTCCTAGTGAAAATATCATAGATAATAATATCTCTTACTGTTGAGAATTCATAATTATCATACGTCATATTTCCAATGAACGTTATACCATTAACATCATGATCTATCATCATGATAGTATAAACCATAGTAGGTCAACACCGATTAGCAGAGGCAATCCAACTGATTAATCTCATGAGTCAATATATACATGTATGAGATTCAAATAACTAGTCTACAACTGATGTATTTAATATTAACATCATTAATCACATATCGAATAACCAATTTAAATATAAACATTGATCCTTATTAAAAATATTTATTGAATAAAGGATACAGATTTTTCAATATTTCCCAAATTAATATAATAACATTCAAACTAAACATAATAGGAATAAATGTTAAATATTTTTGGAAATAATATTGTCCATGATAAATGATATAAATACTTAGGGGAATATTACTGTAAAATAATCACAAAAAATATAATAAATTTAGTCGAAGTAAATGATAAAAAAATGATAGATTGATATGAATGTCAATATTGAAATAAGTCAAAATAATCATAATCCATCCCTAATAATATTTTCTATGTATCCAATATGGAACACATCATTGGATTAATAATAACGTTTTTTGTTGTAGATAAAATATAAAGATCCTAAACAATTTTCCTGAGGAAAATATCCCTATCATTTTGAAAATAAATGTTAAAAAATTAAATAATAAATTAAATAATTTTCTTTTAATATCATGAATAAAAAATTTTGGTTAAAAAATATCCATGTAAAATTTAAAAGTATTATTTAATAAAATAATGGTTGGTAATTTCATATATGTTTTGCATGGTAAAAAGAACCACCCCTTTTCCTAGTAAAATGGATTTAAAACTAAATTATTCAAAAAGTTACTAGAATACTCCTCTTTCCATGTAACCAACAAGTCATAAAGTAATTACCATGATGAGTACCTCCAAGTACCATTATAAATCATCAAGGAATGGAATGTTCCATAAGGAGTGTTTTCTAAGAAGATTTATTTTCTGAAAGATCCAACTGTAGCTCAAAAATTACTTCTTTGAGAATACATTTTCAATTCAGACCAAACACACAACATATAAAACCATATACCAATTTAGAAATTTATTTGACAAAAATAAATCAACATTTACAAATAAAATAATGTTTAGAAACCCAAAAAAATTCCTTAGGATGTACAAATATCTCATATTGTCAAACAAGGCATTTGGTCAAACCCGTTGTGTGAGAAGTTTAGTAAAAAAAATATTTCCAATATAGTGAAAGGATATAATCACTAAATTTCGTATAAAGTGATTATTCAAATAATCATACATCACAAATTTTTACAAATAAATGACATGAATTAAAATAAATCAATTATTATTATAATTAAAATGATAATTCATAAGGGAATCCACCATAAACACATGGTTGTTTAATGATTAAAACCTAGAGAAACTACACCATGGTCTGAAGATGAAATAATATACAATATGAATCTAAATAATATAACAAAACAGATTAAATAAAATAAAATAACAACCCTTGATAAAATAAACCATGGAATATAGGGCGAAAACCAAATCCTTTTTTTCATTTTCTAAAAATCCATAATAAGGGTAAGTGGGAACCTCACAATACTGATGCCAAATTCCAAGCCACCAAATTTTAAACACCACAAAGGCTCCAAAACCACCCCCAAAACATCAAAATTCAGATTCAGAATTCAAAATCAAAAAATAGGACACAAGACACCTCGGTCCGCGAACCTCCTCGAGTCACGCTCCTGGATTCACAATCCTACCCTCGTCGTCATCACATCTCTGGAATCGACAGTCGTAGCATCAAACGACCTCAGCGGAGACACCTTCATCCATGCCATCATAACTCGTAAAACGACTTCCAATGAAATCGGCACAATACGGTAGAAACTTTCCTCCATTTCATTGAAAACTTCACAGAATAAAACAGCAATCCAACATCAGCACCACATCCAAGTGCCAGAGCCAAATTCAGCATCACCCCCCTAAAACCACAATCCTCTTCCAGCCGCATCCGCAACACCAGAAATAGATAATGATCCAGCGAGAAAGAATCCGTGTCAACATCACCTATGACTGGAAGAACCATAATCACCTCGAGGGAAAGTCACCATTGAAGGGATCTGAGCACATTAGAGCCCACAATGCCTCTCTGGGTTGGAGTCGGACAAATAGCTACCAGAGAAGATCCCTCAATGGATTCATAAAAAAATTAGCAGGTAATCGAGAAGATCCAAGGATGAAGAAGGGAACAACGAAGAGACACCGACACAAGAACTCAAGCGAAGTAGCACACAATTAAATTTTTTGAAAAAACCTGAAAAATACAAACCATTAAGGCCCCTCCACCCTTCGTAGCATAGCATGTCTGATGGAAAGCCACACAGGACCAAATTCGTCACCTGCATTCACCAATCCCTAATCCGCCACCAAAACACCTCTGGCTGCCAGACCAAAGCCTTCTCCCACCAAGACGAGACGAAGACAACAACTGAGCCACCGATGATCGTCGAGGAAGGGGTCGCTAAGGGAGATAGGTAATGAAAAGGAATATGAATGAATAAAGAAGTGGAACAAGATAAGGGTGTAGTACCATGATAAAATAGCCTAAGACATGATTAAATGAATTTTAAATCCCAATGAAAGTAGGTGAGAGGTGTGAGGAAGAGGCATGAGAAAGAATGTTTTTCATGAGTCAAATGTGGGAGGAATTTGGTTTTTTGGTACAGAAATCTTAGAGGAGTAGAATGATAAAAATACACTTCTAAAGTATCTTTGAACTGAAAGTAGTTCGGTCACATGTTTTGGAAAAATGTGAATAGATTGAGCACCAATTTATGGAATCATAGGGAGCTACATGATTTCTCCTCATGGTTTGGGAACCCAGGAGCCAACCATATGGTTTATTTCTACCAAAAATTGCCAAACCAAGTGCACGATTACCTTATGGTTTAGACCGACAATGGTCAAGTGGTCTAGACTTATCTATGGACACTCCATTACCCACATGGTTTCACCTAGGAGCTGTATGATTCTACCCAAATAGTGTACTACACATAAAAAAATCCATGGTAGATGAATATGAATTGAAAAAGAGATCGACATCAATGACACAAACTATTTCCTGTAAACCATGAACAAAAACTATAAACAAGAAAAAATGTAAAAAACTCAAAAATTATGTTTGAATCCTTCGAAAGTCAATATAAATGAAAATGGAAAAAATCAGAAACCAAAAATGAAATATATAAACAAAATAAAAATCATGTATTGAAAATTCTCTCAATTATTATGATTTCATGCCTTAGAAATACTCAATATCCACAATTTTGAGTTAAATGAAAAGGGGTACCAAACTCAAATAATTAAACTCAAAAAACAAAATAACACCTTAGTTAACACAATTGGAAGAATTAAATTATCATCAGAATCTAACTATTCAACTAAACCCACTCAAAAGATCAAGAGAATGACCGTATTCCATAAGAAAATAAGTAATTATTATGAAAACCATTCAGTCTTCTCTAAAAGACCAATGATTACCATAAAAAAATAGAATCCTTAGGTTTAGATGACCTATGAGGAAAGGGGTTATCCACAATTCACATTCATAGTGGGAAATAAAAGAATAAGTATTTAGTGGAAACATGGATTAAATTTCATAAAATTAAGGATACCAAAGTTGAATCACTACCATGTTAGGATAATAATCATTATCTCAATCAACAACACCCATAAAAAATTGATCCTTTGTATAGAAAAAACCCCACAAAAACCTATGAAAGAACTAAATGTCTTCAAAAATACACATTCTTCCACAATAAGATGATAAAATACAGAACTCACCAATACTAATTCCCACTAAAACAGAACATTACGAAATTATCACAATAATATTTTCTCATTAAAAAATATAACAATACATGATACAAGAATTAAAAAGAAAAAAATGTACACAAAAAAGGTATACATAGTTAAATCAGCGGCACACCAATCAATTTTAATTTCACACTTATTCTAAGGAGGGGATATGAATCAAATCTTCATTTAAAAAATTATATAGTAGAGTATTCGAAGATATAATATATGGATTCAAGCATTATGTGTATTTGAATAATTTGGATATGAATATTTTTATCACCTGAATCTCTACATTAATAACAAACCATGGTTTAATTCCCATAAGAGGGTGAAGAAATAAGATACGGCCTTTTAATTCTGCCAACCACAAAATCAAACTCACGCCATATTCCCATAAATTTACTTTAAATCTCTTCACTCATTTTAGAAAATGAACGTGGATTGGAAACCAGAAATATCCCCACTAACACAGCCTCAAACAAAATGACATTCTTCACCAATATGATAAGGGGTTTAGGTCGAATGTGTACACCATGTTCTATAAAAGATGAGAAATACATATATCAAAATGTTGATATTTATTTGTATCATCCTTTACCAAATATGGGAGATATGGGACAAGATTCAATAAATGATCGAAAAATTCAATATATGATCCTTAACCTTTCTAAAAGAAGAACATATTCCCCACCTTCAACTCCTTATCAGACTCATAAAATTACTATAATAGGAACATGACCATGAATAATTACCATGATATATCTTTTTGAGGTGTGGTATTTGAGACCAAATTTAAACACATCCAAATTGGACCATTGACCATAATGGTAGAAAAATTCAACCATATATAATCAATAAACTCAAATAAATTGAATACCCCTTCAATTCTATAAAACCACTCTTATACTTCCAAAGGACCCATTGACAATAAAATATTTGAGGGTTCAAATTCCAAAAATGAATGAGGAATTCATTTGTTAGAACAACTGGAGCCTTCAATGATAGTGATCTATCTATAGCTGCACAAGTTCATAATTTTTTTAAACATATTTCAAAACATAGCATAAAATAAATTTCCATACTCCACACTCCATGTAATTTTATTATACAATAAATAAATTGAATCCATAATTAAATTATAAACCCTTTATTCTATTAATCCTCTACATTTAAAAAAAATCCCCAAATACAACTTATAAATTGCTCACACTAGCTTTTAAAATTAATAAATAGGAATGGAATTTTTTTTCTAGAACTATTTCAATATAAATTAATTAAAATTCAAAATCAAATTTTCAGATAATTTAATTAAACAATGTTGAAAAACCCATTTATCATTTAAAAAAATTAAAAACATGATGATTTGAAATATGGATTTTCATAATTTAAAGAAATTATTTAAAAAAAATTTGGAATGACCAAATATAAATTACTAGAGTGGGATATAGAAAATGGGTGACTTCAAATTATATTTTGTATTCATATTCCACTCGCACATCTGACACATAGAGTTATCAATGACCTCATTTTGAGCCTCCACATGGCATGGGAGACCGTAAGTGCTCCAAAAAATGAGGTTTCCAACTCCAATTTCAGTGACCACGTAGAAAAAAACCCAAAAAAAATTTAAAAAAACTAAATAAACCAAACATAATAAACCAAATTCAGGAGATTCCAAGAAATATAATAATAAATAAAATCTAATTAAAATAAATCAAAGTCCCACTTCATATGGTTACCAAAAAATTATATTAAAAATTTCTGGCTATATTCCCCCTTGTACCTAGACCCCATGTTCCAATTTTCATATTAAATACACCTTAATATCCAAAATAAAAAATAATGATATGAAATATATATCTTTTGAAGAACCTAATAACTGATTCCTTTTTTTTTTGAACCAACCTGGTTCATTCCCAAACTAGTCACCCTGACTGACTACTGACATGGCCTTCTAGGTATTCCCAATCATCCCATTAAAGAAACATGTGTGATATAACTATAGAGTAACATTGGAAAATATTTCTACCAAGAAAAATTAAAATATGTATTTAAAAACAATTGATAACTCAAAAATAAATTAAATAACTAATTGATGTAACTAAATATAAACTGAAAAAAATATAAACTTATCCTGGTATCTCCATAGATCTCTATATGAACTCCCAGGTCACTCACCAATCCTTGAAGCCAATATCACACCATCATGATCAAAATGAAGCCCGAACGTGCACATGAATCCAATAATAAGAATGGATTTATAGGCACGAGTATTAAAAATCAATAGGTGTTCCAATGTAAACAATTCTAAATCAATGTCATTATAATAAAAGATTCATTTACTACATGCTTGAAATACAATATTCAAACAAGGGGTTTCATACATATTTTCTTATTTTTTTAAAATTTTACTATTAATTTCAAAAATGTTTCCATAAAAGGAGTAGTTTGAGTGATTTTTAAGAGACAAATTGAATAGTGGGGAGTAGATAAAGAAGAAGAGTCCTTATATGAACGATGAATACGAGTATTACACATCCTTCCTTCTAAATATTTTTTTACGAAATCATTGTAATTCAAATGTTCAAATTTACTAATGTATCAAACCCAAACATAGAGAAGAATAAATTGTTACATGAGGGAAATAGAAAATCAGTGCACAAATAAACAAAGAAGATGAGTGACCTAATTTATCCATCATTTATAAAGAAGTGTGTGTATACGTAGAAATAATTGGGATCCCATTAGGGATCCTAGAACATACATGACATGAACCCTCATATTGTTATTCCTAGTGTAATAAAATAGCCATAACGGTCAATTGTACCCTACCTAGCCTAGACAAGGAGAATCAACCCCAGAGTAGAGAATCTCTATACTAAGGGACACTCGATAGAGCGTAATCCAAACCATGAGCATTGAGTGTTTTTTGATATTTAGATAGGTATGCTATGTTCTTATGTCATGTCTAAAATTTGGGTGAGTGAATAAATTCCAAAAAATAATCCATATAAATATATAATAAACACAATTCATTACATGAACCACACAACCAAGAATCACCCCAAAATAACCCCAAGGAATGATCCTCTTTCAATATAACCATCATGTAATTAGGTAACTCCCATGTTGAGGACCTTACATCCCATTTAGATGTTTCCAATGCAAGAAATATATCCCAGGGAGTGTTTTACAAGAAGAATAAATTTCCAAAATTTCAAAACATGCCACATATATTACTTATTTGACCATACATTTTCAATAGGGAACA
Organism: Viscum album; assembly: GCA_963277665.1. Taxonomy (NCBI): domain Eukaryota; kingdom Viridiplantae; phylum Streptophyta; class Magnoliopsida; order Santalales; family Viscaceae; genus Viscum; species Viscum album. The sequence continues at coordinate 1,200,148,330 of OY728157.1, forward strand.
CATATATGACTTATGAAACCGAAGAACCATTAAAAATCCATTTGAGAATCCCAAATCACCATTGATAAATCAAAATTAATTCTAAAAACCAATCAATAATTTCAGAAATATAAATATAATATAAATTACAACCAATATTGTATTCAAACACATCATTTCCAAAGTTTAGTAAACTATTAAATACAACCAAATTCAAGGATAAAATATTTTAATTTCATATCAAATTATTATTATGATAATCACACATCAATATTTAATACAAAATCATGGTGCGGAAGACAATAAATAATTGATTATTTAAATTAAATTACTAATGAATAAGTGAATGTACTTAAAAAATTAGAGTCATCGACAACAACAACATGTAGAAACTCTATAAATGCCAAAAAAAAGAAAGAACTATAAGGAACCATCCATTAAATTCTGTTGTTAAGTTTACTAGAATACACTAATTACATTCCAAAAGTTATTTTCAGCTTATAGTTTTAGTAAATTAAAACAAAATACATATTAATAACCAAGAATAAAAGTTTATAATAATAAAAGTTATAAAAATTTCTATTATAAATTTTTTTTAAATAAAACCTGAGTTCTTTTCAAGAATTTTTTTCATGAAATTTATCTTGGCGGATTATTTTCTATTACAAATCATTAAACCCTACAAGAATCAATTATAAACACATGTGATAAGAACCAAAATTATTATTAATGGATACAAAAGAGAAATAGACCATTATTACATGAATTATTATAAACATATGATTCCATTTTTAGAAGATACACTTTTCACACATAAAGTATCATATACTTACTCTGCGAAAACATGATATTTCCATAAAACGTAGAAAAATAATTAAAAATATATTGGAAACATGGGGAATTACTTATATTAGATTATAACCCTCATGTATACTATATGATTTGTAACCATCACGACTAATTTATAATGTATCCTTCATGATTAACTTATTATGTAATCCTTAGGGATATCTTATGTGGTAACCATTAAAGTTACATTTAGAGTATCCAATACGATAGACCTCTTATATAAACATAACCAATGATTTGGAACAAGATATATGTCCCACACTATATTAAAAAATATTCAGATGAATTAGAAAATAATCATAAAACAAGAATACTTGTACGAAAATATTGCGTTTTAATTTGTTAAAAATATAAATTTTAAAGAGTATTTTCAATGAAATGTCCCTTTCTTAAGGTTATTATTATATAAAATGAGTTTCAACCTCCTAAATAATCGTTTAAATATTGTTATTAATTTATTACAGAACCATAATTATATTTATACTACCTTATATGACACTTTTACATCAACTTTCAACACATTTGTTAATAATATTTTGTTATTTCCATTGTTTCGGGTGCGTTATTTTCATGGTTTCTATAGTTGGTTCATTATGTATTTTCTTATAAAGTGGTATAAAAACTGAAAAAGTGTAATATAATGGTCTTAATATTTATCCAATTTTTTAAATTTTACCATATATCATTTTTCAATTTTTATATGAAGATAAACCATTAGATAAATCATTAATGAAAATGAATTAGTTGATTTTGGTAGTTTTTACTACCATCATGCCCTTATATAATTTTATTTAATATCATGTTTATATAATGGGTAAAGAATAATATAAAACTTATAATATATATAATATAATATTATTTAGCCACAATAATTGTTTGAGAACCACCCATGAAGGTGGTCATGGATAATGAAAGTGTATCGTCCATGATGGGGGTAAATAGATGAAACATAGACTATGTCCTCACTTTTAGAATAAATGGGAGAGCAGAAGGATTTCAACAATGATATTTTTCCGACAACCTCATAAAAATTTAGTATATATAATTTAATGTATTTTTATTCCACTTTGATAAGGGGAGGTTAGAAGAGAATATGAAAGTAAAATAAATTGGAATGAAAATAAACGAAAATGAAAGAGGATTTTACATCTTGAATTCTTCTCCACGAGAACCTCCTTACTAGAATTTGGTTTTATACTTTTATGGAGACCAAAAGTTCTTGGACATAGGGAAGAGTATTTGTAATTTAATTGGTTAGAAATTAAAAAATCTAAATAGCGTTGATGTGTGATGAGAAGATGTTGTGAAAGTTTGAATTTATATAGGAGTAGAGGAGTGTGTGTCGATTTTTTTCTTAATTAGTTTATTAGTTTTGATCCAGAATATGAATTGCTCGAGACTAATCACTAAATATATAAAAATAATTTACTCATTTTCTAGAATACAGTCTTACCTCAGCCATACAACATCCATGACTCAATATTTCATGTATTTAGCTTATACTCTAAATTACTATATTTCACTATTCAACAAAATTCACATATTTTAGAAAAATAAATAAAAATAAACACTGTAAATATTTCTAGAATTGTAAAATTACAAAATTAACTTTGTTTTATGAAAACAATTTTATAAATATGAGAAATATAATTTTTATTTAAAATCATAATAATTCAAAATATAATCATATTAATACTATGACTGATTTTATAACACCTTGAAAAATTAATTAGGGTCTTATAATACTATCTTATAATCATAAGAGAATAAAATATTAATTTATGTGTCTATTTATGAAAATATATTTTCATTTAAATAATTAAATTGAGTATAAAATTATAAATAAATATTTATGTTTAAAAAAATACCACAACTTCATTTATTGTTTTAAAAAGAATTATTTACTTATTCTAGATATAAATATATCATATTTTTAAATATAAGGTACATAAAATTTATTTATACTCCCATAGGTGAGGATATTATTAAAAATATTTTTTTGTACATTTATGTTGAATTTGACTATTTAATTCTAGAATTAATTAAATATATTTTAAAAGTAACTGGGTTGTTAAATTTCTCCCTTCAAGAATTTGTATCCTCACAATTTATTTAATAACTTAGTAAAAAAGTTATTATACACTTCCCTCATAGCATTTTCATATTTACATGTTTCTTTATAACCATATTGTTTTTTAAAATACATTTACCTAGTGTATTATCTTAGTCACAACACTTCCCCTCTATGATCATGAATCAAAATAGGATTTTCTTTATAAGAAATATTCTCTTCAAACTAAACAACTTCTGGGCTCAAAAATGAGATGAATCTGGAATATTCTTTCTCAATATAGAAATATGAAATCATTATGTACATGAGATAATATCAAAGGAAAATACACTTAGTATTCAACTGGTATAACTTTATTTAGTATTTCATATGGTTCAATGAAATATAGATTGATAATTACCTTCATTCCATAGAAAATTCCTCTTTTCTATGAATACAATTTGAGAAAAAAAATTATCACATTCATTGAAAAAATGATAATTACTCTGTTTATCTGCATAAATTTTCTTACCACTATGATCTATATTCATATTTTTTTAGATCATATTTAATTTATCATCCACTTCCTCAACTAATTCTGGTCCCATAAAATTTCTTCCCCAATTGCAGCCCGAAGTTCTAGAGTTCAACACCAATATCTACACAATGGATCAAAATTGTGCATCAATATACTTGAATGAAAACTATTATTATTATAAAACACATATAATGAAATATATTGATCTCAACATCCATTGTAATCCATTAAACAACCTCTAAGAATGTCCTCCAATAATATAATAGTTCACTTTGACTATCCATCAGATTGATGATGAAAAGTTTTACTGAAATTTATTTTAGTTACCAATGACTTAAAAAGTCATTTACAAAATTTTCATTTGAAATTAAGATTATATTTGGCCACATTGGATAAATGAACCCCATCCAATTCAATGATCTCTTTTTTATATTGTCGAAAAAGCTGATATAAATAAATATAATCTCAAATAAGAAGAAAATGTTAAAATTTATTCAGTTGATAAACAACAACCAAAATGACATTATTACAACAATATGTCTTTGGTGGTCTCGTCACAAATTCCATGGATATATTTTAAAATTTCAACTCTAGAATTGAAAAAGGCTGAAACACCCTCTTTGGTAGTTTTCATTCTACTATAACCAAATAAAAAGTCAAATATCTCACTACAAAATCAATAATATATTTCTTCATTACATTCCACAAGTAATACTCCTGAAGGACTATATAAATCACAATGATAAAAGGATGAACTAAAAATATATAACTATGAACATCACATAATAAATCATTCTAAAATAATGAATGACAAGGAACCCATAATCTTATTCCAACTCTCAAAAGAAAATTTTTGTCAATGTTAAATTCCTGAAACATACCCATTTTCAAAAAATCTACCATTTTCTTTAACTCATGCACATCCTTCTATGATTTCTTAATTTGTCCTTAGTGGGATATCTACAATAATACTGAAAAAATAGGGAAATTTCTTATATGAATAACATCCAAGACAAAATTTATTAAATAATTAACTGAGGGGTTATGTTATTTTCATAACATGGTTAATGTAGGATGATGTTTTTCACCCAATTCACCTACCTCATTGTAGTATTTTTGAGGAATGTAATTGATCATGAAATAATAATCCTTCAAGAGTTCTAACACTATTTTATAGCTCATGTTCAATTATTTCTGAGTAAATATATACATCGTACTTTTATGGTCAGTATATATATCAAATTTTCCTCTATATTAATAATTCATCCAAATATTTATGAAAAAAAATATATTTCCATGTCTTTAGTATGATAATTTAACTCATGGTGTTTTTGTTTTCTTAGAGTATAATCAATTAACAGATCATTCAACATAATAACATGACCGATACCCTTCAATGAAGAATCACTGTATAAGAAAAATAAACATTTCGGGAAGGATGTGGAGATACTATAACATTCACCAATATACCCTTTTTCCTTAAATTCACATTATTATATAAAAATAAATTTAACCCCTTTTCATGTTAACAGAGTTAGTAGGCCAGATAACAATGAAAAGTGCTAAAAAACCTTCAGAAATAGCCTGTTAATCCCATAAATCTACAAATCTATGTAACAACTATATTTATATTCCATTCATAAATATCTATTGTTTTTGAAAGATCAAATTTTATTCCATTATTATTTACAATGTTCCTCGGAAATGAAATCTATCGCACCCAAAAAGAAAACTTTGTAATTTTTTGTATAACATATGTTCATTAATTGTTTGTCAAAAAAAATTATTTTTATTATCCAAATAACTTCTAAAAAATATCTTATATATTTAATGAAAAAAACAAAAAACTTATACAAATATTCATGAAAGATTCTATTTATAATATCCATAAATAGAACGGTGGATTTTTTCAAACCAACAGGAATAAAAAACAAATTCAAAATACCCATATATAATTTGAAAACCAGTGTTTGTAATTTCATCCTCCTCTATCATAAATTGATGGAACCTATATCATAATTCAGTATTGAAATAATTTTAACCTCCGAGGAGTTGTTAAACCAAGTCATCAACACATGTAAAATAATACTTATTCATAACTATGCTGTTATTCAAATTTCATTAATCAATGAAAAACCTCATGGAACCATATTTATATTTAATAGAAAAAAGAATCACCCCATTTTGTTGTTCTTGTTAGAATAATAAATTTATCATGAAAATCCTGAAGTGTCTTTCTCTATTTTAGAATTTCCACTTGATAAATTAAATAAGGGGGTTTTTTAATTTTTCATAGAATGAGTAACTAAGATAATAAAATATTCAAATAAATGATGAGGTATTTCACTAAGAAACAAAACAAAAAAACATACAAGTATTCATTAAGCATTATAAAATTTGTAATCTAAATATTTCCCGTGTTTTTAACAATATGTGATGATAACATTCATTTTTGTATTTTTGAAGATTCCAAACATCCCAATATGTTATAAGTGGTATAGGTTCAATATTATATATGATCTAAAAATATTTATAAATAATAACTTAATGGATCTATACGAAATTATTACATAAAAACAAGAAATCCATTCTATACCAAGAATAAAATCAACCATCAATAAGGCTAATAAACAAGGATTATTGGTAATCTCATTCCATCGACAACAACCAAAATATTGTTAAAATGACTTGTTTTTTGAATATTCATCTCTTGTGTTTTAACCATAAGCTCATTTTTATTTTTGTGAGGTGAAATTTACAATTACCTAGAAAATTATTCGGAAATAAATTATTTTGTAGACACTGAATTAGATAATACATTATCAAAATCTAAGTAAACAATATAAGTTCTTCATAGAACTTAATTGGAAGACCCATCATCTTATTAATTAGTTGAATTGGATTTGAATGCACCTTTCTACTTACAATCTCTCTACATCCCATCATTCGGATATTTATTTCCACTTGTATTTTCTTAATGACCCTTCTTATCACCTTTAATAGACATCACAATTTTTTATTAGAAATAAACACGCCATAACTAAGATATTTTTCTTTGTTATCTTTGAAAATATATCCATACATACCACATCAGAAACACTTCCTAGATTTTTATTTAATTCCCCATAATTCTTTTTACCACACACACCACAAATTGAAAACCTCATTTTCTTAAATTCATATTCCCCTGATTAACAATTACATATCACTTACCATATATATCTATTATTATTATTATTGTTTTAAAATTACACATGATAATCAAAAAAACTATTTTTACCCTAATAGAACATAAAATTAGTTTCTCATAATTTTTTAATTCACAAGAGGCCAAATCCCTTCAATATGTTGGCATCAACCCTATTTATAGATGATTTATTCTACTATCAAGATCTTGAATAATATTTTTATAATACCTTGACAATCGGGTGATGTTATCTTCATAAACGACCGATAAATATTCTTAATATTTTGAAATCAATGACTTTATTTTCTATTCTTAGTTTAAACTCCTTAGGAAAATATGTTTGAATGAAAATATTCTTAAATTTATTCCATTCTCAGGAATCAAATTCCTCTCTATCTCAGATATTATTGACCTTTGGCAATCACTATCCGGATTCATAGTCAAAATCTTAAAAAGAATTTCTATAATATTGATTATCAAAACACCACATGAAATATAAAATTTTTAAATGGATTTAGTCGACCGGTCATCCACTACTAATTCAGAAGATCCAATAAAAGAAAGAGGGTGTTGCCTCAAAAAACTGGTCCACATTCATCTTTTTCTTTAATGGTAGCATTGTATGTTCTCATGCATATATTATGACACTATTTATATATGAATAAATTTATCCATTATTGTCACAAAATCCAGAGAACCAATTCACACCATTCTAGGTTTCATTTTCAGAGAGATAGTGTCCTCTCAGTGCGTTCCTTCTACAAATTCCCTATTTCTTCTTTGTAAAACTGTTTTGAACTAAAATATCTAGGATGAAGTAACATGGTAACATTAAAATTATATATCATTTCAAACTAACTATAATGTGTAAATCATTTATGGTATTATATTCAAATCATCTAATATCCTAAATTTTTCTAAATCATGCTCTGATTCAATCTTTAAGGAACCTCTCTTAGGCATTACATTATCTACTCAATTCAACTACAACACAATTTTTATATTCTCAATGATCAATTTAGTTTAGAGTTTTAGAGAATTATAAAAATATGTATATAAATAAGAAATAATACATAGTGGATACAACTAAAAAGTATTGATTTCTTACTTAAGAAAAAATAAAATATAAAGACATGGCTTCTTTTCATGAAAATATTCCCAACATTCATGTTGGACCTTCTTTTCTCTTAGAAATAATTGAACCCTGTGAAAAAAATTAAAAAAATATTGATTAACGAAAAAAGATTAATAAGGGATATAAAATAGAACGTAACCATTAGTATATGAATTCATATAAACATATGAAATTATTATCATAAGATATACTTCTCCTCATTAAAGTATCATATACTTACATTGTAAAAACATGAGATTTCCCTAAAACATATATAACATAAATAAAATATATATGCAACATGGGGGAATTATATACATAAAATTATTACCCTCTTGGATACAATATGTTTTTAAATCCTTATAACTACCTTATAATGTAACCATCATGACTATCTTATGATGTAACCCACAAGGATACCATATGGCGTAACCATCACAGTTAATCATTGTGTAACCATTACGGGTGACTTCCTACATAAAAATACCAAATTCATTGAAGGGATATATAGATACTACCCTTAATCATATAATATTTCCATGAACCAGGACATAATCATAAAACATGAATAATATCTTAAAATAATTCCATTTTAATTTTTTAATAAATGAAATATAAAAGAGTATTTTTATATAAAATCCCCTTACCTTTGCCTCGACTTAATTAAAACGAGTTCCAAATAAATATATAATTATTTAAAGATTTTTATTAATTTATTTATGATATATAAAAATGTTTATTATAACTTATTTTACTATATTATACCAATTTTACACCTATTTATTAATAATATATTGTTGTTTCCATTATTTTATGTGTATTATTTTCTTGGATACCAGGGTGGTTACGTTAGGGATATTCTTCTCAATTGAAAAAAACACGATAAGTAGACTAAAATGATATTAATATATTTTTATAATTTTATATGATACCATATATGCTTTTATTTTTTAATATTAGGATGAATCATTAGATAAATTATTAGTTAAAATGATTTAGTTTATTTTGCTGGTTTTTAAGATGGCAGTAAATCGACACATGACATACAATTTTTTTTATTTTTACAATAAATGAAATTGGGGATGGAGATTCGTGATGATTTTTTCAGTAAAATGGTATAATTATAGTATATATAATATACCATAGGTTTAATTCCACTTCGGTATGTGTATTCTATGATAGAATGATAAAATAAATGAAATCAAAAATAAAATAAAATAAAATAAAAGAGGATTTTACCATATGAATTCTTCTCCTTGAGAACTGTAGAGACCCACACTTCAGATACATGGAAATTAAATTACTTTTTGTGGAATAATTAATACATAACCAAAACAGACAGACAAGGAATATAATAGTTGAGTGTCTTTGGAAACTCGGAATATAATCTTCTAATTGTGGTGAAAGATCTTCAATATCTCCCATAAAGATCTTCCCATTTTTTTCATACCTAAAACCTTTCATTAATCCCTGGGTAAAATAAAAAATATAAAGGGTCAGCTTAAATTCTCAGTAAGGGTATGCATTGGTAAAATAAAACAAATCGTATACATTTTAACTTAAAAACATGAACATAATGATTAAAAATCAAAATCAAGAGCAATGACAAAAAAACATGGCAGTACGTAAGGCATAAATCATAATGGAACATTAATTGTGATAAAATAGAATGGGAATACAACATATAATTATGGAATCTGTTAAGAACATGTTATGATTTCCATAGTAGCCAAGGCACTGCATCCAAGACCATCTTAGTAGACAAAGTCCCTTTCTGAATCGAGTTCACTCTTCGTTCCAGTCCTGTATCACTGAACCAGATTAATTTACCATTCTATCCATGTTTATCTCATGAGATATAAATCATTAACCAATGAATTGGAGAGAGATACAGGTCCCACCTATCTCATAATGAAATCATTCTTACTTTTTCCCCAAAATAAACATAAACCATTCATCATAACCCAAAGAATAAAATGGGTTTCATAAACATCATCCCATCATAACATAATCCATATAAAAAAATGGATATCATTTCATCATAAAAATAATAAATCCATTTAAATAATAGATACATTATACTTGAAACATAATCATTCTAAATAATTTCATCTTAGATGGAAAATAGTTTTTACAAAACACTTGAAATGAATTATTGAGGAAAATATCCTATCTTCTTCAAAATCATTTTCTTTTCACAAAATACCATGTAATTTTAAAAGAAAATGTTTTTTTGAAAATAAAAATGAAATCTTGTTGAGTAAGATTCATGAAAATAAGGCGTTATGAAACTATAAAAATACGTTCATGCCTTATAAGTTAAAAAACATTATTCTTGTAATTTAGTTGAAAAAGTGAAAAAGTTCCTCATATAGTAAACAAAAGTAATATTCCTTTCATAACATGTGGGAAATTTAAAAAATGGGTAAAAGGACTTTAAACATACATGAAAACATTTTGAGAAAAAAGGGAATGGATGATAATAATAACACAGTAAATACTTACGAATAAACAATCTTGGATAAAAATGAGATTTGAAAAGTTATCCCTTACCTTAGGTCTAATATGCTTCGTACGTATCCGAACCTCCCCTTCTATGATGAAACTTTTTTAATATTCCTCTTTTGGCACTAGAGTTGGTCTTTTGAGAAGCTCGGAACATACATAATGCTTTTAGGGAAGTGGAGAAGAGAAATGGGCAGGGGTTGGCCGAGATTGGAGGCTCCAGGTGTAACACCCCAGGTAAATAAAGAATATGAAATTTTTATATTTATCCATATTCATTAATAAAATATTAATATGACTTTAAAGGGGATGTTATGCTCGATGGCGTACCCAACACGCAACAACGAGTTTCCTGGGAATCTTGCGTTGCACTCTAATAATAAAATAATATTATTTTAAATGGTAGTTAACATGTAGCCGTTGTATTGGTGGGAATGGATAGAAATAACTAAAATATGATTATATATGTTCTTAAATGTTTTTACATTTATCCAATAAAGGATAGAGGCTTAAAATACGAAAAGAATTCAATTTTAGGCGTATATGCCCTAGTTTTCACTAAAGGTTCACTTATCGCCTTTTGATGGTGAACCATCATTAAATATAGTTTTGTTCACTCTTAAACATTATTTTGGACCAAATAAAACTCTTTTTATGAATCGGGACATCAAAATTTACTTTGTGTAAATTTTTGGTATCTTTCCGATAATGTTCATTTTTTAATGAATAGTGTAAAATGTTGTATTTTAATTCATAACCTCTTTTTAATCTAATTTATTTATATGATTAGATTATCTTTTGAATTGGTTTTAAATTGAAATTAGAATATATTTTTACCATTAAATCCAATAGTTGTCGTTGGAATTAATTTCACTATGAAATCAGACTTAAACTATAGTCAATATTTTGATACTTATTGTTTCATAAAAACACGCTATTTGCTCTGACAGCGGGAATTAATTATGGAATTAATTAATGTGACTTATATGTTTTTAATTTTGTAAAATAGACTTCATTTTTGAATTCAGAATATCAAATATAGCTTAGGGTGAATTTTTGGTATTTTTCTGAAAAACATCAATTTTTGAAGAATAGTGACACCACTAAGTGGTACTTATAAAAACAGTTTTTTCCGTTTAAATGAAATTTTCCCATCTCTGTGTTTTTAATTTCAAAAATCCGACATACATGGTTTTCATTAAGAAGTAAAATGTTGTTCAATGAGATAAAATTAATTTTTTGGTGAATAGTAACTTATTAAGTTTTTAATCGCGATTAGAGGTAATTAGTGTAGTTTAAAGTAAAAAAATGTTTTAATAATAAGAAATGAACTTGACACATGTCCTAACCTAATTTTATGTGTCATGGCCGACCAAGAAAATCCATGGGTCAACTTGGGGATTCCATGGAGCCACTTTGGTTGGGAAATGGCCTAAATAACTTTTTATTTAATTTAAAAGTAAAAATGACACAAACATGATATGTTTTAATAAAACAATTTTTAACTGGGGTTATACAAGTCAGGGTTTTTATTATAAATAGTAATTGCAAAGATAAAAATATTTCCTACATCATAGTAATTTTTTTATAATTTTTAGACATTAAATAAATTAAATTATTTATGACATTATAATGATGCAGCGATGATATCATTATCTGACGATTTAATTAAAATGAGAAGATAATGTGAACTCTATGACCTACACGTGTCCAAAACATATTGGATGGGTGTATTTCGAACCCTTATCACCTTATCCACGAATTATATCAATGTGGGACCTTTTAAAACCGAAACACATTTTCAAATAAAGTAATATTTCTTACTTTCCAAAAGTGCCACTCCTCTCCTCTTATAAAAGGACCCCACCTCTACCTCCTTACCCACACTCCCAAAGCCATTGGCTCGGCCAACCTCTGCCCATTTTGTCTCTCCACTTCCCTATCTTACTCATTGAAGCCTCACATTGGGCAGAAGTCTTCCCAAGGAAGCCTTTGAGCTCTAACCAATGGGAGTTACCCGATTTTAAGGTAATGTCTTCACTTGAGTCATTTTGTTTTATTTTGCTTCTCCAACCCCCTAAACTCTTTTTATTCATTTCTTTTATAACAAATACAGTATCTTAAATATACTAGGATATTGTTATAAGAAGTATTTGAGCTAAAATTACACACACCTACATCTAATGGTTAAAGAACACACTGTTTCTGTGGATGGCGAATTTCTGCCTCACGAAACGATGATTGTTCAACATTCTTATAACACCTTCAAAGGTGGCCATTAAGATGATAATATATTTATATATGATATTTAATATGTTTATGTTTTACTTAAGCTTCTGTATTTTTCATTTATTTCATACATTTATGGTTTCCATTATGGGTAAACGCGATATCTTCATTTAAGGAAGTGCGGACTACAGCCCCCCTCAAAGTGATTTGATTCGTTAATACCATATGTGGTACGTATAAAAGATATATTTAATTATATTATATATGATACCATAATGGAATTAAAATACTATTATGTATCATTATGTTTTAATTCCATTAAATGGAAATGGAATTAGCGTTCATGCGTGCGTACGGCTTACCGTCTCCATGAACGGTACATTTCATTTCTTATCTCAAAATGTTATGTACTATTATAAGTACATATATATAATGGATATATATGTAATATATTACATCTAAATTATGGATATAATTCTGGAATTATAACATATATATATATATATATCTCATTTTGTTATAATTCCATTAATATGACAAAAAAAGAAAGTAGCGTTCATGCGTACGTACGACCTACCGTCTCTACGAATGGTGCTTTTCGTTTTTTATCTCCAAATGATATGGAATAGTATTAAATGAATATTTAATGGATATATATGATAGTTTAATAATTAATACTATTCTGAAAATTATTTACTTATAACTACATGGGCAATCCTTTTTCAAACAAGTTCATTTTTGACTCATGTACCAAACATCGGCAAAAATGTATGATATGAACTAACATTATTAAACAATTATTATAATATTATAATATGTGATATGAACTGAATAATAATCTCTAAAGGAGGTACTTAGTCAATTATTAATTAACCAACGTTTATTATTCAGGAATATAAAGAAACGAACAAGACAAGTTGGAATTGAGGTAAGGGATCTTACTCCTCTTTTTCTTTTTAAGTACACTCTTTTATGTCATTCCCTATAAAGCTCATATTTCTTGTTATTGGGATGTTATTTTATATTACACTTACTGTAAATTTTATGTTCATGTGATGAGAGACCCTATTCTCTCTCATCAATCCATTTTGGAAGTTTTGAGTGGCGCAGTTAGGCTGCCGAATTTTCGTAAGAGATCTAACCTCCCTCTTTCTTTTTAAGTACTCTCCATTATGTCGCTTATTTTAAGATCCTCTTTGTTATGTTGGGATATGTTCTCATATATACCTATTGATTTAAATTTTATGTCCATGTGATGAGATACACTTTTTATCTCACATCAAATCATTCTGATGTGACGCTGTTAGGCTGTCAAGGGAACTTTTTAACCCAATTTCGATTTCTTTGGGTTCAACATGAAGTTATTGAATATGTCATCTTTTGAATATGTTTGAATGACCTTTTATTGTTTAAAACTTAATATCCACTTATATTGCGTTTATTTATATTTTTCACATATAATTTTGAGATTGATTTATCCTTAATTTAAGAATACATTCTTTATAAGGGATTTCATCACATTTGACATGTCTATTGAGACTTCATTGTTGTTATGCACCAATTTACTCTTATATGGTGTATATACTATCCCTTGGAATAATATATCATGAATCCATTTATTATCATGATATTATAAAGTTCTGACTAAATGTTATTCCTCAATTATAGTATCCAAGTGTCTCTAATTTTGGTAAAACCCATTTTACCAAAATATCACTTTAAATGTTTTAATTATTTGTTCTTATTAATATCCATGTTTTAAAAATGGTTTTATGGATTTGTTTATATGGATTTTAATGGTTTAAAATTTTAAAAGCTTCAAGGTGGTATGGGACACTTTGTTTCCAAAATCTCTTTACTAAATTTTTTAAATGTTTTTGGAAATGGTTTCTTTTTGAATGGATTCATTATTTCAATATACTAAAATGTTATATTGTGATTGAAATGTGGAAATGTTATGTTTCCTTTATGCATGTTTTATGTGATACATTTATGTTATGGTTCTTGGGCATTTTTATGAAAACGAGTGGTTCCGTGATAAACTAAGGGCGGGTGAGCCCGATATAGCTCTCCAATGCATTGGGTAATGCGAAGGAGTGAAACGGTAGGGTTTCTCTGAAGAGATTTAGGGAATATACTGTGATAGGTATTCCAAACGTAACCAAGAGGGTTACTCCCTACGTAAGAATGTTATGAATGCCATAAGTTACCTTTATGTCTTATGATTTCTATGATTTATTCATGGTTTGATGAGGTATGTTAAAGTGCCTATGTTATATGGGTAAAGTATGATTTCATTCTTATGTATATATGAACTCATGTTTCCTTTCCATATTTTTATAACCCTTACTGAGCTCTTTATGCTCATCCCAAGTTTTTGAAATGTTTTTCATAGGTCAAGGTAAAGGTACATGATGTGATGATAGTGTCAAGGATGTGTCAAGATAGAATCCATGTTTTATTTTAAATATGTTTCCGTTGATGGGAAGAATGAATACTGTCTTTTATGTAACCACTTTGTTTAAATGTGGAATGTAATGCATGTTTCATGATCTAATTCTATAAAACTCTAAACCTGAAAAGATCCTCAACGTGTAATCTTGTAATAACTCAAGATTAAGTATGGTTTTAAGGCTGAGGCCTTATAGTTGGTATCAGAGGTCGTTTTAGATAACATTAGAGGTTAGGGTCTTCTTTAAGCATAAGTGACATTACCATAATGGTTAGGATTTCAGAAAGATTCCTAGTTTTAGATAATGTTAAGGAGTAAGTATATCTTAGTGTTTATCATACTCATTAGTACATGTTGGTTTTGTTGATATACTCACACTGACCTTTTTGGATTTAGTAAATGGATGGATCTAGCAGGAACCAAAGTAATAGTGGATGTGAAGGAAACTGTGACAGTTTTTTGAGAAAGAAACTGAATGATATGGTAGCTTCAATGAGAACTCTTGTGATTATCCTCAACCAACTATATGGAGTCATAATTGACCACCTAAACCTTGTAGATTTCTCTAAGGCATCAAATATGCAAGAAACAAATCCCTACGGAAGTAAAGGTAATACTCATAAAGGTAATTGTGTTCAAAAACCTATGTGTCAAAGATGTGGAAAGAAACACCTAGGAAAATGTTTCAAAGGGACAGAAATATGCTTTAGATGTGGAAATGAAGGTCATAAAGAAAGAACCTGCCATGGAAAAAGGAAGCATCCAGTTAATTCGAGGAATGGGAAAGAAGTTCTTTCTGAGGGATCAATTGAATGTTTTAAATGTGGTTTGCATGGTCATTATGCAAACACATGTCCTATGAAGAATTTTCGTTAATGGGGTCACCATGAGCGTACAAATGTTCGTTTACCAATACCTAATGCAATTCCGATTGAGGATGAAGAAACTGACAATGACCAATCAAAGGTATGTACTATTTCATGACTATTGTTTTCCTATTTTGGAATCATAGGATATGATCCATGATTTTGTTTTTAGGAAAGAGGTATTTCGGAATAATTTGGAAAGGAATGGTTAATGGATCATGAATAATTTTGAATGAGAAAGATGTCAACATATAAGGGCTTCAAGAGTTATGGTGAAATTCTTATGAGTATTAAATCTCTTTTGATGATGGGGTTACATTAGAATACTTTTTATATTATGTGTAACCCTGATGCTTAATATAGGAAAATTTTATTCAAGGAATAATTATCTTTTCTTTTGTGGACATAGTTATAAAGAACCATTTGGGTTTATATGAGCCTTACTTTTGAGGTAATTATGGGTTACTATATGTTATGATTGATGTGAAAGGCATGAGATAAAATTGAGGTTAAATTATGTTATGGTTATTTTTTATGATTTTATCCCTTTTGGGGAATGATTTGAGAATTATATAGTTTTGGAAAAAGGACAACACGTAGACCGTGTGACTACACATCACGTCGGACAAAGCTGCGGGAATCGAACCCACAATCAAAGTGCAACTGGTATTTATCGCCTACCACGGCACTACGTGAAGTCCCTGGTCAGTTTGACTGAATATTTTTAGTTAGATGATTTTATTAATTAAGAGTAAGTTGATTCTGGGTTATCTATGGAAATTTATTAACCTATCATGGATGATATGTGATTAGATTAATTACTTTTCAATACGAGACATTAAGAGCAAATGATGTTGTTTGGAGATAAATGTTATGATTTAGCTTGGAAGACTATGTGACTAAATCCTTCAAATATTTGGGCTTCAATCTTAGTTTGGTTTACATTGAAGAATTTTTATGGACAAATTGGTTATCAAATGGTCCTCGTTGAACTTTGTGTTTTTTGGACAAATTTTGATATTAAGAATAGATTTTCTTTTTAAAAAGGGTTATCCATTTCTGGATTATCTGATCTTGTAGTAACCTTTTTGGTTTTAGTTTTGGTTAAGGTTTGAAGACATGGGAAATGTATAGTTTTTTTTGTGGATTAGGTTCTCCTCTAGAAGTTGTTTATAGTACTCTTAATGCGAACAAGTCTTCCTGAATACTCGTCTTTTGGAGAAAGTATGAGTCTGTGTAAGAAATCTAGTAAAAGTTGAAAGTCAACATGATAAGTAAGTATGTTTCATTATGTTTTAGTTAATCTCAAAAATAAATTCCTCAATAAAAAGTAACATAAAACAAAAATGTTGTCTATTAACTTTTTCTACTGGGGAACCCAACACTGTTTAACCCATCACAAGTTTGTGATTTTCTTACTATTAACTTTCTCCTAAACATGTTTTCTATAACTCTCCATCAGATCATGACCCTATGTTTTCTCCTCCATGTCCATGTTTTCTTACATGGAATCCTAGTATGGGTTAACTCGAGATGACGTCTATACTTATCTTTCTTTATTTTAAAGTGATTGTTTTACTGACTCTTGTTTCGATGTGGGATTTTAAATGAAGTTTCTGAGCCCAAATTTAAAATTGCGAGGACTCAATTCCCAAAAGGGGGGAAGGATGTAACACCCCGGGTAAATAAATTATATGACATTTTTATATTTATCCATATTCATTAATAAAATATTAATATGACTTTAAAGGGGATGCTATGCTCGATGGCGTACCCAACACGCAACAACGAGTTTCTTGGGAATCTTGCGTTGCACTCTAATAATAAAATAATATTATTTTAAATGGTAGTTAACATGTAGCCATTATATTGTCGGGAATGGATAGAAATAACTAAAATATGATTATATATGTTCTTAAATGTTTTTACATTTATCCAATAAAGGATAGAGGCTTAAAATATGGAAAAAATTCAATTTTAGGCGTATATGCCCTAGTTTTCACTAAAGGTTCACTTATCGCCTTTTGATGGTGAACCGTCATTAAATATAGTTTTGTTCACTCTTAAACATTATTTTGGACCAAATATAACTCTTATTAAGAATCGGGACATCAAAATTTACTTTGTGTAAATTTTTGGTATCTTTCCGAAAAAGTTCATTTTTTAATGAATAGTGTAAAATGATGTATTTTAATTCAAAACCTCTTTTTAATATAATTTATTTATATGATTAGATTATCTTTTTAATTGGTTTTAAAGTGAAATTAGAATATATTTTTACCATTAAATACAATAGTGGTCGTTGGAATTAATTTCACTTTGAAATCAGACTTAAACTATAGTCAATCTTTTGATACTTGTTGTTTCATAAAAACACGCTATTTGCTCTGACAGCGGGAATTAATTATTAAATTAATTATTGTGACTTATATGTTTTGAATTTTTTAAAATAGACTTCATTTTTGAATTCAGAATGTCAAATATATCTTAGGGTGAATTTTTGGGATTTTTCTGAAAAACATCAATTTTTGATGAATAGTGACACCACTAAGTGGTACTTATAAATACTGATTTTTCCGTTTAAATGAAATTTTTCCGTCTTTGTGTTTTGAATTTAAAAAATTCGACATATATGGTTTTCATTAAGATGTTAAATGTGGTTCAATGGGATAAAAATAATTTTTTGGTGAATAGTAACTTATTACGTTTTTAATCGTGATTAGAGGTAATTAGTGTAGTTTAAGGTAAAAATAAAGTTTTAATAATAATAAATGAACATGAAACATGTACTAACCTCATTGGATGTGTCATGGACGACCAAGACAATCCATGGGTCAACTTGGGGACCCCATGGAGCCACTTGGGTTGGGAAATGACATAAATAACTTTTTATTTAATGTAAAAGTAAAAATGACACAAACATGATATGTTTTACTAATACAAATTTTAAGTGGGGTTATACAAGTCAGATTTCTTATTATAAGTATTAATTGGAAAGCTAAAAATATTTCCTATATCATAGAAATTTTTTTATAATTTTTAGACATTAAATAAATTAAATTATTTATGACATCATAATGATTCAGCGATGACATCATTATCTGACGATTTAAATAAAATGAGAAGATAATGTAAACTATATGACCTACACATGTCAAAAACTTATTGTATTTGTTGATTTCGAACCCTTATCACCTTTTCCACGAATTATATCAATGTGGGACCTTTTAAAACCGAAAAACATTTTCAAATAAAGTAATATTTCTTACTTTCCAAAAGTGCCCCTCTTCTCCTCTTATAAAAGGCCCCCACCTCTACCTCCTTACCCACACTCCCAAAGCCTTTTTATCGGCCAACCTATGCCCATTATGTCTCTCCACTTCCCTATCTTACTCATTGAAGCCTCACTTTGGGCAGAAGTCGTCCCAAGGAAGCCTTAGATCTTTAACCAAAGGGAGTTACCCGATTTTAAGGTAATGTCTTCACTTGAGTCATTTTGTTTTATTTTGATTCTCCAACCCCCTAAACCCATTTTATTCATTGCTTTTATAACAAATATAGTATCTTCAATATACTAGGATGTTTTTATAAGAAATATTCGAGCTACACTTACACACACCTACATCTAATGGTTAAAGAACATACTGTTTCTGTGGATGGGAAATTTCTACCTCACGAAACGATGATTGTTCAACATTCATATAACACATTCAAAGGTGGCCATTAAGATGACACTATATTTATATATGATATATAATATTTTTATGTTTTACTTATGATTCTGTATTTCTCATTTATTTCATACCTTTATGGTTTCCATTATGGGTAAACACGATATCTTCATTTAAGGAAGTGCGGACTACCGCCCCCTCAAAGTGATTTGATTCATTAATACCATATGTGGTACGTATAAACGATATATTTAATGATATTATATATGATAAAATACTGGAATTAAAATACTATGATGTATCATTTATGTGTTAATTCCATTAAATGGAAATGAAAGTAGCATTCATGCGTACGTACGGCTTACCGTCTCCATGAACGGTACATTTCATTTCTTATCTCAAAATGTTATGTACTATTATAAGTACATATATATAATGGATATATATGTAATATATTAAATCTAAATTATGGATATAATTTTGGAATTATAACATATATATATATATATATCTCATTTTGTTTTAATTCCATTAATATGACAAAAAAAGGAAGTAGCGTTCATGCGTACATACGGCCTACCGTCTCCATGAACAGTGCTTTTCGTTTTTTATCTCCAAATGGTATGTAATAGTATAAAATGAATATTTACTGGATATATATGATATTTTAATCATTAATACTATTCTGGAAATTATTTACTTATAAATACATGGGTAATCTTTTTTCAAACAAGTTCATTTTTGACTAATGTACCAAACAACAACAAAAACGTCTGATATGAACTAACATTATTAAACAATTATTATAACATTATAATATGTGATATTAACTGAATAATAATATCTAAAGGAGGTACTTAGGCAATTATTAATTGACCAACGTTTATTATTCAGGAATATAATGAAACGAACAAGACAAGTTGGACTTGAGGTAAGGGATCTTACTCCTCTCTTTCTTTTTAAGTACACTCTTTTATGCCATTCCCTCTAAAGCTCATCTTTCTTGTTATTGTGATGTTATTTTATATTACACTTAATTTAATTTTTATGTTCACGTGATGAGAGACCCTATTCTCTCTCATAAATCCATTTTGGATGTTTTGAGTGGTGCCGTCAGGCTGCCGAATTTTCGTAAGAGATCTAACCTCTCTCTTTCTTTTTAAGTACTCTCCTTTATGTCACTTCTTTTAAGCTACTCTTTGTTATGTTGGGATATGTTCTCATATATACCTATTGATGTAAATTTTATTTCTAAGTGATGATATAAACTTTTTATCTCACATCAACTCATTCTGATGTGACGCTGTTAGGCTGTCAAGGGAACTTTTTAACCCAATTTCGATTTCTTTGGGTTCAACATGTAGTTATTGAATATGTCATCCTTTGAATATGTGTGAATTACCTTTTATTGTTCCACACATAATATACACTTATATTGGGTGTATTTATATTTGTCACACATAATTTTGAGATTGATATATCCTTAATTTAAGGATACCTTCTTTATAAGGGATTTCATCACATTTGACATGTCTATTGAGACTTCATTGTTGTTATGCACCAATTCACTCTTATATGGTGTATATACTGTCCCTTGGAATAATATATCATGAATCCATTTATTCTCATGATATTATAAAGTTCTGACTAAATGTTATTCCTCAATTATTGTATTCAAGTGTCTCTAATTTTGGTAAAACCCCTTTAACCAAAATATCGCTTTAAATGTTTTAATTATTTGTTCTTATTAATATCCATGTTTTAAAAATGCTTTTAAGGATTTATTTTATATGGATATTAATGGTTTAAAATTTTTAAAGCTTCAAGGTGATATGGGATACTTTGATTCCAAAATCTCTTTATTAAATGTTTTAAATGGTTTTGGAAATGGTTTATTTTTGAATGGATTCATTATTTCAATATACTAAAATGTTATATTGTGATTGAAATGTGGAAATTTTATGTTTCCTTTATGCATGTTTTATGTGATACATTTATGTTATGGTTCTTGGGCATTGTTATGAAAACGGGTGGTTCCGTGATAAACTAAGGGCGGGTGAGCCTGATATAGCTCTACAATGCATTGGGTAACGCGAAGGAGTGAAACTTTAAGGTTTCTCCGATGAGATTTAGGGAATATATTGTGATGGGTATTCCAAACGTAACCAAGATGGTTACTCCCTACGTAAGAATGTTATGAATGCTTCAAGTTACCTTTATGTCTTATGATTTCTATGGTTTATTCATGGTTTGATGAGGTATGTTAAAGTGCCTATGTTTTATGGGTAATCTATGATTTCATTCTTATGTATATATGAACTCATGTTTCCTTTCCATATTTTTATAACCCTTACTGAGCTCTTTATGCTCATCCCATGTTTTTGAAAAGTTTTTCACAGGTCAAGGTAAAGGTACATGATGTTATGATAGTGTCTAGGATGTGTCAAGAAAGAATCCATGTTTTATTTTAAATATGTTTCTGTTGATGGGAAGAATGAATACTATCTTTTATGTAACCACTTTGCTTAAATGTGGAATGTAATGAAAGTTTCATGATCTAATTCTCTAAAACACTAAACCTGAAAAGATCCTCAACGTGTAATCTTGTAATAACTCATGATTAAGTACGGTTTAAGGCTGGGGCCTTATACCAGGTGTTGTGAAGAGGAGAGGGAGGAGTTTCCCTTTTATAAGGGAGGAGAGGGGCACCTTTGGAAACCTCAAAAATATTAATTTATAATAAATAAAAACCCATTTAAAAACCTCCAAAAATGACTCATATGTGACGATTAGATGGTATAAGGTTGTAATATCATCAAACAATTAAATTTAGACATGTTTTGATTTTATTTTAAACCTTATAATCTTGATTTATCCTTATTTAACCTATTTAATTTTATTTGTGGTAATAATGTCATAAATTTTATGTGGTCATAAATACATACTTATGTGTGGTTAATTATACATAATTTGATTATTTATGTCATGTTAGATCATATAAATTTTAATTTGTTATTTCTAAATATTTTTGTAATTTTTAAACAATTCAATAATATAAATTATTAATAGAGTTAATTTTGACCAAATTCCTTTATTTGAATTTAAATAAATTCCACAGAGAATATATTAAAAAAAACATATTTAATAGATTAATAAAAAGTCATATTAATCTGGAATATTAGTGGAGGACATTAATTAGTTCATATAATATTTACTTTGATATTTTTAAAATCATTTATTTGATATTTCTCTTAATAAAATAATTAATATATCATATTTTATTACTATTTAATATACTTATTTTTTGTATATAAGTTATAAATAAAATACTATGATGAAGATAAATATAATAGATTTAATAATAATACTTTTAGTTGAATATATCTTCTAAAAAAACCCACCTTTAATATTTTATCTTTATTAAAGTATGAAGGTGAAAACATTGACATCATTTAAAAAAAATAAATTAAGTGTAATAATCACTTTTATAAGGCTCCAAATGGTAAAATATTAGACAAAATTATGCTTATGGTTTACATGTACATGATAAGTATGTTTTTTTCAGGTTTTTTTGTGCAATTAATGGTCATTATTAGTTTAATAATAACTATATTATTGATTTTTTTTACTAAATAAACAATTTCTACATCACTATTGTGTCACCATTAATGAAACATATTTCATCCCTAAAAATTATAAATAAATTCTAATTATGTAAATACTTTTATTATATATCATTATACTATTTATATTCGAGGTTTTATGATGTTTATCACTAAATTAAAATTATTACACTTATTCGGTATAAGAGAGTGACATGTGGTCACCTTCTTTGGTTTTAACAATAATCACATCTGTTTCATGGTCAAAAGTCCATTAAATGAATCTATTTAGACCCTTAGGTGATATGGGTCAACTTTTATTCATCCAATATAATTTATTCAGGTGGTAGGGTAATTTTATAATCTTAATTTTACCCATAATTACCCAGTTTACCTTAAACTGTGGTAAATAAAATTTACCATAGTTACTGTTCAGAAGGACCAAAAATAAAATGAATCCTATTAACATAATTTAGACCTAATGATTTCAAATATGGAATCAATTTTTCCAAATTCAAAACACATAAGTTTTATTAATTAATTTAAAATAAATCCCGCTATTGAGAAAATTGGTTTTAAATGTTAAAACGTTGCAAAAGAACGAAATGTTATTACTTATGAATTCAATTTAAAATTAATGTTAAGGACTTACATTATATTAAATGGTAAAAATATATTCTATTTATACTTTAAAACCATTCAAAATTATTATTTAACTCTATAAATTATTTCGATGAAAAAAGTTGTTTTTAATTAAAATTTAGCGTATTTTTACTATTTATTAAAATAAGGAACTTATCAGAATAATATCAAAAATTTATCCCAAGTAAATTTTTAACTCCCAACTGAAAAAAAGAATTATATTTTGTCAAATTTAACTTATAAAAATGTCAAAAACTAGATTTAAAGTGGGTGCACTACCAAAAGGTGTCAAAACTACATTTTTTTTGGAAAATACTCCTTTTACCGAAAAAATTATTCTGTTCTCATAACAGGTTCTATAAAATGAGGATGATGAATTATAATTTCATAAAATTCAATATTTAGTTACTAATATTCATAACATCTAGTACATAATAATATTATAACAATATATCATTGTTTAGTGAAACATAGTATTGGGTACTACACCCGCTATCGAGGAAGGTCATGATTGCGTGTAAAGCAAGACAAGTAAGGGCTGCCTATAGTGAAAGATCCCTTTGGTGTTGCGTATTTCATAATAAAAACTTATTTCATTTATACATTAAACAAAATCTATACTTAATGTTGCATATAATAATTTCAACAAAACAAACTTGAAATTGTGTGTAACACGAGCAAAGAATAGTGTTGCGTATACTGCAAGCTAATACGGTGTTGTGTATAGTACAAGTGAATTTTGGTTTAGCGTACAACATAGGACATCAATGAAATTAAAAGAATATTGTTGATAATATCTCTGGGTGTTACATTCTACCCCCCTTAAAATTAATTTCGCCCTCGAAATTCATTGGGGTTATAAATAGGTTTCTACTTGAATGTTTCTTTAATAGAAACCCACATCATAAAAAGAAATACCAAATATAAACATTAAAAACCAAACTATTAAACGTAATGGTTACCCAAATTAACTAATCACTGGGTTTCCACATAGGGTAACATAGGTGATAATATGGATATTGAAGAGAAATATAACCATCGCGTTCTGATGGAGAGTGGTAGAGGGAATAGCTTTGATAAATCCAATAGTAAAGAAGCCATAAATTATTTATGATATAAGAAACCATATGATTCATTAGATATGAGAGCACTAGGACTACATTTTTGGATTTCAAGATCATTTCCCAAATATTGAAATTTTTTTATAATTAAAAGAAACACTTGCTTGATTTTGGTACAATATCACTATTGTTCGTGCCTTGTAAAATTTCCACCTTATCTCTTAAAGAAATAAAGTTGAATTTGCCTTCCGTGAAGTGTTAACGAATCATGCGATAGACTATTAGGTCATTCTGTTTGTCTCAAAAAATGGTTGGAAAAAGTTATTAAATATACATAAGTCTATCTATAGTGAGATTAATCATATATAGTTCCTAAAATGGACTTATACTTCATATAACATACCACATAATAAATTAAAACTATTTTATACTAACCAGGTACTTTCTATAGGCCAGTGGTAGGCGATAAAGGTCTGTCACACTTCGGTTATGGGTTCGATTTCCACAACCTTGTCTGAAGTGACGTGTTGTCGGTCATCCTGCATGTTTCCCTTTTTCTAAAACTAAACTATAATAATATTAAAGACATTATTTAAAAAAATCATAGCCTTAAACAATACTATCTAATGTCCAACATAATCCATTCCAATCATTAGACTTATCTGAAATACATCTTTCCAATCTAATAGTATAATTAAAAAAATTTCTGGAAATGTCATCTACTGAGCATGTGAATACCATCATTTATCCCCCATATATCATATGATATATCTTGTTGGTCAGATTCAAAACATGATAGTACCTTAATAATGTATTCTCTTGAAATATTAATTACCATAGAACCTTAGTGAAAACATGAATTGTGTCAACAGTTAACTCTTTCCACAAACCAAAATCCGAAAATTTCTATATTCTCAAACCATGATATCACATTGTCCCTATCTCATTCATGAGCTCATTAATACTATCAACCATCTCATTATCTCCTTATCCATTAATTATGTGCATATAATCTACTTTCAAAAATTATTTCAATCACATTGCATGGTTACCTGTACCATATTCTTATAGAAAACCACAATGGACCAATACACAGATATTTCAATATACTATAAAAGTACCTCAAAAACATTTTTATTGAATTCTAATACATAAGACCTTCAATCCATCCTCTTCAATGATTGGAATGGAATATGTCCTTCCTCTATTTATAAGTAACTTCTTAGGTTAGGGATTTGAGTTGGGTAATGCCAATGTTCTCCACAGATAAGACATTGGACTCCAGAACAGTCTGTCACTCTATGACCCTTTTCTCCACACCGATAACATCTTCCCCTCCGTTTGAGGTATTCCCCAAGGTTATTATTCCCTTCTTTAGAAATCTCAATATTCAATTCTCTATTCTCCTCACCATGAAAACATATATAAAATTCCAACTTCCTCTTATATGATGACTTAGGAATACAAGTAAAGTTCACCTTGTTAATCATATATTGAGATGAACTATTCGGAAAAATAACAATATCATTCTCTCTAGGAATTACACAATTTTGTTGATCATAGTTGCCAATTTTTCCACTGGAATCAATGTTAATATAATTCCTTCTCATTCCCTCCATTGACTAAAACAAGAAACCATATTGTAAGAAATGGATAAAATAACGAGGAACGACATAATTATAAAAAGTCTCATATTGGATGTCTAACTTATAAAAAATTATTTAATCCATGACACCTTAGGTTAAACCTAGGATATTCATGATCATCAACATAATTATAGGACTCTAACCTATACGAAAACTTAGCCTTATAGACATCCCTATACATTCCATAGAAATATCTTTAGGGATCTTACTAAATTTTTCGCATCCTAGTTTTCCAAAGGTTAACAAAACCTTTCCTCTGATACCAACTACAGAGACCCACACTTGAAATAAATGGAAATTACATTAATTTTTGCGTAATAATTAATACATTACAAAAACAGACACAAAAGGACTGTAATAGTTTAGTGTCTTTGGAAACTCGGAATATAATCTTCTAATCGTGGTGAAAGATCTTCAACATCTCTCATAAAGATCTTCCCCTTTTGTTTTATTACCTAAAACATTTCTTTTAATCCTAGAGAAAAGAAAATATATAAAGGGTGACACAAATGATCAGTAAGGGTGAGCATGGGGAAAATAAAACAAATCATATACATTTGATCTTAAAAACATGAACATAATGTTTAAACTTCAAAATCTTGAGCAATGACATAAAACATGGTAGTACGTAAGACATAAATCATAATGGGACATCAATCATGATAAAATAGCATGGGAATAAAACATGTAATTTTGGAATCCATTAAGAGCATGTTATGATTTCCATAGTATCCAAGGCATTGCTGCCAATACCATCTTAGTGGATAAAGTTCCTTTCAAAATCGAGTTCACTCCTCGTTCCAGTCCTGTATCACTGAACTAGATTAACTTCCCGTCCCTTCCATGTATTACTCATGAGATATAAATCTTTACACAATGCATTTGAGGGTGATATAGGTCCCACTAATCTAATAATGAAATCATTCTTAATTGTGCCACAAAATAAACATAAATCAGTCACCATAACCCAATGAATAAAATGGGTTTCAAAAACTTCATCCCATCATAACAAAATCTATATAAAACAAATGGATATCATTTCATCATAAGAAGAATCAAACCATGTAATTAATAGAGACATTATACTTGAAACATAATCATACTAAATAATGTCATCTTATATGGAAAATAGTTTTGACAAAACACTTGAAAAGAATTCTTGAGGAAAATATCCTCTCTTCTTCAAAGTCATTTTATTTTCACAAAATTCTATGCAATTTTAAAAGAAAATAATTCTTTTTAAAATAATCATGAAATATTGTGGAGTAAGCATCATAAAAACAAGGCGTTATGAAACCGTAAAAATACGTTCATGACGTATAAGTTAAAAAAACATTCTTCTCGTACTTTTTTTGGAAAAGTCAAAATGTTTCTCATGTGGTGAACAAAAGTATGATTCCTTTCGTAACATGTGGTAAATTTCAAAAATGAGTAAAAAGTAATTTAAACATAAAAGAAACCCTTTTCTGAAAACATGGGATTGTATCATAACAATAACCCTAATAAATACTTATGAATAAACCTTCTTGGATAAAAAAGAGATTTGAATATTTATCTATTACCTTAGGTTTGATATGCTTCATACGTATCCGGACCTCATCTTATTCGATGCACCTCTTTTAAGCTTCCCCTTAAGGCACTAGAGTTGGTATTTTGAGAAGCCCAGAACCTCCAGAATGTTTCTAGGGAAGTGTATAATAGAAATGTAAAGGGGTTGGCCGAGCTTGGAGGCTCAAGGTGTTGTGAAGACGAGAGGGAGGAGGTGCCATTTTATAAGGGAGGAGAGGGGAACCTTTGGAAACCTCAAAAATATTAATTTATAATAAATAAAACCCAACTTAAAAACATACAAAAATGATTCATATTCTATGACTAGATGATATAGTGTTGTAATCTCATCAAACAATTAAATTTAGGCATGTTTTGATTTTATTTTAAACCTTATCATTTTGATATATCCTTATTTAATAAATTTAATTTTATTTGTGGTAATAATGTTATAAAATTTATGTGGTTATAAACACATACTTATGTGTTGTTAATTAAACATAATTCGATACTTTATGAAATGTTAGATCATATAAATTTTAATTTGTATTATTTAAATATTTTGTGTTTTTTAAACAATTCAATAATATAAATTATTAATAGTGTTAATTTTGACACAATTCATTTATTTGAATTTAAATAAAATCCAAAAAGAATATATTTTCGAAAAAAACCTGTTTAATAGATTACTAACAAGTCATATTAATCTAGAAAATTAGTGGAGCACATTAATTAGTCCATCTAATATTTATTTTGATACTTTTATAATCGTTTATATGATATTTATCTTAATAAAATAATTAATAAAACATTTTTGTATTACTATTTAATATACTTTTTTGTTTTATAAAAATAAAAATAAAATACTATCTTGAAGATAAATATAATAGACTTCATAAGAATACTTTTAGTCGAATTTATCTTCTAAAACAACCCACCTTTAAAATTTTATTTTTTTTAAACTATGAAGGTTACAACTTTGACATCATTTTAAGAAAATAATATAAGTGTCATAATCACTCTTATAAGGATCCAAATGATAAAATATTAGACCATTGGATTCTTATGGATTAAATGTACATGAAAAATAAGTTTTTTCAGGTTTTTTGTGCCATTAATGGTCACTATTAATTTATTAAAAATTATATTATTTATTTTTTTACTAAATAAACTGTTTCATCATCACTATTGTGTCACCATTAATGACAAATATTTAATCACTAAAAATCATAAATAAATTCTCATGATGTTAATAATTTTATTAGATATCTGTAAACTATTTATATTCGAGGTTTTATAATGTTTATCACTAAATTAAGGTTATTACACTTATAAGGTATAAGAGTGTGACATGTTGTCACTTTCTTTGGTTTTAATAATAATTACATCATTTTCATTGTCAAAATCCAGGAAATGAATCTATTTAGACCATTAGGTGATATGGGATAACTTTTATTCATCCAATAGAATTTATTCAGGTGTTACGGTAACTATATATTCTTATTTTCCCTTAATTACCCGATTTACCTTTAACAGTGGTAAATAAAATTTACCGTAGTTATTATTATTAATGACCAAAAAAATTTAGCCTATTAAAATAATTGTGACCTACTTATTTCATGTATGGAATCCATTTTTCCAAATTCATAAGATAGAAATTTTAGTAATTAATTTAAATTTAATCCCGGAGTTGAGAAAATAGTTTTTAAAAGTTAAAACGTTGCAAAAGATTGAAATGTTTTTTCCTATGAATTAAATGTAAAATTAATGTTAATGACTTAAATAATATTAAATGGTAAAAGTATATTCTATTTATACTTTATAAACATCCAATATTATAATTTAACGATATAAATTATCTCGATGAAAAATGTTTTTTTAAATTAAAATGTAGCGTATTTTTACTATTCATCAAAATAAGAATGTTATCAGAAAAATATCCAAAATTTATCCAAAGTAAATTTTTATATCCCGATTCAATAAAAGAATTTTATTTTGTCAAATTTTGCTTATAAACATTCCAAAACTAGATTTAAAGTGGGTGCGCCATCAAAAGGTGGGAAAACTGCATTTTTTGAAATATACTCAAGTTAACCGAAAAAATTATTTTGTTCTCATAACATGTTTTATAAAATGAGTAAGATGAACTATAATGTCATGAAATTCCAAATATAGTTAATACTATTCATAAAAAATCGTAAAAATAATATTATAACAATATATCATTTTTTGGTGAAACACGGTATTGCGTACCACACACGCTATCAAGGAAGGTCTCGATTGCATGTAATGCAAACCCAGTCACGACTGTGCATAATGAAATCTACCATTGGTGTTTCATATATGATAATCAAAAGTTATTTCATTTATACATTAAAAAATATATATACTTAATGTTGTGTAGAATAATTTCCACAAAACGAACTTGAAATTGTGTGTAACACAAGCCAAGAATAGTGTTGTGTATACTACAAGCTAATATGGTGTTGCGTATAGTACAATATAACTTTGGTGTAGCATACAACACAAGAAATCAATGAAATTAAACGAATATTTTTCTTAAAATCCCAGGGTGTTATAAGAACCTTTTTAAGGAACATTCTTTTGGCCTTTTGGTGAGACCAGTAGGTCGTTGAAATTTATAAGAGCATTGGGAATTGAATTGCGAATAAATTAAACAAACAAAAAGGATTTTTTATGTGAGGATATGAGGTGTTGAGGGATTGTATTTATAGTAAAGGAGGGAAGTTTTTTTTACTATTTTAATAATTAGATTACTATTTTGGGTCAAGGATATGGATAATTTGACAATTAGTTAAATATTTTAAAATAATTAATTATATTTCAAGATTATTTGATTATATAATCCACACATTATACATGAATCAATAACTCGTGCATTTTGTTCACTTTAAATTACCATATTTTACTATTCACCAAAATTCATGTAGTTTAGAAAAAAAATCCAAAAACAAAACACCAACCATTTATTGATATATAGAATTCAAAAATGAATTGCATTTTGAGATAATTATTTTCTAAATGTGATAAAATTAATTTTTTTTAAAATAATTATTTATTTAGAAAGTACCAATTTTTTAACTATAACTGATTTCATAACACATTAAAAATTAATTAATATCTCAAAAAATTAAATTATAATCATAAGATATTAAAATATAAAAATATGAATATATTTTAGGAAAATAATTTTTCTTTTAAATAATAAAAATAAATATAAAATTATAAATAAACATTTATGTTTTACAAAAATACCAACACATAATTTATCATTTTCAAAACATATATTTACTAATTCCATGATATAAATATATCATATTATAATTCATAAGATACATAAATTTTAGTTATACTTTTATAGGTGATGTTAATATTTCACTTATTTCATTCTACATCTATAATGAAATTAACTATCTATTTATAATATGAACTAAAATTAATTAATGACAACAAGGTTTTTTATATGAACATGCAAGAGGAAGATCACGAAGAAAAAAAAATAATTTAAAACAAAGGAAACATGAACCCCTAGATTGAAGAGGTGAAGGATGAAAAGAGAACATGTTGAAAATGAAAGAAGAATGATGATAAAGAAGAGGGGAGTGGATCCCCTTGAGAAATCACCAAAAAATAGGAACATATACTCATATAATAACAATGGAAGGATGAGGGATGCATGAGGAATGGAGGATTAGTGTCCAAATTTAAAAATGAGGAAAAATAATGTGTTCTAAAGAAAAAAGGATAGGGTTAGATAGATAAAAATACCTTATTAAATAATCTTGGACTTGTGTATCATTTGGATGCACTGTTTGGGAAAATGTGTGGAAACCGTGTGCCATTACTAGACTCACGGGGAACCAGTAAATTTTTTACAATTATTTTGAGAATATGTATACCATGCTTGTTGTTTGGTGCTATCAAATGTTGATGAACTGTTTTCATGAACGCCATACGGTTTAGTCAAATCACGCTCAAGCTATGAATCCTAATACACAGACACCCAATAACCTCACGATTACACCTAAGGGAGAGAATGATTTCAAAATCCATGAATTACTCATGAAAAACTATACATGGAATACAAAATTAACTAAAACTTGTGTAAACCACAAGGACTCACACTATTTCCCCTTAACCATATATAAAAACCATGAAAGAGAAGAAAAATGACCAAAAACTCATGAATTCATTTGGAAACCGCTATAAGTCAAGATAAAATAAAAATAAGAAATGATAAACCAAAAATAAATGAGAAAAAATGGATGGTGAAAATATATATCACTTTTTCCATGAAATGTGAAAATAATTTGTTATTCATTGGTACAATAGACTACCTCACCTGGAACCGATGTAATTCATTTTCCATTACTATCTCTCATGATTATTAATAGTGATATAATTCATGTGTAAAAATGATATCAAGGAAATTTTAATTATTCTAAAATTAGAATATATCTTTAAAATTCTAAACAATACATGCATATAAAAACTATTACATCATTCATGCATACGTGTAGACTACCATCTATATGAACTGATGTGATTCATTTTCATCACCAAACTACGTAAATGATATATATAAGTATATTTGAAGATGTAATATAATATTTAATATGTAATTATACTTATTTAATAATAAAATTATACTTACCTTATTTCTATAAAGATCCTTGAAAACCGAAATGTTGCACTTTCATAGGTACACCATACCATTTCCAAGATTGTAACTTATTTTATTTATCATAACCATATTTGGTGGTTTTATTTAAATATATTATTGATGCATAAATATTTTAATTATTTCAAGAATATTATTCTAGATATAATGGAATAATTACCACTTTTAATATTTACATCATACAAAAGACATTTTGGACTTAGGTGGAAAACTCATCAAAACATATGGTGTGAACTAAAAAGAATATGTAATTAAATATAATAAAGAAAATAGTGATATAATATGAATAATAAACATGATCATGGATATCAAGAAATTATAAATTAACATAATTTTATCATTCAATATGTTAAAAAACATATATGACAAAATCCATTAAAACTTAGAGACATTCATTTAAAGAATCTTCTTTTAAAAGTTCAACTTTTAGTTATTTTAAAAAACCAGGAATAATATTTTTTATCTTATATAACATGAGAATATTTTCAAACATTCAGGATTTCTTAATTTTTCATGGTATTATTAACATATTATATTTTTATTTTCAACGAATTATTTTTGATTTATATGGTTTCTTTTAAAATAATCAATTTATATTGAAAATTTTATTTTCCTCATAAATTTCCATAATAATATATTTGTAATATAAAATCCCTCATTATTTGTTTCTAGGTATTTAGTTATTGGAAATTAATTTTAATACAATTATCCATTTTTATATCAATTTTTTTAAATATGTGTTTTAATGGTTATTTAGACTGGTTTTACGATGAAAATTGAATGAATTTTTTTTAATCATGATGTCATAATTGAGAATTATAAGTGAATTTGTTGACCTACTATGGATTATATAAAGGGTTGAGCCCAATTACAGCTCAAGGGTGAGAACTATATAGATTATATGAAAGGTTGATCCTCATTATATCCCATGAAAAAAGTTGTGTATGATATAACTTATGTGAAGAGAAAACCCCATTATTTTTCTCAAATTAAATGGATAATTATTATGTTAATCATACATTAATATTATATCTTCAACATGTGGTAATTAAAATTGAAATGGTTTTGAAAGAGTTTTTTGAATGTGAATCTCTGTGATTCCAAAAAAGATTTTTTATTTTGTTGTTACGGGTGTCAATCGTTTTATTTGAGAAAGAAATTCTGTTATTTACTCATGTGGAAATTATTTATATATTCTATAAAATTTAAAAGATATTTCTTGTTTTTCATTGGAATCATTGTTTTCATCATTTAGGTCCATTATTAATGTTTTCTCACTCATCCAAAGTTTTAATTTTTTATAAGTGGTTATAGAATGAGTGGGGACATGCATGAGACCATGATATAAATTTTGATGATTAATCATGAAAATAAAACATGTTTTATTTTGAAAGGGTTCACATTAATGGAGAAATGGATACAGAATATAATTTAACATTCTCATAGTTATGGTTTACTATGTATGATTTTTTCCTAACTCTATAAAACTCTTACTATAAAATATATTTTTGAAAGGAATGGAATCTATAATAATAATGTATGGTATACAATGTTATATTGTGAAAATCTATCATTACAATACATATATGGGATAATAGGTCGTCCTCTGCCAACTACTCTAATGAAGGACACATACAAGATATTCGGTCAACCGCCACTATCCCATAAAAAACCATGAATACAAGATGGTATTACATCCTATTTTATCCAAAGTAAACCCTATATTTATGGGATACTAATTTAGCATCTACCATTCCATAGAAACAATACACATATGATATAATATGAAATATTCTATAGAATCATTCAATCTGAAAACATACATTAATCAAAACAATCCTCTTTATTACAATCTTTATCCACCCCAGCATACACACTAGCTAACCACAAGCTATTCATTGTCAACGTATAGAGACTTAACTCATGTAATCTACCCATATACAAATATATGCTACTATATCATATATCATAAATCAAAAAGGGTCAACTATATTGTGCTAAGTATACCACATTAACTCTATATTTTTAAACATTTTATGGACACTTATAACACATGGTTTTAGTATGTAACCAATTTTTGGATTCAATAATATCAAAACCACAAAACAAAACAACTAATTAATAAAAGAAAAAAAATATAAAAAACATGGAAACCCCAAAATATTATATATAAATTCCAACCAAAGTAACAAACAAGCATTACGTTCTATTTAAATATATAATCAAGCATATAAAAAATCTATAAAACATGTATCATTCATTTAACATGATTGAATAATAAGTAAATTAATAAATAAATTCTTCCAAAATAACCATATTTCTAATTTTTTTTATTAAAAATGTATTTGAAACTCTCTCTAGTTTCTATATATAGATCTTTAATATAACATCCTTTCAAAAAACAAAAAATAATATTTACACATGGATTGGGTTAACATGAAATGTGTGAAAATAAGTCATAGTGTGTAGATACCAATAAGTTAACTATAGTACATCATATAGAATATATTCATGAGTAAAAAATACAAAATAACATGCATGAAATCAAATTTTGAAATACATTTTTAACCATGATACCAGGACATTTGACTCTACATACATTGACCTATGTTAGATTAATATTGTTCTTCCACCTCACAGTATTCCCATTTCCCAATCACATAGGGTATAAAATAACAACAAAGTCTAGACAAATACCCTTTCACTATAGGTATGGTTTTATACTGAGTCCTTATCCCCACTCTCTCAATCATGGTAGGATTCATAAATAATTATTATTACAAAAACATATTACTTTGTGTGAATTCATTTAATTGTGTATTCTTCTAAAAATCAATTACTTATAGTGTGGTCTTCAAAACAAGTCTTGCTTTGGGACCCTCTCGAATAGGTTTATTCCCCATTTAATGTCTCAACCACTATCCTCTCACTTATAATAGTACCTCATGATCAATCCTAGATAATTCCCTCTCACTTCTTGAAGGGACCCACTACAGACACTCAACCAAAACAATCTCCTTAGCATTGGGTCCCCTATCTTACTCACACCAACTGATATATCCAACCCACGTATTATCTTATGGTATAACATCACACATAGACTATGCATACTGATATCACACAACCCCAATGAAACCCATTAATATTTTTCCTAAATAAAATTACTAGACACATTCATTTAAATATAAATTACTGTTTCCAAACATCCATGGTGATCCGAACCTCAAAGCCTTACTCAACCACAAGAACAAACCTTATATCACACCTGGTGACAGAAAATTTGAAATCCATTATCAATAGCATCACTAGTCATATATTCTCAATAATACCCATAGAAGACACTTCTTAACTCACTTATACATCTGTAGTTCCCCAAAAAACCATAATTTTCACCACACATTAGCCAAATAATTTTCATTACCTAAAATATTTGAATATAATCATGGAATAATAAATGAAACAAAATATTTAGTGTAAAACATTAAAAATAAAAATTAATTACTCATCTATGTATCATATTTATCAACACTAGTATCTCATTCTTAATTCTTATTATAGGATTATTCGTAAGGGATTTATAGTCACATGGGCCCATTAAGCTATATTTTTATATCAATGTGATGTTGGTTACACTACATGGTGTTGTTACTAGATCAATTCTCTCTAAAATATTACTATATAAGGTTTCACATACATTTATAATTCTTCAGTGTATGCAATAGGCTTCCACATGACAAATGGGGTCTCGAGGAGATCATGGGTACACTATCCCCTCTAGCATTGATAACCCAAAATAATAGAATACTCAAAATAAAAATGGTAACCATAATAAAAAGATAGATAATAATAGAAGTCATAACTATAGGAAATAAGATAAAAAGTAACAATGACCTTGGTTTAAGAAATAAATATCCATAAATTAATGTATAAACATATAATAAGGTTGACCAAAATTCAAAACATATTTTGTATAAAAAATAATGTAAATTTAAATAATGAATTGTATAGTTAAACCATGTACTGAGTCACTTCTTGATAAAATATATAGACTGAATCTAGGAAAAAAAGTTGAACCATCAAATGTAAGTAATTTTACATTATTAGTTCCTACAACTAATAATTATTCTTGGGTTCTAGTGATACCATGAATAGCTTGACTGCAACATAAAAGACCACCGATATTTATGTGTAAAATCAAAACCAATATAACTAGGTCAGTGTAAAATGATACATTTTTATAAAAAAGTAAATAGGATGTTCCAATAATAAAAAATATTTCAGACCCCCCAAGTTCAACATAGAATAAAATAGTGATAAATACTTTCATTGGCCAAATACCTATGTATTTTTAATGAAATTACATAATAGTAAATAAGGAATTATTTATGAAGTAAAAATTATTTTTCTAAGAATTACATCATTTTATCATGACAAAAATGTGGGAAATATTCCCTAATATCATAGGATGCTAGTGGACATAACATCTTATATATAAATATATCATCATTACATGGGTAGTATTTGTTGAAAATAATTTAGAATAGTGTGATACAGTATCTATAAATCATATTCATGTTGGAATCATGACTCCACTACATCAGTTCCTAGCCATTTGAATAAAAATAATTTATAACAATTCTTAAACCCTTATACACTTCAAACTAGTTCGAGTCACATCAAAAAACAAAAATCACTATACAATAACATCAATCACTTATAATTATGAATAACATAATAAGAACAAAATATCAACCCCAATGTAAGTAATGAATTACTATTTATTGCATCACCATTTCTCAAAGCATTACATCATAGAATGGATATCCACCTCAATAGAAAATGAAATATTACAATGAATTTCATCCTCGGCACCACGTGCTCTCCTAGAAAAGAATATAAAAAAAGAAATTCTATCATTTTCCAATGGGAATTATAGATATTATTGAAAAATTCAAATATCAAGTTCCATTAGGTGAATGGAATGTCCACCCTATACACTATTTAGAGCTTTACTAAATTTTATAGGCCGTATTATGTTATATGCATCATCAACATAGTTTGGAACATTAAATAATACTATAGGAATAATAAGATGAAATGGAACATTATCCCAACCTAAATAAAAATATTAAATTAATGTATTATTTTCATCCTCATAAAAAACAATATAACTATAATCTAATCATAAAATAAAAAAAATCAAAATTAATTTAATAAATAGACTCTATAATGGTTTATTAGAAATGATTTTTTTTCAGATAAATTCGAACAATATTTTAATTTAATATATGTCATTACTCACAAACCTGATCAACAGTGTCATATAAACAAAAATGTATCATCAATATGGATACTATAATTAAGGGGAAATAACAATAACCCCATATGTCAGGCATATAATAATGTCATGATAATAATGCATTAATAATGATCCATTCCCTCCAAGACTCATATTGAACTTATATAACATAGATATATCTAACTCAAGGAATTTATAGGAACCTATCATGGGTCCTCAACATTATTTATGGCCTAGTCAAAATCTCCTCTGTTTATAGATTACAAAATTTCCAACACCATAAATATCAACAAACACCCTCAAGGGCCCTAGCATCAACTTATCTCACATTGATGGAAAAATAATATAAATAATAGTACCAACATGGCCTTTATAAGTGGTGATACAAATTACCATAAAAAACAAATATTATACCCATTTTAAATCCCTATTATATTTATGGAGGAAATATAATTAATAAACTAGTGTCAAATAGATTATATCATTACTCAAGGTATTCCACAATGATTTCCCAAGTAAAATGTTTGACATAAATTTAATTAATAATATGTATATCATTCATAACGGAATAATGTAATTTAAATATATGGTTTTATAATTACCTATAATTTCATAAATAATTCATACTAGACATATGAATTTTTTTAATTTAATTTAATTTTAATCAATCATGTAAGCAAGACCACAAGTCACATATTATATCAAACAATGAATTGACCATCAGTAATGATAGTGGAAATTGATAGATATGATAATGTAAATATTATTTTTATGTATTTAAATTATTTTATCTACAACAATTTCTAATATAAATCTTTATTTATTTCTATTTATTTTTTTTAAGAATTTTGAGCTATATTTGAAAAATTACATAATTTTAAATTTTAACACATTTGAAATTATGACATAAAATTTTCAAACCTTATGAAAATTGTAAAATTCAATTTTCAAACCTTATGAAAATTGTAAAATTCAATTTTAAATTTTCTCTAATTAATGGGAATAAATTTATATAACTTTAAAATGTATTTATTCACGAAACAAGACTCCCAAATATATTGATGATGAAAAAAGTATCCTATCCAATAAAATTCAAAAACTCTTAATAGATGAAGTATAAAATGAGAGAGAAACCTCCAAATTATAAAATTAATGAGGTATAGGAAAGTGATATCAATCAATCCTATTTTTGTTAAATATCACATTCAAATTCATTCATTAATGTAGTTTATTAACATGTTTAATGGAAAAAAAATTTGTTTAGGAAAATAATTTATATAGATTAATACATGAATATAATTTATACCACATGTGTAATTGATCTAAAATTTTATGGATAGTGATTTAATAAAAATTTAAACAACTTATATAGAGCAACTCTAGGAATATTAAAATGTATACTATGAAAAAAGGTTACCTACTATTGAAGGAACGAAATTAGAGATAAATATGCATTACCATTTCTCTATAAATTGCTATCTCGACATCAATATCAAGAGTTATAAAATATTAGAGAATCTTAGGATAAATAATACCCAAGATATAATGTTTTTTTTGATTTATTTATTGTTAAATAATAGTGGTAGGAAGAATTTTAATTTTTTAAAAATGTGTACGAGGATATTAATTTCAAAAAAAATTGTTGGTATAAATAATTCTGATATCGATTACTTGAGGGGTGAAAAAAATATATTGGAGTTTATAAATAATATATCAAATTAAATAATTTTTAATAATATTTTATTTTAAATTATAATATTATTAAATATTTAGTTTAATGTTACAATGATTAAAAATGAATTATAGAGAATCAAAAATAACAAAGAGTTTAGAAAATGAAAAATGCGTGACCCTATGTCTCTACCCCTTGACATGAGAGGTAAAATTTATGAATATATTGGTCTCCAGGGTGACAAAAAATCCATCCCTCACAATTGTGACTATTGATAACCCTATTTAACAGCATTATTTATCGATTAATGTATACAACAGTCTTATGAAGTGTGAACTATTGTTGAATTGGGGTTTAGGGAAGACCTGTTTGCATTACTAAAACCCTTTACATTCCAATCAAAAAATAACTTTTCTGGAGTGTTGTAAATTATATTAATAAAATATTTTTATAATGGTAGAGAACCATTAGTGGATTTTAAAAAAATAATCCCCTTGAGTAGAAAATGATATTCAAGAGAGTTTCCTTTGATTTTATTTCTAGATGACATCCTTGGGAGCCAAGATCACATGGTGTCACGTTGATTCCTTATTGATACATGGGATCCATTTATAGAATTTATATATATATAAAGACATTTTAATTCACTAGGTATATCACACATCAAATGAGAAACACCAATGGACTTTCTGACAGTAAAAATTGATACATTGATGGACACTTCTTGATATAACTAGATACATAGTAGGCTTTAGTAGGTAGTATTTAGGATTATTTGGAGATGTGATAAGTTGTATATACAACAATAGAAATCCACTACTATAAATTTGATTTCTAAATGCCTTTATATAGATGAACTAGGCACATTCCTTAACCACTGGTTGGCTCGTGGTCCTCCACCAGTAGCCACTAGTCATGCTGTAGGAGATACATGCTTCCAAGATTTCACATTGAAGATAATTCACCTCCCAAAATATTCATTGAAGTCTACACTATATCATCTTTAATGAGAGACTTATCTACTTCACTAAAATTCCATTTAATGTTCATATATTTTTATTTCGTGACATTGAAGGATTACAAGAGATATGTACGAGTATTCATCAAGGGTTTAAATGATCTTGAATATTCCATGTATTTCTACACTTTTTTAATAAAAATAATTTAAAATCACTTATATTAATGTATTAGATGAATAGTGAGTATCTATGAGATCACCATGAGTGGGAAGTATGAAAAACATACCATTTTGGGATAAAAACACCTAAAAAGGTAAAATTAACTATGAAACAACTATAAATGAGATCAATATTGTATTCAATAAGCTAACATGATATTAAATGCGCTAAATATGTAAAATTTATATATAATTTATTTTAAAATCCATAAATAATAACTTCATGAGATATTAAAATCTATCTATTTATAAAAAAATTCATGAAATCCAAGTTTAATTTTTATAATATTTATCCTTTAATGTGATTGTCAAAAAGAAATGAATGTTCAAATAGAGAAAAATAAGAAACATAAGAGATAAATAGAATTTTTAAACACATCTTAATTTCCATAAATTCCTAAATAATTGCTTCATTAACGGTATATTAGAGTGTGAAATTTTATAATTTATGTTGAGAATTTGAAAAAATGAGATTACATTCCAAAACACCCTAAAACATATCATCATTATAGAGGGATGTTGAAATGTCAATGTAAAAAAGAAAACAAAAATATAATGAAAGAAGAAAATAAGTATAATTAGAAGAAGTATAAAATAAAAAAAATAAAGAATAATAAATTATAAAAGTGAAAATAAACATAAAAGATGATTTGAAGATTGAAAAAATAATGGAATTAGTGATGAAGAAAATAATAAATTTAAAATTGGTAAATAATTTTTTTAAGAAACTTTATCAAATGGATTCATATTCAAGAATATATTTATTCTTTTACTGAGGTTATATGGGTGATCTCTTAGATTTTTTCTAGAGATAAAAAATGAATATTCCAATAATTTTTCATTTCATTAAATTAATCATAGATGAAATATTAGAGTGATGTACATATATAATATTCCAACTTACAATTAATATGATTTAAAAGAGATAAAAAATAATAAAAAATTATACATACATATTATTTAATGATTTTTTAAAATTATTAATTACATTATGTATTATTAAAAAAATTAATATAATAAAAAGTACTCATTACATTCGAAATATAATTTTGAGATTTGAAAATAAAATATTTTTTTAAAAAATTAGTAATTAATGGATTTTAAGTTAGTTTTCTCATAAATTAAAAATCATTATGAAAAAGGTAAAAGGATCCCATAAAATGATAAATAATGGAATTTAAGGGATCATTGAAAACAAACATACATGAATAATGAAATGAATTAAATATTGAAAGACATGTTCTGTATTTAAAAATCTTTTTTTAGAATAATTTAAAAAAACATAAGATAACAATAAATATAATGATAAATATCACAAGAAAATCATTCTTAATTCAATATTATCGAGTTTTTATTAATAATTTACTAGTGTTTGGAAACAATATCAATATGGTTATAGTCTATTAGTAAACAATATAAACATATAACACTATTTTTGAAGTAGTGTCTCTAGAAATAGTGTTCTAAGTCAATTTTTTTGTTGTAAAAGTATTAGATTTAATTTTTAGAGATATTTATAAACTATTATTATCACATATTATATGGATATGGATAAATGTTAACCCACTGTTAAATATTTTTTTCATCTGTATAATTTTCACATTATAGAATCTAATGACTATGTGTTGCAATTTTTCTTTAAAAAGAATAACTAAATTTTAATTACTAAAAATCCATGACATGAGGGATTGTCCAAGTATAATGAATGTACTACTAGTATTTTAGAAATCTAATTTTAATATCCCAAAATCATAATTGGAGAATGAAGTCAAAACAAAATTGTTTTTTATTGGGTAATATTAAAAAATGCATGATTTAATTAACAAGTGGAAATTTATTTATATTGATTTTGAATTCAGTTGATTTTGATTTGATTGAAAATGTGCTAAAAAGAATACCCAAAAATTATATCACAATGGAAATAGTAAGGTGATTTATATTACCAGTCATACCTCAAAAATGTTTATTGTTGGAATGTTTACTAGATATATTTAATATTGTAATCCAACACATACACATGGGAGTGGTAATATAATTATAATTATCAATTTCAAATTGTATATGAAATTAATTTTTGAATTTAAATAGAGTTAAAAATAATATATTAGAATATATATAAATTTTAAAATTGTGGAAGAATTTAGGATCACCAATTATCCTCATTTCAAATTCATTTTTCATTAAATTAGATAACCAGAAACAAATCTTTCATTGGTAGATCTAAAAATATCATCATCATTGTAAAATATATATTATAAAAGACCATTAGATATGTGTTTCAGAAAGGGAGTTGAATCAAAATTACCAATTTTAAAACCATTTGAATTAAGATAATTGAAATGACATTAATACTATTCCCAAAGAGGTTTTCTAAAAGATAAATATGTTGGGAATGTTTGAAAAAATAATTTTAAAAATGATGTGGTTTATCAATAGTATCATTTTAATAAATAAGATATTTAAAAAATTATTTTTGTCACCTATTTTAGAGAGATTAAAATTCACTTTAGAACATGGTTCCACAAAAATTATTATTGGATAACACCATGTAATGGGTAAAGTGTATTTACTATAGATGATTATTTCTTCCTTTTTTATGTACATTGGATAATAAGGTATATTTTTTCTAGTTATTTTTCCAGATGCACACATTTTTTCATAATAATAATAATATATCAAATAACAAATTCATTAAAAATTAATTTTTTTTGAGTGTTTCCTCACACAAAATAAATTTTTATATAATTTCTAGAAGAGAGTTCTCAAATGGAGTGACCAAAACAGAATTGATATTTTCTATGTTTCTGGTAATCAATTTTTTTAAATTACATTTATAATTTTTGAATTTATAGAGTTAATTTTTAAATAATTTATGTGTAATTATGAATGTCATAATTTTAGTAATTTTAGTTTTCTATGAGTTATTATTATTCATGGAATAGAAGATTCATTAATTTTTAGAAATTATGTTTTCTTCAACAACATGATTATTTTTATTTTTGAGTTAATTATATAATGAATCGTGTTCATAATATCTATTTTGAGTTACTTTTCAAAATATCTTATGCCATCATATTTTAGGTGATATAATGAGAAATAATAATAATAATAGTGATATGAATGAGATGGTGAATGATGAGTTTTGGAAAAAGAGAATGCAATAGTAAAAAGAGTTCTAAAATTGATATCTTGTTCAATATGTACCATAAGGTACAAAGAGATATAATATTTGAGGCGGATACTGAATTATTTTTTATGGAATCATCGCATTCACTCTATTTGTTGACATTTAATTAATTTTACAATTCTTCATTTCTTTAATACATTTCTTATAAACCATGATATCAAGTTTTATATTGACTTTAATTATTTAAATTTTTTGAATGTAACATATGATTCCATTTTTTGGTATTGGTTTTTTGGATATCTTTTTTATTTTCTTATCTAAAGTAATTTTTATATTTTTGATGAAATGACTATATTTTAAATCCATGCATTTAGATTGCTAATCTATTGTTTATTTAAAGTAATTTTTTTTCATCAATTCTTTTTCATTATTGGACTTGTTTTTTATTCTTATTTTATCATGATTTTTATTTCATTAATTAATATATGATTTAATCTTACACCAT
Source organism: Viscum album (assembly GCA_963277665.1). Taxonomy (NCBI): domain Eukaryota; kingdom Viridiplantae; phylum Streptophyta; class Magnoliopsida; order Santalales; family Viscaceae; genus Viscum; species Viscum album. Next base: position 1,200,192,751 of record OY728157.1, read on the forward strand.
CATTTTAGTTTCTTAGGATTTACATACAACCTTCATTTTATAATTCTATGAGATATGTAAAAACAAAAAGATTATCTTTGGGAGAGTTTTTCTATTATTCATACATGTGGGAAAGTAACCATATTAATATTTTTTAAATATCATATAAATTATGGAATATATTATTCATAATTCATATTAAAATATTAAAAATGTTGATGAATTTTATCTAATCTAGTTTCCTTCAATTTATTTTTTTCTTCTTGTGTGAATTCTAAAAAATTCAAAAAATCATAATAAGAATGTCATATTGAAATAGTATTAAATTAATATCTATCAATAACTATTTATATGTAATGTTTATATATGTTATTATATTAAAACTTTTTTATATCTTCAAGATTCCAATTTATTTTGCAAATTCCTCAGTTGGAACATACTCAGGAATTGCAATTTTACAAACTGGATATGAAATAATTCCAAAGAAAGGTGTTGTCCAACAATTATAACAGGAGTAATTATTTCATTAAAAAATTGTAGAAATAATATTTTAATTATATTGCACTATTAAAAAATTTCTATGAAAAAAAATTAAATATTTTATAATATATAATTTATATGTTAATGAAATTTTGAAAAATAAGTGTTTTTGATAAAATCATAAATCCACCATTAACATAAATTGATGGTCAAAGATTATTTAATGATGTGGGGGTGGTTAGTATACCTTTTAAAATTAATTTGGAATGAATTTTTTTTCAAATAAAATTATTTTGATGTAAATATATGACAAATCAAATATGTGATAGTTTAAGACATCGATTTCTGTTTATAAGTTATATAAAAATAAAATTAAAGTATAAAAATTTTATGTGAAAATTATATAAGTATGTGATATATTATATAATGATCTTATAATGAAATGTAAATAGGTAAAAAAAATTATTAGTAATTATTTTTACAAAAGATTTTAGTGAACCTTTATGTCCCACTGTTTGATTTAAGAGGTCATTTATATAAATACCTCTGTCTCAATAATGACCATGAACCCATAACTCAAAATTTAAACTTTTCATATACATTTTTAACATTTTCAGTCATGTAGTAACCAATGACAATGTTTTATAACATTTTAGTCTTTGGTGAATGGAGGTTCATAAAATAAATAAATAATTTTTGATATCCATTTATAAACTATTCATAAATCTCATTGATGGAGTTATGTACAATCAATAAAATAGAGATATTAAGAAGGTAGAGTGCCTTTATTGGATTTAGATCTATGCATTACTATGAGAGGAAATTTAAATTCAAGAGATTAACCATTTATTTTATCTTGATAGGGCTATATTGGGGGTCATGATCACAAAAGTTTAAGGTGGGTCCTTATATAGCCAAGGGTGTCCATTTATAGGCTCTAAAAAGGATATGAAAGCATATGATGACACTGAGTTCATTGAATTTTGAATAAGAAACCACATATTCCTTTAAAACATAATAAATGTTTCCATTCTAGAAACATATCAATGTATCCAAATACCCATAACCTCTAGTGGATATCCTACGGGCTACCGAGAGGTGAGAAAACATGGAAAACCTCTATAGGTGGGCACTATTGTCTATCAACAAGATGATATGCTCTATATATAATCTTTGTAATCTTATTGGATCAATTTAGTAGGTAAATCACCTTTACTAGGTTACTAATGGTCCAATTTTTTGTGATACATTTTTAAGAACTCTGCCTCAGGTAGCTAGATCCACCTATAAAAAGTCATATTCAACTTGAGCCTCTTCTATTTCACTCCACATACTTCTAAGGTAACTCAATGTTGATTAAATGATTTTTTATTAAAATATATATGAAAATTTATTTAATATTGATCTACATAAACATTATGACATCATGTAATCCACCAATTAACACTCAAAATCTTAAATTGAATATCGGATAAACTAATGTCTTAGATAAACTTTTGATTGTTTGTGATCAAGAAAACAAGTGTGACAATAAGGTACAATATTTCATTTTCTTCCATTATTTTAATATGTCAAACTTCACCAGTATTCAATATAAACCCTTTAATGGAGGGGTAATTGTATTTTTGATTTTGAAGGTTAGAGAACCCTATTTAAATTCTTTTTTCTAGTGATTTAATTTAATATCAATTATTATTTTTTATGATTCCTATTTTAATTGGTTCTCATATCTCTTATTGAGACTATATATATGTTTTTGGTTTTATTAATTTTTTTAAAAAATAATTGATGTTCTATACACTCCCCACAACTAAGTTGTCTTGTCATGATTTATTGGGTTGTTATAGGTGGTGAGCATATATTAATCATTGTTACATTTGGGAAACCAATGACGTTTTTATTAATTTATCAGGGGAAAAAACTAAAAATTAGTATTTATGTGTCATTTTTTGGAATAGTTTATTGTCATTCACACATAATGGTGTGGTTTCCATTGTTTCATTCGATGAAGGGTTATTGGAAACATGATCAAGGATTCATTAATAATTAATTCTATATAAAGATAGGTAATTTTTCTAGGACCATCATTTAATTAAAAAATTCAATCTGACCATTACCTTATAAATTTATTTATTGTTTTTTCACCAATTTTTAATACATAGTTTTGATTTAAATGATTAATAACCTAATGTACACCCCATTCCCCCACTAATTTAAAGTAACAAACATAATTGTTTCCACACATATCTTGTGAAAACATTTTTTAACAACTAAAATATATTTTAACATAGATTTTAATTTATTTATTAACACCCTAATATAAGATCCCATCATAATCTAGTTCTCTTACTGAGGTGGATGTGCTAGAAATATAATTATCATATTTAAGGACAAAATCAAGAACACTAATATGATCACACAATATCCCATAATTATATGAAATGTTATAACTATAAAAAAAATAAATTTTCCATATGATTAATATAAATCACTAATAAGTTATTGTGAAACTGAAAATGATTACTTTGAGATTCTATGCATTGTTTAAAATCCCATCCAAAATCATAGTGACCATTGTGCACCAAAGTTCGATAATGAAATAAAATAAATAGTTCTATTAGAATAAAAAATTACATTAATATGTTAACTAAAACAATATAATTAATTTTTCAATTCCAATTTATTAGTAAATGAATACATATGAAATATTATTAAATAGTTGACATCTATTTTATCATCATTCCATCCTCGAGGAGTTGTTGTGGTGTTTTTGTAGTGAAGATAATTCCCATTATCATTGGATGGAGATTATAAATAATTTTCGTAGATAATGAAAACTAATGGAATAAATGATTTTTATAACATAAAATGATTTTTTATAGAAATATTATTCCTCGCATTGAGAAGAAAGACAATGAGAAAAGAGATTGATTCCATCAAACTATCATTTAGATAGATCCTCTAGGAGTAGTGAGAGATATTTAAGATGATATATGTAATATTACTTCATAATATGGAATATTAAGACGATATACATGTTTCTTTGTACAAAAGATTAATGGAAAATCACAAAAACATTATAGACACATCTTCTTGGGAAGATTTAATTGACAAGTCACAAATAAAATCCAATGAATTGATTGGGATTATTTATTAGAATAAGAAATAGGTTAGTAGAAGTGGAACTAGAAGAAAAGTTATTAATTGGTTAATAAATTACCATAAATCACACTTATTAGAAACAAATGATGATGAGATAACCGATTTGATGAGATGGGTAGCCGTGAAAAAAATTGATCGAAAACCAGAACTAATTAAACTATCTTTCTTTTCCTCATCACCAAATCTTTTTATTAACCATTGTTTTTTAGTTTAAGAAATGGAATGTTTTGCAATAAAATTTCATCCAACTGAATTCTAAAAAAAGTATAGATATAACCATTTCATGTAAAATATATATTTGGGAGTATGTGGAATCATGATAGAGCCCATACCAAAATCAGTACCCTAAATAACCACAATTCAAACATCAATTCCATATAAAAATACTCTTTAAAACAAATAAATTATATAATACAACTCTTTAATAAAAGGTTTCACACAATTTATTATTAATGATACAATTTGAATAGTATTCCATAGTTCACAATAATGTATATAGAAAAAATAAGGATCTATGTTTGAGGAGATGAATAATAGAGTTGATATGTTGAAAAGAATATGGGAATATATTGTTTAAATCATATCCCAAAACCCTAGAAATATACCATTCTCTATAGTTTATAACACCATATATAGTATTAACATTATAATAAAATGATGTGTAAAATAGATCCAAAAAATATTTAACCCTTAACCTGAATGAAGTCCACTATATTAGTAGGAAAATGTTTCACACAATTCAAAATAATTCTATGAAAATTGTTCATGAAGATGAAAATAATGTGGAGGAGGTAAATGATACTAAAAGTAAGAAAAAGAAAGGAAACAAAATTGTAATGGAATGAAAATTTAGAAAAAAATACAAACACCCACCATTTTCATAACGGATTATATAATAAATGAAAATGTTGATGGAAGCATTAGAAAAATAAATTCTGTGAAATTTCTTGAAATTTGAAATTAATATCCCCCTATGTAAAGAACTAAAAAATCCAAATTTATTCAAAATATTTGAATGATATTATACATATAATAGGATACATCAGGTGAATAATAAAAATATATTTGGAATAAGTGTCTCAGCCCATATCATTCAATAATTTCCAACCAAATGTCCTGATCCAAGACATTTTCTATTCATCCCATGGCACGAAGGCCTTAATTTTTTATTGATTTCTGATAATCCACATTTCAAGGGGTGAGGTGGAACCCTTACAAGGCCCGTATGCGTAAGTATTACAGGGACAATAGGCTTTAGAGGAATTCATTTCTCGTAGGCTTCAAACATTATATACAACCCAGACCAACTACATGGAACTGCTCCTCCCCAGCATCTTCATGGTGATATGACCTCTACTCCTTCGCATAGCTGTTCGTCTAGTTAATCCCATGCATGGACAGGCTTATCCCAATGGAAGGTGCCATAATAACAAAATTATATAAAGATTTATTTTATCTAGTTGTATCAATTATTGTATTTATTATTATATTATAAACATCTTCATAAATGAAAGACCTAATGCCCACACGAGTGAATTTTTACCATGAAATTATATACATAGTTTCCCAAACAAAAGTATTATATATAGTCATCTTTGTTGATAAATATCTTTTTCCCATGTGTATTAATGTACGCTAATCAGGGATTATGATATGTTCACATCACACTCACCCACAATTTATGGGAGACCATTTTTAATTTCCTTAATAACCATTATTAGTGTCCATTTGAATTTTGGAGACATTTTGGTATATTTTAATATTTTTTAAACTATTTGGAACCCATTTAATAAGAAATTACTATTTAAACACTCCCAAAATAAAGAGGCAAAAACTTTTGAATAATCTAGTATTTTTCATGAATTTTTATCCTTCCAGAAATAATTATTGGTTTAATATTCATTGGATGAAGGGGTGGACCCATTTTATTTAAATTATTGGAATTCTTCTTTGAAATTTATTAATTTTGTAACTTTATAATATTCTGATGAGAATAACGATTTATTATATTAAGAAGAACTAATATATTCCCTTTTCTATAAAAAGTCAAATATGTTTGAGTGGAGAAACTAAATTTAACATCATCTATTGAACAACCTCCAAATCTATAATTAATTCTGCAACACCCCAAGATTTCATAGTGTGTTATCACATTAATCTATTTCAATAGCTTGTGCTACATGCAACACCGAGTTTGATCGAACCACAAGTAACCAAAATAGCCGTTCAAAAAGAGGTTATTAATAGTATTAACATAATTTTGAATATTATATACTCTATATAATTTTAAAATCCATATTTTGTGTTTCTTAGACATAATGTACGAAAAATTCATTATTTTCAGATAGAATAAGAATTTTTCAAAAAATGCAATTATACCACCTTTTAATGGAGAACCATTTTTGAAACCAATATAAGACACTTTTATATATTCAATTTAGTGAAATATGATTCTTATTTAGAAGTGGGAATTAAAAATTTAGTTTGGATAAATTTTTCGTACTTTTCTGATAACTTTCATATTTTTGATGAATAGTTAAAAATACTATATATTAATTGAAAAAAACATTTTAAAAGAAATAATTTATAGAGTTAAATTATGAATTCTAAGTTTTTGGAAGTATAATTAGATTATGTTTTGACAATTTAATACAATTTAAGTCGTTATAAGTAATTTCTCATTTAAATTTGACATAAACATATGTGAATATTTTGAAAGTTTTTACTTTTAAAAAACCCGCGTTTTGGTTCTGACAACAGAAATTGATCATAAATTAATAAATGAAAATTATATGTTTTGAATTTAGTAAAATAGACTTCATTTTTTTATTTATAATATTAAAATTATATTTGGGTTATTTTTTGGTATTTTTCTAAAAACATTCAATTTTTTTATAAATAGTGAAAACACTACATTATTGTTGAATAACATGATTTTTATTTAAATAATTAGATATTTTATTTTATGTTATTTTTGTTCAAATATATAAATAATACCTATATATGTTTAATTTAGTTCAATGGAGTAATTTTATAATAAGATTAGATACATAAAGTTTTATTGAAATTTTTACCGTCTTTTACCCACATTCTTGGTTCATTTTCAAATTTTCATAAAACATAATTTTACTTCTTCATTGAATTTAATTTAAAAAATCTAACAGACATGGTTGAAATAAGTAAGTAAAATTCAGTTCAATATGATGAAAATAATTTTTGAGGAATAATAACTTTTGACTTTTATATACTAGGTTTAAAAATAAACAGGGTAATTTATGGTAAAAATGATATTAAAATTAACCTAACACATGTCCTAATTATATTTTATATGTTTAATTTTACTGAAAACAAACAAAGGAATAATATATTATTCTTTTGGTGCACTTGGATTAGATTAGGACAATTTTTATTAAAGAAGTGTTAAAAGAGTTAAATTCAATGTTTAATAACTAAACCATTTTTAATATAGGGTTACACAGATTATAAATTCTACTATAAATATAAATTATAAAGTTAAAAATATTTCCAACATAATTTTATTTTATTTATAATTTTAAGTCATTAAATAATTTTATTTCATTATGACACAATGATGATGCTGTAATTACTTAATTAATGAAATATTAAAGTAATTGATATTATAAATATCCAAATCATTATAAATTGAGACTTATGATGAATTACAATAATTTTCTAGGATAATATGACATGTTAGGGTTGGTTAAATAAGTATTATTCTATTTTATAATGTTCTTATCAATTTCAAAAAAATCAAATAGTAATTATGTAAAAATTGACATAATTTAGTTTTTAAAACAAATACTATATTATAAATTGATATAATATTAATAAAAAACTAAGGCTCTCCCAAAGGACTTATATAAGGTTATATATATATTAAAAATTAACCACATTGGGATCACTTGGCTTGTTATAGAATTTTTATTAACCATATAATATAAAAATAAAAATAGACATGGTAAATGTCAAACTATTTAACAAAGAGTAAATTTTAAAAGAAAATGTTATTATGTTGACCTAAACCTATCTAAAACTTTTTAGAGAGGTTTTAGACCCACCCCAATGTATCCTCTAAATAAATTTTTTTATCTATTATAAATTGAAAATGTTTTTATTATAATATAATATTTCAAGCTTTTCTTAAAGTGACCCTCAACTCTATTATAAAAGGGTACTTACCCGTCTATTAATATTACACCCCCAAATCCATTTTTCTCGACCATCCCCTGACCAAATATCTTCCAAAAATCCCTCACTTAATCCTAGAGGACTTAAATTGATCATAAAGCCAAGATATAAAGCCCTTTTGACCAACTCAAAAGAAAACACACGAAGTAGAGGTAATAATTTCACCACCCTCTTTCAAGTTATTTCCTTCTTCCACTTCCTCTTTCTTTTTTTTGTTTCCATAACATAATAATAATTCCAGAACCATATACATACCATGATATTAATATAAATAATATACAACCATATTTGTTATTATATTCATCCTACAAATGACAATGTAACCATACGTGCGTACGTACGACTTATCCTCTACACGTCATGGTGTAGTTTGTTATTCAAACACTTCATTATTTGGATGGGTAGAATAATGAGTATAACTGATGTAAATAATAAATATATCATGTTAAAGTTTTTTATATAATATATACAGTCCAATTAAATACGATTTAACCATCAATATAATGATATTGTCGCTCATGCGTACATATAGATTACTGTCTCCACGAACACGATGTGATTCATTCTCCATCACAATCATTCAAGAATAATTCTCATTTTATGATTAAAAATAATGTTTATGGACATAATATCATTTTTATATTAATAAAATACATCCTATTTATAACAAAAATGACTTACTTAACTAATCATACAAAGGAAAATGAATCTGTTATCAACTGAAACGATGATACTACTAAAATATTATTAACATATCAATATTATAAGATCATATATGATATAATATTTATGTATATTATTAATTTATAATTTAATAACAATTTTTTAACTATTATAAAGAAGGTTAACATTCCAAATACTAAGGAAAAGTACAAGGTATGGATTAATTCTAAAATCTCTTCACTGTCAGAGGTTGTTTTTACTTGAGTATCTAGTGGAACCTCTTTATAATCCAAATCTGTGTTTCATAAAAATATTTCCAAAATGAATATTTTAAGGTTTTATTGAAGGTAATATTTAACTATATCACCATTTTAAATGGTTTAAATATTTAATCTTCAAAATCATTCTCATTAATGTCCATGTTTTCAAAGTGGGGTTTCCGGATTTCATTTTATGGATGTGAATGTTTTAAAAATGATTATTACTTTCAATAGTTTCAAATTGGTATGGGAATAATTAAATAAAAAATGTCTTTAAATTCATACCTTTCTAAATTTTGTTACTTATAAATGGTTTCATGAAAATGGGATATTTCCCTCAAAGATTTTTACAAATAATTTTCTACTATGTCAACATCATTTGATGTATTTTAAACTTTTTTGATGTTGATTTGTTATGATAAAAATATTTTATATTGTATTAAATATTTTGTGATATGATGGAATTTGGATGAATTATTAGTATACTATTAATTTTATATGGATAATATATTGTAATTTTATAAGAAATTTTAAATACGAATGTTTATGTTATGTTTAAATTTTTTTTATATGAGGAATGCATTGGACATAGTAAGTGATGGGTGGATCCCACTATACCTCCTCTATGCATCAGTAGGTTTCATGAGATAAAATAGTGTCTTGGAACAAGGCCTTGGAAAAATATTATTTTTATTCTTGGCACATGGACTTGACTATGTGGTTATGAAGTCTGAAATTATGCATTCCATCATTTTGAAATCGGATATTGATATTACATGTTATTAGTTAACTAGTAGAATATCCATGTGAATAAGTAACTAGAGTTATTGTATTTATATTATCCATATTATGTAGAATCTTATATTTAATATACATATGTTTTAGTCTTATACATTTCCTTAAATGTTTAGTATTATTTATAGAATTTTCTTCTATATTGTTATACTTACTGAGCATCTGAGATCACCCGTTTCTATGTTTTATTTTATCTAGAATGAAAAGTAGAATATTATGACTAACCTACAGGGATATTATAAGGTATATAAATGTGGTAAATAGAGAAAATTTTGTTGTAGTTTTTCATATTATAATGTAATGTTAGCATTCTGTATGAAATCTATTTTCCAAGACTATTAAACAGATCGATCCTTCAGGACTTGGTTCCTTGTGATCATGCCAATGCTATGTAATCATGCATTGACTATGGGAAACTAGGGTTGGGGCATTAATATGTGTATCATAAAATGTTTAGAAACAAACTTTTAAATAGATTTAGATAATCCCTTATTAGATAACATTACCATAAGATATACTTTAAGAATTATTATAGAAGAATTTCATAGAATTTTTGTACTGTAGGGATTTTTTGAGTTTTCCTACAACACATCTGTATCTGGATACGATCAGGTAGAAGTTTTTCTAGCACAGATGTAACTAGGGGTGAGACCCCACAACACCACATTGAGCTATACTCGAATGGGAATTAGTGAACGACAATGGGCTTTGCTGCACTCTTGGCTACGACACTAACGGCAGATAAGCATAGGATAATTCTCATTTTATTTACAAACTGTTATGAAGGGTTTATGAGTATATAATTCCTCAAAGAAAAAAATATATTATTATAGATTATATGCAATATATTTTCAATTTACCATAGGTATTTTTTATCTTTGGAATTATGTATTGTGATTCATAATCGAACATAGAGTATGCCATTGTTTAGAAATGGCGCCTTATAGAAGGAATAAAAATTCCAGCAATATAAATGATCGAAAGATTAAGAAGGATCATATCATTCATGGAATTAAGACAACATTTAAAAGGAAAATAGTGTCCCATGTATTCTCATCATATGAAGAAATAGAATCATGTGTTAATCAGATAAGTGATGAATTCTCTGAGTCCTATGGATTTGAAGGGAAGCAAGGGAAGATAAGGAGGTATGAGAGAAATATGGATAAATGTATGAGGGGATAGAAGGATTTTCCCATATTTGATAACTATGGAAAGAATCACCTTGGTAAATGTATGAAGGGAATGGGAGTTTGTTATATGTGTGGAGAAAAATAACATCACATACGTGATTTCAAGGGTAAGAAAAAGGTTTCAAATGTGCAATGTTTCATCTTAAAGGAGTTGAGACACTATGAGAAGCAATGTTCAAATTAACATAGTATACCTCAAATGATGCTATTGGATAATAATAAAGTTATTATACTATCTAAGACGAAGTTGAATGATTATTTTTCTTATGTTGTAATTTTTGTATTGTTTCATTTGAGTATTGTATTAATGATGACCATGTCATAAGAAATATAAAGTATATAAGGATTTTAATGCATTACTATTTCATTAAGGACTTGATATTGTGTGGAACCAAGAAAAGTGACTCAATAGAAGGTTAATTGTTTTTGTAAAATAAATGGTTAGGAGAAAGTGAAAGCATAAATGGTTCTGATACTGAGGTAGTGATTTTGGAATAATATATTATTTATTTGAATAAATTATATTGGTTATTCTTGACTACCTTGAAACTAATTAATGATTTTTATATTTAATTTTGGTTGGAGTTTAAAACATTTTTGGATAAGAGTATATCCCTTAATCTATAAGGAACAAGAGAGAATTAATGTAATACATATGATTTTATGGTATTTCAGGGTGTTAAAATGTTTTAAAAGAATACATGATGGAGGTATTCAGCTATTATTATGTGGAAAAAAAGGATCTTCATTGTGTTTTCTTTCTTTATAAATTTTGGACTGTGAGTATGGACAGAAGTATTTTGGACATTTCTAATGGTTGGAATCGAATAAGTATGAAATTGGATAATTTTTTTATGGTTAAATCATTTCATGAGATTATTTTTAGATTGTTATAAAAAGGATATCATGAAGTTCGGTTGACAACCCGTCACGTCCAGCATGGATGAGAGACTTGAACCTGCAACCGAAGGGCGACAAGGGTGCATCACCTACCGCTAGCCTATGTGATTTCTTTGTTTGTATACAGTTGTTTTTTTAATTTTATGACATATGAATTATAAATTATTTATTTTTGGAACCTTATACGATTAGGATAAATAGAAGATTTTGGAATTCTACAGCCTTTTGGAGTGAAAGGTGAGTTTGTGGTTGGAATTAGTAGAAGGATGAAACTCTACAAATCAATTACATTTTTCCCACATCTTCTATGAATAAATTAATTCTTAAATTTTAGTGAAGGGATCTTAAAACCAAAAATGTGTTATCCTAATACCTTATGTTTTGTTGAAACAATGATATTTTACATCATCTTAGATTTTTGGCTTTGAGGCCCTCAATTTTACAATTATTTATGATTGATGAACTCAATCACACTCTATAAATATATGCATTTTCCTCAAATTATGTTTCTCTAATCTCCACAAATGTTCTCATAATCGTGATCACAATTTAGTGGTGAATTTTTTATTTCTCTTTACCTCTTATTAAGATTAATTTTATTAAACCAATTTTCGATGTGGGTTTTCCACATTGGTATTCTTCTATTTTTAACCATTTATTTTTGATGAAGAATTTAAAATTGGAAGAATAGAATATATTGAAGGAGTTATGAATGTTACACACCAAGATTTCATAGTACGTTATCTCATTAACATAATTCAATAACTTGTGCTACATGCAAAACTGAGTTTGAGCACACCACAACTTACCAACCTATACGTTAAAAAGAGGTTTTGAATATAATAAACTGAATTTTGAATATTATATAATCTATTTAATTTTAAAATCCATATTATGTGTTTCTTAGACATAATATCAGAATAAATTCAATTTTTTCAGATAAAAGATTTTTTTTCCACGAAATGCAATTTTACAGCATTATAATGGAGAACCATTTTTAAAACAAATATATGACACTTTTATATATTCAATTTAATAAAATTAAATTATTATTTTAAACATATATATAAAAACATTGTTCAGATAAATTTTTGGTACTTTTCTTATAATTTTCATATTTTGATGAATAGTTAAAAATACGAAATTTTAATTGAAAACAACTTTTTTTATCAAGATAACTTATAGTGGTAAATTTTGACATGAAATGGTTTGGAAGTATAATTAGATTATATTTTACCATTTCATAAAATGTTGTTCATTATAAGTAATTTGATAAATAAATTTAACATAAACACATGTCAATCGTTTGATAGTGTTTACTTTTTAAAAAACCCTATTTTTGGTTTTGACAAAGTGAATTAACTTTAAATTAATAAATTCAACTTGTATGATTTGAATTTCTTAAAATAGGCATCATTTTTCAATTTAGAATATCAAAATTATCATATGGTCAATTTTTCATATTTTTCTGAAAACATTCAATTTTTTATGAATAGTAAAAAACATTGCGTTATTGTTTAAAACTGACTTCTTATTTAAATAATTAGTTATTTTATTTTATTTTATTTTAGGTCAAATAGATATATTATACATATATATGTTTAATTTATTTTATTTGAGTCATTTTATAATAAGTTTATAAATATAAAATTTTATTGAACTTTTTACAATCTTTTACCAACCTTTTATGAGAATTTTCAAATTTACATAAAACACAATATTTCTACATCTGTGAGTTTAATTTCAAAAATACGAGAGACATTTCTGACATCATTAAGTAAAATTTGGTTCAATAAGATAAAAATATTTTTTTATGGATAATAACTTTTTAATTTTATTTACCACTGTTAAATGTAAATAGGGTAGTTAAGGGTAAAAATGATATTATAATTACCCTAGAACATGTCCTAATTATATTGGATAAGCTTAATTCAACAAAAAACCCATAAGAATAATTTATGGTCTTTTTGGTCAACTTTTATTAGATTAGGACATTTTTTATTATTTTATTTAATGAATAGTTTAAAGAGTTATATTCAATGTTTATTAAATAATCCATTTTAAATATAGGGTTACACACAATATAAATTCAACTATAAATAATAATTATAAATCTAAAAATATTTTTGCGATAATTTAATTTTATTTATAATTTTTAGACGTCAAATAATTCAATTAATTTATAACACAATGATGATTTAGTAATTCTCTTATTAATGAAATATTAAAATAATTGATATTATAAATATACAAATAAATGTAAATAGAGACTTCATATTAATTAAACTAATGTTCTAGGATAATATGACATGTTAGGGTTGATTAAATAAATTTTAATCTAAATTATAAGTTTCAATGGCTTTTAAAAATTCAATACTGGTGTCAAAATTTACAAAATTGAGTTTTTAAAACAAGTACAATATTATTAATAGACATATTATTTATAAAACTCTAAGTATTGAAAAAAGGACTTAAAATAAGTTATATATATTAATAATTAACCACTTCGGGGTTTCTTGGTTTGTTATTGTATGTTTATTTACTATATAATATAAAAATACCAAGAGACATGGTAAATGTTAAAACATTTAACAGAGTTAAATATAAAATATAAGGTTAATATGGTGACCTAAACGTGTCTAAAACCTATAGGTTGAGAGCATTTCGACAACTACCCACCATAGCCTCTAAAAAAGCATTTTGGATCAATTAGAAACTGAAAATGAATTTATTATAAAATAATATTTCAACTTTTTCCTAATGGGACCATCTCCTCTCTTATAAATGGGAACCACCCCTTATCTTAATTTCACACATAAAAATTCATTTGGCTCAACCACTCCATGCCCAAATATCCCCCAAATATCATTCAATTAAACCTAGATCCCATATATTTATCATAAATCCAACCTATGGAGCCTTTTTGATCACTTAAAAGGAAACCCCCGAATTAGAGGTAATAATTTCACAACCCTATTTCTAGTTTTTTCTTCATCCACTTCCTCTTTATTTATTGTTTTCATACCTAAATAATGAATCAAGTTCCTTCTATAGACTGTGATGTTATTTTAAATATGGTACAACCATACTTTTTATTCTATCCATCCTACAAATGACAAAGTCACCATACGTGCGTACGTATGGCTTACCGTCTACAAGTTGTGGTGTAGTTTGTTATATAAACACAACATTGATTGGATGTGTATAATAATTAGTATAACTAATTTTAATAATAAATACAATTTGTTAATTATTCTGTATATATGATATACCATCCAATTACATATGATTTCTTAATCAATATAATGATATTCTTACTCTTGCGTACGTATGGATTACCGTATCCACAAACATGATGAGATTCGTTTCCAATCATTATCATTCAAGAATAATTTTAATTTTATGATGAAAAATAATGTTTATAAATATAATATCATTCTTTATTCGAATCAAATACATTCTATTCATTACAATCATGTCTTACATAACTGATCATATAAAGGAAAACGAATCAATCAACGCCTGAAACGATGATACTAGTAAAATATTATTATCTAAAAAATAATATAAGATCATATATGATATCATACATATGTATATGACTCTTTTATAATATAATAACATAGTTTTTAAATATTATATAAGAGTTTAAAATATCATCAACAATGGAAAATTACAACGTAAGGGTTAATTCTACACTATCTTCATTATCCGAGGTTGTTTTTATGTAAGTATCTACTGAGACCTCATTATCATACGAATCCATGTTTCATAAAAAAATATTCAATATTAATATATTAAGGTTTTATATAAGGTACTCTAGAACTAGATCATCATTTTAAATAGTTTAAATATTTATTCTTCTTAAATCATTCTCATTAATGTCCATGTTTTCAAAATGGATTTTAAGGATTTATTTATATGGACATGAATGTTTTTAAAATGTTAATTCTTTTCAAATTTATCAAAGTGGTATAAGAAAATTTGATTAAAAAATGTCTTGAAATTTCTTCATTTATAAATTGTGTTTCTTTTAAATGTTTTCATGAAATAATGGATATTTATCTCAAAGAGTTTTAGAAATAATTTTTATCTATGTCAACATCCATTGATGGATATTAAACTTGTTTGATGTTGATTTATTATAATACAAATCTTCCATATTGTATTGAATGAATTTTGATATTCTTGACTGTGGAAGAATTATTTTTATACCATTCATGGTTTATAGATAAATTATTTAATTTTTTTAATCTAGTTTTAATAAGAATGTTTATTTTATGTTTAAACCTTTTCATATGCGGATTTTATTGGAGTTTGTAAGTTACAGGTGGAGCCAGCTATTGCTCCTCAATGCATCAGTAGGTCTCGTGAGTCAAAATAGTGTCTTAGAATAAGGCCTTGACAATATCTTACTTTTAGTCATGGAACAATTCCTTGACTATGTGGTTATGATGTTTGGAATTATGCAATCCATCATTATGAAATTGGATATTAATATTGCATGTCATTATTCGACTAGTAGAATATCCATGTGAATTAGTAAATATAATTATTTGATTTATTTTGGCCATATTATGCCAAATTATATGTTCAAAAGGCCTATGTTTTAGTCTTATACATTTCATTAAATATTTATGCTTATTTACTAATGTTTCCACTATATTGTTAACTTTACTGAGCATCTGTGGTCACCCATTTCTATGTTTTATTTTTTCCATGATGCGAATAAGTTTATTATGATGGACCTGTAGGGATAGTATAAGAGATATGAATGAGGTCAATGGTGTCAATTTTGTTTTTGTTTTTCATTTTATAATGTAATGTAATTTTCATATATGTAATCTATTTCCAAGACTTCTAAAATGATCAGTTCTTCGGGGCATTTTTCCTTGTAATAATGATAATGTTATGTAATAATGCACCGAATTTGGGTAACTGGGGTATGCGTGTTACAAATTACACATCCAAATAATTTGAACAATGTTGTCTTCAAATTATAGAAATATTTCTACAATTAATTGACAATAATTAATATTTTACCATGGGATACACATTGATTCATCTTTTTTGTGAAAAAAATTCAAAAAAATAGGGCAGATCTGAGGTGATATATCATAAATTAACCAAAAAATGTATGATCATAAAATTATTTATAAGGAAATTCCAAAATGGATAGGTGGAGTCAATGTAGGTTATATAAAAAAATATCATAAGTAGTGAATAATGTGATATATATAATCATATGATAATAGATAACCTCACACATGTTAGATTAATCTTGTTTCCACGCTATCCATATAGTTCTTACAAAAAATGACATTACCATTGTGAGGAATATCTTTTTTAAATAATATCATTATGAATTTAAAAAAGTCAGATAATGTGTACTGAATTTTTAATGATTAATTATTTTCGTTGAATTTATCAATTCCTTATCCTATTCATTAACCATATGATAGAGGGAATAGAAGGGAGAACTCATAGATTTTTTTCACATATTTTTTTTGTTATTTTTGGGTATCCATTGCTCTTAATGATCAATATAATACTACCATTAGTTATCCATTGGAAACATTTTCATAAAAATGTATGTAATTTGGATTATTTAATGATATTTGTTTATTCCATAGGTGCATGGTATGAATATTTTCGAATCCAATTAATGATTTCATGGAATTATTCATTGATGATTTCATTTTATTCAGAAATAATTTTAACCATTTTTATAAAAATATATCATCTATTGAAAATATTTAATGAATTTTTTTTATTTTGTAAAGAGTCATTTATTTTATGAGAGAGAAATAGTTCCTAGTAATTTCATTTCACTGGAATGAATTAATGTTCATTAATTAAAAATTGATGTGATAAATTCATCACCTTGACCAACTTTAGTGAACAAATTAATACCATTTTATGAAATGAAAAACTACGTGGGTGGTTTAAAAAATATTTTATTAATATTTCTATCCCTTTATATAGATTAATTTTCAAGGGTTTTAATTTAAATTACAATGGTGAGTGTATTCAAACCATTCATGAGTTTTGGAGGATATTTAAAACTCCACAACTGATTTAGGAACCAAATTGAAAAAAAAAACCATTTTAGCTACATTGTTATCAAACCAAACATGTTGTTTTACCTTTTCACTCTCAAATAATGTATGGTAGTTTACACGTCATTGGTTAATCTTCAAGAATAATAAATGTAAAAAAATCAGAACCAAAGCCACATAAAATATGTTTTTTTCATTATTCTTTATTTTCAAAATATTTAGTTTGTATTTGATTTGAACTAAAGTCAATATGGTTTAAAAACTTGTAGATAATAGATATTGGATAATGAGATATGATATATACCTTTGATTGTGATATTGATCTTATTTCAATATATGATCATCATAAATATATAATATAATAATTGATCTGAGAATCAATTGGCTAAAGACGCGTATAGACTTCCCAACTCTAACGACGTTGAAAATGTAAACCACGAGCTAATGTACGATCACATTATTGGAGAATAATTATTTAGGAATGAAGGAGAAGTTCCCTAGTATTGTTATATGGTCAATTATATTAAAATAACCCAAGTAGTTTATAACTGAGATACCTAGTAAATTAAAAAAACATATATCTGATTTTATATTTGGTAGGTTCCAAATATTTTTAAAATTTATAATTACCCCTTGGTAAAAAAATAGTTTCGGTAAAGTGATTTTTTTTATTTTTTAGTTTTGTAACATTTAGGAATGTGGAAGAAAATTTTGAGCTCAATATAAAATATTGATGGCTTTGGAATTTTGAATTTATTTTCCCTTCCTTTGGAAATACGTCCATGAATTTTCCAAAAGGAGTAATTTTTTTTGGATTTTTGTAAATATTTATAAAATATGAAATTCAACAAACAACCATTATCTTATGTAAAATAATTAATGTTGGGTAATAGATTATATATGAAAATTCCCAATTACACATTTATATTCTTATATGATGATTGGTAAATATTACATTTTCAAATATCTTGAATTCAAATCCATTAAAAATAATGATTCTCAAGATGTTTTTATTTCAGAGCTGGTAACTTCTTTTATCATTTTAGTGTTCCCAAATCCGTTATCAGTGATCATGGGACTCCATTTTTCAATATGGAAAAAATAATTTACCGATAATGAATATAGTTCATCATAAATCCTCAAATCTCTATCCTTTACATGCCACTTTCAATGATGAAACATCCAATAGAGAAATAAAAGGAATTATAGTAAATATTGTTTAACCTAACATTATTTATTTGCTAAAATGTTTGGAAGAAACCTTATGGGATTAATATATATCCTAAAAACCCGATAATAGTAAGCCCATATATGATTATTTATTTTAAATTATGTGTCCATAATTTCGAATTACAAACAATATAAAATTGTCCAATGAATGTAATGAATTTGAACATATAATGAGTTAGAAAATAGTGGATATTAATGTTATATGAAAAAGTTCAAATTATAAGAAAAGATTTTAAAAATTAAAATATTTAAAAAGATTTAACAATATTATAATTCGATTAGATCATTCAATATAATGACTCTCATATAATATATCAAGTACTATTGGGCCATTAAAGTCTCTCGATAATGCCGTGTAAAAATTGTTATAGATTATATGTTCCAAAATTGTAACCATTTTATATAATTTTTATTATTTTAATGTTATAAAATAGGGACAAGAAAACTCATTCACTATTAATGTATAGATAATTAAGGAATTTCATGGGATATTTATTGTAACATTCCACCCAATATCATTGGCTTGATAGGGTAAGAGAATACTACTGGGCCTTATGCTCCATTCCTAAGGGACCAAAGGTAGGAAATAAATGCTGAGGGATTCAATAAAAAATTAGGAAATGATTTTCCCTTAAGAGAAAACTAACCAAACCATCCAATAAAAAAAACTATATGATGCATTTCGATAAAACATTAAAGTATTTATTACGAAAATGAAAACACAGTTAATACCAAATACAACCCAAAACCAATACAACCAAACCTTATATCAAATTACTATGAGAAAGAATAAACAAGAGACCCTAAAATAATCAAATACACACTCCACATCTCCACACCAAGATCCATTCTCTATGCACCAACACATCTTCAAAGGATCACCATACACCACTAGCAATGGGATACATTACATTTACTAGTGTCTCGGAATACGACATCTGCAAAAGCACCAAAGTGCCAATTCAGGGGGTGAGTACTAATACTCCATAGTTTTTCCTGTAATTACATCCTTATACATGCCACTTGGATGAAACCATTAGCAAATTATATAAAAAATTTTATATAAAATACTAAATAGTGCAATAACATTCCACAAGCCAAACACACCCTTACCAAGATACCTTTTTCCCGAAACCATGATCCCCAAGTGAAATTCATAAAATCATTCCATAATCTATCTCACCATTTAACATTTTCACACAATATTCTATACTTGGAAAAAAATAGAACACGACAACCATTATTGAAAGACTTCCACCCATCCCATTCAACCCGTTACCAACTTGCGGTGTTTTTCGACCACTACCCTTAATGGTGGTTCTTTTGTCCACTATCCACTCTCTTTTATAGTGAGACTCCACGCCTATTTTCACATCTCATTTCAATAATCCAAAACCAAATATATATCCCGTCAAGGCCAAAACAATATGGAATTGACCATATCCATAACATGAAAACCCACTTCAATAAATCACCCATTTATTGAAAACACGCATAAAACATTATCAATGCCATAGCCTAGACTCAATAAAACAACCTCTTTATTTAAACCCATTTTCATAAACCATTACCTTGACCCAAGCGAAGTAAAAAAGGTTGAAATCTACATTTTTAATTTTAACAACAAGAACATTCAACCATAAAACCCCTTTATCCCCAAAAATCCACAAACATGACCAAAGGGACTTCTATCCAATTTCACCCATCGAAATCACCATTAATTTCAAGACAAAAAAAGTGTAACCAAATAATTGTTCTAACCATGTGGTGTCTAGAGAGAAGAAACCTACCTTTAGGGTTCTGGTGAAATCGACTCGCAAGTGACCACCCCCCAATATGGGAAAACGCATCACGAAAACCACTCTAGATTTCTTTCCCTAACATCCACAAGACTTAATATCAACACACATGTCATCCACAAACTAATATCTACACATCACATGTGTAATTATAGAAAAATTAGAGACAGGGAGATGTGGATCTAGAGTGAAACCAAAGAATCCAAGAGGAGAGACATACCCAAGTGAAACCACCTTAAAAGCACCTCTAAACCACTTCAAATCACTTCCAAAATGAGTGGTGGAGCCCCTTAAACCATTGAGAAACAAAAATAACATATGAGGCTCGAGTGGGAGTAGAATTGGATGGATATGGGTTAATCCCGATGGAGCCTGGATTTGAAAACCCTCCCTTTATGTGGGTGCATGGTTAGGCCACATGATTTGGAAAACCGTGCGCTAACCATGCACACACCACTGCCTCGAGAGAAGGGGTCCGCATGTTTGACTTGCATGGTTTAGAAAACCATACACGGTTCAAGAAAATCCCACCGTCTCTCTCTATATGATTTCCGGGAAAACTCGCATGATTTTCCAAAACCGTGATCAAACTGTTCGCACTTCTAAAATCCTCCAAAATTATTCGAAACCATTGCAAAACTCTCCCAACATCCTACCACTCATCCCATGCACTTTAAACACATAAAAATTTATAAAAAATGATACATACCTCAAAATGGGGGGGGGGGTGCTACATTCTCCACACCATTGGACATTTTGTCCTTGGAAAGTAGAGAATCATATATTTTCCGAAAGAGCTCGGGCCATTGATCATCCATCTCTTTCTCCTGAACTCATGTCTCCTCTTAAATCTGACCATGTATCCACAGAAAATGATCTAAACCAATGGTTTTACCCCCCAAGGCATTCTATATACTATCCAAAATTTTTACTGGTAGATACTCTAAGGAAGTATACAGTTCTATCTCAATATGATCCCAACTAATCACATGGTCAAGATACAACTGATATTTTTTCAACTAAGACACATTAAATAAATTTTACACTACACTAAACCATGGTGGAAAAGTCAAATGATAATCCACCTCTCTAATCCGCTCATGTATCTCAAAAGGCACAATATACCTCAAAGATAACATACCATGCATCCCAAACAAATGATGTCCCATCCTAATTGATATTATCAAAAACACATGATCACCGACCTCGAACAACAATGGTTGTCGATGATGGTCCACATAAAAATTAATGACGAAATTGATCTGTCTCCATCCACTTCCTTATCAATTTGATTTTCTCCATAGTATCTTGGACAAGGCTCGGTTCTATTATTAATATCTCACCCAATTGCACACAAAATATTAGAGAATGACAAGGGCACCCATACAAAGACTTAAATAGATCGATATTTATCGAATCTCGATAATTATTAATATTGGATAACTCCACAAACAGTAAGTGATCCTCCCATTAAACACCAAAATCCATCACACAAACCCTTAACATATCCTCCATGATTTTTAATTTCCTCTCAGATTAACCATCCATATGTATATGATACGTCGTGCTCATAGTCTAATATATCCCAAGGTATTTCTGCAAAGATTTCCAAAAACAATATTTTATCCCCATATCTCTTTCTGATATAATTGAAACTGGAACACGTTGCCTCTTTACCACCTCATAGATATCTAATACAGACATATCCCCCACAGTATAAGATTCATGAATTGGGATGAAATAAGCGGACAATGTGAGATGATCCACAATCACCCATATGCCACTGTTTTTCTTGAACGTTCTAGGGAGACGATTCATAAAATTGATAATTATTTTCTCCAATTTGCACACTGAGATATGTAAGGACTTCGACATGCTAGGTGGCCATTGATGTTCTTTCTTAACATGTTGTCAAGTAATTAATCTTGAAACAAACTAGGCCATATACCTTTTCATACCTTCCCACAAAAAGTGCACATTCAACACCTTATACATCTCTTGAATTCTAGGATGGACAACCCACTAGGAATGATGATAATCCCTAAGATGTTCTTCCCAAAAAGCCACTGGTACAACCGTCCCATTATGAAAAAAATACATAATTTTAATTTAGTTCCTATTTCTCTATGGTCTCTCCAGCATTGAGTTTAAAAATCATTTATAGACACTCAGAATCTGTTGTTTTTTCCTCTTTAAACAAACCAGCCAATTTTGGATCCAAAAAACCGAAAATAAGACCAATCTTTCCCCCAGGTCCTCCCATTGACACTGATTTGATATTTGTTTCACCGTTTCGGCATATGATTTCTTAATTAATGAATCTGCCACCAAATTTTCCATACCTAATTTGTACATTATTTCGAAATTAAAATTTTTGAGATATTATTGAAATATTCTTTGCCTGAAGTTCAAATCCATTTGTGAAATGTAATTATTTAAGATCTTTTGATCAGTAATAATAGAAAAGTTCTCACCGAAGAGATAATGACACCACAGTTTTAAAGCATGAACCCCCACAACCAACTACAAATCATTTTTTTCATAGTTCATCTCATGAATCCTCAACTATCATAAGCCATATTTAACCACATGACCCCACCCTGCATGAGAACACACTCAATCCCTTTTGTTGATGCATTATAAGACACCATGTACCCTTTACCTAGTTATAGAATAACCAAGTTGTGTGCTCATGTAAGGCAACCAATTATATCTTAAAAACATTTCTGAAAGTACTCATCACATTGAAATAGAACATTATTCTCTGCCAAAGATGTCATCTGTGAAGACAATATTGAAAAATCATGAACAAAACGTCGATTATACCTAGCTAGACCAAAGATGCCCAATATCCTAATAACATTCTTTGGCAGTTTCCATGAGATAACAACATCTATCTTTTCCGAATCAACTGAAACACCCCTCTCATAAATAAAATGTCCTAAGAAATGATCTTCTTATATCCAAAAGGCACACATTAACAATTTTCATTTGACTGATGATCCCTCAAGATCCCTAACACTATCTATCATTTCTACTCATTCTCCACCCTTGTCCTCGAATACACCATTATATCATCAACAAATACCACCAAACAATAATCTAGATATCTATGAAATATTTGATTCATCGATTCCATGAACACCACTGGGGAACTTGTTAGACCAAAGGGCATAACCACATACTTGTAATAGCTATATCTGCTTCTGAAAGCATTATTCAGGATATCCTCCTTCCTCACCCGCAATTTGTTAAATCATGACCTCAAGTCTATCTTGGAAAAACATTATTCTCCCCTAAACTTGTCAAACAAATCACCAATGCAAGTTAGTGGATATAAGTTCATTATTGTAACCAGATTAAGTCTTTGATAATCAACCCAAAGACATATGGCTCCAACCTCATTTTTTACAAACAAAAATGGCACTGCCCATAGAGAAGTGCTAGTCTAGATAAACCCTTTGTTTTATATTTCACAACATATCCCCTGGGTCTTGCATTAGGACTACCCCAATCCTGCCTTCCATAGGCTAGGGGCTGGATGCTAGCAACAAAGGCGTAATTCCCTATAACTGGGAATGCATTGCCTTTAAAAAACTTAAACACACACAACCAAAGAACAAGCGGAAGAAAACACTATGTAAAGTAGTATAACAAATGTGATGAATGTACAAGGGGCCGGAATACAATCCCAACAAAAAGGAATAGATACAACTGAAAGAAAGTACAAATAACAAGACAAACAAGTGGAAGATGGAAGCAGCTCCTAGATCATCCTCTGGGTTTCTACTTGAAGGGTTCGTATATATGTCCTCCTCAACAATCTGCGTCTATCAGTATACTCCGTGTGTCATCATGTCGAGTGTCCACCTCCGGGTACCATCCAGTCCTCGTACACTCTGTCTCGGTCAGCACTATTCATCATCTTCATCCAACACAACAAGGTGCAGGAACTGCCCATGCAGGAGTGAGTATAACGATACTCTGCAGGGACCAAGATACCCTCAAGGTCTCACTAAATCCAAAAATGATAAAACAAAAAGAAATATCTCAATTGATAGCCTTTAATTAGGTATATTCTCATACGTATACCTAAGATATCCAGTAACCTATCTTAATTATGAGGAAAACACAAAGCTCATTGACTCAGCTCAAACCAGGATTTTCATTATCGAAACCACAACTGCTGGAGGACTCCTCCTTTGTTGAGTACATTGGACTTGTCGTGACTCCGAGGCGCTACTCACTATCATTAGACTTCTGAGGTACTCCTCCCGTCGAGTACTGCGAGTCTGTTGCCATATTGGGCCTTCCTCTACTGTGGGTCTGCTGCTAAATCGGGCGCTCCCCCTAATAGCCCTCAAATGTACTCCTCCTGTTGAGTACCACAGGTCTGCTCCCGAACCAGGTGCTCCATCTGCTGTGGGTATACCGCCAAACTTGGTGCCCCGTACACTGGGCTAGTCAAATCACTTCGAGTTGAATCGTTCAAGTAGTCGTCTGGTCTACAACTACTAGGTCTTCGTACTCTGTATGCTTTTCTATGGGAGGATACTCTCCACGAGCTACTGGTAGATACTCCATGTGTCACGAAGTCTCACGTATAAGTAAAACAAAGGACCGCCACATCAAAGGGGTATCAACACAACAAACGACGCGTCAATCAGACGCCCAGTCTGTGAGTTATTAGCCTTTTTGTCACGGGGGCCCGGTTGGATTTGTGTATGAACCAACCTGACCGTATCTGAACTATACCCCGAAATCCAATGGGGTATACTCAAGGGAACCATTTCTCAATGAGATTACCAACTTCGCTGATGGTTCGTGAAATAGACATCCGGTCTGAGAGTTATTATCTTTTCTGTTTCAGGGGCCTGGTGGGTTTCTAAGCTAAACCAACCCGACCGTACTCCAAATTCACCAAAACCATGAGTGTAATATACAAAAACGACTGTCTCGATTGAAGTACTCCTACACAACTAACAATGCATCGATCGGAGGTCCGTAGCACATGTTATGGGGAATTACCAAAAAAAAGGTCCCAAAAAGGGGGTCTGGGCCCGGTCCGACCCGATCCAACCGACCCTGGGCGGCTCGAACTAGGTCGAACCGACCCGGGTCATGGTCCGGCCCGGCCTACAGGGGGGGTGGGGTTCACTAAAATAGTGTACTCATGCTGGTGCCTCCATAACCTCCAGGATCCTGCACGGTGTGGGATCCATTCCTTCGCCACGGTCGTGGCCCGTGTCGCGAGCGCCGCAGTCGCGGTCTTCCGCGTGCCTCTATAGCTATTCCGTTGGTACGTTTTCTCTTCCATCTATGCCTGCAGCTCTCCCATGACCTTCTGTTCACTTCAACGACTTCAACACAACGCTTCCCTTCTGTTCATCTGTGACCATGAAATCAGCTCATAAAGAACGATATGGCGGTGGGACCAGACTTGTTCGTTATCCCATACCCACCGTGTTAGAGGGTCAATAAATCACCCAAAAAATGAACGCCCATGTTATAGGGTATATAATCATATATATAAAATCATTCAAAACCACCTACCATGAGATATGGTTCTCTGTAGTCGAGCATCGTGGAAGACGGTGTCACGGGGAGATGGCGTCAACTCGTTGACGTTGGGGAAGAAGGGTCGAGGATGGTGTGTTATTGGCGTTTGTCTTGGGTGGCTCCTTCTCATATAGTTTGGCCAAAGATCGAAGGTGATGATTGATATTCCCCAGTGGTTCTTCTTTGGAAGCATGGGGTTCTTCATTGAAATAAGAGAACCCTTCTCAATTTCTCCAAAGCTCTCTCACAAATCCTCTCAACACAACAAATGCGCCAGAATAAATTATTAGCTAAAGCTATTATATTTATTCACACATGTAATTAAAAAATTCATAAAAAATTCATAAATTAATTGAAGTGGTTGAATTAATTAATTAAAATGTGTTGGAAAATAATAAAGAGAGAGAGAGAATGAGGTGAAGAGATCTCTTAATTTAGGGGGTTGAATAGGGGTTAAAGGTAGATTATGCAGAGGTCAAAGGTTGGGGATCGTGTGGGCACCACCTCACAAATATCCACACATGGGAAGTTATGTGGGTGTGGGCCCCCACCAATAACTTCAACATGTAGGATTAAATGACCTGTATACATAAATTTTTTCTCAACAAATTTTATTTATATTTTTTGTTAAACCCCAAAAATGAACTTTCAACCTGCATAAATCAAAATTGCGGTAATGTTCCCATTAAATGAATATCGGCGATGCGAGTTCATTGGTGTCCTCATATTTCAATTCTGAGCACCGGTTAAAATGATAGAAAAACCCGCTCGTATGTTTACTGAACGTACTCGAACAAAACATCAGAAATTGATTCGGGGCACACCAGTTCTCGGAATCAGATTCCATTAGAAACTGCAGACTTGTAAAATTCCAAATAATTAAGAAAAAAAATTTACATAAAATTTATGGGTCTTTAAATTAATCCAACCTCAGAGATTTATGTCCCCATAAAGCTACAACACACACTAGGGAAAGTAATGGGGTACTGAGCACGCATATGAGCCTCTTTCTCCCATGTGCTCCCCATGAGGTTCTCGTGCTGTCATCGAACGTGCAAAAGAGGAATGAACCATCCACATAGGACCTGCTCCTGTCAATCCTCAATCTCCACATGGACCTCCATGAATGTCACCTCATCATCAATGTCCATCTCCCCGTGGTCGATGATGTGGGTCGGGTAATGCACGTATCTCCTCAGCTGAGATACATCGATGTCATTATGTACCCGGTGCAATTAAGGTGGAAGGGATAGGCGGTAATCCATCTCTCCTACTCTGCTAATGACATGGAATGGTCTGATTAAATGTGGAGATAATGTGTCGTCCCAGCCAAATCTCCATAGACCTCATCAAGATGAGACCCATAGGAAAACATGGTCACCATCCTCGAACTCTTGTGGTCTTCGTCTCTTATCAGTATAGTACTTCTATCTGCTCTGTGCAGTCTTTAGACACTCTTGGATGATCTGCACCTTCTCTGGTAGCCTCAAGAAGAGCACACTAGTCAACCTCTGCCTCTGCTCTTGGAAAACTCTGTGGGCATCTCTCTAACCACATGAAGGGTTCCCCTTCTTCGTCAATGCTAAAAGTGGTGCATCAACTCTAGAGAAGTCTGGCACAAATCTACGTCTGGACGACTCTTGAGTGATTGACTGCACCCACTTATTCATGATTCCATCTTGTGATGGTTGGGGTTTCCTTTTCACCGACCAAGGAAATCCCATCCCAACATTTTAGGTAAACCACAACATTTTTGCCTAATACAGTCAATATGTGAATGAACTATGGTTTCCCAGTCCATACCCAAACTAACGTCGTAAGGCCTCGACGCTGCCACAAAAAGCTTCCAACCGAAACTATCACCTCATTGGTAAGATCACACAATCATCGTAAGTGTGATTATCGAGTCTCCTCCCCAAGGTATCTCTAGACGTGAGGGTCAAGTCAATGGTTTTAACCGGAAACTCTAGCTATGTGACATGATTCGTGGAAAGAAGGAATGATTCGTATCAATGTCTATTGTTACGGAAACTAGTAGTAGACACAGACCATAAATCGAATCATTCCTAGAGCCCTTCGGTCACACTCCTTTACCGCATGCATCAACTCTCTTCCCCTACCCTCCTGCTCCCTGAGCCTTGCGGGGACTACAAAGGTGAGTGGTTCTATCATGTCGAAATGTACACCACCTCATGCTGCTCTACTATCTCAGCTTCCACGTCTACTGCTCTACAGATTCATCTATCCTTAACACTTCTGATTCTTGAATCATTTTACATGCCCAAGTCTCTGAGACTTGTGCCAGTTCCCTACTTTCCCACTACTAATATTCTCTCGCTATATCCATTCATCCAATGAACATTCAACCACAAAGGTTCTCTCTAGAACCATAGAATATGTAGGAATGCATAGAGGTAAAGTGTTTTCTCATATGTCCTTGAAACACTCCTCGCTCTAAGGACCGAGCTCTAAAGCACTTATCATATCATAGACATCATATACCAGGAATGATTAGTATGCATCGATAAATACTCAGCTACCAAAATGTTGTCCTGCTGAAGTTGTATAAGCTCTAGAAAACACTAGGCCACCTCCTCAAGCCAGTCCACAACATCCTGTGAGTCGGGATCGCCCCAGAACCTGAGGGGAATCTGATGCTGAAACACGAGGAAGGCACTAAGCCTACATGTGTCATCTTCTGGTACCACCGGTTGTAACTGTAGACCAACAGGTTGCGATATAGCCGACACACTACCCGATGGTACTATCAATGACATCGGTACATGTACCGAAGCCTAATCACTATGCAGACTAACCTTATGGTCAGTCACTTGAAAAGACTAGTACCTACATCCACCATCCAATCTACCAGTGTCTCAACTAGGTGGAAAACTTTAGAAATCTCTTCCAGCCAGTCCTCTGCTGCCTGGGAATCTATCTCGCCTCGTATCCTCAGAGGCCTCTGTTGCTGAAAGTCTTGCAACACACTCTGTTAGCATGTACCGTTCGCTAGTATGGCTGGTGGAATTTGCTTCCCAACTAGTGGTGGTGCTACTGGTACACCACCAAAATGTGCCAACATAGAAAAGGGCTCTTCCCCGGAGCCTCTTCGCTCAGTGGGCCGCCATCGGGTACTCTCTCGGAACTCCAACTGACTCTCTGCGTGGAGGCATCCTGAGCAGATGTGACATAGTCAAAAGAATATACCTGGTGAGCTGACCTGGTTTGAGCTGACTTAAAGAGAACTTTCGGAAACACACATGCAATCAGTGTTTCATGCACCAAGTCGTAAATCAGTAGTCAGGGTCCTGGTGTATGGATACATCGGTCGCGGCACCAATATTGGACTCCCTGAACTAAAGACTGCACTCTCCACCCTTAACAATATTTCTTCACAGAATAGAAATATCAAAGTCCTATGTTCACTGGTAGAACTGGCTCATCTGATACCAATTTGTGATGACCTATCCCCCGGGGCCCGTCTCGTGACTACCCCAAGAACACCTTCCATAGGCAAGGTGCTGGCAATTAGCACCAAAGGCGTAATTCCCTAAAACTGGGAAGACACTGCCTTTACAAAATGTAAACACACACAAATAGAGGACAAGTGGAAGTAAACACTAAGTAATGTAGTATAAAAAAGTGCGGAATGTAAAAGGGGCTAGAATACATGCCCAACAGAAAGGTACAGCTACAACTGAAAGAATGTACAACTGAAAAGACAAACAACTGGAAGATGTAAGCAGCTCCTGGATCGACCTCCGTGTTCCTACCTGAAGGGTAGGTAAAGATGTAATCCTCAGCAATCTGCATCTATCAGTCCGCTCCCTGTGCCTTCACACCAAGTGTCCACCTCTGGGTATTGTCCAGTCCTCAAACACTCTGCCACGATCAGTGTTGTTTGTCGTCTGCATCCAACACAACAAGGTGCGGGCATAGCCCGTGTAGGGGTGATTATAATGATACTCAATAAAGACCCTGAGACCCTCAAGATCACACTTTTTCCAACAAGGATAAACCACAAAGAAATATCTCAACATAAATCCTATACTTAGGTATATGCCCATACATATACCTAAGTTATCAAGAAACCCATCTCAATTATGAGGAAAAAAAAGTTCATTGACTCGGCTCAAACAAGGATTTTCATTATAGAAACCACAACTGCTGGAGAAATCCTCATCTATCGAGTAAAGTGGCCCTGTAAAGACTTCGAGGTGCTACTCACTAACCTTAAACTGCTGAGGATCTCCTCCTATCGAGTACCACAGGTCTGCTGCCAAATCGGATGCTCCTCCACTGTGGATTTGCCGCCAAACCAGGCGCTCCCCCTAATAGTCGTCATAGGTACTCCTCCTGTTCAGTATCGAGGAAATCTTCCAAACCAAGTGCTCCGTCCATCATGGGTCTTCCAACAAACTGGGCACACTGTCCACTAGGCTAGTCGAATCACTCCTAGTCAAATTGGCCAAGCAGTCGTCAGGTCTACATCTACTAGGTCTCCGTAATCCATATTCTCGTCTCTAGAATGATCTTTTCCACGAGTTACTAGTTTATTCTACAAGTGTCACAAAGTCTCATGTGGAAATGTCACAAAGAACCGCCACGTCAAAGGGGCTTCAGCACAAGAGACAGTGAGTCAATCGGACGCCCAATCTGTGAGTTATTATCCTTTTTGTCCCAGGGGTCCGGTTGGTTTTCTGTACAATCCAACCCAACAGTATCTCAACTATACACCGAACACCCATAGGATATACTCAAGGGAACCGTTTCTCAATGATATTACTAACACAACTGAAGGTTTATCATACGAAGGCCCGTTCTGAGAGTTATTTTCTTTTTCGTTCTAGGGGTGTGGTTTGTTTCTAAGCTAAACAAACCCGAACATACTACAAATTCCCCAAAATTTTGACTGTAATATACCAAAATGACCGTCTCGATCCAAGTATTCCTATGAAATAGACGGTGCGTCGATCAGAGGTTTGTAGCTCATGTAATTGGAGAATAATTGAAAAAGGTCCCAAAAAGGGGGTCTAGGTCCGGTTCGACCCGGCCCAACCCATCCTGGGTCGCCCCGAACCCGGTCGACCAGACCCGGGTCCAGGTCCGGCTCGGTAGCCTGGCTGGCAAAGCGGGGGGGGGGGGGGGGGGGGGTTCACCGAAACAGCGGTGCGGAGCTGGAAACGCCCTGACATCCCAGATCTCGTGTGCTGCAGGATCCATTCCCCCGCCACTGTCACAGCCGGTGCCGCGACAGTCCTCCACCGGTAGTGCGCTGGGGAGCCGCCGCCTCCAGGCGACCGGTCTGTGCCTCCGGTCGCCGGTGCCGCCTCGATCTTCTACATGCCACCAGAGTCATTCCGATTGTCTATTTTATCTTTTTTCTTTGCCTGTGGCTCTCCTGGGACCCGCTCTTCATTGCAATGGATTCAAACCAACGTTTCACTTACGCTCATCCATTTCCAACCAATCCTCGCATCAAGAACGATAAGGTGGTGGGACTGAAATTCTTCATTATCCCATTCCCTCTGTGTAAGATGCTCAATTAAACACCCAAAAATGAACCCCCAAGTTCGAGGGTATATAATCATACACATAAAATCATAAAAACCACCTACCTTGACATAAGGTTCACCATAGTCGAGCGTCACAGAAGACAGTGTCACGGGGAGACGGCGTCAACTCATTGATGTCGGGGAAGAAGGGACGAGGATGGACCATTTTTGGCCTTCCTCATGGTTATCTCCTTCTCCTTTGGTTTGGCCGATGATCGAAGGCGATGATTGACATTCCTCAGCAGTTATACTTTGGAAGGATGGTGTTCTTCGTTGAGAGAAGAACACCCTTCTCTATTTCTCCAATGCTCTCTCACAAATCCTCTCAACACAACGAATTCCCCCAAAAAAAATAATGACATAAGATATTATTTTTAATCACACATGTAATTCAAAAATTCAAACAACTTAATTAATTAATTCAAGAGGATGAATTCATCAATTTAAATGTGTTGCAAAATATTAATGAGAGAGAGATAGAGGGGAAGAGATCTCTTAATTAAGGGGTTGAATGGGGGTTAAAGGTTAGTTATTGGGAGATGAATGGTTGGGGATCATTTGGGCCCCACCGCACAAATATCCATATATGGGAAGTTATGTGGGTGTGGGCCCCCACTAATAAATTTCCCGTGTAGGATTAAACTACCAGGATAATTAAAATTGTTCTCAACACATTTTATTTAACTTTTCTATTAAACTCCAAAAATTAACATTCAACCCGCAATAAACACAACTACGGTAATGGTCCCCTTAAGAAAATACCGGTCCCGCGAGTTTATTGGTGTCCTAGGATTTTAATTCTGAGCAACGGTTCAAAATAAAGAAAAACCAGCTCGTGTGTTTACTGAACGTACCTAAACAAAACTTCAGAAATTGATTCTAGGCACACCGGGTCTTGAAATCAGATTCCATCAGAAACTACGGACTCATAAAATTTCAAAGAATTAAGAAACAAATTCCTTGAAATTTCTGATTCTTTACCTTATAACTCTTCCAACTACACCTTTAATTCCTACAATTCATCTGGTGCCATTCGGTAAGATAGAAGTAAGATAAGACTGGTCTACGAAAGGAGATCAATTACAAACGCCACTTCTCTCATAGATGGAAACCCTGATAATTCATGGGGAAATACATCCATAAACTGATCCACTACTGTCGAAATAATTCTATGCTCGACACCTTCAACCAATTCCAATGAAAAATATGAAAACTGATACAAGATCGTGCCAGGAGTTGTTGCCAAAAATATGTATCACCCAACATTTCACTCTTAGTCCCTCTAAAGCGATGTCCAGCGCCATCCAATTTCAAAAAACTAACTTTTCATGCATAGAAATCTATGTAGTTCTTAAATATTGTCACAACATCCAGTTCTAGTATTATATCAAATGTATCCATCTCAAGAACTGATAAATTCCACATCAATTCGATGCCATCAACAACTAAAAAACAACATCGACATAGGAAGGCTCGAAACTCTCTTTGACTCAGAAGAGTTTGTATTTTTAAAATAGAAGTCATCATTTCCACATGTAAACTCAACAAATAAATGATACCAGAAGTATGAAAATAATTTGAAACACCCATACAAAACAAATATTGAATCAATGTTGAATTTAAAAGAACACTACCTCGCACCGTGGATGGTCCTGACTGATCATCCATCATCGTCTTCTCAGCTCCAAACAACTTTCTACATTCCACACTTTGCTCAGTGTAACCCAAATGAGGCATCATGGTATTCTGGGAGTCACCATGACCCACTTTACTCTTTTGGAAAGGGGTATGTTGTGGGCCCCATCCCGTCGAGACATAAGACCCCTATGACCCTTGAGGATTGTCATGGAAACCAGACCTCAGAGCATTCTGACAATACCACTGAAGGTGACCCATATACATACAATTTTGAAAATTTTTAGGCTATTCCATGCAATACTACTAGATGTGGATCTAAGAATAACACTAAAAATATCCATGTTTACTCTGAGGCTTCAGAAGAAGATTCACAGATCCAGCCATTGAATTCTATGTCGTGCTACCACCCTGGAAATAAGTTTCCCCCTTTTTCATAAACCCAATATTTGAGTTCCCAATATTTCACATAGGTACCAATATACTTACCCCACATGTATCCCCACAAGATCCCACTTAGCATCTATATATTTAGTTCACCAATTTTGTGTAATCATTTATACAGAGCTCCACTATCTTGGAACACATTTCATGGTTCATCCATGCTTCAAAAATTTGTTCCTTCAACGATGTACTACCTGTAACCTTGAGTCCACATTATGTTAATAGACATAGCCACATATTCCATCACTGCCATGTTATCTTGATTCATAATGATGAAATCCATTTTATGCTAAATTTGGAAAGTATGATTGTAGAATTGTTTATTAAACAATTCCTAAAACCCCTCCCATGCTACACATTGGTACTTACCAGCATGGACAACCTGCTCCCTCCCCTGAATGGAATGATCTTCCAACATATATGTGGCTAGTTTAACTTTCAGCTCTGTCATTGTGGCTAAAAATTTGGAAATAAAATTAAATATATTCAACCATGCTTTTACCCTCTTTAGCTCTGAATCACCCCAAAAGATGGGTGGATTTGGACTTTGAAACTGAACCTCATAATACAAATGCGTTGGTTCATACTCACTATTCACACATCCTACTACTTATAAAGCATGAAATATACTATGAACTAGCTTCTTATTAACCTGGGGATCAAGTACAACCAAATTTTGAATAGCTTCCTCCAGTTGGTCTCTAATATGCCGACCCATTGCCATTTATATAAATACAAAAACAACCATAAGTCCTATTTTAGAAACCAATGATTCAAAAATTTCTGTTAAATTAAACTACAACTTTCACAACCAAGATTTCCACATGTTCACATTTCCCATGCTACAATAATTTGAAAAAAAACACATGTTTTGAATGTCAACCCATTTTCAAAATACAACTAGTTTTCCATGTTTCAAATCCTTATGTTTCAAAACCCAATTTAGATTTTTCAAATACACCCATTCATAACACACCATATATCATTATACCCCAATAAAATATGCATCCTAGTGGGATGTCATTTCTACCATGAATTTCATGCTAATCTCTGTGGTTGCACCCACTACAATGAGATATCCAATGCATATTGTGTCTCTATATATTCATGTACCCAAATCCATGGTGACTCGATGTTTAGAAAAAAGGGTTTTTTACATCATTTTATGGAATAAATTCTATGATTTTACA